>CM076584.1:1572362309-1573108977 GCA_034641835.2 Pinus albicaulis | reverse complement strand
TGCATGGTCTCAATTATTAAACATCATTTAATCTGTAGTAAATACAAATCTGTCATCCTAGAAAAGAGCAACCTCCTCATCTGCAGTTAAATACTGCATGTATTGTTCATTTTTATTTTTGGTTGGTTGGTTGTTGAGTTGGATTTTGGCTTAGACTCTGAGTTGCAAAGATTATTGCAATGGATAATTGTAACTGTTTTGAGCTGGACATCAGTAATACAAGAATTTTCACAGGATCCTTGAGCTATGTTTAATGGTGATGTTATCCTTCTTCATCAAATTTTTTCCTTTTTTTTCATATTGTGCATCAATCTCCCTGATAGCATAACAAAAATATTAGATTAATATATGTTTCATGAGCACCTTAGTTCTATTTGTAACTGTTATCTCAATGTTTTTCTCTGCAAAGTATAGCTAAATAATTCAGAGACTGTCTGCTCTTTAGTTTCACCTAACTATTATCTTAAGGTTTTCTCTTGAAGTCTAACTAAAGAATTCAGAGATTTTCTTCTCTTTAGTTTCTCTTAAACTATTATCTTGAGGTATTTCTTATGATGTTGAGTTAAAGAATTCTTAAATTCTCTTTACCTCTACTGAACTATTGTCTTACATGTTTTCTTCCAAGGACTTGAATGAAGAATTCAGATTCTGTCTGCTCTGCTTTTATGTTGAAGTATAGTTAAAGAATTCAGAGACTGTCTGCTCTTTAGCTTTGCTGAACTCACTATCATCTCATATTCATCTTGCTACAAAGATCCATTTGATATAGTTAGCTTGCCCTGTGAAAACCCTTGAAAATTTTATGTACAATTTAAACCTTTTATGACTCCATAGCCCAATGGATTAAGCTTCCCATAATCTACCCATCCAACCTACAATCAATCAAACAAACAAACAACCCCAATATTTATAACTAGCCTAAAATCAAAAAATATAAGCATAAAGATAAATCAGTTAATCATAAACACAAAGAGAGCCCTCTCTGGGCCTAGGAAGGCTAGGTCCTGGACTCCAAAGCAGTTCGATGTGGTTCTCTGCTATTTTTTCTTGCCAATCTTGAAAATTACAGGGAACCAACAAGAGGATTGGACCAGTGGCCTACAAAATTTATTTTCCTCCATAAGTGAAAGTCCATGATGTTTTCCATGTTTCATTACTTAAAATATATGTACAAGATGTTTATCATGTGATTGATTGGTTTGTATTACAGGTGGAACCTAAAGGTGAGTTCCAATGATAACCTCAATGCATCCTACAACAAAAGAATCTCATACTCTAGAACCAAGCAATAGAGAAATTTAAAGTGTAGTGGAAGCACTTTGCACCTGATGAAGCTACATGGAGATGGTTGATCATATGCAAGAATTATATCCTTCTTTATTTGTTGGTTGAAGAAAATTTGACTTGGTATATGAATATATTTGTGTGTGTGCATGTGTGTTATTGTAAATAACGTATCGAGCTATGTTTATAAAGCTCCAATAAGAAGTATGTCATTGTAAATACTGCAGCAAGTTGTGTTATAAAGCTCCATAGGCAGTATGTTTTCATGTTTTTAAGCAGTTTTGTTTGGTTATAAGTGTCATAAGAACACCAAGGATGGTGTCCCCCCAAGGAGGAGGGGTTTGTAACAACCCCAAGTTAAGTTTCCATGTAATAAGTGGGAATTAAAAAGGAAAACTAAAACCAAGGTCATGGGACATGTATTCCAATCAAAATGAAGGGAAAACCATTATATTGGGATCCACTAGTGGTTAATTATTTATTGGCTATGGAAATTGGCATTGGCATTGGAATTGGTAAGAGGAAAAAGGTAATAAATGGAAACTTAATATAAGAGAAAAGGAAGATGAAGAGACAAGAATATGCATGCAAAGAAAAATGAAGGAAAAGGAAAAGTAAAAGAAACAAAATGGGGAGAGTCATCATTCAAACATTATTCACTTTTCGAAAAGAGAAAGAGAGAACACTACAATACAGAGAATCAAGAGGAGGATCACTTGGACACAAGGAAGACACATGCAAGAAAGCAAATAAAAGCAAGGAGCACAAGGAGAATATTAGAAAATAGTAAGCAAGGGTAGGAATCAAGCAAAGAAAGAGTAACCATAAATAGGATTTTGTAGGTAACATGTTACATGTTTGACTATCTTGTTGGGACGTGAATGCATGGTTTATGCATTGGTTTATTAGTCATGTTGTTGTCAATGGCATGGAATTTTCATGGATTGAAAATGATGTATATCCTTTCCTTTTTCATTTCCTCGATATCCATGGTATAATGGGTTTTCATTTCGGTTTAGCTTTGGATTGAAATTGGATTTGGATCTGGTTGAGGTGGTCTCTAAGAAATCCCACGGGTCGAGGGTGGAGATGGTTTTATCTAGGAAGCTCCTGACAGGTGGGTGGAGACAAGAAAATTCCTCTAGGTATGGTGAAGAAACCTTGAGGCATCTAAGCTTGTATTGGTTTTGGTGATTTCTGGACCGGTTTGGGTGAAATCACTGTGGCTTGAGAGTGGAGGTGGCTTAACCTATGGATTTTTTGTTTGGTTATGTTTGGTTTATCCCATGTGATACCACATTCATGCTTCGAATATGGAATGGGGGTGATTGGATGAAAGAAATATTTGGTTCAACCCAATCTATGGTTGGGTGGTATGTGGAATTCCTTGACTTAGTTGGCACTAGGCATATGTTATTAAGTGTTATTTCCTATTGATATTAATGAGCACAAGTATTGGTTATTGTGTTGATTTTATGACTGGTTTGTTATGGCTTGATTCTGGTTAAATGTTGGTTACAAACATGGTATATCTATTATTATATTATGTGCACTTGTTATTGATCATGTTCATGGTTTGACAAGTTTTTGAGTAGTTATATGAATATATAAGATAGCAAGTGTTTGTTACAACTAGCCTGAGAGGGTAGTATGCCTTCTTTATGAGCATTTGATGAAACTAAGGAAACAATGAACATGTATGCATTCATGACCTACAATTACCATGTTTACCAAGTGTTTGTATAAATGATTCATATGTGTTGGGAAATCTTGGTCAAGATCTGAGTCTAAGAATAAAATATGCAGACTTGTATTTATCATTGACATGCTTCTGGAACGTTCTGGAAAAATATGGGCAGTGGCATGTAGGCTAGCCCTAAAAATCCAGAATAGGGTTTGTGGTCACACCCCTAGTTCAGGGAATTTTTAGCCTTAGTCGCACAAAGGTTGATTTATGTGTGTGGTTGGAGCGATCTGGCCACAATGAGAGGACTACACGAGTACGAATGGGATGTAAATCTTGGTTGAAAGTGGTCCCAACTCAATGAAAGGGTCATCATTGGAAATTGTTTGTTATCTGGGTGATCAGATTTCTCTGAGTGTTGCAGTAACTATTGTACAAGTTGGTAATTTAGGCTCCATTTCCATAATTGGATCTTGGATTTTGTGTCATGCATAGTAACTATCATCTCATTTTACCCTGGTGAGCTCGTAATAGTGTGTAATTGTGGGGTGGGGTGTTACATGAATTCAATTCAATGTAAAGAGGATTAGGTCCACTATGGTAGTTAGTATGGAATATTGCAATGTGACCTCATTAAATAAGGTCCACAAGGTAGTTATCATGAGGTTATGATTAGTGTTTTCTAATTAGTGTTTTTTTTTAACCATGGTTGTTACACAGTAATTTGTCACTATCCCTGCAATCCCTGTCCCGCACATTGGAGGGCTCATTTCGTGACCTATGAGCAGTGACATGGCTTGAAACCATTTTCATGACATCCCTCTGAGCAAGAGCTTTCATTTCCTTGAAGACATCTCCTTGTGAAAAACCCTAAAAATGGCCCTTTTTGCATTGGCGCGAGCAGGCAGTTCATTACCCGCGCCAATGGGGAAACTACTTCAAAGAGGCCGCGCCAGTTGGCACTCTGTCCCAGAGTCACACTCGCACCAGCCAATTTAAGAGGTGTTTTTAAAAAATAAATGGCGGAAGTTTCATCCTAACTGATCCAGGAACTGATATCTATCTTGAGTTGGGAGGTTTGGCTACAGATTTCCATAGAGAGGAAGTGGTTTGCCACCTCTCATGGAAGCTTCCTTGATGATAGGGCCAATTCCATGATTATAGGGATCCCAACTCCCCTTCCTCCATCTATAAAAGCTTGCCCATCTCCATTGCAAGCTATTCTTCAAGTTCCCAAATTCCCAAGAGCCTTATGCTGCAAGAGCCTCCATAATTCCCTTAAGGCCAATTTCAAGCAAGGAGACTATCGTCAAGATCCGAAGAGAGAGGTTTGTCCCATCCTTGACAGGATTTTCGAGACTTGTTCTGCTAGCGACCCGCCGAAGGAGAATTCAGCGTCAGAACTATGGTTGTAATTTTCCTTTGATTGATTATTAATGAACGACTATTGGTTATGGTTCCACTCTTGTTGTTTTTTATAATAATGAGTTATGTCCTTTCTGACTGACATATAGTTGCATCTACTGGATTTTACGCTTGCGTTTTTTTTGTTTCTCGCATGTGCAGGTGTCCCATCACGGAGATCGTAGGGATCGTGATCTGCCAGGGCTGAGGAACGAGAGCGCCACCTCTTCTACAACGACTGCGTTGGATTCCAGGTAAGCCTTCATCGCTAGTTGGTTTATTTGCAATTAGGAACCTGCGCTATAGCGTGATTGATTGTTGCTAGACCTGGTCTGGGCTAGTAGGGATCGCCTCTGTCCGCAGAGGGGATTTACCTCCACAACAAATTGGCGACTCCGCTGGGGATCATTAGCTTGTTGTCGTTCGTTTTATGAGCTATAGACGGAGCCTGAAGTTGGCCAGATAGCCTTCGAAACGCTATTGCTATGCATTAGCAAAGTACATCAAAGCTGCTTCAGTCAATCTCCGGTTTAGTTTATGAATTGAACACTTGGAGCATTGTCTTGTCTTTTCGGTCGATTCTTGATCCTCCTTGCTTGATCAGATCTTTTGGGCTGGTTATTTCTGTGAATTTTATTTTTTGATAGCTTGATCATCACTGGTCTGCTTGTTGGATTGCTCTCTTTTATTTTTGATTGGGAAACTCGACTAGCGCGCTTTTTAGCTTGACATTTGCGCCCATTGGCGCAGGTTGCTTGTGTATTACCCGCGCCAATTCGTTTCTAGCACTAGTTTCAGCCTCACAGTCGCGCCAATTTTGTGAGGTACTAGGGTTTTCTCAGTTCTGAGCTTTCTCAGCTTGATCTGTGTGTGTCTTGCTTTGAGCCTAGGTCACATGGTTCATTTGAGTCTTGGAGATTCTGCTTGAAGTGGTGAGTCTGGTCTTGGTTGGGAGAAATTCTTTCTTTTTTTTCATTTTCAGGCGTTGGCGCTTGTTGTCAGTTAGCAACCTGCGCCAATTGGCCATTGGCGCTAGTTTTCAGTGTGCAAGTCGCACCAGTTGGCACTAGTTGTCAATGTACAAGTCGAGCCAATTTCAGGGTGTGTGAAAATTGATATTTTTTCCCTAAATCCTTCACCAGTGTGTCTTTCCCTTCCGGTCTTTTCACTGTATGAGCATAAATTACATTGCTCATTGTTTGAAATGTCTTATTTCCATGATTGTTTGATGTAAAAGGGAATGAATGCCTTGTTTTGATCTCATGCTTTGGAAGTCCTCTTTGTGTTTTGTCACCTTTTGAGGGATTTCGTTACAAAGTGTTTTGAAACAACGATTGCATTCTTAATGTTTGTTTACATCTCTTTTGCATTCATCCTTCATTAAGGAGATTTGCGTTCTTTTAGTTTTCGTCTCATAGTTTTCTTTTCGTTAAAATGCATTAGATCACATTGCATTGAAAAGTATTTTTTGAGATCCATCATTGAACTTAGATTACATTGTTTAATGATTGAAAACTAGGAATCGCGTTGATTGCATTCTCTTTTATTAAAAGCGTGCATTAAGTAGATTATCATTTCATCGAAAAATGCATTGAGTGCATTCTTATCATTTGAAAAGAAAAGGAAATTGTGCGTAGATTACAATTGCATAGTTTTCGGAAAAGAGAATTTTGCATAGATTACATTGCATAATTCACTTCGTTGAATGTTTTAGAATACTTTTGGATAGTGAAAGTCACCTAGTTTGGAAAAGTTTCGTTTTCAGTTTTGTTGTTTGTTGCATCATTGTTTGAAGCTCTTCCCTTAACTAGATAGCATTCATCGAATTGAAAGTTTTCTTTTCTCATATAGCTGCATACAGGAGATTGTCATATGACATACGGTAGGGCCTTGAAACCGAAACATAATTGAAGATCAACCATAAAATTTCCTCAATTTACCTAAGGAAGCATTGAAACATTAACGAACATTTAGAGGTCTAGGTTAGAGACGTGTTCCGGTGTCGTTAAACCTAGTAGTTGTCGTTTGCCTCTTGGCTTTAGACAGCACTAGTATGGACTTGTGCTCCCCGTACCGTCACGTATATAAAGGGAGACCCCACTAGGTTTCTATCCTTTATCCATAGGAAGCCGAGTCTACCGCCCTATACCCGTGATACACCGGACACAACATTCGGGGAGATTTCTTGCACGTACGTTAAGTCCTTGGTTGATTTCTCTTTCCTTTTGAAACCAAGGTGTATATTGTAGTTCACGGTTATTTGGTACACCCTTTGCCTAGCATTCCTGAGCAGTCATTTTGATCTTTTCTGACTCATTAAATTTGAAAGGATCATCAAGCGCTTGTCCTTTCACGCTTGTTTCCAATCTGAAAGTGATAGAGTCACCTTTTGCCTATTTCTCGACTCTTAAAAGATGAAACGGTAGAGTTTTGTTTCAATGTTTTAAAAATTAACTGCCCACGAAATATTCCTGGTTAAAGTTAGTTTCCTTAGGGTGTTGTTCTGAAGATCGTTTCTAATGGAAACTTTTCCAGAGTTCACCAACCAAGGAATCCCCTCCGATGGGAATCCTGGTCCGTTTCCTCCCTTTGGAAATGTTGGTGCTCCTTATATGGCAACGTTGTCCCTTCCTGGGTTAACTGTTGGGTTGCCTGTTTGGTTGTTTTCAACCTCTGTGGTCCTGAATGTCTCGGCTTCTGTTCAATCAGTTCCTCCACATGAACAACGTCATGTTGATTCCAAGGTGGACCTCTCCCCTTCTTCGCCTGTTTCTGCGTCCTCCTCTTCTACTTCGCCTGGTGAAAGTCTGGATTCGAGTAACCAGATGGCTAAGAAGAAGAAGAAGAAGACAAAGAAGAAGAAGTTCGATAAAGGAGAGGCTAGCTCTGCAGCTATTGTGCCTAAGAAGCCTTGCATTGATAAACCTTCCAACCCTCCGCAGAAAGTCAAGTTCCCTTGCATGTTGTGCACAGGAGACCATCTTCTTCGAGACTGCCCTGGCATTCCCAAGGTGCTCGAAGTATGGTCCAACGGTCACCCACCGTTGCCTTTGGCTTCCGGGATTCAGGTTGGGGGCACGCCTTCAGCTAGTGCTATTAAGGCTCCTAGGAAGCAGGGTAAGATTACCAATCCCTGTAAGTTGTGTGGGGGGCACCATGCCATTCACCTTTGTCCGTATATGGATGAAGCCAAGGGAGTTTTGGAGAACTCAACTGTTTCTACACCATGCCTCCCGGCTGGTTACAAACAGCTTTCTTTGAGTCCTCTGCCCGCTGATCCTACGATTGGTCAAGAGTCATCCTTGGTCGATCCCGCTCCCCCGGAAATTCAAATTCAGGAATCCATTCCCGACCAACCATTGGTCGTGGGATCGGTTGAACTGGCCCCGTCTACAGTGCACCAGGTCTTTTCCATTGAGAGTGGACCCCACATCCCTCAGGTTCTTCTTGTTTCTTCAGATTCCTTGGACTTGGAGAAAGATTCTCTTGCCCCTATACCTCAAGAAGTTGCTCCTCCGCCTCCCGTGATGGAGGTCCTGGAGGATACCCCTCCCAACTTCGAGATTGAGGTCATGGAGGATGCTCCTTCTTCTTTCGTAACACCAGGGGAAGACCATCTCAGTTCGATGGTAGCCCCTTCGAGTAGTTTGGTCGCTTCCTTTGATTGGAATCGATTTTCAGGATACCGCCTTCCGTCTTATGTGCCTTTCGAGATCACAGTACAGGATTTTGGTCTGGTTGTACCCAGCACCATTATAGACGAAGGCGCATCTGTTAGTGTTCTATCCTCAACTACTTGGCAAGCTTTTGGCTCACCACCGCTTGTGCCTGTTACGCAGAATCTGTTGGCATTTAACAAAAGAACGAGTCAACCGTTAGGGATCCTTCCAAGGTTACATGTTACTTTGGGAGGTAAAACCGTCCATATAGATGTGATGGTTGTTCCAGGCCCATTGGATTTCAATCTGCTCTTGGGGCGCGATTACACCTATGCCATGGGAGCACTTGTCTCCTCCCTTTTTCGTGTGGTCTGTTTTCCACATGAAGGACGGATCGTGACCACTGATCAGCTTTCGTTCTTTGGTCCTGATGTGGCAGCTGGCCCGCCATCATCCCTTCCTGGTTTTTATCCACCCGTTGTATCTGCCCCACTGCAGGTCAACTATGTGGCTACCTACCCCGTGCCTGTACCCAGTGATAGTGCCGTTGTGCATCACGTGCTGGGGGCATTGGGTCCAGACTTCCAGGATGTTTTCCTTCCATCAGGATTGGAACTCTTGGAAGCCATGACTTCATATTCATTATGATGAGGTCTGTCGGAGCACAGTTCATTTTCTTGTGTCAAGCTCCTTAAAAAATGAAACAAGGTCCCGGAGCATGGTTCCCTTCCTGTGTCAAGCTCCTTAAAAAATGAAACAAGGTTGTCGGAGCATAGTTCGTTTTCTTGTGTCAAGCTCCTTAAAAAATGAAACAAGCTGGTCGGAGCAGAGTTCATTTCCTTGTGTCAAGCTCCTTAAAAAATGAAACAAGATCTTTGGAGCAGAGTTCCTTGTCTTGTGTCAAGCTCCTTAAAAAATGAAACAAGGTTGTCAGAGCATGGTTCGTCTGCTTGTGTCAAGCTCCTTAAACCATGAAACAAGGTGTCCTAAGGATAGTTCTTTTAATGTGTCATCCTCGTTAAAATAATGAAACACGTTCCCGTTCAATTCGAGTCTTTGATAAGATCTTGTAAAATACCAGTCGAGTCTGTCTCTTGATCTCGTAACTTGAACCTTCACTCCAGCTGCCTTTCATATGGATTGAAGCTTGGGGAGCATGTACCTCGAATTGAGTCACCATGCTGGGGGCATGCTTATTTTTTCAAGCATAGTTTGTTTCCGTTTCAAGCTTGTGTAAAAATGAAACCGGTTTCAAGCATAGTTTATCTTTGTTTCAAGCTTGTGTAAAAATGAAACCAACTTCAAGCAGAGTTTCTTGATTTCAAGCTTGTGTAAAAATGAAACCTTTCCCATTTTACCTCTTGTGATTGCCATTTTATCAGCCTGTTTTTTCATATGAGCCTTGGTTTTCTCATTCCATCGTCACTATCTGTTTGGTTGATCATATGTCTTCACTTGGTAGTTTTACCCATTCCTGAGGAACCGCTGTGATGAGTGGTCTTGTTAGCCAGCCTCTTGACCTTTATTTGTTCAGAGCAGTTCCACCATTACCGGAACCAGTTGCTACCCTTTATACCACTCGTTCCTCTAGGTGGAGTCATCTTTCAGCTCTTTTCTGACTCTCTAAACATGAAAATATTGTCGAGGCCCTTGTCATTTCAATCTCGTTAAAGTGGCTGTGAAACAACATCTACCCAGTATACGTTTACCCCTTTTTCGGGATGGAATAGATTATTTACGAAAAATGAATACCCTAGCCTATCGCAACTAGGAGGTTTTCTCAGACATAGTTTTCTACCTTTTCGGATCTTAGAAACTATTTACGAAAAGGGACTATTGGAGTTTACTTTTCCACTGTCTTTTCAAACTCTCTAAACATGAAAAGACGTCGAGTTCTTCCGTTGTCAGACTCGTTAAACTTAAATGACATCAGAAATCATCAATCATGATGATATTCGAGTTCCTCCTTCCTAGGGCTCGTTAAATGTACTAGGATGGATTCGTCCGAAGGATGAATTTATATGACAAGCATATGGTATCCTCTTCAAGCTTGTGTAAAAATAAAGAGGTACTCACCAGAATGGTGGGGAAAATGGAACCAACTTCATCGTCGTGTCGGCAGTATGTCGCTCTTGAACATGGCACTTGTCTGCATTCGTGTCAAGTTGGGGACATCTCATCTCGTTTTTCACTTGCCTCCGTGGGTTTGGATAATCCCTTTTGACCTCTCATCTGTTCGTTGCCTCGTCGTAATGACCTTTGATATTTTGATGTCAAATACTGCCAAATCCACTTTCGTGCCGCCAATATGTTCAAGAGAAGTTGACCTCTGCAAATCTCAACCTTCCTCTGATTCTCATATGATCCTGATTCACAAAGACATTATGTTCCTCTGTCTCGTGTCAATGATATGGGAAACACTATGGCCCACCTTCGATCAAGGTCACTTCCTGTCGACTTCAGCTCATTATCCAGGAAGCTGATCTAGAGACTCCCTTCAGGTGCCTTGGAGCCTGCATGCCTCAATGACAGGTTCTTCGCATTCGACATGAGGTTTTCATCATTGGCCTCTGATCGAGTGATTCTGCGGGTGTTCGACATCAGCTAATTGTTCACACGCCGTAGATTGTACTTGTAGTACCTTGAGGACCATTGGCATTAATGGTGGTACCTCTCGCGTCTGTTAACATCTTTCATCATTGGCTGGTAATCAGACGATGTTCTTGCATGTTCGACTTCAGCTCACATATTCGCATGCTTGAACTTGTACTTTGTTCGGGTCGAGATGGAGCGCAAGACCCTGGATTCTGTCTGTTGTAATCCAGGCTACGATTTTGTGGATTATTATGATTGGTTACATGACTTACTTACTGGATGGCTGCGACCATACATGAGTCTATTTATCGATCCTCACTGGATGGCTGCGTCCATTCCTTGGATCTGGATTATTGTATACTCTGTTATGGATGGCTGCGCCCATACCACATATATATCATGTATCTGAGATATCAGTTGTATTTCTCCACGCAGTTTTTCCGACGGCGGAGTTTTCAGTTGGACACGTTCTCGTAAAGCATTTCACCCCTCTCTCTCTCTCGGGCCTCATGCTTTAGGGGGCATCTGTTACACAATAATTTTTCACCGTCCATGCAATCCCCGTCCCGCACATTGGAGGGCTCATTTCGTGACCTGTGAGCAGTGACATGGCTTGAAACCATTTTCATGACATCCCTGTGAGCAGGAGCTTTCATTGCCCTGAAGACATCTCCTTGTGAAAAACACTAAAAATGGCCCTTTTTGCATTGGCGCGAGCAGGAAGTTAATTACCCGCGCCAATGGGGAAACTACTTCAAAGAGGCCGCGCCAGTTGGCGCTCTGTCCCAGAGTCGCACTCGCGCCAGCCAATTTAAGAGGTGTTTTTTAAAAATAAATGGCAGAAGTTTCGTCCTAACTGATCCAGGAACTGATATCTATCTTGAGTTGGGAGGTTTGGCTACGGATTTCCATAGAGAGGAAGTGGTTTGCCACCTCTCATGGAAGCTTCCTTGATGATAGGGCCAATCCCATGATTATAGGGATCCCAACTCCCCTTCCTCCATCTATAAAAGCTTTTCCATCTCCATAGCAAGCTAGTCTTCAAGTTCCCAAATTCCCAAGAGCCTTATGCTGCAAGAGCCTCCATAATTCCCTTAAGGCCAATTTCAAGCAAGGAGACTATCGTCAAGATTCGAAGAGAGAGGTTTGTCCCATCCTTGACAGGCTTTTCGAGACGTGTTATGCTGGCGACCCGTCGAAGGAGAATTCAGCGTCAGAACTATGGTTGTAATTTTCCTTTGACTGATTATTAATGAACGACTATTGGTTATGGTTCCACTCTTGTTGTTGTTTATAATAATGAGTTATGTCCTTTCTGACTAACATATAGTTGCATCTACTGGATTTTACGCTTGCGTTTGTTTTGTTTCTCGCATGTGCAGGTGTCCCATCATGGAGATCGTAGGGATCGTGATCTGCCAGGGCTGAGGAACGGGAGCGCCACCTCTTCTACAACGACTGCGTTGGATTCCAGGTAAGTCTTCGTCGCTATTTGGTTTATTTGCAATTAGGAACCTGCGCTATAGCGTGATTGATTGTTGCTAGACCCGGTCTGGGCTAGTAGGGATCGCCTCTGTCTGCAGAGGGGATTTACCTCCACAACAATGGTGAATTGGTAACTCATTGGAGTAATATAGGAAAGGCCTAAGATAAAACCTAGTGGCTGCCACTATAACACCAAGAGTATATCCAAGAACCCATAATCTAGATATACCAAGAATTTATGACTTAGCCAGATTCAAGAATCCATGAGGATGGGGGAGCCTACTCCTTGAGCCTTATCACAATGGACCAAATATTCCCCCCCCCCATGGGATTTGAAACTAGGTGGAAGGGATAACATCCCATTGTTCCAACCACTCAATCATCCCATTAGGAGACACTATTTTCTACTTAATTATAAACAAAGATGTAGTTGTCTTTGTGGACAGTGTATTGGAGTATGCCTTATTATAGCTCAGCATGTTGAGAGACCCCCCACTCTCAAGTGAACATGAGTGGATACCTTATATAAAAGTATCATTGTATAATTTTTTCTTTGTACGAAAGAATTTTAATATCTAAGTAACTTAACTCTTACTTTTATTTTACTAAGAAAAACCTGATAATGAAGCCCCTAGGCACTACTCTACATTTTATGAATGATACTCATTATAAAACCATCAATCTTAATCTACACCTTTAACTTAACTATTCATTGAGTAATTAAATTATTGATAAAGGGTAATGAACCGCAAGGGATTTGATATTATGCAACATAATGTAGTGAATTGGATTTCATTTATAAAATATAATGGATTTCAAACTCTAGATATTTTATAAAAGTTTAACTAATATATAATATTAGGTATTATTAAGGAATCTCCTTACACTAGACCTAAAACAATGTCTAAGAACAACTAGACCTACTTTATTTGAAGTAGATTCCCAGTGAGGGTCTTATCACCTTGTGACATTGTTTACTCATGATAAAAGCTACTTTTACAAAATCATATGCTGGTTAGATGTCATTATTAAAGCATATACAATCTTGTTTGATTTACATGTAGCCTATGGTGTAATATTCTCACTTGAAAATGGGTTTTTGTTTAGCATTATTATAGTCTTTAAATATGGAGAGTACATTCTAGCTATCTCTAACAATAGATATATGCATTACTTGTAGATATTGTGATGATTTGATAGTATTAAGTTTATGATTTTTTTTTATTGTTGGCTAAAAATTAGTCCATGAAGTATTGGTGCTAGAGTGGGATAACATTATTTCTTTTCCTATTAGCGATTTCCAAGTTTGACTATGAAAGTAAGTATCTATAAGTATTGTGAGAATAACATAACTTCGACTTTGTAGATATATTTATAGTATATGTGTTGGTACATCCTAGATTCAAAAGTATATCAACAATAATAAGCCCATAATTTATGTTGTGCATAGCAGCCCCTACATTCGAAATTCCTGGCCACCAGCCCCATTTATTTCTGTTTAAATCTTTTCGTGGCCAAAAACACTCACCTTCTATCTATCGTTACCCTTCCCGCTTATAAAAATACATTATTCAAAGGCTAAAAACCCGCCATTAAAACTATATCGGGCCCAGCCCTTGAGGTCTCAGCCCCTTTTGTTTTGATTCCCATAAAACCCGGGCGCAAGACAGTGTGCCTGACAGGCGGGATCTTATCACCTTATGTTTTCAGGTGAAGCCATAGCCGTCCGATCCAGTAAAAATCAACGGCCCGTGACCAAATCACCCGTGGTGGCCCCCGCACCCGAAAACCGGCGGTTAGTTCCGCACCACCTTCACTCAGCGGGCAGTATTCTCCATGGAGCCAGCGATTCCATTCAATAGGAGCCGCATGTCCCTCTGTACGTCCCAAAACCACTCCAATTTCGCGCATTAAAGTTCGGTCAAAGGTCGGGCAGCAGAATCCATAACAGCCGTCAGATCTCGAAGTCTCCATCCAACGGTGGTCATCCTTCGGAGTTGCACGTGTTTTAACCCATGTCCATCATGCCCCTGGCCCACCATTTCATTGCTCTCTGATGCATTTAAAACCGTCGATCTCATTCAGCAATCGTGTGGCCCATAATCACTCGCATTCTCCCCGCTTGACTAAGTCCTCCGCCAAGTCATCTGTTCTCCTTGGATTTTCGTGTGCCTATGTGTCATCACCCCACGTGCCCATTATATTTCCATTCTCGTCGCCTATATATATGTGTTTCATTCATATTCACCGTTTTTATTCATACATCGTGTTTAAATTGTTTTACGTGGAAAACTTACATCCTGTCTGTTTACCAAAACCTCCACTGTAATTTCCTCGCCACCCTGCTTATTCTAGCCATGTGGCCATGTCCTCGACGTCACCATCATCTCCACCTCCACGCCCCTTGCTCCTGAGTCTGTTTTTTCTAATGTATCTGTGGGTTTTGCAGGTTTCAAGATGATGAAGAAACGTTATAATTTGTCGACTCCATTACAAGAGGTCAAGAGCAGCTCAAAGGACGATATTCCGCTGGCGAAATTTAAAAGGGAAGCTTGAGGTAGTTGTTATGATATGACCTCATTAATGGAAACAAAAATAAAATCCATCGAACCCCTCAGAGCGATACAAGAGGTAGGTTCGGCAGCTAAGGACATTAAATTCACAGCATAAAAATATCAGTGAAAGGCCGAGAAATACAGCGTCCTGCATTAAAGGTCTTGGGTTTAAATTCAAATGTTGGAAGGTACAGTGCTCAGAAAGCAATGTTTTCAAGATGATATTTCAGTTGAGCTCCCTCCAGGAACGTACAAAATGTTCACGAAGAACTACCCTCATGCCCTGTTCCTGAAGAGATTTCCTTCCAGTTCATTTATTCCTAGAGGTAGATTGCAAAGTACAAATAATTATATTCAGTCATTCACAGGATGTCTGCAAATGTTTTCCGCCACTTTGTTTCAAAACAGACTATTAAATGTGTATCACCTACCTCCTTTCTCTAGAGTTTTTTGCTTCTCCTATAAAAATTATGAAAAAACACATTGTAAGGGTTCCAAATTTCTATCAGCAAACTGTGCAGTGAAAGGCTTTTTCATACATATTGTAAGGTTTATGTATGAAGGCTCAGAGCCCGTAGGGTTTCAGTGAGGAGGAGTTATAACTGTAATGAGGATTCTGGTCTTTGGTATCCCACAGTATGTAATATTTTCTTATGTGTTAATACAATATCTCATTTCATGCTATTTATCTTCTTGTATCATGTTCTAGAATGCGAGTGGCTCACTGGTCTTAAGTAAGGATTCATCCTAGTTGGTGCCCATACTTGGATTAGTCAAGCGCTTTAAATAGGCCTAGTCATGATATATTGTTCCATGTTCATTTCATCCATATTTTCTGCTATATTAGTTACTTGAGGAGGGTGCTTTTAAAATGCCATTGTCATGTATGGATTCTTAGTTGGATAAGCCCATATGTGGTTTTTTTGTGTATCTGGGTATCAGCCTCATGCTAACTAGTATCTTCTTCATGTTGCTTCACTGCATCCACTTTCTGATATTTGATTTCTGTGGCATATTATTTGAACTGGCCCTCTTTGCAGTAAGCTGTCTCTTAACTGTCTGATGCTTTTGTATTGGAGTTTTGCATGCTGTTCCTTCATTATTCTTATCTTTGTATCAGCTTCTGAGAGAGTTTGGTTCCATTTAAACTAATTTCCTTGTTTTGCAAGAGATAGTAAGAGAGCTTTTGGATTGACAACCCAAGCTATATTATGAGCTCCTTGCTATGTTAAGATGTCCTAGGCACTAGTCTATAGCAACTCTAGGCTGTCTCTAGGGTAGACAATAATTTTCGACAACATATTTCTAGCGCCGTTGCCGGGGAGTGAATTTAAGAATATCAATTTCCCTGGGCCTCGACAAATCATATTCACTCTCTAATCAGGTGAGCACAGACAGTTGAAGAGTTGCGTATCTCTCACCTTGGCGACTCCACTGTTCTTTATTTGATAAATCTATTGGTAGTCCTGGCTCCTCGAAAGTCACATCTGAGGTCAGATACTACTAAGTTAAAGACATCTTCTATGCCTGACCCAGAAAATATTATACATAGAAGAAGTTGGAGAGAAAGACAATCAGCCTGTGTTGAAATCCCTGAGTTTTCTCAAGAAGATTATCCATCCTCTTCTTCTCAAGAAATTCCAGTAGAAAATCCTGACCTTACTGAAGAAAATCCTGAATATTACTCAGATAGCCCACCCAGGGGAAGTGCTAGAACCAAAGAAAACCTTCATCTCACCCCTGAGGCCGAAGAAGTTAAAGAAATCACAGAAGTAGCTGCTGTTAACCGTGAATTGTTTCCATCTACACCTCAGGCAGTTGTACAATATATTCCTATTGTTATTCATACCCCACTTCCACCTCCTCCTCTTCCTCCATTTGTACATCAGATCGTTGCACAACCCCCACCTCCTCCAATGGCTAATGTTCCAGCTTTCCTACTGAATAAATATGCTCCATTGGCCTTACCCCAAGTGCTAAATGATATGCCACAGGATTATTTGAAGATTTTGCCTAGATTTAATGGAGAAAATGATATTGACGCTCAGAAACATCTTGAGGCTTTCTGCTCTTTTGCAGAAAACTTAAATGTAGAACATTTGGATGTGGTCTTGAGATTGTTTGTGCAATCTTTGGATGGTGAAGCCAGAAAATGGTTCAAGACATTTGGAAACCGTTCAGTAACCACCTGGGATGACATGGAGAATACTTTTCTCAGGAAATGGGGAGAAAAGAAAGATCATGGACAGTGTCTCACTGAGTTCAATACACTCAAGAAGAGACATAATGAAGGGGTGTCGGAGTTTATTAAGAGATTTAATAAGTTATATCTAAATCTCCCTGCAGATATGAAGCCTCATCAGAATGCTGCAAAAGTTGTTTTCATTGCAGCCTTTGACTCAGATTTCGGTTTCTCCCTCAGGGAGAGAAAGCCTGCCACCCTAGATGATGCTCAGTCCGACGCTCTCGAGTTAGAAGCAAACTTTGCCTCCACTGGGAAATCAAAGGGGAAAGTTGAACAAGATACTAGGAGGAGAGGTAAAGAAGAGGTTTCCTCCTCTAACCAGGAGAAGGATTCAGATAAGATGGATGAAATAAGTAAGATGGTTAAGAAGATGGTCAAGCTTGAGTTGGAGGCTAAGAATGCAGCTCCCAAGAATTTTTATAATGCTCAAAACAGAGGTTACAATCCTCAATATAGAAAGCCACCTCTGCAGATATTGCCAAGAGAAGCAAAGGAGCAGCAAGATCAGGTACCACATCCCTTGTACCTGGAAGGTCCATCAGATGAATCCACTGAAGATGCTGCTTATGAACTAGAAGATTCAAATCTTGCTTTCTCAAACAATGATGAAATGGAATGCCCATTGCAAGAAGAAGAAGAAGAAGCAGAGATTGATCATTATTGTAAACAATTTGCTGATTTCATGCAAGCACACTTCAATAGAAAATATGATCTCAGATCTTCAAGGAAGAGGACCCGAACTCAAGATCAAGAAGAGGAGCCACCTCAGAAGGAGGTACCTGCTCAGAAGGAATCAGCAACAAAGAGAAACACAGAAAAGGGTAAGAGTCCTCTAAATACTCCCTTGCAGCCTAATGACCAGATTCCTTCTTCTTCAAAAGTAGTCAGTCCTCCTAATGATGAATCTGTGTCAAAAGAAATTAAATTTTCAGCTGAAAATAAAGAGTCAAAATAAGTTGTGATAGAAAATCCCCCTCCTGCTTTTAGTTTGCAAAAAGAACTTGAGAAAATTAAAATTCCAATCCCCTTGACCGAGCTGCTAAAACAACCTGCATATCAGTCTCAAGTTACTTCTTTTATGCTCCCTCCTGAAATATCAATTGTGCCTGATAGTTTAAACCTTCAAGAAGAAATACCCATGGTAGTCTTTGGCCCACATGTTGAGGAAGTAGATCCTTCTACTCCTCCTTTTTATGTGTCTCTAGTTATTCATGACCTGCTGTTACACAATTGTATGTTAGATTCTGGGGCTTCCCATAATCTTATGCCTCTGTCTGTCATGGAACAACTAGGACTGCAAATTACAAGACCATATAAAGACCTATATTCATTTGATTCCAAAAGAGTTAAATGCTTGGGGATGATTAAAGATTTAGTGGTCAATTTGGCCCAAATTCCAGCAAAGAGTGTGGTCATGGACATTGTGGTGGCTGATATCCCAGCCCGCTTTGGCATGTTGCTGTCAAGGTCCTAGGGTACAAAAATTGGTGGGTCAATTAAGCTGGATTTAACATATGCTACCATCCCAGTTTTTGGTGGACAGGAGAGGAGGTTATACAAAGAGACTAAATTTGTCAAGGTAGTTACTAAGGCTGATAACTCTGAAAATTCACTAGTCTATAGTAAAGAAGGAGATTTTTCATGCTTTATGCTAGAAGAAGATCAAAATTATGTGCATGAATCCTCCTTCAAAATTAAGGATGAGCAGCCTTCAGAAAATTATGAAGCTGGAATCTGGACTTTACATTTTGATGGGGAAAATTAAAGAGAAGAAAATGGAGTTGGGGTGTTATTAATCTCTCCTACAGGAAAATGGGTCCCACTGTCCTTTAAATTGGAATATGAGGCTACCAATAATGTAGCTGAATATGAAGCACTTTTGTTGGGATTACAGACAGCCAAGAATATGGGCATACAAAGTTTAAAAGTCATGGGAGACTCTGAGCTGTTGGTAAGACAGGTCAGAAATCAATGTCAAACTAAGCATCCATGGCTGAGAGCCTACAGGAATGAAGTATGGGACATGGTGGATAATTTTTTCTTGACCTTTAACATACAGTTCATGCCCCGGGAGCAGAATCGAATGGCAGATTCTCTTGTTGTGGCTGCCAGTACATTTCGCCCTCCTCAGAATCCTCTTTTGAGGTATGAAATTGAGGTATGTTATAGACCATCAATTCCAGATAATATTAAGCATTGGAAAGTATTTGAAGATGAGGAACAGATGAAGAGATTTCTGGAGACAGTGGGTGAATTTTCTAATATGGAGATTGATGACTGTGAAGAAAATGAGGCTGAAAATATTTCAGAAAACAAATGGGAAGAGAAAGTAGCAGGTAATAAAGTGTTGCAGCTGAAAGGAAACGTGATACCTAGAGGGTTGGTGCCTCTAGAAAGATTATTTGACAAAAATGATGTTCCATTGCAGCATAATAACATAGTAGAAGAAAATCAAGTAGAAGACTTGAATTTGGGCACTGATGCTGAGCCCAAATTTGTAAGATTATCTAAGAAGGTTTCAGAGGAATACAAAAGAAAATATTTGAAATTATTTCAGTCATACAAGGATGTATTTGCATGGTCTTATCAGGACCTAAAAAATTTCGATATTAATATAATGCAGCATAAAATTCCTTTGAGGGAAGATGCAAAGCCTTACAAGCAGAAGCTCAGATAGATAAATCCTCTGCTACTTCCCTCCATTGAAAAAGAAATCAAGAAGCTGCTACAGGCCAAAATAATTGTGCCATTGAGATACTCAGAATGGGTAGCAAACCTTGTTCCTGTTCGAAAGAAAAATAGAGAAATAAGGTTGTGTGTAGATTTCAGAAACTTAAATAGAGCATCTTTAAAAGATAATTATCCATTGCCTAAGATGGACCACATTTTGCAGAAAGTGGTGGGAGCCGCTAGAATGTCAATGATGGATGGGTTTTTTGGTTATAACCAGGTGGTTGTACTTCCAGAGGATCAGAAGAAAACTGCATTCACAACACCATGGGGAACATTCATGTATGCCAGGATGCCTTTTGGATTAATCAATGCAGGAGCCACCTTTCAGAGGGCTATGGATATTGCTTTTGTTGGGGAACAAGATAAATTTTTGGTGGTATATCTTGATGATATTACAGTGTTTTCAAAGGATGATACTGAACACATTCAGCATTTGGAGAGAACCTTTGAAAAATGCAGAAGGTATGGTCTCTCCCTTAATCCTCAAAAGTATCTATTTGCATTAGATGAGGGAAAACTCTTAGGGCACATTGTAACTAAAGATGGTGTGAAAATAGACCCTAAAAGAGTTGAAGTCATAAATGGAATTCCTTTACCCAGGAATAAGAAGGAAGTGCAGGTGTTTCTAGGCCGAATCAATTTCCTGAGAAGGTTTATTCCTAAATATGCTGAGATAGTTAGGCATATAACTGATATGTTGAAAAAGAATAATGAAGTAAAATGGTCTCAGGAATCTAGAGATGCATTCACCAGAATAAAACAGGCATTTTCTGAAGCTCCTGTACTAGCTGGAACAGATTACAACAAGCCATTTATGATTTTTTCTTTTGCATCACCTCATACAATAGTTGGAGTATTGTTGCAGAAAAATAAAGAAGGATATGAGCAACCTATAGCCTTCTTTATCCAGGTATTACATGATGCAGAATTGAAGTATAACATACTTGAGAAGCAGGCATATGCCCTGGTGAAGTCCCTCAAAGCCTTTAGAACATATGTTTTGCAGTCCCACGTTACTGCATACGTTCCTACAGCAGCTGTCAAAGACATTCTCATTCAGGGAGACAGTGAAGGAAAAAGGAGAAGATGGATTGCAAAAATACAAGAATATGATTTGGACATCAGACCTACTAGGCTGATTAAAGGACAGGGACTTGCCAAAATGTTATTTGAATCAAATCATCAAGCCTTGGGCATTAATTTATCTATGATTGCAAGTGAAGAGTCAGAAAATGAAAAAGGCCAGCAAGGACTGGAAAAATCCACTCAAAAAGCACATCTAAAGTATCTCACTAGTCCTTGGTACAAAGAAATAGTTGAATATCTTTTAACACTCAGCTGTCCACCCAGCTGTGATAAATCAAAATACAGGGCTTTGAGGCTGAAATCACAAAAGTATATAGTTGCCAATGGTCAGTTATATTGGAGAGATCCTTCAGGCATACTATTATTATGCCTTACAGAAAATGAAGTGGAGAATATAATGACAGAATTTCATGAAGGAATCTGTGGAGGACATTACAGCTGGAGGGCTACAGCTCATAAAATCCTGAAGGCTGGTTTCTACTGGCCAAAATTATTTACAGATGTTTTTGTTTGGGTCAGAGCGTGTGATAAGTGCCAAAGATTTGCAGAAAGACAGAAATTAGCAGCTCTGCCCTTGATTCCAGTTCATATAGATGAACCATTTCAGCAATGGGGATTAGATTTTATTGGAGAAATACATCCCCCTTCAAGTGGCCAACATAAATGGATATTGACTGAAACAGATTACTTTACAAAGTGGGTGGAAGCCATACCTGTGAGAAATGCTACAGATGCTGTAATCATCAAATTCATGGAAGAGAACATCATATCCAGGTTTGGCTGTCCAACTAGAATTGTAACTGATAATGCATAGGCCTTCAAGTCCAATAAATTTGTAAATTTCTGCCAGCAGTATAATATTGCATTAAATCACTCGACAGCTTACTATCCATAGGGGAATGGCTTGGCAGCATCTTCCAACAAAACTCTGGTGAGGGCCTTGAAGAAGACAATTAATGAGAATAAAAAAAATTGGGATTCCCAATTAAAGTTTGATTTGTGGGCCAATAGAATAACCAGTAAGAGATCAAATGGGAAATCCCCTTATGAACTGATATATGGACGAGCAACAGTGTTTCCAGTGCAGCTGGCTCTACCAATGGCACGCTTCATGCAGGAAAGTCAGGAAGAACCAGATGACATGGTCAGAAGAATTAACCAACTGGTAGAATTGGAGGAAACACGGAGCCAAGTGAATCAGAGATTAGCGGAGTATCAAGAGAAAATGAAAAACATCTTTGATCAGCATGCAAAAGACAGGGAATTTCAAATTGGTGATCTGGTTCTCAGATGGGATGTTCGAAGAGCAGAAAAGGGAAAACATGCTAAATTCGATCCACTATGGTTTGGTCCATTTAAAATTGTAGAGCTGAAAGGTAATAACACGTTCATATTGGAAAACCTACAGGGTGATCTGATTGAATCCCCTGTAAATGGACAATTCCTCAAACCATATTTTCAATTTTGATTCAGGCAAAACAAGCCTGATGTACCATACTGTATATAAGTTTTGCTTCAGTTTTGTTTTGATGGGAACGCCGATGAATTATGGAGTAAATCGCAGAAAGGCTAAGTAGCAAAGCCATCCAAAAGAGCATCTAAAGGTCTGCGGAGTTCTCGGCACGTCCACGGAGGAACGTACCGTCCCCAGATGGAGTCGATGTTGTGCATAGCAGCCCCTACATTCGAAATTCCTGGCCACCAGCCCCATTTAATTCTGTTTAAATCTTTTCGTGGCCAAAAACACTCACCTTCTATCTATCGTTACCCTTCCCGCTTATAAAAATACATTATTCAAAGGCTAAAAACCCGCCATTAAAATTATATCGGGCCCAGCCCTTGAGGTCTCAGCCCCTTTTTTTTTTATTCCCATAAAACCCAAGCGCAAGACCGTGTGCCAGACAAGCGGGAGCTTATCACCTTATGTTTTCGGGTGAAGCCATAGCCGTCCGATCTAGTAAAAATCAACGGCCCGTGACCAAATCACCCGTGGTGGCCCCCACGCCCGAAAACCGGCGGTTAGTTCCGCACCACCTTCACTCAGCGGGCGGTATTCTCCATGGAGCCAACGATTCCATTCAATAGGAGCCGCGTGTCCCTCTGTACGTCCCAAAACCAATCCAATTTCGCGCATTAAAGTTCGGTCAAAGGTCGGGCAGCGGAATCCATAGTAGTTGTCAGATCTCAAAGTCTCCATCCAACGGTGGTCATCCTTCGGAGTTGCATGTGTTTTAACCCATGTCCATCGTGCCCCTGGCCCACCATTTCATTGCTCTCTGATGCATTTAAAACCGTCGATCTCATTCAGCGATCGTGTGGCCCATAATCACTCGCATTCTCCCCGCTTGACTAAGTCCTCCGCCACGTCATCTGTTCTCCTTGGCTTTTCGTGCGCCTATGTGTCATCACCCCGCGTGCCCATTATATTTCCATCCCCATCGCCTATATATATGTGTTTCATTCATATTCATCGTTTTTATTCATACATCGTGTTTAAACTGTTTTACATGGAAAACTTACATCCTGTCTGTTTACCAAAACCTCCACTGTAATTTCCTCGCCACCCTGCTTGTTCTAGCCATGTGGCCATGTCCTCGACGTCACCATCATCTCCACCTCCACGCCCCTTGCTCCTGAGTCTTTTTTTTCTAATGTATCTGTGGGTTTTGCAGGTTTCAAGATGATGAAGAAACTCTATAATTTGTCGCCTCCATTACAAGAGGTCAAGAGCAGCTCAAAGGACGATATTCCGCTGGCGAAATTTAAAAGGGAAGCTTGAGGTAGTTGTTATGATATGACCTCATTAATGGAAACAAAAAGAAAATACATCGAACCCCTCAGAGCGATACAAGAGGTAGGTTCTGGCAGCTGAGGACATTAAATTCACAGCATAAAAATATCAGTGAAAGGCCGAGAAATACAGCGTCCTGCATTAAAGGTCTTGGGTTTAAATTCAAATTTTGGAAGGTACAATGCTCATAAAGCAATGTTTTCAAGATGATATTTCAGTCGAGCTCCCTCCAGGAACGTACAAAATTTTCACGAAGAACTACCTTCATGCCCTGTTCCTGAAGAGATTTCCTTCCAGTTCATTTATTCCTAGAGGTAGATTGCAAAGTACAAATAATTATATTCAGTCATTCACAGTATGTGCGCGAATGTTTTCCGCCACTTTGTTTCAAAACAGACTATTAAATGTGTATCACCTACCTCCTTTCTCTAGAGTTTTCTGCTTCTCCTATAAAAACTATGAAAAAACACATTGTAAGGGTTCCAGATTTCTATCAGCAAACTATGCAGTGAAAGGCTTTTGTATACATCTTGTAAGGTTTTTGTATGAAGGCTCGGAGCCCGTAGGGTTTCAGTGAGGAGGAGTTATAACTGTAATGAGGATTCTGGTCTTTGGTATCCCACAGTATGTAATCTTTTCTTATGTGTTAATATAATATCTCATTTCATGTTATTTATCTTCTTGTATCATGTTCTAGAATGCGAGTGGCTCACTGGTCTTAAGTAAGGATTCATCCTAGTTGGTGCCCATACTTGGATTAGTCAAGCACTTTAAATAGGCCTAGTCATGATATACTGTTCCATGTTCATTTCATCCATATTTTCTCCTATATTAGTTACTTGAGGAGGGTGCTTTTAAAACGCCATTGTCATGTATGGATTCTTAGTTGGATAAGCCCATATGTGGTTTTGTTGTGTATCTAGGTATCAGCCTCATGCTAACTAGTATCCTCTTCATGTTTCTTCACTGCATCCACTTTCTCATATTTGATTTCTGTGGCATATTATTTGAACTGGCCCTCTTTGCAGTAAGTTGTCTCTTAACTGTCTGATGCTTTTGTATTGGAGTTTTGCATGCTGTTCCTACACTATTCTTATCTTTGTATCAGCTTCTGAGAGAGTTTGGTGCCATTTAAACTAATTTCCTTGTTTTGCAAGAGATAGTAAGAGAGCTTTTGGATTGACAACCCAAGCTATATTATGAGCTCCTTGCTATGTTAAGATGTCCTAGGCACTGGTCTATAGCAACTCTAGGCTGTCTCTAGGGAGACATAATTGTCGACAACAATTTCAATCCCATTTTCCATCATTAATGACTAAAGTAAAGTCAGTAGGTCCTTCATTTTCACAAGATTTTTTTGTGAAAGCGCATAATGGAAATAATATTATTTTCCTTGTATCAAATGTTTTATCCACTAAGTTTCAAAATATGGGTTAGACAGTCCAAGATTGGGGGACTCTAGGTTGCACTTACTATCATTGTTCATTTTGGTAAATTCAATTAAACCATTCGAAGAACATTTAAACTATTAAATTATTAAATAAAACATGCTAAACCAAAATTTTGAATTTAATAAGTAACCATGGATAACCATTTGTAAATATGTAGCCCTTGTTACAAGAAAACTCAAGAATTGTGACTATCGGTCTTTACCAGAAACCTTGGTTATAGTAAATAGATATAACAAATTTAAATGCCTCTTTTGATGGAAAATATTTTGATATTATTATTGTAACACTTTTCAGATATAGAAATTTCCCCCAATTTAGCACCACAAAGCTCTTCACTAGAGGCTACCTTTCTAATTCACAAAAAGACCATAAATGCTTCAAAATTGAGGCTTTTGTGATTTGAATTGTGTTGAACTTCTTCCTCCAATGTGATGGATTCAAAAGAATAAACTTTAGGCCATAAGTGATTAGAAGCATATGTTTGACGGGTTATCTTTCCTTTTTAATAAGGCTCGTGTAGAGGGGGAATACAATAGGTTTTATCCTTTAATTTTCAAACTAAAACAATAACTCGACATGACCAACTATTAAGATGTAAATGTCCACAAAAAGTGGTTGTTTTGAATGAAAAATTGAGGATATGTTTTCCAACATTATCAATATATCTAAGGAACCTTTGGATCTAAGAAATATCCATGAGATAATCAAGAAAGGAGGATGTTTGGAGACAATATGGGGTTGCATGATTATTTTCCCTTCATCAATAGTGATATCAAGTTGGTCAATCTTGTTCTTGAAAAGCTTGAATTTTTTCTTACTAGGAATAACAATATTCCTATCAATCGATTTTGGAACTTATTAAGATGGGGAATATGATCACCAATGGATATAGAAAATGATCATATAAATAGTGTGGGCTCAATACAAAATATTAAACCATGGTGATTAGCCCAATATTATTGATAAAGGGCATAAATAATACGATAAGGAAGGAAACATCATCATGATTACAAAATTGGATTTTTAAAGGTTCGCTGCCAATTTTTAATGAAATATAGCAAGAGAATACTATACCACCTTCAAATGTAGTAGGTGAAATTTAATTGGGATTATCTTTCCACAAGGGAAAACGTATGAATAACCAATATTATTGGGGAAAATTGTATAAGTAAAAGCATCTATGATTGTATAGATTCCAAATATATACAAGGAGACTTGAATATAGACATAGTTAGTTGTTTGGACAAATTTTTGAATAGTGCACAATTTAATATTAGGGACGGGGGGAAGCTTTGGTAAAGTTAATTTCATTGGGAAGGAAACAAGATCAAGTTGTGATTTTTTCTATAATTTATTAATAGATTCAGAAGTACATTTTCCATTGGAAGATTGATCACTAAAATTTCCTATATCATTAGTAGATTTTGTAGCATCATAAAGGTCAAAGCTAGATTATTCTTCTTCAACAAAACTATGGAGTTATGTAAGACACTCCTTACCACTACAATAATAAGGTTTTGCATAGTTGTCTTTTTTCAGGGGGGGGAGACCCATGAGTAAGTACGATCCTTCATTTTGCATGCATTGTGAACATAAAGATCATGGTATGATCAGACTTTATATATATAACACAAAATGTAATTTGTATTATATAAAAAAGAGTTGTTTCAAGGATAGTAGAAAAATACATAGTGCTAATTCATAAAGTTTTATGAAAAATTGGGAATTTTGCATATTTTCTTCCTCCCTTCAAATGATAATGGGGACATAAGATGAATCTTCTTATGAGGGTTGATTATGCCAATTTCCTAAGTACATGGATAAATTCAAACAAATTGATTTTAAAGGAAAAATATGGAAAAAAGGAAAAAAAATTATCTCATGCTTTCTCTAACCCGTACTTTAATCAGGGGAAAGAAAATAGTTTCTTGATGTCCAATTGAACAATAATTTTTTCTTCATAATCATTTTAGCCTCAATTAGTTTGGCTTCAATATAAGAGAAGGATTTAATGCACTCTAAGTGAGCCTACACTTATGGTTTCACTTCATTGTGACCTGATTTCTGCGCTCCCTTTTCTGACCTTTCTCTTCTACTTCTACTTCCTTATTTTCTTCTTATTCATTGTCCATTGAAACCTCAAGGGATGGTTCAAGATAATTTCTAGTTTGACCCAAACCTACATGTTCCTCTTCAACCTCTTTTTCTATATTTTCTAGATTATTGTTTCCTTCATATTTTCAAGAACTTCAAACTTTTTGTTGGTTGATGAAGGTTTACCCACTTGTGAAGGCAATGGTTTAGATGCACCCTTTCATTCAAAATTCCTTCACCTTCTTGGAATTGTATTGACTATATCTTGGAAGAAGGTAACTCTTCTTCGCTTTTTGGATAATTTTTAGAAAACATTGTGTGGGTGTGAAAAATCATGCACTTGAATGGGATCTACTCGTAATCTAGCACTTGATGATGGTTCCACCCATTAAGGTTGAATTGAAAAGCTTCTCAGATCCCTTTCTCCAAGTCCAACTCCATTCATATTCTTACACAAGAATATAGAGTTCCTTTTAGGTTTTGATTTGTCAAAATGGTGACAAGTTTGTTTCTAATATCTTTTAGGGAGCCATCATTATAGAAAATTAGTGGAAGATTAGATAGTTTGACCCACACTAGTGTTATGTTTAGCATTAAATTCTAGGGTCCATGGGGAGAGATACATTCACATAAATCGCATGAAGTATGGTCCAAACCTAAAAATGGCATTTCTCTCTTGGTTTAAAAAAGAAAAAACATAATATCCATGTCCAAGGGTGAATTAGGTTATATATCCTTTTATCTTGGAGGACCAATTCTCTACCTCCTATGTTTCCATGGCTTTTGGATTAGACAAGGGAATTGAAAATTTTCCCACTAAATCCCTCTTAGAGAGGATGATGCATTTATTTCTTGAATCAAGAGAAGAAAGATCTAGGCAAGGGATGTCTTGCAATATTTTGACAATCTGTGTGGTTGAGGTTGACTTTTTTTCCATGGAACCAAAGATTAGAACATGGTGCTAAATGCCTTTGCGCCTCCCGTGGTCAGATGCATGACTCCCAAAAAAGTTGGCATGCAAATATCTTAGTATATCGATGCTCCCATGGCTTCTAGCTTGTGTTTTGTGCCTTCTTTATCTCGGGTTAAACTAACAAGATCGAACACATGAATTTGGTTTGCACCAACTTAGGAATGTGATGAACATAACTTCCTAGTAGTGGGAACAAATGACGACTAGGATAAACCCTAGTTTCCAGAGAGGTGCTTGGCCAAACTACTCATGCCTTCTTTACTATTGTTACATGTCAACCATGAAACTTATATACTGCCCAAAATCAACATGATAGTTAAAGTAAAATAACATATCATATGATAATATGGCTTGTGGTGCAATAGTGAACAAGATGTGTTATTATCATGGAGCTATTATGTTTAGCCCTGGGGGGGGCAACTCATTTGGAAAGCCTATGAAAATGAAGTGTTATGTACCATGTGATTCGATGTTCAAATCCCCCCAACTAACCCGTGTCTATAGAAAGGGCATATATAGACACCTAGTTATTATAGTGGTAGTAGTTAGAATTGACCTTATGTCACACAAATACAAAACCAACCCAATTACCAATTCCTCTAAATATCCAAAAAAACGAATAGACACACCATACAACAAGATTTTAAAATGTAAAAAATAATATAAATACCAATACATGGTATATCTAACAATTTACTATCAAACACTAATACTAATACAAGATATAAAAATAAATAAAAATAAAAAATCAAACAAATACATATTCATTTCACAATCCATCAATCACTATATTAAAAAAATAATACTTGTGTAAACAACCTTGTTTTCTTAGGAGGAAGAAAAAGAATCCATAATAGGTTGAGTGTGATATACTACCGCACATAAATACTTACAAACCACATAAAAATAATCACTGAGCTGAATATTTATAACTTAATAATTTATTAATAAATATAGTCAAGATAGAGGACATATAAAACGATTCACGACCACATCTATGCTAAAGTATATTTTAATATTTGAAAAGTGTTTCAAAGGCATGCACATCCTCCAAATTCGAAAAATACTTAAAAATAAAATAAAGGAAAATAAATTTTGTAAGATTGGAGTAAGGAGGGTCCAATTATGTAAGGAATATATAATTCTTTTTTCTAAAATTTATAATTTTATTTTATTTAATTTATTTTTTTTAATTATTTGTACTCATCATTATCTTATTATTATTTGAATTATAGAAAAATCTATATAAATACAAAATAACTATATTCTGAATTATAGATATATAAATACAAAATAATAATAATAAATTAAAAATATATATATAATAATAATAATAATTAGGTAATAAAAGAGAATAATAAAATTTATATATGAAAATTTGAGAAATAAAATGAAGTGAAAAAAAGTAAATATCAAACTTTAAAGTTGGAAAAGGAAAAATTTCATTGAACAGAGTAAAGAAGAAAAAAGGAAAAAAAAAATGTATAGAGAAAATTATATATATGTGCAAGTCATCATCACAAAACAATGATGGCATAGGATAGGAGAAGAAAGTTAATAGAGGAGAGAAGGTCAAATTAAAAGAATGATGAGACAAATTGAATTTGAGAGAATGTTTTGTGATATTAAAAATGATTAATTAAGTTTGAAGTTATTTTCATAATTAATGGTATTTAAGTTTTTTCCATTTCAATAAGTTAACTCAAAATTTTGGTAGAAAATGTTAAATTTTGATTAATATTTTGGTTTGATTAGAATATATAAATGTTTATTGTGAATAGAATGTTTTACAATATCCAATTTAACAATGTGATTATGATTTTTGCTTGTAATATTTTCTTTAAACTTGAATTTCATGGAAATTAATTTGATTTATGTATAAGACTCTTTACAAGACAAATCTTATAATTGTTTTTACATAAAAATGCTAAATTTTGTTTAACATTGTTTAACATTAGAGTAATAGAAGTGGAGGCCATTCAATGTAAGGTGAACTAGGTTCGTTATGATTATTATTATTAATGTGGCCCACTATGATAGTTATTTTGGAAAATGTAATATGGCTCCATTAAAGAAGGTCCTTTACGTACTTTGTATAGGTTCATGATCAGAGTTTTCTATTTAGTTATTAACACGGATGTAGTCCTCATTATGGAAATTGTATTATAGTATATTTTATTAGAGCTTAACTCATTGAAGGTCACCCTATCTTAAGAAGTAAGTGAATAGGGGTGGAATCCTTACATTAAAACATTGTTGTACGATGTTTCCTTGTCTTAAGGGAATTTTAATATAATCAAGTAAAGGGGATTTATTATTATTATTACTATCTTATTCTTAGATACCTTTCTTGTGAAATAATTTTTCAATCTAACATACATAGCACTTAATTTATTTTCTCAAGGAAAACCTCATGGGGAATGCCTCAAGAACTTCCCCACATTTTGTGTATGTTGCTCATTGTGAAACCATTAGCACTAATTATGATTCCTAATATAATATGGACATCAAGTGAGGTATGCGATAGAGGTGGCCAACTTAGGGGACAATATTAAGGCCGCCTATATGAAAATCAAAGCATTCAACCACTCATGCATACCCAAAGGGCTTGATCTACCTCTTATTTAACTACTCATTAAGTAGCTAAACTATTGATAGAGGGAAATCTACCTCAAAGTATTTAATAGTATGCAACTACATAACATACATAATGAAAGGAACTAGATCATATTTATAGAGTATGAGAGACTTCAAACTTAAAATATCTTATAAAACTTTAACTAATAGATAAGATTAGGTCTTATTTGAGAATCTACTTTAATTGAAGTAAATTCCCACAAAAGGTCTTGTCACCATTTGACAATGTTTACTCATAAGAAAAGCTATTTTTACAAAAGAATCTAATAGTTAGATTTCATCATTAAAACATATGCAATCTTGTTCATCGCACATGTAGCCTATGATATAGTATTCTTTCTTGAAAATAGGACCTAATTGAGTACCATCAAAGTGACTAAACATGGAGGGTACATTCTAGCCATCTCTAATAGTAGAGGCATGCATTACTAGTAAAGTATGTGATGATTGGTTAGTATTAAGTTTATGCTTTGTTTTAATTGTTGGATCAAAAATAGTCCATTAGGTATTGATGCTAGAGTAGGATAAGATTATTGTTTTTCCTATTTGGGTTTTCAAAGTTTGAATGAGAAATAGAATGTAGGTATCCAGAAGACTTGAGATAATAATAGAACTTGACTTTGTAGAGTTAAGGATGATAATTTTGTAGGTATATCCTACATTCAAAATCATATCAACAATAATATTATAATTTCATCCATTTTCCATGATTAATGATCAAAGTAAGAAAGTTTTCATTATTGAGATAGGCATCCAAAGGAGGTCCTTAATTTTCATGAGAATTCTAGCCCAAAATTCATAATGTTAAAACATATTATTTTTTTCTTTAATTGGTTATTCATAAAGGTTCCAATTGTGAGTGAGACAATCCACATTGAGGGAATCTAGGTTGCCCTAACTATCATAAATCATTTTGATAGAGTTCATCTCCATTGCGAGGGATTCAAATAAATCATCTTCATAGGATTAAACCCATTCAACAATGAGATAAAACTTGCTAAACCAAAGTTTTTATTTAATTACTAACTATGGGAAAACATGTGTAAATATTCAACCTTTTGCTTTGAGAAAACCTAAGGAATTGTGACTACTATTCTTTACCAAAAACCCTTGGCGAAGTAAACAGAGATTAAAAAAAAAATCCAAAGCTTATTTTTTCACCAATATGATTATAACACTTTTTGGATTTATAAAATCCTCCAATTTGGCACCACAGAGCTCTTCACTAGAGGCTAGATTTACAATTATCAAATCGAACCATAAATCATTAAGGGCATATATTTGAAGGATTAAGTTTCCTTTCCCAAATGGTTGGTTTAGAGGGGAAAGACAATAGCTTTCATATATTAATCTTCAAACAACAACAATAACTCTATGTGATCAACCACTAATACGTAAATTTCCTTAAGGGTTTTTTTTCAATAAATAATTGAGCATATGTTTTTTTTGACATAATTGATACATCCAAGGAACTTTTGAATCCAAATATTATCCATGAGTGCATTGAGAAAGAAGAAAATATTTGAGATATTATGGGGTTACATGGTGATTTTTACTTCATTAATAATGATATTGGGGTTGTCGATCTTGCTTTTGAAAAGCTCAAATTTTATTTTTCTAGGAACACAATGGTACCTATCAATATGTTCTTGAAACTTGTTGAGATGGATAATATGATCATCAATGGATGTAGACAAAATGAGCATATCATTTATTTAGTGTTATGTACACGAGATTCAACTATATAGATTATCCCAATAGTAATGGGAAAGGGCATAGATATTGTAATAGGAAAGGTGACAACATCATGATTACGTAAATGGATTTTGAGATATTCAATATCAATTTTTATTAAAATATTTTGAAACGTGGTGAATGGATACTATACCACCCTCAAATGCAACACAATGCATTGAACTGGGGATATACTGTGATGTGGGACAACCATATGAATTAGCCATATTTTTGGAGCAACCCAAATCAACAAAAACATCTATGGGGATATACTGTGATGTGGGACAACCATATGAATTAGCCATATTTGTGGAGCAACCCAAATCAACAAAAACATCTATGGTTGATCAAATTCCAAAGCTATACAAAAGGAGACTTCAATATAGATAGAGTTAGTGGTTTGGGAAATTTTTTTATTAAAAAACCAATTTAGTGGAAGGCTTTGGTACGGTGAATTTGATAGAGAAAGAAACAAATTGATTCATTGATTTTTTTTATAATTGATTAGTAGGTTAAGAAGCACAATTTTCATTAAGGATTTATTATTAAAATTGTTTATATTTTGGTAGACTGTGTAGCCTCAAAAGAGTTCAAACTAGGCTATTATTCTTCAATACAACTAAAAAACTATGTAAAACACTCCTTATTACTTAGTAAACAAATTTGTAATAGTCATTTTTAAATGAAAAATTCATAATAAAAAATAAAACATTCATCATATATAAATAAATGGTAAATATAAATATTATAGTATAATAAAACTTAAATGCTCTTATAAACTAAATTTAATAATCAATATAAAATAATATACAATAAAATAGAAAATTTTAAAACATAGATAGTAATCCAATATACCAATATATTTACTTTACTTTGAATGTGCAAGGTCCATTAACCCTCGCTTTAAACATCTATGTCTGGGGAAAATATCTTGGGGTTTCATTTCGAAGAGCTAGGGTTCTGCAAATTCCTGCAACCACCGACATGGCTGTTTCATTCGGCTCCGCCGCCATTGATACCATTCCCGCTCCAAATGCCTCAGCGGTCGCCACTGCTTCCAAGTCGGACAATGCTCCAGAATTTGTCTTGGCTATCCCCTTCGGGTCCGAGCCCAAGATTCAAACCCCAACCCCCACTTTGCTGCCGACAGCGCTGTTAGCGAAGGCTGGGAGAAGACTTCCACTCCCGCTGCAGCTTTCATGGTCGCCTCAGTAGGGAAGCTAGTTGTGGTCGCCCCAGGCAGTAAGGCAGCCCAACGAATAGGAGGCACAACTCCCCTCCTCAACAAAATCTTGCACGGCATCGATTACCCTGGCATAGGCGGTCTTGTGGCCTCCTCCGCAACAGAGGCCATAACACAGCACAGCCACACAGATCTGCACGACTTGGAAGCTGAGGTAGCATTGCCCTCTGAAAAAACCTCCGGCTTTCAGATTCAGATCTTACTTCTCTCCGGAAAAATGTTGTTTCTCTGGGTGAGTGCTTCGGATCTGGTGCATGACCTCCTGCGAGATCTTGAACTCAGGTTGTGTATCCCCTCAGCGCTTTAGAGACTAACCTACGAAGGTAAACAACTCGAAGACCCTCTGCCCTTGTCTTATTATAGTATTGAAAGAGATGCTTTAGTGATGCTCACCCTACGTCTACGAGGAGGAGCATCTGGGCAGACCTCCTCGGCTCCTGCTTTCTCCTATAAAGATGCAGTTCATGCACAACCTTCCAAGAATTGTGCCCAGCTAGCTGAGGCTCCCAAGCCTTTCTTAGTGGAAAAAATGGAAGAAACTCCCTCCATTGAAATCACTCATCCATCTCTAGATGATCAATGTCAGAAGTTTGCAGAAACAACCATCATATGCAGATTTAATGGTCTATGGCCTCTTACTGCCAATTTATATCAGTGGATCCACTCCAACTGGACCAACAACAGCAAGGTCTTCTTATGCTCGAAAGGCTTCTTAATTGTGGCCTTTGCTTTCAACGAAGATTACCAAAAGATTACCAAAAAGCCTTAACAGGAGGCCCTTGGTTTTGGGGATCAGCAGGACTATTCCTCATCCCCTAGTTCCCAGACTTCGACCCCTCTTCGGTTGTCATCACCAAGCTTCCCATTTGGGTCAGGCTTCCAAACCTCCATGCGCATTTATGGGATTTCTCTATCTTTCAAGGGATTGGAGACACCTTAGGTCGCTTCCTGGCTATGGACACCTCAAGGGGGGAGAAAGGCATATATACTTTTGGCAGAATATGCGCAGAAATAGACATTAGCAAAGGGCTGCCTAATCAGATCAACCTCAAAATTGGGGATTTTCATTGGATGCAAACCTTGGACTATGAGAACACTGCCTTCAGGCGTCACCATTGCCATCAGACGGGGCATCTCCAGAACACATGTGTAACATTCCTCGACAAAAAGAAGAACATCTATCGCAAATCCAAGTCCAAGAGTTGGAAACCATGTGACAGACCCCCTATGGATGACATAGATTCCTCTAGCTCTGATGAGGAGGATATTGAAGTGGAAGGGGAGAGTCTGGAACACCTAAAGGACGCGCCCCTAGCTCGCCCCGAGGATCTTTTAGCACCTTCGATCTCGCAGAAATGCACTCATGAGTCTTCTTCCTCTAATTCAGTCAAGGAGACTCCTCCTTCAGCGCAAATTAGTTTGCAAGTGGTTCCTGTCCAGCCAGGTCACAATGGTTGGGTCAAAGTCAGTAAGAAGAAAGAGAAAAAATGTCAATTGGGAGAATCTACCCATTCTGGGTCAACTCCTTAGTCTAGCTCTCCATTTTCTGTTCTCCTTGTTATCTTTTGTTTATGTCGTGGATGCTCTTTGGGACCAAGATTGATAGTCTATCATTTCCAGCTCCCTTGCTCGTTAGCTTTGCTTTTCTGCAACGTATGATTGTACCATATGTGTTTTCTTAATAGAATTAGTCTTATTCAAAATATATATATATAATCATTTATTACTATATTTATTATTTACATACATCTTTAAAAAAAAAACAACACTTCTATTAAAAAAACTATTTATTCAAAAATCAATACATCTTGAGAATGATATACACATTAAAAATCACAAACCACATAAAATCTTAACTCAAAAGTTATCTATAAAATATTTGAGGATCACTTCAATATTAAAGTAAGTGTATTGGAAAGGTGTTTCAAAAGCATGCACATCCTCCAAATTCGTAAAGTACTAAAAATGAAAGCTGGTCATTATGCCTTTATATCCATCTCGTTGGAAGGGATGGGAAGTAAGAAAAGTAGGGTTGCAATTCTCGAAGAGATACACATAATTATTGTTATTTTTTCATAATTTTTTTAAAAATGGTTTTATCATTTATTTCAAATGAGCAATTATTGGTATATGATTAATATCAAATAAATTATTATTATTATTATTTTAATTAAGTTAAGTTATTATTTTAATTAAGCTAAGTTCATGGTGGAGCTAGTTTGTTTATGAATAGAATAATGATCTATTTATAATAAGAATATTATCACTAACATTATGTTAAGCATAGTTGAGTTTAGATATTTTTTAGAATAATTTAATTTTCTTAAATTAACTTTCATCTTTAATCTTTTACATGAAATTTAAATTAAACATTTATTTTAAATTCAAATGAATTATCATTTAACAAAGCAAATTGAAGCAAATTGATAATCATATAAAAGTAATTATTTTATGAATTATAAAGAAATATAATATATAAATAATTATTTTATAAATTATAAATAATTTAAAGCACTAACTCACATAAAAATGATTATTTTGTTAATTATAAATAAAATAATATTCATTGAGTACGAAATAAAAGTAAATTAGTTTAAATAATAAATAATATATATATATATATATATATATATATATATATATATAATTTAAAAATCAAATATAAAAATCTTGAAAATTAAAAAGAAGTTGACTATAAAAAGTAAGAAAAAAAAAGAGAAAGAGAATATATCAATAACAATCAGATAGGAATTATTTGAAGTTATGCATAAAAGGAAATGAAAGGAAGTAGGGATGGTGGAACAATAAATGATTTGTGATGGAATGAAGGGAAGAAGGGATGATGAGACTAATTGATTAAATGATTTGTAATTTTAAAGATGATTAATAATAGGTATAATATAGGAGAAAATATGAATTGAATGGGGTTATGTTTAGAAGAAAATGAAAGTAAGAGAAGAGAGACAATGAGAGAAATTGAGTAAATATTTTCTAATTTTAAAAATAATTAATAATAAGTTATTAGGCATTGTCAAGTTTGTAGTTAGTTTTATAATTAATATCATTTAAGTTTTTTAATTAATTTAGTATAACAATATTAAATCTTTACCAACATTTTGTTTGAATTGAACATATAAATGTTTGATGTGAATAGAATGTTTTGAGATATCCAATTGAATGATGTAATTATGATTGAATCTTGAAAAAATCACTTTAAAGTGAACTTTCACAAAACATTAGTTTGAGTTTGACATGTATAAGGATTTTTAAGAAGACAAAAACTTATAATATTTTTGACATAAAAGGAGTTAATTTTGTTTAATATTGTTGAAACTTTATTTAAATATAAAGTAATAATAGTGAATGTTATTAGATGTAAGGTGTACTAGGTTCATTATGTTTAGTATTATTAAAAAAGTCCACTATGATAATTAATATGGAATAAAGTAATGTGACCTCATTAAATAAGGTTGATTAGGTCATTAGCATGAGGTTATAATTAAGGACACTGTATTAGAGTATATATTATTAGAGCTTAATTTATTGAGAAGTTGTTTTTCCTTAAGAAGTAAGAGAATACGAGTGGAATCATTCCATAAAAACATTGTTGAATGGTGTTGCGCTACCTTACGGGCATTTTTATATAGTCAAGTAAATGAGATTTTTTTATCTTATTCTTAGATATATTTCTTGTGAAATATTTTTATAATTTAACATACATAAAACTTACTTTCATTTCCTAAAGAAAAACCTCATGGGGAAGTCCCCAAGCACTTCCCCACATTTTGTGGACCGTACTCGTTGAAAACATATTAGCACTAACTATGTTGCTTAACATGATAGGGCCATTAATCGAGGCATGCAATAGAGGTAGCTAACTTGTGGGATCAATCCTAAGACCTTATATATGAAAATCAACGCACTTAACTGCTCAAGTTGACCAAAAGGGCTTGATCCACCCCCTAATTTAGTTATTCATTAAGTAACTAAACTATCGATGGAGACATATTCTAACTCAAAGGATTTGATAATATGAAACATGATCACATACATAATGAAAGGAACTAGATCATATTTTTAGAGTATGAGAGACTCCAACCTCAAAATGTCTTATAAAAGTTTAAATAATAGATAAGGTTAGGTCTTATCAAGGAATCTCCTTGCACCAGATCTATGACAATGACTATTATCATTGTAGACCTACTTTATTTGAAGTAAATGTCCACCGAGGGTCTTGTCACAATGTGACAATGTTACTCATAAGTGGAAATACTTATACAAAAGTATCTAATAGTTATATGTCATCGTTAAAACATATGCAAACTTGTTCACCACACATGTAGCCTATGATATAATCTTATTTACTTGAAAATGGGATCCAATTGAGCATCATCAAAGTCACCATACTTGGAGGTACATTTTGGTTATCTCTAATATGAGAGATGTGCATTTTTGGCAAAGATTGTGATGACTAGTGGGTATTGGGCTTATGATTTTGTTTGATTGTTGTCTCACAAACAATCCATTAAGCATTATTTCTTTTCCTGTTAGGAATTTCCAAGTTTGACTAAGAAAATAGGTATTTGGAAGTCTTGTGAGAATAATGGAACTTGACTTTTGTGGATTTTCTATGATAACTATGTAGGTACATTGTACATTCTAAATCAAATCAACAATGATATTATCATTTCATCCCATTTTCCATGATAAATTATCATAGTAATAAATCTTGATTTATTGAGATAGGCATCCAAAGAGGGCCTTCATTTTCATAATAATTTTGGCCCAAAATGAATAATGTTAAGACATGTTCTTTTCCCTGTGTCAAATGATTATTCGTAAAGGTTTGAAATGTGGGCGAGATAATCCAAGCTAGGGGACTTTAGGTTTCCCTAATTGTCAGAAACCATTTTGGTAGGGGTCATCTCCACTGTGAGGGATTCAAATATGTTCATATGATTTAACCCATTCAACTATGAGATCAAACTTTCTAAACCACAGTTTTTATTTTAATAGCTAATCATGGAAAAACATTTGTAAATCTTTAAAATTTGTTTTGAGAAAACCTAACAAATTGTAACTTTAGTCCTTACCAAAAACACTTCGTGTAGTAAATAGTTATAAAAAATTTCAATCCCTCTTTTGATGACCAATATATCTCTTTCTCTAATATTAGTATAACACATTTTATATTTATAAAACTCCCCTAGTTTAGCACCACAAAACTTTTCACTAGGCATGTTAGTTGTTGGAGATGGGATCCTCTCGAAGTAAGTAGTAGAGAAATACTCCACAGATCGAGGAGCGGAGCGTGCAACGTGAGGTCTATTCTAAGTCATAGGGATTTTAGGGTGGGTCAAAGCCCCTTATTATGTAACCGGATGGGATTATTTTGAGAAATTTGGACTTCGCCCATGGTTTTCAAACCATGGTATTGTAAATGCCAAACCTATATAAGGAGTCTAGATAGAAGTCATAGGCAGGCAAGAAAAGCTTAAATGATAGATCTAATTAGATTAATTTGGATGTAAGATTATTTTGAGTTAAATTTTGTGTTTTGGGTTAGAGGAAAGGCTCCTGCAACTGTGTGCGCAGACCCCTGCAGTTGTGTGCGCAGGGTGGAACTGAATGTATGAGAAGGATCTGGTTATTAATGAAAGAACTATTAGATAGATGTGATTTCTACTTATGTGTTTGTTTTTACTTACTGTTTATGAATTTATATGTTGAATAAGGGTTTTAGATCTGTAATTGAATATCACAATCTTGTTTATGGTTGTTTACTTTGTTTAATTCATGAATAAGTAAGATCATGTAATCTGTTAGTAAGTTCAGCATATGTGTTGAACAACGCCTGTATTATTGATATATCTGACCTGCGAAGCTCTATAAAGAATGAAAAGCCCTAAAGCCACAATCCTCTATCCCTCTGGATGAAAAAACCTAGTTATAGCATCCCCCTATATTGCCTCGGGTGAGACTTCGATCTGTGAAAGCAGGTCATTGCCGAATAGGCCAGTAATAGTGGGTTTTGTTGGACTGCTCAGTCACATTGAACCTGGGTCTAGGCCCCATCAAGCCAACATTATCTTTTAAATTAACAAATTACCTTGGGTGATTAAATGTATCTATTTGAAATATTAACTTTCATTACCCAAATGGCTAGCATAGAGGGGGAATACAATAGGTTTGATCTTTTAATTGTAAAACAACAATAATAACTTTATGTGATCAACCACTGATACATAAATATTCCTTAATAGGGGTTGTTCTAGATGAGTGCATTGGGAAAGGATGAAATTTTTTATACAATAGAGGGTTACATGATGATTTTTACTTCATTAATAATGATACCAAGGTAATTGATCTTGCCTTTGAAAATCTCAAATAGTATTTTTAAAGGAATGAGACCATATCTATCAATATCATGGAGTCTCCACTTAATCACTTATGTTATAGCATATGTTTTATTGGGATATTAAATATTACCTCTAATCTCACTAGATATTGATAAGAACCTTCCAAAATCATTTTTTGAATCCTCCTCCCAATATATCTTTCTAATTAAATATCCTCTATTTTTAATAGATATTCCATATTTTTATAGACTATCCATTTTTATACCTCCAATACTTATAAACACTGCATACCCTATATTCCCCCTACACCACCACCCATCCCCAAACACTACCCCGCCACCCCCACCTCCAACCCCACCAATACCTACAATATATTGACTCTATTTTTCATCATTTTAAAATATCCTTTATGAATGAACATGGTAAGATATTGGTCAAGAAGGTGAAGCCCTCACAATCAATATGTCCTTGAAACTTATTGATACAAGTAATATGATCATCAATGGATGGAGAGAAAATGAGCATATCATAATTGTAGTGTTTAATCCAAAAGATTCAGTTATAGTGGTTTTCCTAATACTTTGAGAAAGGGCATATATATTGTAACAAGAAAGGAATCATCACCATTATTATAGAAATGGATTTTGATAGGTTCTCCACCAATTTTTATCAAATATTTGAAACAAGGTGAAAGAATAATATAACACTCTGAAATGTAACATGAGGAATTGAATTGGGGATATCTTTCCATGTGGGACAAACATATGAATTGTACATATTAGTGGAGAAACCCATAACAACAAAAGAATATATGGTTGTCCAAATTCCAAAGATATACAAAAGGGGACTTCAATATAAATGGATTTGATGGTGAGGACAATTTTTTTATCAACAAGCAATTTAATGGGAGGATCTGGTAGGGTGAATTTGATTAGGAAGGAATAATATTGATTGAGCAATACATTTCCGTTTAGAAGCCACATCAATAAAAAAAATTATATCATTATTAGTGTCTTTAGTCTCAAAATGTTCAAGACTAAGTTATTCCTCTTTAACAGAACTACGGAGATACTTAAGGCATTACTTACCACTACAATGATCACATTTTTAATAATCATCCTCTATCATAGGGGAGAGGAATGAGGAAGTAATGATACTTCATGATATATACTTTGTGAACATAAAGAGCATTGTAACATGCCAAACCCCCTAATTCATCTTAAGGATGTGGGGTTATGAATTTTTTCTTTCTTTTACTCATAATAGACCATGTTGTAGGCCCAAGGGGAAAGCTCGATTAGTGATGACTATGAAAATAAAGTGTTATGTGAAAAGAGGTTTGAGGTTCAAATCCCTCGATTCACCTGTGCTTTCGAATGGGCATATGTAGGCACTTAAAGGTTATAGTGGTAGCGGTTGGAACTGACCCCATGTCACACGAGTACGAGACCATCACAATTGTTGTTTCCTCTAGATAAAAAAAAATACCCTTATTCTTAGGTATCCATCATTCCTTCTCATTAATATATTTCCAATGATATAAATTTCATCCAAATTTGAGTTATAAACAAAAATTTATGCCCCTCTGAATATTTTCCCTTCCCAACACCACATCATCATTTGTACCATTATCATGTGTTAGATACATGACAATCCTTTTTTCCATGTGTCCTCATCTTACAATTGTATGTTACTAGGACATGGATAACATGTGGTGTTCCTCTACCTATGTGTCACCATTTTATCAGATTTCATCCTTACCAAACACATCAACAACACTCCCCCTTGCATCTGAATCTAATATTTTCCTTATGTATCATTAACAAATTCTAATTCTCTAGATTTCTAGTTGCATCTAGGATTTCCAAAACATATGGATGCATATGAATCCATGCTTTCATTTATCCAATGCAATCAACAAGTTAAATCTCTAGAAATCTAGATCTAGGAATTTATAAGAGTCTTGTTCAACTAAATTGAATAAATTTTGAGATCTTTGTTATTTGGAGCTTATACTCTCCACTTCCCCTCTTTCAGGTTGATATTTATCCTCCACCTTAGTGTTAAATTGCTTCTAGTCGATGTTACCTCATGCCGCATCATAATAAGGGATGTAGGTAAAATTTTCACCTATCTAGATATCCAACTTTTAATTTTCCATATCCATTTATCTATGGAAATACCCAAAAGTCCCATTTTACAATTCTGTATATTTACAGACTTTTGAATCACTTTCCATATTATGCAACATTTATATCGCCACATTGAATCTTCCATACCAAGTTTTCCATGTCACCATGCCAAGCTAACATGCAATGTCTTCCAACACTAGTATACATGCCACATCAACATGCAATTTCATCCAAGACTAGTATACATGCCATGTCAACATCCACCAATCCTCAGGGCCCAAAGAGGTCATGTTGAATCCAAGTATCCTCCTTGTGTCCTACTATGCCAACATCCAACATCCAGGTTTTTCCAAAAGTCAATCTCTGTAAATTTTCTGAATCTACAGATTATTGGAAACCCTTTGATTAGGAGTTCATAATTTTTGCTCAAAATTCAAAATTATAGGATTGGGTTGAAACTAATATGGTCATGTAGATCTCTTCTTCTTGAATATGGCGCCGCGAACAGTTCAAAAAACCGATGTTGTATGAGGGAGATATCACGTTTTGATTGAAAAGCCAAACAGGTAAATTTTGCGACAGTTTAACTAGGGTTGACTGGGATGCACAGTTAGCAAAAGGAATATTCTGAGGAATATTCCTTCCTTAGACCCAATTGTAGGATGATAAGTGGTGCAATTATATTGGTCGAATGGTTGTACTTTTTGGTTGAAGAGCCAATCAGAGGGTGACACGTGGCCAGCCCTGAGGCATTTTAAAATTTTGGTGAGGTCCGCAGGGATCGACCCTGCGACCTACGGCAGAACACGTGCACGTCCTAATCACCCAAGCCACACGATGAGTCTTAACCTGTATGGGAGTCAGGTTAATGTTAAAGTTTAATGGATTCATGTTTGGGGGTTGGGACCGCCAGCGGTACCAACCCGCCAGCGATCTCGAAGCAGTGTTCACATGGTAATCGTTAAACATAACATTACAAACCTCTGATAGTTCAAACATCCTGAAAGAAAACGGTTTATAAAACTCATCACATGGCTATGTATAATGGTTATCTCCAACAGTTTATGTGCTAACCATCCACCTCGACCAGCGTTCCAACTAACCAAACAACGGTTTAATGCATGTTCCGCTCCGATGGTTCCGCTAACCTTTATGAAGACCGCGATGTGGGGTGCGCATGTGGCCACCCAATCGCAAAGTTTAAATGTGATGGTTTATTCGTTGGTGGTTTGGCAATGCACGCCATTTCTAGCAGAGGAGCTAAATTGACTCCAGTTAAGTGGATTTCTCCACTTTTAGTGCAGCTTTTCTAGGTGTAACTGGGCAAATGAGTAGGATACTCAATTTTCACCCATTAAGAGTGAATGAAGAGTCATTTTTGACTAATTTGAGCATTCTGGAGCCATTGGTGCAGAGAAAAAAACTATTAGAGGCATGTAACTACATGTATTTGCAAAATTTTTAGCATAATGAAAGATGGACATGCCATTGGGAGCTGGACCAACAGATGTAGCCCAGGAGGGGTGAACTGCTTCATCATGCCTGCTATGTAAATTATATGTGGTGACTTATTTCTCTATTTTAAAATTGTGTTCAATGTTATTTGTGCTTATTTCAAGCTTCTAATTCACTAAAAAGCATCTACATTTCATGGTTAACATCCTCAATCCTTAAGCAAACTAATGAGACAAGAATGCACATGTTTATAAACTGAAAAGACACTTAGCATAGCAAAACTAATACAGTCCTTTCATATCAAATTGGTAGTAGAGCTAGATTTTATTCTCTGGTGTTGTTCAGTGCAAGAATTGTTTAACTGTTTGCAAGTTTTAGATGCTTACAAGGCTCAAGATCAAGAGAGGAGAAGGAAAATTTGTGGAAGTAGAAGGGTCTCAAGAAGAGCCAAAGCAAAGGAGAGAAAGATTGCCACAATCTCCACCACCTAGTTCACCTCCTAAGGAAGAAGAAGCTGCATTAAGCATGTCTAATAGAGAAGGAGAAATCCATGAAGAAGTTGATCCCAAAGAGGAAGAAAGAGTGTTCAGGAAAGCATTCCTTGACATGACTGAGATGGTTATAATCCTTTATCAAGAAAGGAATGAAAGACTAGAAGGAGAAGGATCCAAACTTCACAAGGAAGGATAGGGATCTTCAGGAGGTCACAATGATGAAGATAAGTCAAAGAAGGGAAATGGAGGCAATGGAGAGCCATCATCCTCACCCTCATCATCATCATCCTCTACTTCTTCTTCAGTACATCAGCCACACAAGTCAAAGAACACTGGTAAAAGTACTTTTTTAAAAATTGATGTTAAGTTTGAATTGCCAATGTTTAATGGTGAAGTCAATGCAGAAAAGCTTGATAATTGGATTAGGCAATTGGAGTTCTATTTGAGAATCCATAAACTTCAAGATGATGATACCAAAATCTAATTAGCTTCATTGAGAATGGAAGGTGCAACACTTGTTTGGTGGGAAGCCAAGACAAAGGAGGAGATCAAGAAACATGGTAAGATTATTCTATCATGGTCATATTTCATTACTGCTATAAAACAACAGTTTTATCCATTAGCTCATATGCAGAAATCCATAATGAATTGGAAAAAATTTAGACAATTAAAGGGACAAAATGTGAAAGAATACACCCAAGAATTTAGGAGAAGATCTCTCTTATTAGGGGTAGATTTGCAGAGCCAAGATACTGATGCAGAGCCTCTGCAACAAATCATAAAAATGATGCAGTGCCTCTGCAACAAATCAGAAAATGTGCAGAAAAAAAAATACCACCAGTTCTTTGGATATTAAATGATACTTTGCATAATCTTCAAATAAAACCACTAAGATTCAATACATAATATATATTGCGGATCACACAACACATATATTCCAAACAATACTATATGCACTGAAATTCCTCTTTCGAGGATCCCATATCAAACCTACTCAATTACTGTCGAATTGCACTCACACACACCATGCGTAGCTACTTCCCTGTCACGGATCAATGCCAGAATTCAACTTGGCACCATGATTTTAATGCCTTGTCATAATCATTTGTAGAGAACAAAAAAACACTTAATTCATACATAACCAAAATATTATAATTTACACTTGTCCATTCAACTATACACACCATTCCTACTCTACGCTCACTTTTTTCTTTTCTGTCCTATTCCATCTCAATGCCTATTCTCCATCCTCGCACAAAGCTTCATATTTATACATAATTGAGGATTAATTTGAATCCATGATTTCCTCCACAAATAACTCAACCAAATCCTAAAATAGCTTTATCCCTCCTTTGACTCAACTAAGTTCTTTTTAAGGAGTTCATAATCCCTAAGATATCTATACAACCCAACTCCACTCATATTCTCAATTATGAGAGAATATTTACAATAAACCTCACGCTCAGATTTTCCTCTTAATTTATTTAAAATGCACATAATTTATAAAATAATTAAAAAAACCATCACCCCCTAAATCACCCAAATACAAAATGACAATTTAGCAAGATGCTCCTGAATCAGACTCCCCATGTAGAAAAGTTTCCATAGACTCCTTTCTATGAAGTCTGTCACTTTTCTGTAATAATGCGATAGCCACAAGTCTCAATGACTTGCTACCTCCAGGATTCCAAACTCTGTTTTGCCGCTAGCCTTTTAAAGTATCAACTCCATTTTGTAATTTTGCACAGAATTCCCATAATAGTATTTTCAGAACACTATTGAATGTAACTCTTGGTTTTCCATACCACACCATATTTATTTCTGGAAATACAAACTTGCATAGAAACATTGATACCCATTCTTCTAGTCTCCAGGCTTCAAAAGAATCTCGAACTGACTTTACATCATCATTCATAAGTTTATCAGTTGACTTGGTAGTCTTGAATTTAATAAGAGCTAAATTAGAAAGCTCACCATCATCAACATCACTCACTCTGTCAACTGGATTCCATCGGCCTTTACAACAATTACTTCCGCCAATTCCTTGGAGTAATTCCTCTTTGTCAATTACATCAATATGATTGATGTTTTATGTAGTGTCTTCTTCTCTTTCCGTTACAATTTCTCTGGTCTTATCTTCTTCGGCCTCTGTCTCTTTGTCCGCTGCTTCCTTCTCTAATTTCGCTAAACACTCAACTTTCAGTAATGAAGAATAATTAAGAACTTCTTCTTGATCACAATTACAGTCATTGACTGCCCCAATAGTAACAAATTTCTCATCTGGTGATGTACCTGCATTCATCAACAAATTATTAGTTTTAAAAATACAATACCTTTCGGCCTCTTTGGATGTTGTAAGCACCAATATCCCATCATAGACCTTCTGGATTTTAGTAAATCCTCTTTTGAATTGCTAGCTGCTTTCATCTTTATCTTGCTGGATTAATACTTTTGTTTCCTTTATGTCCCTAAGGATGTAACTTTCTTGCTTCTCCCAATCTTTCATCTCGTCTTCAAATACTTTATGCTCAATTCCTCTGATTTCAACATCATATCTATTAATGTTGTCTTTTGTACCTACAACCCCATTATTATTTGAAGATTTAAAACATTCACTTAACTCTATAAAATTTAGAGACATTTCATCTTTATCATGCACGATAACTACAATCTCTTCTTTATCAGGTTTTGCAAGCTTCATTTCTCCTTCAGGTTCCTTGAGCCATCTTTCCAAGAAATCTATTTCCATTTAAAATCTTTCCAACATTCCATCACAACCTTCATTCTCAGTTGAATTCTTCTTCTGGCAATCCTTCTGAGTTATCATGTTTTCTGTATCATCACATTACAAAATTTTGTCATCAATTTCATTAAACAAATTCACTTGTTTACCTCCTTGGAATATCACTATGGAATTTTCATTATGGTTCTGCTCCATAACAGCTTCAACTAGTTGCCTTACACCAAACAGAAATTCATCTATGAATTATTTCTGCTGCAATAAATCAGTACCTTCCTCCTCCAAAAGGCATTCTCCATCATACCTCACCTCAAGAGCTTCATTCATCTTTGTGACAGTTTCACCAGACTGTCCATCATCTTCTGCACATCCTGGAAACACACATAAACTATGAGATTTAAAAATGCAAGGCTTCATAGCCTCATAGTCTTCCCTTGTCAACATATCTTCAAATTGTTCTGAACTATTCCAATAGTCTATGAGATCTTTCTCATTAACTTCTTCACCCAGAATTTCACCCTGTTCTGGTCCACAAATGGAAGCTTTCGTTTCCAACTCATCTTCTCTGAGTTCTTCACATCTCAATTGCACACTCATCATCTGCTCGAGCTTTCTCAGCTCTTCTGTTAACTGCATATTTACTTGTTGATTCCTCTTTACTTGTAGTCTCTGCCATTTCACTTTCTTCTTCATGGTCCAACCATGTCTCTGGTATTTTGTATTTCTCTGCAAAAATTCCATCAATAACTCAAGATGGATTTTTATCTCAGCGTTATCCCTCTCATTTTCTTCATCAGTCAACTGCTTCCATATGCCATTTGCCTTGGCATCTTCCTTCTTCTTTCTTCTGTTGTGGTCTTCCTCAGAACCTCTGAATTACTATCAACAATCATCTTCTCCTTTTCGAACTTCATCTGTTCACTTATGGATTGCATTCAATCCCCTTTTCAGCTAGCCTTCGTACTTTGCATCCAACAATGCAAGCTCTCTTCCTGCGCTTGGTATATTTTGGTTCTCTATCTTGGAATCATCTTCTGGGCAAATCTCTTGCTCCTCTTTGCTGCAAACAACAACTGCAGTATTTCTTGCGTTACAATGACCAAAATATTTGGGTGTCAGGCTCCGCCGATCATGCACCCAATTACATTCAAACCATTGACTTGGTTTAAGACTCTTTGTCTCCAGACTCTTAACTTTTACATCAATAAATGAAAAATACACCTTTTACATACCAATACTTGAATCTTATTTGACTTCAAAGCTTGAACTAATTACAATAGTGGATATTTTGACTCTAATTCAAGTTATACAATTAACATCCACCCCTAATACATTCTCATGATGTAAAATCTTCACTCCACCAATTCTCTCTCATACTCCATTCTTATTATATGATAATATCATAGAGCACTGTCATCTCCCATTATCACTTTCTTTTACTCACATGATACTTAAACAATCGAAATACAATTCCCTTGGTGACCTACAACACCTTAATCATAGAATAATTTCCACTTTTTCCAAGATTTATTTTATGATGAAATTAAAATAAACCATTTAATTTTCACCATTTAAAATGCCTTTTTGAAATGAATTTTCATACCTTATATTCCCTTCAAGGTTTAGTTAATAAACCTTTTCTTTGTAATTTCCACTCTCGAGATTTCATGCCTAGTCATCCTGCACGAATTTCCTTTTCGAGTTATGTCATTCTTATCACTGAAATATTCTCGTGCCCTTCATCGATGCATTTCAAACACAATTTCCTATCAACACAATTCTCATAGTAACCGAAATGCGTTGAGAATCATTCAGTGGGAGAACAAGGTAAGAGTAAAACTTCAAAGGGATTAATTCCAAAATCCCAACTAGGATGTTTCTCTAAATGGCCTTGAATCAGATCTTCGCTCTTCGTGGACATGCATGATTCCGCCCTTAATGCCGCAAAGGAACTACACATACGCATTCCCAAAAATATTATGTTAATCTACAGAACGAAGAAGGTATGAGCATGAAAATTGCATAGTCCTGTAGAATATTTAAGCTTTACACCACGAATTACAGTGCAACACAGTGCAGAAGTCGTTGTGTCCACAGATTTAAAATTAATTCAGGCTTAAAAAACTCCTGTGCTCAAAAAAGCCGATATTTTTTTGTCTCTTCTCATCATACCATACTGGATTTCAAATTTTGATCAGAAATATTTTGAACACCGAATAAATACCTGATACCAAATTTGCTACAGTGAGAAAGGGAACACGTTAAAAATTTGATACAATGAACAAACTCCTGAAAAATTCTCGATTACTCCCCTATATCACTACAAACCCCATTGCTCTATTTAGTGTTGTTGTAATCGATTGTTTCAAAGCATGCTTCATTTGATGGACCACGTCTACCACATTCTGCTCCTCCTCCTAACGGATATCGACCAGCGTAATCCAGGCTCTACCACAAGCCTATGGTAGAAACCTGTATAAAAAAATAAGCACAGGTCGCAATATATATATATACCTAAGGGTATCGATATTTTGTAGCCTATTTGTATTAACAATTCAAAACACATAATCAAGGGGGACACGTCCTTCTGATGCAAATGCCAACATAAAGGTTAATGGAATTCTCATCAAGCAGATAGCGTTGGGTATAAATGAATAGATGTCGACTAGGCATGCCCTTGCATTGAGGCTACGCTGCTAGCGCAATTGCGAATTTGAACCACCGTTATATAATAACAAAATACAAAATACATAGTGCAAATTCTACAGCCCTCTTACCCAATAGCACAACAAAATAGTGAGCACCTCACATGAGGATCCAACATCAACACTGGTTCCGGAAATTTTGGTTCACCTACCATTTATCATGTCAAGCGGTCTCAATCCCCGGCATTCACGATTAGGCTTGCATTATTCGACTTTCATTCCATGAATGCCAATCTCAGCATTCAACACCCACGGTTGCTTGCACCATGTGCTTGCCACTCTGCGTTTTCTCCCATCCAGCATTCGCCTTCACATTACAAGCTGTTCAATTTGCTTTCCATCTCAATTCTCCACAACCTACATCAGTTGCTCATTTGTTGCCCCTTTGCACTTGGCATTCTTTACACTCTTTCAAATCACACACTAATTCAACTAATGCACAATCACACTCATCTTTCATCCGCAGCTACACTGATTAGATATTTGGGCTCTGATACCAAAATGATGCAGAGCCTCTGCAACAAATCAGAAAAATGATGCAGTGCCTCTGCAACAAATCAGAAAAATGTGCAGAAAAAAAAAAAAAAAAAAAAAAAACCACCAGTTCTTTGGATATTAAATGATACTTTGCATAATGGATTGTAGATTTCTGTGGTGTAGATTTTCAGAATCAGAGCTCGGAATCTCCACATTTCTCATTTTTCAGTCGAGAAATACAACCACTAAGATTCAATACATAATATATATTGCAGATCACACAACACATATATTCCAAACAATACTATATGCACTGAAATTCCTCTTTCGAGGATCCCATATCAAACCTTCTCAATTACCGTCGAACCGCACTCACACACACCATGTGTAGCTACTTCCCTGTCACAGATCAATGCCAGAATTTGAATTGGCACCACGATTTTAATGCCTTGTCACAAACATTTGCAGAGAACAAAAAAACACTTAATTCATACATAACCAAAATATTATGATTTACACTTGTTCGTTCAACTATACACACCATTCCTACTCTATGCTCATTTTTTTCTTTTCTGTCCTATTCCATCTCAATGCCTATTCTCCATCCTCACATAAAGCTTCATATTTATACATAATTGTGAGTTAATTTGAATCCATGATTTCCTTCACAAATAACTCAACCAAATCCTAAAATATCTTTATCCCTCCTTTGACTCAACTAAGTTATTTTTAAGGAGTTCATAATCCCTAATATATCTATACAACCCAACTCCACTCATATTCTCAATTATGAGAGAATATTTACAATAAACCTCACACTTAGATTTTCCTCTTAATTTATTTAAAATGCACATAATTTATAAAATAATTAAAAAAAAACATCACCCCCTAAATCACCCAAATACAAAATGACAATTTAGCAAGATGCTCCTGCATCAGATATTTTGCTCAAGTACATAGGAGGCTTACATAGCTACCTAAAAAATACTATCCTCATGTTTAACCCCACCAGTCTAGATGAAGTATGTGTTCAGACCACACATCTAGAAGCTAGAGGGAAGAACATTTCTGAAGAGGGTAGAAAGAAACCTTTTAAGGGTAAAAACAAAGAGAATACCTCAAAAGGTAAAAGAAAAAAGAATGCATATGTTAAGAAAGAGGGAGAAAAAGTGGTTTGTAAACATTGTTCAAAAGAAGGCCATGATGAAAATCATTGTTGCAAATTAAATCCTGAAATGAGGCCAAAGAAACCCAATAACAAAGGGAAACAGAAAACTGCAGCTACAACTCAACATGATATAGGAGATGATTCAGGTGATGAATCAAAGATTACAGCCATGGGATTGAAGAACATGAATGGAAAAGAAATTGAAACTAAACCTAGTACTAGTACATCAAAATGTCACATACATGCTCCAAATGAAGAAGAAATAATTGAACGGTTTCATGTGAGGGTCATATCCAAACATACCAAGATTGACACATTCTTTGACAGTGGGTCACAAGCAAACTTAATTTCTGAATACTTGGTCATAAACTTAACCTTGAGACAATACCACATCCAGAAATATATCCATTGGGTTGGATTTGTAAGGATGCAAATTTACAGATTTCAAAGAAATGTATTTTGCGGTTTGTAATCACTGCAAATTTTGTTGACATAGTTGAATTAGATGTGGTTCCACTTGACATAAGAGGTATTGTGTTGGGGAGTCCTTACTTTTGGGACAGGAAAGCGATCTTCCATTGCCATGAGAACAAATATCATTTATTCAAAGATGGCAAGGATTACATTGTTAGAGCACATCGCAAGAAGACAAACAGTGCTATGGTAAATGCTGGACATGTAAAGAGGCTGGTAAATTCAAGTAAGAATTTTGTTCTTCTTATGATTAAGCCTAAAGCTAATGTTAATCATGAATCATTTGAGGGATGTGATCCTAAGTTGAAACCAGATTTATTTGATGTAGTTAATGCACATCATGAGATATTTCAGGAGTCAACAGGATTGCCTCCAAAAAGAGAGATTCAACATGAGATTTAGTTGCAACAAGATTGTCCTCTTCCAAACATCGATATGTATCACATGTCGATAATGGATAATGTTGAAATAAAGAGGAAAATAAAAGATATGTTGGAAAAAGGAATCATAAGGCCAAGCACCTCGCCATGCGATTCACCCATAGTCTTGATACCAAAGAAAGATGGGACTTGGCGCATGTGTGTAGACTTCCAAGCTTTGAACAAAATTATGGTAAAGAATCGTTACCCATTCCCAAGGATAAATGATTTTCTTGATTAGCTGAAAGAAGCAAAGAATTTCACTAAGTTAGATTTACGAAGTGGATATCATCAAGTAAGAATTACAGAAAGCGATATATGGAAAACTCCTTCAAAACCAAACAAGGACTCTTTGAGTGGTTAGTTATGCCATTTGGTTTGTGTAATGCACTGGAAACTTTCATGCATGTTATGGATAGTGTTTTGCATCCATTGCTTTGTGACTTTGTGATTGTGTACTTAGATGACATATTGATTTTCAACAAAACAAGAGAAGAACATGTCTTGCATGTGAATAGAGTGCTTGATATTTTGAAGAAAGAGAAATTGTTTCTTAATATGTCAAAGTGTGAGTTTGGAAAGACTTATTTGGTCTATTTGGTACATATTGCAGGAGGAGGAGAGTTGAGAATTGATCCTTCTAAAGTGGAAGCAATCATGAATTGGCCCACACCCAAAACAGTAACTGAGGTAAGAAGTTTCTTAGGTGCAGCTCAATATTGGAGAAAGTTTATTGCTAACTTTTCTTCCATCACATCTCCTATGCATGTGGTGACAAGTGTGAAGAAAGGCTTCCAATGGGGAGGCAAACAGCGGCAAGCTTTCGAAGCTTTAAAAGACAAGATCAGTTCAACTCTAATCCTTGCATTACCAAATTTGAGACAGTCATTCAAGATTCAAACCGATGCTAGTGATTATGCCATGGGCACAGTACTTTTGCAGCATGGTAAGCCTATTACTTTTCATTCTAAAACATTTAATGGTGCTATGAAAAATTATCCTACATATGACAAAGAACTATATGTGTTGGTACAAAGTGTCAAGAAGTGGAAACACTACTTGATGGGTAAAGAGACGATTGTACATATTGATCACCAACCATTATAGTACTTGCAGTCACAAACAAAATTGCAACAATCAAGATATTTCAGGTAGATGGGATTTCTTAAAAATTTTCACTTGGTTATAAGGTACAAGAAAGGTATTTTCAATAAAGTTGTTGATATGCTTTCAAGACCAATCATTAGTGCATCTACTTTACTAAAAATGATTATGTTGTACATGAGAGTTACATAGAAAAATATGCACATGACATTGATTTTCAAGTTGTGTATGCTAGTTTGAGTGAAGGGAATCAAGTTGAATAAAAATATTATCACATGCATAACAATTTGTTGTTTCATTTGGGAAAGTTGTGTATACCACAAGGAGAGAGGCTAAGTGTCATGAGAGAAGATCATTCATCTCTTATAGCTGGACACTTTGGGGTAAGCAAAATAGTGGCGCATCTACAGAGGTATTGCTATTGGCATTGCATGATAGATAGTGTGTCGCGTTTTATAAGAGGTTGTTCTATGTGTGCAACAAGCAAGCCTAGTAATAGGAAGCTTCTGTTGTACATGCCACTACCGGTGCCATCAAGGCCATGGGAGAGTGTCTCCATGGACTTTATTGGAGGTCTACCTATGTCAAGAAGACAGCATGATTATCTTTATGTAGTTTTGGATAGATTTAGTAAAACGTGTATATTTATGCCATGTAATAAAACCATTACTGGTGAACAAACTGTTGAACTTTATTTTCAACATGTTTGGGTTCCTGGATTTCCAACTTCTATTGTTAGTGATAGGGATTCCAAGTTCATTGGGAATTTTTGGTCAAATCTATGGAGAATGATGGACACAAAGTTGAAAAATAGTATTGATTTTCATCCACAAACCGATGGACAAACCGAGGTGGTGAATAGAACCATTGTGCATCTATTGAGAGGATATTGCAGCAAACATCGTAAGTTGTGGGATGAGAAACTGCATTACATTCATCACGCTTACAACCGGGAAAATCACTCTTCTACACAAACATCACCTTTTGAATTATGCTTTGGGTATTTTCCAAAATCGCCATTAGACTTCATCTTTGGGAAGGATGTTGCAATTGATGGCCATAGTGATATTAACAAGGCTCGAAAGTTCATTGAGAAAATTCAGATTATACATCAACAAGTTCAAGAACGACTTGAGAAAAGTCAAAGAAAATACAAAGAGAGGCATGACAGACATAGAGTTGATCACAAGTTTCAAGAGGGAGATGAGGTATGGTTACACATTAGCAAAGAAAGGATGCAAGGGGAAGTTAAAAAGCTCAAACCCATTCGTTATGGTCCATTCAAGATCATAAAGCAAGTTGGTAATAATGCATTTCAACTTGACTTTCCTTCTTATATGAAAATGTATTCAGTTCTTAATGTTGAAAACTTACATTTGTATGAGCCACCTTTGATTGATGATCAAGGAAGTGATGTTCAGCTACCTTCTATTGAATATTTCTCTCTATAATTTATGTATGAGCTCAAAGAAGATACAATTCTTGACAGGAGGAAAAGAACATCCAAGAGGGGAAGTGTTGACTACCTTCGAGTTGGGCTCAAAGGCACTAAACCAAGAAAGTTAAAATGGATGGAGGCTGGAAAGGTGAGGGAGTTGTACCCTCATCTACTGAAAAGGTAATCAAGTCTTTTGGGGTCCAAAAGTTTCCCAATGGGGAGGAGTGATCAAGAGTTCATAAATTTTTCTCAATATTCAAAGTTACAGGATTGGGTTGAAACTAGGATGGGTGCGTAGATCTCGTCTTCCTGATTCCGACGTCGTGAACGGTTTGAAAAAACGATGTCGTATAAGGGAGATATCGCGTTCTGATCGAAAAGCCAAACAGGAAAATTTTGCGACAATTTGACCAGGGTTGACTGGGATGCACAGTCAGCAAAATGAATATTCTGAGGAATATTCCTTCCTCTGAGCCAACTGCAGGATGACAAGTGGCACAATTCTATTGGTCGAATGGTTGTACATTTTGGTTGAAGAGCCAATCAGAGGGTGACACGTGGCCAACCTTGAGGCCGCCATGTGTCCTCGAAATGGCATTTTAAAATTTTGGTGAGGTTTGCAGGGCTCGACCCTGCGACCTCCAGTAGAACATGCATACGTCCTAACCACCCGAGCCACACAATGAGTCTTAACCTGTATGGGAGTCGGGTTAATGTTAAAGTTGAATGGATTCATTTTTGGGGGTTGGGACCGCCCGCCAGCAGTCTCGCAGCAGTGTTCACATAGTAATCGTTAAACGTAACATTACAAACTTCTGACAGTTCAAACATCCCGACAGCAAACGTTTTATAACACTCGTCACATGGCTATGTATAACGGTTATCTCTGACAGTTTATGCGCTAACCATCCACCTCAACTGAAGTTCCAACTAACCAAACCACAGTTTAATGTGTGTTCCGCTAACCTTTATGAAGACCGCGGTTTGGGGTGCCCATGTGGCCACCCCAACCGCAAAGTTTAAATGAGATGGTTTATGCAGCGGTAGTTTGGAAATGCATGCCATTTCTGGCGGAGGAGCTAAATTAACTCCAGTTAAGTGGAGTTCTCCACTTTTAGTGGAGCTTTTCTAGGTGTAACTGGGAAAATGAGTAGGAGACTCAATTTTCACCCATTCAGAGTGAATGAAGAGTCATTTTTTACTAATTGGAGCATTCTGGAGCCATTGGTGCAGAGAAAAAAACCATTAGAGACATGTAACTACATATATTTGTAAACGTTTGAGCATAATGAAATATGGACATGCCATTGGGAGCTGGACCAGTAGATGTAGCCCAGGAGGGGTGAACTGCTTCATCATGCCTACTGTGTAAATTATATGTGGTGACTTATTTCTCTATTTTACACTGTTGTTCAATGTTATTTGTGTTTATTTCAAGCTTCTAATTCACTAAAAATCATCTACATTTCATGGTTAAAATCATCAATCCTTAAGCAAATTAATGAGACAAGTATGCACATGTTTATAAACTGAAAAGACACTTAGCACAGCAAAACTAATACAGTCCTTTTAGATCACCCTTAATTTTAGGGCCTCCACATATAATTCCATCACTTGTAGTTCCACCATTTGACCCATCTAGGATTCAAGTTTTTGTTAAATTCCATTAAAAAATCCTTCTATGTGCCTAGATATCTGGATCTCAACAATTTTTGAGTCCCTAGCCTCGTCACAAGATAGATACTACTAGCATCATTTATAACTCTTAATGGAATCTAGATATTGACACACTCTACATCCTTGGTGTCATCACTTAACAATCCTACTAACGTTTTATATCTCTCTTAATAGGATTTGTATATTGACAGAATCCATATACATGGTCCCATCACTTAACAAATTCTAATAATGGTCTCTATAACTCTTAATAGAATATAAATCTTGATAGAATTTGGATCCCTAGTTCCATCACTTGAAATATCCCATAATTTCAGTCTTCATTAATAGAGGATTCTATTAACTAGGGTAATGTCCACTGGAAAATTTGAGGAACAATGTTGAAATATTAAGGATAGTTCTATCAATGCATTTCAACCAACATAAATGGAAAGAAGGGGCCTTCCAAATAATAATTATGTTAACTAGGCCAACAACCACTAGGAGAAATTAGGAACTAAATTTGATGGCTTGAAACCAATCCAGTTAACAAACTCTGCACATAAGCCCCCTTGTGGCTAAGCTCCCAGTCATGACTCCTATCGAGCCACATGGCTATGGATTGACGTTGTAACATCCAATCTCTAAATTTCTAAACCCAATCCTTGATATTTTCCAAGGAATTTCATATTGTCAACAACATTTCACAACTCGCTCCATGGGTTGGATTCTTGATAGGATGGAAAATTTCCTAGAAGACTCATAGAGGTTTAGGAATCCTCAAGATCTTATAGACGCGTCCAAATTCATTTCCTCTGTGACCATTTACCAATATGTTCTTCCAAGGAGTTAGAAGAGGCCATTATTCACAGTTCCCCCCCTTTTGAGTGAACTCCTTACTCTTCTTAACTAGAATAAACACAAAGCTTATAGTGCACTGCAATACCTACTAAATACCAACAATGTGGCCTAATGACACAAGAGACCCAATCACTTGAGGCACAAATATTAGAATACCTCCAAATCTTCTTATCCCCAAAATAGGGATACCTTACAATTGATTAATAGTCAAGAAACAATGCATCATACATATTCAATGCTATAAATGGCATAACAAAAGGTCATTCACAATCACTTAAATGCCACACATGCCCACATAAATCCCTTCAATAAAATTCTGCCATTCAAGAGCTCAATAGTGAAAATTTTAAAATTCCACATTAGATGTTCTATGAAGACTCTTCCCTTTGATTCATCCCTTTTCAATTAAGTATTTTACTCATGCATATAGGTTCACATCATCAATGGGACCCTCTGATCATAAACAATTGGGTTTAAATCTTCTCTATTCTATTTAAGGAAGACCTAACTCCCTTGGTTGATACTTACTAAGATACTTATGTAATTATCCAACCATCATGGTTGGTATCTCATGTCTTCCTAACCATAACATCTTTATAGACTAAAAAAAACTATTACAACCATAAACATTGGAGATAACCAAGACTAAGTATCTTTTAGTCCCATGGTCAAAATCAGGAAAGCACATCATAAGATAAAATTAATATCAACAAGTATGTGATATCTCCAATTTCATAAAATAGCTAAATTGTAGCACAATTTTGGTAAATTTGGTGTTGTAGGTAATTTTGGGCTTTTGGACTTGGGAAAAGTGGTAAGATGGGTCCCATGCTCTAGACGAAGGCAGACCATGTGCACTAAGGATGAAAAATCAAACTCCTAATGGAATGTGGGGGGCACCAAAGGAGGCAATTCAAACATCAAGGGGTGAAGTTTGTAACTTATGGGGGCCACCAAGGGGAGAGAAAAGGGCCATGATTACCTAAGGAATCATGGATGAATTTATCCTCATCTTTTTACTATCATATTTCAGAAATTCGACCTCTCTTAGATCTGTTTAGCATAGGAGTTGGAGTGTTGTTGAGCACAAGTATTTCGGGTGAAATTCCACACTATCTTCGAATAACTTCGAGTATCTCCCTAGTTGGGAATTTGGGGAGTCCATTTCCAAGCTTCTACAGAGCCAAAATTGCATCAAAATCTCCAGTAGTGTGCACTTTCTGGGTGCAGAGGCAGTTCGTGGATGAGTTGACAAATTGTAGGATATTTTTCCATTTTGGAGCAAGATTTTTTGTGACATTTTGTAGGGATGGTGTTGGGAAAAATTCACTCATTCATAGAATAGCATGAAGGTTTCTGGGCAGAGCCAATGTAGGTGTAGGAGAGGATTTGATTTAGGGAGTTAGGGGTTGGAAGGAGTTGGGTTTCTAATGGTAATTTCTTAGTGTAGATTGTAGGCTTCTTCAGTGGTGGATTTGGGGGTACTTAGTAGAGTATTTTCCTAGCAGTGCGTACAACTAGTTAGAGAGCCACTTACACCAGTTGGAGGGCTTTCTCATCACTCGGAATTAGTCAAAACCATTTCCGGGTTTTGGTGGGTTTTAGGAAAGGAGTCTGGAGTTAATATTTCAGGGCATTCTAAGCAGTATTAAGAGCATAATATTTAGTTCCAGTGGTAGCCAACAACAATCTTTTTCTGGGCAGTTCCCATTACTTGTTTTGGGCCATTTCCTCATCTGGGTTTGAGACATTTCAGCTAGGTTTTGCATGGCTTTCATAACAAGCCCAAGTTCCATAATTCCTACTCATTTCATGTACCTTGTTCTCAACATCAATAAAATGGCTCAGTTTGTTATGCTAGATTTCTTGGTGTTCTAATTTGTGTGCATGGATTTTAATTTATCTTATTGTTCCTAGTTCATTGTTATGGTATTTACTACTATTTTCCACTTGGGAATATTACAAAGTAGGCATGTAAATATTACACAGACATCATAGCCAAATTTACCATCTCATATCATAAACATGTATCACATATTAGGATGTTTATTAAGGAGAGAACACATATATACACAATTTATCAATCACATTTATATTTCAATGCATATGATTTACATCACATATTTAAAGTCCACAAGGGCACTTAGCTGATCAAAAGCAAATAATTCTTACGACTAGTGAAATGTGAGCCACACTCCATGCCATCGTAAGCTTAGTTTCATGTTCTAACATTTGCAGTTGGCCACCTCCAAGCTAGATTGAGAATCCATGATAGAACTTAACATTCCAGGGTGATTCAAGAAAGGAAAACTCCTTCATCTAGTCAATCGCATTAGCTCTCTTGAAATCCCACTAAGCCCAAAGTCTCCACAAATTCTCTGGGAAGGTTTCTTAGTTTTTATGCACAACAATAACACAAAGGGATATTCTTTGTCAAGTGATCAATGGTGTAAGCATGAAATTCATTCTCCTTTTTATTTTCAAACTCATTAGCTCTCTTGAAATCCAACTGAGCTTAGAGTCTGCTCAATTGTTATGGGTAGTTTCTCAATTGTTATACACAGTAACCACCTAGAGGGAAATTTTCCCTTCGTCTATAAATGGGATAACGATGAAATCCATTCTCCTTCGTCTATCAATGGGATAACGATGAAATCCATTCTCCTTCATCCAATCAAACTCGTCTGTTCTCCTTAAATCCCACTAAGCCCAAATTCTACCCAATTGTTATGGGTGGTTGCTTAGTTATTCTACATAACGCATACCTAGAAGGAAATTCTCTTTCATGCTATTAGTGGTGTAAGGATAAATACCATTCCCCTTCTTCCACATAGAAATCAGTATGAAGTATTTCAACCTGCTGAGCTAGGGCATGTAATGATTCACAATGTGGCCACAATGTGTCTACATAGCACAAAGGGAGTCCTTCTCTAATCCAACAGTTCCTTGGTACTTCCCCTTTCTTAGTGCTTTTCGTGGTTATATCAGACAAGTTCCTCAATAATTATTGGCCCTCTAACTTTAGTTAAAGACCGTAGCACTGACTTAGCTCACCACATCAAGTTTATTACAATGATGCACATGTTGTTGTGTCTCAAAAATCTCATGTGATATGTTTCTTTTCCACATGTGAGCCTCCTCTACTCATTCTCATGGATGCATATTATCTTCTATCTCTTGCACACTTCTCTCTCTCTCTCTCTCTCTCTCTCTCTCATACACACACACACACAAGTGTTGATCTCCCTTCCATCACTCTCTGCTCAATACTTTCCTTCATGGGTTTCTTCTTTGATGGATTTTCATGTTTGATTTGTCCATTGTGGTTACATCAAAAGCTTTTGATTAAAACCCAAAAGTCTTTGAATGAGTATTGTACACATACTTTGGATGAGACAATTGGGGTATTACCCAACTATTTCAACAAATATGGAAGTTACTACCATATCCTTCCCATTAGATATTTTCTTGAGAAAAGTTGACAATCTTTGACATTGTGAATATTTGTTTCGACCAATAAATTTATTGGAAAGGGTTAATTCCATAAATCTCTTTTTGTTAACTTATCTCCCGTATCAAAACTCCACCTAATCTATATAAAGGCTCCACCTCTTTATCAATTGTTGTTAAAATATAATTACAATTGTTCTAATTCTTTTAACCCATTTACATTTACATGTCGATATAAAAAACAAAACAAAAATTAATTATAATTACAATATATATAGGAGATTGAATGTTAAAATCATCATATGAGGAGACATATATCCTATCACAAACCAAACTTGATAGCAAATATAAAATAATATACCAAAGAAAAAAATGTTTTAAAATATCTAAAATTCTTCCAATCTATCCATATATAAAATATCAAATCATTTTTAATCATATTTATTATTCACACAACTAATGTAACACATTTGCAAAAGAAAAAACAAAAAAATAGTCAAACAAACACATACTCATTTTACAATCAATCAATTATTATGTAAACACAACGATTAATACTCTTGTGGATATCCATGCTTACCCCAAAATCAAAATAGGTTGAAAATGATATACTCCCCTGCATTAAAAGTCAAAAACCACATGAAATCCTAAGCCAACATGAATATTTATTAGTTAAGAAGTTTACTAATAAATATAGATAGAGGACATATAAAATGTTTGAGGACCACTTCTCTAATAAAGTATATTTCAATGTATAATTGAAAAGTGTTTCAAAAGGAGCATGCACATCCTCCAAATTCGTAAAGTACTAAAAAGCATAGTGGAAAACAAATTTTGTAAAGCAAGTCATTATGCTTTTATATCCTTCTCGGAAGAAGAGATGGGGAGGACAAAAGGAGGGGTCCAATTCCTCTAGGAACACACAATTATTGTTAAATTTTTTTATTTTATAATTTGTTTTAATAATGGTTTATCAATTTTTTTACTAAGTAACTATTTGTATCCATTAATATCATCAAATGAAATATTGTTTGACACACCATATTAATAACAATATAGAAGTAATTAATGTGAAATAAATATAATAATATTATTTTTTAATTAATAAATAATAATAATAAAATATAAAATTTGAGAAAGAAAATAAATTACAAATTTTAAAAAAATCAAAATTGTGAAGAAGAAGCACTGATTAAGTAAAGTAAAGTAAAGAAGAAAAAAGATAAAAGAAAAAATATAAATAAAACACTTTATAAAAAACATATGCCAAAATAAAGAATGGCATAGGAGAAAAGAGATATTGAATGGTATTATATTTAAATAGTAATAAAGGAAAGAAAGCAAAAGAAAAAGGATGATGAAAAATTTTGAGTTTAAGAGACTGTGGTTCTTTTTCAAATGATTAATAATAAATTATTAAATATAGTTTAAGTTTGTAGTTATTTTTATAATTAATATTATTTATATATTTTTAAATTTTTCTATAAATTTAATACAAAATAATATTGAATTTTTATTAATATTTTTATTTAATTAAAATATATAAATAATTGGTGTGAATTTTAATTTAATGATGTGATTATAATTGATGTTTGCTATATTCTTTTTATACTGTGATAAATCATTTAGATTTATTTATTTATTTATTTTGTAAGTTTTATAAAAATAGTTGTATTGCAAAACAATTGATGTTATATTGATAGTTTTTATTTCCTAAAAAAATTTGAGATCTTATAAATAAGTAGAATGGACAAACCATATTTCCATGCTCTCAGGTTTAGCCGAAAAAAAGAGACAATGAAAACTTACTAACATTCAAATTATCTAGCCCATAGGTAATTACATGCACTGGTGTGTGTTGGGTGGTCAAAAAAATGTTCACATATAGTATACTAAGACATATTGAGAGCCGTAGAAACAAAGGAAAAGTAGGCATAGCATATACAAAAAAGAGGAGTCGAGCACCATAAGAGACTATTAGTCTAATATAATGACTGGAGAGAGAGCATTGGACTTGCCTTGGGGTGAATCCTCTATTGGTGCATTGATAACAGCTAGTGTGTGAGGCTACGAGTTTGATCCAGAGTCTGAATTAGACACCACGCTACATTCTACCTGTGTTATATGGTGATAATATCGTCCAGATTGTATGTGATGTCCCAGAGGATTCGTTTGATTTCCTCTTGTCCTACAAACAACTGCTAGTGATCGACTTGCTTGTCATGGAAGACCATGTGAAGCGAGGTTTCTAGTTGACAATGCAGAGCCACTGAGTGAAGAAAATGAAGTCTCCTTTTGTGAAATTTTCTAGGATCCGGAGTCCACCTAAAGGTGCTGCCACTGATTTCAGAATCGAAAAAATATGTCTAGTCTCCAAATTCCTTGGCTTCCAAGTGAAGGATGACATTCCTCACTTTAGGGGCGACAAATTCAAAATGATAATACACTTAAGTTCCAACCAAATAGATGTCGACGATGAGAGGTGGATGCTCTTGTGACACCATCCTGATGGATGGGTAGGCGTAGTCGGGGATCCATGAAGACAATTGGTATAAACATACATGGTTAGGATAAGCAAACTTGGTTGAAACAATTATTGTAACCAGACATAGTTGGTATGACCATAATTTGAACCTGGAGACTACAATAATGTAGAGATGATATTTCAAGAATGTAGAAATAGGAATGAGAGTGAAGGAGAAAAGTTATAAGGGCACCGTCGATCATAAACAGGGTAAAAAAACCTACATACCTTTGAAAGTAGACTTCATTTTGAAATTGGGTTTACAGGTGGAAATGATGAGTGGGGTCTATGAAAAATAAACTTGGGAAGGCCAACCCCATAATTCTATTAGAACCAAATTGAAAATGTGTCAGAGTACAAGACACCACATACCAGGACCGGAAAATTGAATGATATACCCGTAGAGTCGATGATTTGGGAGGACGCAGAAGGCAACACATCAACCAACTCAAATGAGGGACCTATCGCTGCGCTGTGTAGAAAGAGAACAAAAAACATGGGGGCCTGCAATAACCTACGAGACTACCAAACCAAAATGATACACAAGAACTAGTGACTTGACAATAAGAGATGAAATGGAAAGGATGTAAATATATAGATGAACCTTCACAAAATTTGTACAACGCCAACTTTGGTGAGTAGCAATTGAGGGAGAGTAGGATATGGTTTGCAGACTTGGAAATAATATTGAAAATCCGCCACCTTGGGTCGAAATTATTGTGTTTATAAAGAAAAACTATGAACTGATGATCAAATGGGCAGAAAAGACTACTTGAGTGATCAGAAGCCAAAGAAGAAAAAGTGTGTCTTATGGCACACATGTTAACACCCACATTAAACACCCAATTCATGTGCACTCTTCCCTTAAATGCATCCATGATCAACTTCAATGGCCAGAAACTGTGAACTAGGGGAATGTCGGATTAAGGTCCCTCTTCCACCATTTTCCTGCATTTAAATTGATTTGACAAAGTTTGTTGTGGTTGAGCCTAAAAACGGTGTGAATGCCACACGTGGGTAGGGTCCAGATAGGTTGTGATGTTAGCTCTCTTCCCTAGATGCACCTTCCTCTTCGCCACTGTATATTCGTGTATGCCAATCATGCTAGCTAACACCCTTGATAACCTTAAAGACACCCCATCGGGGAATAATAAATTTAGATTCATTCACAACACAAAATCTTATAAGGCCAATTTTCTTTAACATTGTTGAAAATTAAGGTATAATGAATAATGCCAATTTTGAAAATGATATTGAAGTTTTTTTAATATAATTTTATATGTGTCTCTTTCAATAAAAAAAATGATGATTATGAATGTTAAAAATATCTAATTTGAGATGGGTTATTTATTCAAATGATCAACTTTTTAAAACAAAAAGAATATTTAGTATTTAAATATAACTTAAAATTTATTATCTAAAGCCTCAGATGTGGGTGACAGAACTGACACGAATGACAATCATATCTTACACACCCCAGAGGACGGAGATCTTTTGCACAGAGCCTCAGTTGTTGCGAATCCTCAAACCGTTAGCCATCCGCATGAGACTAACAAAATCAGGTATGATGATGAGATGCTGGGAACTGCATCACTTGGTCCAGGGCACCCTTCTGCATCTATCACCTTAAATTATTATCATGATTAACCCATATAGCAGCCATCCCCCTTCCCTCGAGCCTGCTCAGGTGATCGATCATGGCACGCAGTTGTGTGTGAGGCTTACTCATTGCCAACCTCCTCACATGTGTCTAAGGCCCTTTAAAAGGATTAACTCTCAACCCTGAGCAACCCACAACACTTTCCCTCTGCCTTTCGCTTTTTTATCTCTACTCCTGCACTTCCCTGATTTCAGAAGGCTGCGAAGCCCTATTCTCAGCGTTGCGCCACACAGTCCCCTCTGAGCTACTGCATCCCATTCTATGCACCTCTTCCCCAGCCCTTTCGACCCCCTGAGCCCTAACGTTGCTTTCCCCCATGTTGTGTATCCCTCCCTTGACTTCTCCCCCCTACCTTACTATGCAATGACCCCTAGACTTCAACGGAGAACCATCCGAGGTGGATAGAGAGGGGCTATTCTTGGTCATTATCATTGTGGCGAGGAAAATCGACTGGAGTCGATGGAAGGCTCCTCCTCCGACACTTTTGTGCGTCAGAGCCCTAACCCCAAGCAGGAGGAAGCAACCCCTGGGCACGTTGCGTAGAGAGGTGAATGAAACTACCTAACTTGCGTGATTGGCACTTACTTAGCCCCTCTCCCTGCATGTCTCTATCTAGCCCCTCTCCCTGAGGTTTAGCTCTTTCTAGGCTTTTGGTGGCCCTCAAAAGTCCACCATCTCCCTCAAGACATAGCCCAGCCCCGCAAGACTAACCCGCTACCGGTTCAGGAGAAGGAAGATGATGATTTGGATGTTTGGGTGATGGTTTTTGATGGCAACTAGACGTGTGTCCCTGACGGCGTAGATCCAAATTCACCCATCATCTGCGCATCGGTCCACAAACCCAGGCGTTCAGTGGCAGATTCAGAGGAAGTGGCTGTGCAAGCACCTGCTTGCCCCATTGAGGAGGAGGTCCCCAACAGCGATGATGAAGACGAAGATTGAGGCCTGCGCAGCTGCACAACTCTTTCATGTTTTTTGTCAAGCTTGCCATCAATGCTTTTTTTCTTTTGCATATTTTGTGCTACTTAGATACATCAACGCTATTGCGCATAATGTAATTTTTTGTCTTAAGTTTTGTTCGGGCTGGTTTCCTCCTCTAAGGCAGCCTCGAAACCGAGTAACTAAGGCTGAGATCAACTAAGCGCAGCTTGCCAACCCCGCCTGTAGCATATATAATTTCCCTGTTTTCAATCAATAGAATAGCCTCACTTACCAAAAAAAAATATTATCCAAAATTTAATTAAGGTTGTCCATAACTGCAATTAAATTAACAATAATCATATTATAAAATATCATATAAACTATAGAATTCAAATTTCAAGCCACTCAAAAAAAAAAATTTAATATAACAATTTTCTTTATTAATATGATACGATGATGGAACATTATTATGTTAATTAGTATGAGGTTTGATAAAATGATATTATATAAAAAAATATTTATAAATTTTCAAAAAAAATTATACGTTTTTAATAAGGATAATTTCACATTTATTGTAGTATAGGTTGATATATTACTTTTTAGATAAGTTAATGAAGTGTTTAAATTTATAATTTAATTTAACATTTTTTTAAATTATTAAAAACAAACAAGGTTTTGTTTAGATTTTCTTTCCCTTAAATTATTTTTTAATGAGGTAAAGTTTTGTTATAATTTATTTATTAATTAATTTGGGTATCATTAAAACGGGTTGAAATCTCCAAAAACAAAATTTTATAATTAATTTTTTATCACTTCAATGAAATTATAACAATTTTTTTTCAAACTTTAAAAAAAAATAAAACATAATATAATTTAATCACTTTCAAATTATTTTAAAAATGATAAAATATTATTATATAATTATATATTTAATATAAATAATATAAATGCTTATGTAGTATAGATTAAATGGTGATAGAGAATTATGTTAAGGTATTTTGAAGTGTAAAGGTTATTGGTTTAAAATTTCATGAGTAAAAATCTAACTATGCTAAGAGCTAGTGTGACCCAAACAAGATGCAACTTTTTAGTGATTTTGACAACTTAAATGTCCCAAAATTGTAACTACTCAAATTACAAATAATGAGTGCTAGTCATCTCAAAACTCACATCACCTAACCAAAAAAAAACATAAATAATACAAATATAAAAATATTATATTTAAATAAAATTAAACTAAATAAACAAACTTAAAAGGATCACAATTAACAAATTTCCAACTTACATGGATTTTCTTGTCAACACTACATACAAATGAAGACTAAGGCTTCGATACTTAAAATCGAACTCATCCTTCCCCTTTGTCTAGATTAAACACACACCACTTCTAAGACATATTAAGAATCTAGGTACGTTTCGATAAATTGTTCTTTACGTAGTGCAGGCTAAGCTGGCCCCTTCGGTGTAGGATAATATTATTATATTTTATCACATATAAATTAGTTGTTCAAGTTCATTGGGGTTATTCCAGGGGTTTGAAGAAAGGAATGAAATCCTCCCCATCTAAGTTCAATCCTTACAAGTAACATGATAGATGTTGATAGTATATGTATATTTTTCCTTTTATTGAAACCTCTCTCCCAAGATATCTTTTTAACAAAAAACACTTTATTTTATCAAATGCCTCATTGTATACTCCCAAATATTATAACCCTCTACCCCCGCCACACAACCCCCCCCCCCCAAAGTGAAACCCCCATGGTTAAGACATATTGTCTCAACGTAACTAACTATATATTATTACAATTTAACACATCATTAATGATAATCATATTTTATCATTTTTAATTGGTAATTACTTTTGTTATAAAAGTGAATTATATCTTTACCTTATATGTCAAAACTAGATGGTATATGTTTTATTAACATCACTAATGCATTTACCATGGCTTCTTTAATTACTTAGGACAACTACTATGTAAGCTTAATGAACCACAATATATGACAATTTAGCACACTACTAATGATGACCATAGTTTATCATTTTTATCATTTTGTGTTGGAAAAATGTCCCTTTTTAACTAAGAGAGATTACATTTGACTTATCTATTTTCTTAATTTCATTGAAGATTTGCATATAGTATCATTGTTGACCTATGACAAGTCAATAAGCTTGATTAAGCATGTGATATTGCAATATATTACATAATAATGAAAAGCATGTTTTATCACACCTTGGGAACACATTGAGTTGTAATAGTGGAAAGATCACACCCACTTGGTTTTAAACTTAAGTAATCATCATGGAAAGTTCTTCAATTTAAAATAATAAATTGATGGCATGAGACCTGACAAAGACATCAATATGGTTTTTCGGTTATTGAAACATGTTCATACGCAAAAAAAATTGAGTTCCACACCATCCTTTGGTGTTCCTAAGCCACTGCATGATGTTCTTATTGGAATAAGAAGCTAATGAAATGGTGCCTTGACATTAAAGACATTCATCTAAATTATTCATGATTAAGGAAACATACCCACAAGTAAAAGGTTTTGAATTCTAGCCCCTTACCCTCCTCAATGTCCCTATGCTATAACAAGTTGTTATTACACTAAAAAACAATGACGTGGATACTTTGTTGAAGACTTAAAGAAACATACCTATAGGATATTTTTTTTACTTCCATCCATTATCTTAATGTTCTTGGACCATAACAATATGTTATTGGATCAAAATGTTGACAACATGGATATCTTGTCAAAAACTTTAGTCTAGTTTTTCAGTTAAGGAAGCATGTCCACATGTGTAAAAGGTTTTGACTTTCACACCTCTCCTCAACATCACTACACCAAAACAAGTTGCTATAGGAATAAAAAAAAACTATTGATGTCATTGTCATAGTAAAGAACTTGATCTATTACTTTGGTTAAAGAATTAGGTTGGCACATAAAAGGCTTTGAGTTCCACCCTTTCAATGTTATGTCAACATTCTTTATTCCAAGGAAAAAATAAATAATTCTTATATTTAATATTTCAAGTGTGAAATTGGAATACATATTTAATTATCTTAAAAGGCTCAAAATGCATAAACCATGTACTATCTTGAAGAAATTTCTTTATATATCCTATACTAACATATTTAGTATTCCTAGGCTCCATAAGGGCAACCTTCACCATTATTTCAAAAATATTCTTTACAACTCTAAGGCTAATAAATAAACAAAGAAAAATTCTTAAAAAAAACACATTAAAAAATCATTTCCACTCTCACTTTAATATAGAGACCATTTAGAATTTGAAAATAGGACCCTTCTTTTGAACTTTGGCTTAGATAGACTTCCTTCTTGAAATAATACCATCTATTTAGATATTTGATTTTCTTTGATGTTATTATATAGTAGCAAGGTGTTATTGACACAAAAAAGTAAGATGTGGTGTTACCTTACTCAGTACCTCGATCTCAATCATTTAGTTAGGAGGACTTGTGATTTGGTCATTTTTTTAAAGAAGGAAAGGGAAAGAGGAAACAATAGAAAGATTCCATGGCAAACAATATTCATTATTTTGTTTAAAGGAAAACCTCTTAGGATTCCTTCTCTTACCCAAAATATCCAAAAGGGGGTGGCTCAGTTGCCATCGATAATATTAGTTGTAAACCCATTTGAACTCTACCAAACTTAAATCTTAGTGGGACTAGAATCATAGACCTCAAAACAAACTCAAATTGAAACCATTCATTAAAATAGATTGAGCTATTCTTGTAAGTTACCATACCACATGACATGTATGAAATTTTTTTTTTTCTTTTAATTATTATGTCAAGAGACGCATTCAATATCCCAATATGGAAGAGACAGTTGTTAGGAATAAAAGTGTAAGAGAAAATAAAAAAATTGCAACATAGCAACAACAAAATTAATTTACCTTGGAGAGCCCAAATCGAGAAAAACCAACATTGATAGATTTATTAATATCCTTGATCAAATCTTCCAAATATTTGAGGTTTAGCTCATTTGCACAATTTTCCATTAGGGGTTTCTATGCTTTGGCATTAGATCGTAGGAAAAAATCAACTTATTGTGAGCATAGACTTAGTGATTATCAACTTCTCTTCATCAACCTCCTCATCACCAGTAGGTAAGGGACCTTGAAAACTCTCCCCTTGTATTTGCAATCAAGACATTCTCCCAAGTTCTTAAGCTCTTAACTTGGATTCTTTCTTTCTTCTTTTTTGTTACCAACTTTGTATCTCACTATTAGACAATAGACTTTAGTTTGAGATCTTAGATTTCATATATCAAATTTTCCTTTAGAGGATTTGTATTCAGACTCCCACTCATGTGTTGACTATAATGGACTTATTAGTTCCTTTGACTTATCTTTGGTCACTCATTGGATAGTGATACAATTATATAATATTTACACACACACATAGCTTAATGGGTTGACTTGGATAGTTAAGTGCTTTGAATTTCATGCAAGTGATCCTAGGGTTGATTCTTTAGGTTGGTTGTATTTGTTGCATACTTTACTTGATGTCTCTATTTCATCAAGCACTGTAATCGTTGTTGACATATTTGGATTGAGTGCCATCTACAAATGTGGGGAAGTGCTTTGAATTTCATGCAAGGGATCCTAGGGTTGATTCTTTAGGTTGGTTGTCTTTGTTGCATACTTCACTCAATATCTCTATTTCATCAAGCACTGTAATCAAATGTGGGGAAGTGATTAAAAATTTTCCTACAAAAATTTTCTCTCTCGCTCTTTCCACACAAACATAGTAAAAACACATTTTGTTGATTATAATGTACTTAGTGATTTGTTTAACCCATTTTTGGTCATTCGTTGGATATATATATGAATGAATCTTGAAAAAATATTATTAAAATTATTAATTTATTATGATTCAATGAATTATAAATTATTACTATTTACAATATTATAATTGTAGTTATATTATATATATATATGAATGAGCATTGAAAAAATATTATTAAAATTATTAATGTATTATGATTCAATGAATTTAAATTATTATATATATATATATATATATATTTCGTTTTAATTTATATTTATTTTTTTATATCATAATTGAATGGGATTTATTTTATTAAATTTATTTAAATGCATATAGTATTATTTGACAAATCACTAAAGTTCCATTGATCATAAGGTATACGATATTGCAATTTGTAATGAAGACCCAAATATGGCATTTTAGTCATTGAAACATGTCCATACGCTGAAGGTTTTGAGTTCCACACTTCACCTTGACATTCCTAAACCAGGACATAAAAACTATTGACATGTGTGTTTTATTGAAAATGTCAATTTTGATTCTTTTTATTAAAGAAACATGCTCATCCGTAGATGAGAGTTATAATGATTTTTTTTTTAATATGTGGTAATATATATATATATATATATATATATATATATATATATATATATATATATATATATATATATATATATATATAAATAAATAAATAAAGTGATTGTATTTTTTTTTTAAGTTAAGTTATTATTGATAATTAATGTTTATAAATATTAATTTTATTTTGTTATATTGGAAACTAGATTTGTTGGTCAATATATGATAGTACCAAATTTATACAAAATATCACAAATAACAATTGAACATAAAATATTAGGCAATCAGAAAGTAAATTGCTAACAAAAGTCCATAACACTGCATTCAAATCACAAGTTTGAAGATGTCGCTTGGGCTTGGTCTTGTGCAGTCATACTAGGAGGCATTGTGGGCTTGAACTCACACTTAATGTGTTTTTCCATGTAAGCTACTCGAGCTTCCAACCCATCCATATTTGTCTGCATTTTCCATTGGTTTTGTTGAATGTCATTGAGGAAGGAAATTATGTCAATCATGTCTTCGTGCTTCTCCTTTAGCACTCATCCTAACATATTTTGTAACTGTCAATGGAGAGTAATGGCATGAATGTATTGGTTCCTTCTTCCCCTAGTGTGGCTAGGGTAAGGGAGCCACTGAGCTACCTCATCTATTAATTTTGAATATGAGAAAGTATGTATGTCTTGATGAACATGTCTCTTAAGCCTCTAAATTTCCTCCCTCATACTCAAAAAGGTTGCAAATCGGTAGGCCATTGTTGCATCCTAAGCCTACATCTTGGCCCAGGACAAACTCTGCTAGCCATGACCTCCAGCCCCACGATGGCCACAAATGCGTGGATGAGGCATTTTAACTCGCACTAATTTAAAATCAAAGCAATACTAAAACAAGTAGTCCACTAGTGCCATGAATACCAAAAAAGCAACTCCTTTGACGTAGATACATTAGTCATGGGATGAATAGATATTTCTCCCCTAGTAATTTTTGAATGTCAGGGAATTAATATCCACCAAGAAAGGGAGATAACTGAGTCGAACATGGATGAAGGAGAGAATAAGAGCCCCTATCTGGATAGAGTATGGCCTACAATCCAACCATTTATTTGGGGACCAATGAAACTAATGTGAATAGCCAAGCCTCAAAATATAAGGTTCATGGGGATCAAATTAAACTAAAAAATCACCTTCCCCAGCCAATTAATCACCACAGAGCCCAGACCAAACCAGAGACAGACACAACCCACAAAACTAACCATATGAAATGAGCATATAAATGCTACCTATTAATATCCGTTGAGTGACGATAATGTTGACCAAGCCAAGAACCCACCAGTTGAGGTGGTCTTGCAGATGATTCGTCGACCAGCGAGATGAACCACCTCATCTCCAATTGTAGTTTTCAACTTTGAAGGTGCATTAATTATCTTCACCCTCTTAAGCTTGTCACTATCTCTTTCGTTCCACAAAAACAGGGTAGGGAAACTACAAAAATCCAGAGACTTTCCATGAATTCCAATTTGCTTATCTTGTTCCAAAAATTTCCAACTCTCTCCATATTTCGTTGGTTGCCCAACCTCACCTTTCAGGGATGGTACAATCTGCAGGAGATGCAATAGTCCCACTTGCATTAGGAGAATTCCATTCTTTGGACTCAAAATCAACTCCTCTACATTGGAATGATAAGAGAACTCTCCAAAATATGGGAAACTATGAATAAATTCGACATGCAGTCGCACGCTTTGTGCATGGGGTGGCAGACCATACCACCTCTATTTAATATCCTACAAAGTCGGTGAAATGATGAGCGCTCCAATTCATTCATCCCTTATATATCCACCCATCAAAGAAATAAGTAAATTATCATTATAATAAATAATGATAATATAAATTAATAATTGAAAGATTAAAAAAATACCAAAAACTCCAATTTCATCTTTGTTATTATCAATACCAAAAACTCCAATTTCATTTTCTTATTATTAATTTTTTTTATTATAAAAATATGTTATTAAATCAAAACATTAACCATGTTTATTAAATCAAAATATTAACAATGTAAATATTTTATAAAAGATTATACTCAAATCTTTTAATTAAAAAAATATGTCCATATGCAAAATGTATTAACAAGTTTTAAGTTCCATTCCTCTCCCCAGTGTCCTTGCAACCATAACCCAAAAAAAGCTAATGTTACGATTGTATTTTCAAATGCGCAGTATGGTGTTATTGTGAGTTTAGTAGGAGGATTTGTGATTTATATTTTTAGTTAAAAAATAATCAGAAATTTTAATTAGAGGAAAGGAAAAAAATGATAATAATAAATTTTTACATGTTTTTCAAGGAATATTTAGATGGAGGTAAATCAACTTCTAAAATAATAATAATGTAAAACTAATCAAGCTTTAAAAAAATAATATTTCAAAATTGTGTAACAAATTTGTTTTTAAATAATGTATACAAAGTGAATTAACTAACTCACTGGACTGCCACACTTCATGTTATACAATATTTTTGTTATAACAATGTTTTATAGATAGATGTTGATTTATCATCTCTTGTGGCAATGATATGTTTCATTAAATTTAGAATGTTTTACATAGTTGGCTCTTCACAACCAAATTCTTACTTGGGATAACCTTATCAAGAGGAGTTTTCAGGGCCTGGGGAAGTGCTCATTACGTACGTTGTCTCTAGAAGATTCTCCACATCTTTTATTACTTTTCTCCTCAACGATTGCTATTTGGGAAGAGGTCACAAAAATCTTGAAGATTGAAGTTGTGGTGGACCGTTCATCTATTGATTCATGCCTTGTCGACTAGACTTCTAGGCAGAAAACATACAGTGCAGTCTCACTGTTCATATTTGGGGGGATTTGGCTATGCAACAATGCATCCATTTTCTAAAATATATCTCTTGACATAATGATCACTAGGATATAAATTGTTGGCAATTTCCAAGAGATTGGGCCATGGAAACCCAAAATCAATAGACGTTGTATCTCCTATAAGGAACTTGGGGGCACTTTTCCCATTGGTTTCTTTGACGGGGCCTCCTCTAATGGTATGTGTGGCTGCAAGGCCCATTTTGAGATCAACTCAACACTTCCCTATTGTTTCTACTGATCTGGAGGACCTAGTACTAATTGAGGGGTAGAGGTAGTGGCCCTTTGGGGGGCACTTTAGTGTGCGACCTGGCTCGCTATTGACAAGATTTTCATTATGGGTGACTCCAAAATGGTCATTGATTGGGCACTAGGCCACAACTCCATTGAGACCCCTTCCTTATATTATTGGTTGCGGAATATACATGAACTGATGGAAACTTTCTCCTCCATCTCCTTTGAACATGTATTATGGGAGCATAATCTAATTGCTGATGCTCTTTCTAAGCGAGGGATCCCCCTCCATCCTGGTTCGATCCATTTTGAGCTCATGGGGGATGGTACTATCTGTGGATCCGGGGCATTTGGTTTCTGGCTCAGTGTAGTTTGTTTTCTTATCAAGCTTTGTTTATCATTGTGTTTTGGGTTTCTAATGCAGTCTTCTATATACAAATGCAGTTTGTTTGCTCCTTCTTCTTTGTAGCTTCTGTATCTATCTTCGCTTGCTAGCTTGTGGATCTTGAAGGCTTTTGCTACAAGTTTTTTGATACAAGGGAAGTTGTTCCTCTAGCCCTATGTGGCTCTGCTCCTTTATGCAATACATTTGTCTTGCTGTAAGGTCTTTTTTTTGGCAATTTATGGAGTTGGCCTTTTCCTGATTGATGCACTAGCTACTTGGTTTCAACTATCTTATGGGGATTATGAGAAATGCATATGTAAACTACTTTTTATCAATGAAAACATTTTTTTTTTTTTGAAAAAGAAAAAAATAAAAAAGTTAAGAGATTTTAATTTCCACACATTTCAAGTTCTCTTAATGTTGTTATAATATAGCAAGTTGTTTTTTTTAGATCTAGGGGAATCGGTAACTGGTGGGGCTCTCCTGAGCGAGGCCCAGGTTCAAATCCAACTGGCTGCCACTATAAACTCTAGGCTAAATGTAATGTATGTTGTTTAATACCTTTATTCACTTTTAGAGGAGAACCTTTAATGTGGATATTTAGTTAAAGAGAAAAAAAAAGAAATAACGACTAAATTTAATTAGGAAAAAAAGGAAATGACAAAAATAATTAGAAAACTTAATTAAAAAAAGAAATGACAAAAATAATTAGAAAACTTAATTAGAAAAAGGAAGGAAAAAAGACAACGAGAGAATTCAATTAAAAAAAGGAAGTGAAAGATATAACCAAAAAAAATGAAATTAAAAAAAGAAAATGAGACAACAATAACAACAAGATGCCAAAATGCCACATATATATCATGTGTTGAGCTATATATATATATATATATATATAAATATAAAAAGAAAGCTTTGTGAGATCCCTAGTCTTTATAACAAATATATAAAATGTAGCTCAATTACAAACCATAATAATAACTCGAAATACAATAAGACTTAACAAAACTTGAACTTTAAAGACACTACACATATGATAAATTCAACTTAAATAATACTTTAAAATTGATTATTCTAACTTACTAGGTTATCTCATCATATAATATGTTATATAATTTTTTTTATTATTTACATTGAGTGATGCATTTTACAACCCATTAGAGAAAAATTGTAATGTATGTTTCTTCTATTTTATTTAAAATGTTAATATAAACTAATTGTGTGCGTCTTTTATAAATCTTCTTATGTCAACTCTTTTCACTATATGCTTATTAAATATCATTTTCAATTAAACATTAATAAATTTACATTATATACTCCTTATAAATATTAATATAAAAGATCTAATTTTTTTTAAAACTTGGGAAGACTACATTTTCATCATTAGGTAGTAAGAAATGAAGGGAAAATGGCATGGTTGTATAATGGTAAAGCAGTTATTGTGGTGTTTGGGACTCACGACAAAACACGACAGCAAGCTGACAGTAAAGAAAAAACAGAGAATTCAATAATAGGGAGGAAAACAACAAGAGCAACATAGATGGAAAGGGGCGAAGACTCAAAGTTGAGCCTTATGTGTCAAACTGCATAGCAGTCAAATCCTACCAAGGTCTACCTAAGTTTAGTTTGTTGGAATTGTAGAGACTACCCTTCGAGGAGGGGACCTGGGTTAGGGCCTATTGCAGAAGGTAGAGACATAATTTGTCTCACGGAAACTCATGAACATGATGTTTGCAAAACTCCTGTGTTTGACGGTTATTTGAAGTTAGCAGTTTGGAACAAGGTAGCAGAAAATGGCAAAGGGTATGGGGGATACTAGTTTTTAGTGAAAGAAAAGAAAGGCTGTCACATTCAGTTGATGAAAGAAGATGAAAATAAACAATATTTATGGTTCAAAATATTAGAAAATGAGAATCACATAAGAATTACAGCATGCTATTTTTTCCCTCAAGTCTCAAGTCTCAAGTCTCATGTCCAACATATCACCCTTTCGAGGTAGGGTATTGCACCAATAACTTCACATTAAGGAGTGCCTTAACAAAGTACCCAATCACTATCTATCCAAGACCCTACAAACAGATAAAAAATATCAATTAACATATAAAAAAATCTCAATCAAAATGACTAATAAATTTGGACCAACATAGTTTTAGACTATATTATATATACTATAAAATAAATTGACTGATAAATTTACACAATATGCCACATATATACCCTTTGTGAATATAAATATATAAGGACATAAACATAAGACAAATATTAAACTTCAAACTTTAAGAATATGCCCATCTAATCATAGGCACTATGTGGAGAGAGGCATGGTAATTGCCCCCATTAAAAAAATCTACGCCCCTTCATATATTTTTTTTCCCCAAAAAAACATACCCACGTGCGAAAGACTTCAAGTTCAACTATACCACAATAACTTTATTTGTTATTAATTTTATATTTTTAACTTATTAATTTTATATTATTGGTTTTCAATTTTATATTTTTAACTTATTAGTTATTAATTATTTTTACTAATTTTATATTTTTAATATAGTTGTAATTAAGAATAAAAGAATGCAGAAAACGACAAAAGTCGCTTCACATTTCCACTGCCCCCGTTTCCCACGCTCTAACCCGAGTTCAGTTACCGTTACCGCAGAATGAGTCAGTGGGTCGCCGTGAGACCAAAACTGCAAACTAACCGACTTCTCTGACTCCCTGCCGCCGTTAAATTAAACGGAATCCGCCTGTGGAACTTACAATAATAGTCGCTGGTATTCTATTTTTAAGCCCGTGAGTTTGCCACGTGGACGCAGGAGATCTGGCTTAGTCGGATGAATGATTATGTGTAATAATTAGCGGTCAGATAAATTTGTTTAGCTACGTTACACGTAACGTGGAAACAAAAATGAGCTAATTTGGCAGCAGCACGCGACAAATTTGGCTGCTGCCGTGTTAATTTTTTTTCGGTATTTTCACCCTCTCGGTAAAATAAAAAAAAATTTGATTCGATTCCTGTGGTTGGTGGCCACCTGACCTAACCCTAAGGGGAATGGAAAATTTGGAATTTTTTACTATTTTTTATTTTTTAACAATTTACTCGTCGGTTTTGACTCGAGGCTTTGGTTAAATTATGCTAAAGCCGGGGTTCTCGTTCGTCTTCTTTTCTTTGTCCTGGCCTTCTCTTCGTCTTCTTGTTCTTGAAATTTGTCTGAGTCTGAGACTTAAGCGGTGGCGTGTTCGAATCGCGGGGAGTGTTGTTTTTCGCGTGTGCGTGTGTGTGTTTTTCTGTTTTTATTAGATCAACGGTACTGTTGGGGTCAGCAATCCTGTGTGGGGATTGAAGAATGAGGGGATTGTTGAAGTTCTGGTGAGTGCAGGGATGTGGGGATCCGGATATGGATATGGGTATGGGTATGGGTTTTCTGTGTATTAATTTGTGGTTTATTGGATTCGATCCGTGGGGGGAGAAGGGAGTGGAATCTGCTGTGTGGAGTTTGTATTTAACGTGCACTCGGATTTTGTTTTTTTCGTGATGTTGAATGGTGGATTACCGGCTGCTGCAGCGTCGTCGCAGGCCGTGGGAAGTCACGGTGCCGGTTCGAGGGCTAATTGGAACCTGGTCGTGAAATTGGAGAATTCTGAGACCATGACCCAATCTAATGTTACTTCTGCTGCTTCTGGCGAGGGCGCCACCGTTTCTTCTGCCGCTGCCGCCACCAGCGGAGTGGTTCAGCAGTCTTCTACGCTGCTTAATAATTCTTCTGCGCAGCAGCAACCTGGCGTGATGAAGCGGAAGAGAAATCTGCCTGGCATGCCTGGTAAAAGTTTTACCAGCAAAGCGTTGGGCTTTATTTTAAGCACGTTTCTTTGGGGTTGATTTTGGACAATGAGATTGAATTCATTTTGTTTTATTTTAATTTTTGTCTGTATTGCTTTGGACAAAATTGATTACAGATGTTGGGGTTTTGGTCCCATCTTTTGGATAGATTCATAATGACTTTAACTGGTTCTGAAATTAAATATTCTTTAAACCTGTGTAAAAACAGATTTCATAGATTGAAGGGAGTTCTGTTCTGTTCTCCAGTTTCCAGTCTCGTCAATTTATATTGCCCGGAGGGTTTGGGATTGTGTAGGTCTTTGAGGGGAGCGTAGCATATTGAAAGCAAAATTTGTCGAGATGCTTCTGGTTTCTGTTAAGTTCTGTGTAGGTCTTAAGAAGGGAAGAAATATGAGGTGTGATATTTTGAAAGATTTTTTTGTTTTATAGGGTAAAGAAATATAAAGCATAACGTATTGAAAACGAGATATGGCAGTAGTGATAATTGTGAGGTATATTGTGATTGCAGACCCAGATGCGGAAGTGATAGCTTTGTCGCCAAAGACCCTAATGGCGACCAACCGTTTCGTGTGCGAAATCTGCAACAAAGGATTTCAAAGGGACCAGAATCTGCAGCTCCACAGGAGAGGCCATAACTTGCCCTGGAAGTTGAGACAGCGGACGAGCAAAGAGATCCGGAAGCGGGTTTATATCTGCCCGGAGCCGAGCTGCGTGCATCATGATCCTTCCAGGGCGTTGGGCGACCTTACGGGCATCAAGAAACACTTTTGTCGGAAGCACGGTGAGAAGAAATGGAAGTGCGACAAGTGTTCTAAGCGTTATGCGGTTCAGTCCGACTGGAAGGCCCATTCCAAGACCTGCGGCACCAGAGAATATCGCTGCGATTGCGGTACTCTCTTTTCCAGGTATAAACTGATCTTTATCGTTTTCTTGAACTTCGAACTTGTTGGGGTTATGAAAGGGTTCGGTAAATTTTTTCTTTTTCTTTTCTGTTATTGCACCGAGGGATTAAAGATGCATTGATTAAACACAGTACATTGGCATGAAAGCATGAATATTGAAGACGCTGTGATGATATTGTTGCAGGAGGGATAGTTTTATAACACACAGGGCCTTCTGTGATGCTTTGGCTGAAGAAAGTGCGAGAGTTACAGTGACTAATACTGAGCCTGTCGCAACTAGGACGACGACCAATTCTTCATCCGACGATGGTCCCAATCCGTGCCCGTGTCCGCCGGATTCTAATAAGGTCTCCATTTCTTCAACGGGCGGTGCGGTTGCTCCGCCTTCGCTCTCGGCTGGGTGGGGGGGACAAACACCGGGCGGGTGCGGGGGCGGTGGAGCAGGATCAGGACCAAGGCTGTCCTTATGGTTAGGACCAGGTCCCGGTGGCCCGGGTCCGCCGGCTACTCTAGATTCAGCATCGGCATCATCATCGTCGCAGTTTAATGTAATGGACGGGACTGGGACATATCCATATCCTTTCTTAATGCGCGCATCTAACAATCCCAATGAACGTTCCACCGCCGCGGCGGACCTCGGTCGTCCTGGTGGTGGTGGTGGTGGGGGGTTTATGGCACCGGCCTCGACATCGAACCTATTTGCAAGCCTGTTAAGCTCGGGAAGCGTGCAGGCGGCACATACCCCTCCCGGATTCTCTGAACTGATTGGAGCTATGACTAGAGGAGGAAACAGCAGTATGGGTACCAGTACTAGTTCTGCTACCACTGCTGCACCTGCTGTGTTTTCAACAGCAATTCCAGCTATTTTCAGCCACCCACAAGCACCACCGGTCCACCATCAGCAACAGCAGCATAATAACACCGCCACGGCTCAGATGTCCGCCACGGCCCTGTTGCAGAAAGCGGCCCAAATGGGCGCCACGGCCGCCAGCAACAACCCCTCGCTGCTCAGAGGCTTCAGCGGCCTAGCAGGCCACGATAACTCGTGGCCACCTATGATGGCTGCCGCGAATCACAGCTCCGAGCCTTACCCGTTGCTCAGACGGCTCACTGAAGGAATCATGCCAATGCCAATGCCGATGCCAACGTCAATGCCAGCTTCTTCCTCTTCATTGGATCAAGTGACAATGCAAGAACTCATGAACTCACTATCCACGCCAGCGGGCCTGGGGAACCTCACCGGGCTTTTGCCACAGTCACCGTTGCTCGCTCCGCACATGAGCAATGGCAACGGCAACGGGTCTATCGGAGATCAAACCGGTGCCTGCGGCATCATTAAGGCAGAAGAGCTGGGCACGTCAATGAAGCCAACAACGCTAGATTTCTTGGGCCTCGGAGGCTCTCATGGACGAACATTATCTCACTCAGACTACGCTATGATCACATCAATGAGCACAACTGGAGCTACAGGCAACGAAGTGCCCGCCCCCTCGTCGTATACCAACCGCAACTGTGGGGAGAATAACAGGAAGCAGCAGCACAGTTCTTCGCCAGCAAAGTCTTGGGACAGCTCATAGCCAGAAATAATTGTATACAGATGGGGCATTAAACAAAAGGTGGGCCAGGTTCGTCTGCAAGCCTGAGAAAATGGCAGGGATGACAACAGATGACAATTCAAGCCTACTACCCTACCCTAGCCTATTTTGCCGGGCATGTATATTGTATCCATTCTTGCTCAGAATCAAACAATATCTTGTTTGGTAAGTTGTTTTTTGTTTTAAGCTCTCCTCCTGTAAATCCAAGCCCTCAGATCAAGGGCATGAGACGCATGAAAAACCTCTGCATTCTCTTTTAATATATATATTTATACATCATTCATTCTTTCTCACAAAAAAACTGCTTCTGTTCACCAACTTTTTCTTCATGCAGTCTGCTATCGTTACTCGTGTTGAGAAACCACTTTATTATGTCTGATAAAATGCTGTTCATTCCTGTATTATATTTATCGTACATGGATGCAATTCAATGAAATATTGGTTTGAAATTAAATATACCCAAAACCAGTGTAGTATCCTAATGCACATTTACTCCCATCAATTCAGACAACACTGTAAACCTCACCGCTTTGCTGCATTCATTCTTGCTGCTGTCTCTCCTTTCACTTCATTAGCTCTGGTTATCATAATATTTAGCATTATATTGGAAATTTTAAAACCTTATCCCTGCAATTATTTGCTTCACCCCCTCTTTTTCTACCTCGTCATAATATATTTGCTCCTCTTTTCACTTCATATAAAGGGGTAAATCTCACTCCTGCAATCATCTCTGCTTTGTCCTCCTGCTCAGCCTTGAATTCATCTTTTAGCTCCTCGTTCTCTTTCATATGTCTATTTTTACATTTGTGTAGTCTCTTTATTCTTTTAGACATTGGTATTTGTTAGTTCTATTTCTACAATATCACCAGGCATCTTTTAGACATTGGTCAGACATTGGTCTTTGTTAGTTCTATTTCTACAATATCACCAGGCTTAGTTAATTATGGTAATTTCTTGTTTTTAGGAATTGGTGGACATTGCTTGACTAATAAGTTTAATAAATCCTGTCAAGCAGATACTTGATTTTAATAAAATCAAACTATCCAACATTTATGCACGTAAATTTGTGATTCCATATAAACATTTCTTAATAAAATCAAACATTTGCTGTAAACTTGAATATAACCTACCATTATATAAACTTGGTTTTGGTTTTCCAGTTTATTATATATAAACTTGGTTTTGGTTTGACGATTAGACTATTAAAAACAGCCTTAATCCATCTAAGAAGGATTTCATATAAATTTTGTGATTACATAATGATCATTTGACGATGACTAGACCTTTAAAACCAGCCTTACGTTTAAAAACAGCCTTAATCATCTAAGAAGGATTTCATATAAATTTGTGATTGCATATGATCATTTGACGATGACTAGACCTTTAAAACCAGCCTTAGACCTTTAAAAGCAGTCTTACTCCATCTAAGAAGGATGAATCCTTAAAACTAGCCTTCTCATCCTTAAAACTAACCTTAAAACTAGCCTTCTCATCCTTAAAACTAACCTTAATCCAAGCCTTCTCATCCTTAAAACTAACCTTAATCCAGCCTTAATCCATCTCCTTAATCCAGCCTTAATCCATCTAAGAGGGATGAAGTCCTTTGAATGAAATTCTATCAGGTGCAAACTTTTTCATAAATTTTATACTAATGGTGGAGAAAGATGAAATCCTAGCCTTAAATTTTATACTAATGGTGGAGAAAGATGAAATCCTAGCCTTAATCCATCTAAGAGGGATGAAATCCTAGCCTTATTCCATCTAAAGAGGGATGAAATCCTTTGAATGAAATTCTATAAGGTGCAAACTTTTTCATAAATTTTATACTATGGTGGAGAAAGATCAAAGAGAGGTTTTTGCTCAAATTCTACTCTCCCAAAAAAATAACAACAACATTAAACTTTAAAATAATAACAGTTTTAAAGAATACATGTCAACACCAACACCAGGTTGAACAACACGGACTAAATCACAGATCAGCCTCTATCCATCTTCCTTTTTAAGAGTATTTCTATCCATCTTCCTTTTTAAGCATATTTCTGCTACAGTTATTTTTACTATTCCTTCTGTCTAATAATATTTCTGCTGGAGTCATTTTGACTATTACCTTCTTGGAAGGTAATAAAGTACTCGCTAGCCCTGTGGGCACCTGCAATCGCTGTGGAATAGTACACTGAAACATGCTGCACCACCATGTTATGTAACTGTTGTGTACTGTAGTAAAAGGCTCTGAATTTCTGGTGGTAGACCACTGGCCCGCTTGGGAGTCGTAAATATATTGTGCAGAATGGAAGACATTTATTTATTTCTTACCCAGATTATTCAAACAAACAAATACGGTCTGTGTACCTCCCTGAATGTTCCGACGTTAGATTCCCTCCCTACCTCGTGGCTTTTTGGGCTCCATTTTTCTACTGGGCACTTCATCCAACTCCCTGCATATTATAAAAGCACAAACAACTTCGTTAGGTTCACTTTCAATCAACATATAATATATCATGAATGCACATTCAGCTATTAAGTCTATGACTATCCCTACTGAGAGGTACCCGTTCGCTGCGTTCATTTATTTTTTGTTGGTATTGGGGAACTGTGAGCCCCGAAGGTTTTAAGATATTTCTACAACTTGCACCAATATACTAATGAAGGATAACATTCATGCAGTGGCCATGAATCTGTGCACCACATACTTATAAGTGATTATCTGCATGCTGTGGCCATGGAAGCTATAAGTGGGATGAATTCTGTGGGACCAAATAGGAGATAAGTTGGTTCAAAAACTTGAAAACTTTGGCACTGGTTTCTGAATTTTTCAGAGAGATCTTCCTTCGGTTATCTAATTAATTTTGTTTTCAGCCTTGAAGTTCGAGTACATTACCCTAATGTATATTGATTAAATCTGGTTTCAGCCTTGAAGTTCAAGTACATTACCTTAATGTATATTTATTGATGAATTTAGTGAGTTTTTTAAATTACCTTAAATGTATATTGATTGATGAATTTAGTGAATTGTTTTTTAAAATTACTAGTGTTTTCTAGTTATTCATTTTTATATTATTGATTGTTTTAAATATTTTTTTTGGTATTTAATTTTTTTTTGGGTAAGTTGAGCTAGTCTATTAACCAATCTCTGCCTTTGTAACGTTGTTTTTGGGCTGGCCGGTCTAGACAAAACTTGAAAACAAGCCTTACATTGTGCGCAGTAGCGCTAATACATCTAAAAACAAAAAAGTAGAAAATAACAAAAAAACCCTGTGGGCACATATGACAAAAAACAGAGTAAAACTGAGCAGCTGCGCAAACGTTATTCATCATCATCATCACTGCTGTTGGGATTCTCCTCTTCAATGGGGACCCTGCACAACAACAACTTCCATGGAAGCTTCTACATCGGCAGTAGTGCGCTTAGGGAAACTTGTAGGAGCATAGAGGTTGGGGGAGTCCGAGTCTACTCCATCAGGAACCTTTGTCCAAACGTCGTTGGAATCCATGATCCAAATGTTCGTTTCATCAACCTCCTGCGTAGGAAAGGTCGGGGGAGTCGGCGTACGATGCAGAGGGGGAGCTCTGGGAGAGGTGGACCTCCTTTCGCCTCAACTTCTTCTTTGCACTGATTTCCTGGAGGATTTTGCACGCTGCTCGGGATCAAGTTGATGGCTTGCAAGGGTGTTGGACGAGGAGCCGTTAATTGATTCAAGGCGGATATCCTCGCCGCGATAGTAATGACCTGGGAGGGCCCCTCTCTGTGCACCACGAATAGTGCATTGTCGCAGTCTGGGGCCATTGTGCACTTGGGAGAGGAGGTAGGAATGAAACTGGGGCTGAAGAGGCTGCAAACACTGGGGGGCAGGTTCGCGGGATGAAGAGAAGCAAGCGTAGGGAGTCTGCGCAGCTCCAGTCTGGGACTGAGGCTTCGCAACTGATTGGAATCAGTGAGAATCTAGATCAGAAGGAGGAGAGCGAAATGAAAAGGTGAGAAAAGGGGCAGAAGTCTAGGGATTATATAGATGTGAGGATGAAGTTTGTAAGGGTGGCAATGAGTGATCTTCGCACGGAATTGCGTGTGGAGCTCAAGTTGAGCAGGTGCAGGGGAGTATGAGTCGTTGCGATGCTGATTATTCATCATGGTCATTAATGGAGGTATGGGTGAGGTGATGGTCAGGGTCAGGGGACGCAATGCCTGTCCTCTCGGTATGATCTCTGGTTTTGTGAGGAACGTGCAAGGAGGTAATGGTAATTGGGTCCGCTGCAGGTGAAGAATTGCATTGGAGATTTCTGCAGTCCGTATGGGTGGAGAATTGATGTTCACTCGTGCCAGGCGTGTCACCCGCATCTGGGGTTTTTTTGGTATTGATTATAGTAAATTGTGATTGTGATATATTATAGTAAATTGTGATCTTAGTAGTTTTAGTGGATATTACTTATAATTATTATTTTAGTTTTAGCGGATGTTAATTATAATTATTATTTTGGAGAATAAAGATAATATTAAATATTATAGTTTTAGTGGATGTTAATCATAATTATCTCTTTGGAGAATAAAGATAATATTAAAAATACTATTTTGAAATCTAAATATAAGTGATGGGATGATAAAGAGTTATGATATTAAAAAGTAAGTTAGAGGAAAAAAATAAGTTAATGTATTATAAGGAGGTGATTAAATTATCTTTTCGTCTTGATGAGTGCTAAGTGCTATCTTTTCTAGTGTTATTTTCTAGTGAGAAGACAATAACTAACTCTAATGAGCTTTGAAGTGAAAGTGAGAATTATCTTTGAACATCGACAATATAGTGACTAATTCTGATAAGCTTCCAATTGAAAAAAGGTGTTGGGCTATTCCCAAAACACCTTGGGACAAAAGACAACTTCCAAGTGAAGATGGTGTTGGGCTATTCTCAAAACAGCTTGGACCGAAAGTTATCACCTTTTCGATACTAAAACACCCTGGGACAAAAGACAACTTCCAAGTGAAAGAGGGTGTTGGCTATTCTCAAAACACCTTGGGCCGAAAGTTATCACCTTTTCGATACTAAGAGGGTTGAAGATGAAAAACTTTGTCTCAAAAAACTATGTCACCTTTTTGATACTAAGAGGGTTGAAGATGAAAAACTTTGTCTCAAAAGAGACTGTCACCTTTTCGATACTAAGATGGTTGAAAGATGAAAAACTTTCTTGTGGATTGTCCAAATTTTACTCATCCAATCTCATTTCCAAAACCTTTGCCACACTAGTAACTTTCTTGACTTGTTAAGTCAACGAAACTATAGTGATCTAGGAACACTTATCTTGTTTTTTATGAGAAACAGTGAAGATTTTAGGAGGTGTGAAAATCGAATTGAAGAACCATCTAAATTCAAAATCGAATTGAAGAACCATCTAAATTCTTTGAAACTGTGAATACGAGTAGCGAAGGTGTGAAAACCGAATTGAAAAACCCTCAAAATTCTTTTTTGCAACTAGTGGAGGTGTGAAAACCTAGGTAAGTTTGTTTTGAAATTCCAATCTTAGTCTTAGTGGAAATTTTTGAAACTAGTGGAGGTGTGAAAGTCTAATTCTTTTTTGAAACTAGTGGAGGTGTGAAAACCTACGAGTAAGTTTGTTTTGAAATTCCAATCTTAATCTTAGTAGAAATTCTTCATCATCAATAAAAATACTTAAATTTTATAACATTTATAAGTATTTCAATTATTAATAATTATAATTTTAATTAACATTAATCATAATTATCAATATAAATAAAATACTTAAATTATTATAACATTCATAAATTAGAGTTTTAAGAAACCATGTAAGAATTTCATGCTATACATCAAAATTGAAGAAAATTATTCTAGTTCAATTACATCAAGTGGTGTTTTGAAAAATTTTAAAATATAAAAATAAAAGAAAATTATTCTATTATGAGAAAATCTTTCGGTAATAATCACATTTAAATGAACATTGTCGATGCTGATGAACTACATTGGTTGGTTAATTATCACATTCGAATGAACATTGTCGACGCGTTTTGATGAACCACACTGATTGGTTCGAAACGTGTTGACAATGTTCATTTGAATCCGAGTATTACCGAAAGATTTGTTCATAGTTGATTCGAAACGCGTTGACAATGTTCATTTGAATGTAATTATTACCAAAAGATTTCCTCATAGTTGGTTCGAAACGCGTCGACAATGTTCATTTGAATGTGATTATTACTGAAAGATTTCCTCATAGTTGGTTTGAAACGCGTCGACAATGTTCATTTGAATGTAATTATTACCAAAAGATTTTCTCATAGTTGATTCGAAATGCGTTGACAATGTTCATTTGAATGTAATTATTACCATAAAATTTCCTCATAGTTGGTTCGAAACGTGTAGACAATGTTCTTTTGAATATAATTTTAAAGTCAAATGGTGATTTGAAATTTTTTAAAATATAAAAATAAAAGAAAATTATTTTAATACAATTACATTAAGTGGTGATTTGGAAAATTTTAAAATATAAAAATAAAACTTTTAGTAACACACCTTGTAAACTTCTTCACCTTGTATTAATTTCACATCTACATATTTTTTACTCTACTCTACATTGTACCAGCTCTGTGCTTCTATCGATGCATCTATTATTTTAAAGGTGTTGAACTGTATTTGTTTGTACTTGTGGCTGACAAGCGTTTTAATTTGTTGTTCTGAATCAACTTTTATAAAAGAATATAGTGCCATGGATATTTTGAGATTTTGAGTGCTGTCTGTTTTAATTTTCGCCAGTTTTTGTTTTGGGGCCGAGTCCATGCAATTGGGGTGACCGTTTATTTTTTCCCATTTTGCCAACCTTGTTTTGAGGCCGAGTCTATGCATTTGGACTGACTAAAATATATTTATATTTTGATTTGTTAAGAGGCCTTGGACTGACTAAGATATATTTATATTTTGATTTGTTAGGAGGCCGAGTCCATGTATTTGGGCAGACACAAGCACTGTCTAGTTTGAATATATAATCATATTTTGAAAAATGCAATCTTAAATTAGTGTGAATATTTTAAAAATGAAATTCTTGACCATATATATATATATATATATTTAAATTTAAATTTTCCCATAAATATATATTTTTGAGAATGAGATTTTTAAATGATTTGAACATATATGTGTATTTATATGTTTTAGATTTCAAATGAATAAATATATGAAATTAAAAAAATGATGGTTTTTTTGGTTTTTGTTTTTTTGTTTGTTTAAATTATGCTAATTTCTATTATAATGTATAAAGTTACAATCATACTTTAGGTTAGGGGTTACTGGATTAGTCAATCCCTGTTGGATGAAGATAGTTCAAAAAATCGAAAGTTGGGCTACCTTTCAAGGGGAAACCATCCCTTAAGGAGTTCAGAAATTAAAAAAATTGGCTTCCCTTCAAGGTGAAACCAGCTATTAGCATAAACATGAGTGACATAGTTTGCAGAAAGAGATAAAGATAGACTTAAAAACCATAAAGGAACATATATAAACTGAAAGAAAGGAGCGCCAAGGAGCTGCAACTACCGGTTTTGGGCTTCATTGTTTCTTGTTGAGGATTTTCCTCAATTATGAAGCAACCAAGATCAGACATGGTCTCTGTTATCACCCATTAATTTCTCAAGGTTAAAGAAAGAACTCACTGAGGTAACCACAAACTTACTTTTAAGCTTTAGGATCCAGCCTTCCTAATGCTCAGCGAGGGCTCTCTCTATAAGATTTAACTTTGTTTTTATATCTGATTTTAGGCTAGTTATATAGGGCAAAATGGTTTGGGGTTTTGATTGGTTTTGGTGGGAAAATCACTTAATGAGATGGATAGCTGTGAATCTGTAATCCATTGGGCAGATGGAGTCAATGTGTCAAGCAGAAAGATCAGGATCAAGGTCTAAAGTCAAATGTTCAAAGGGCAAGATAGTAGAGTCACTAAAGATCTTCAAAGGCTGATTGGTGAAGTGGATTTAATCGGGATAAAGAGCAATGAAGGATTCTTTAATCCGGATTAGGAGAGAAGACGTAGGGGTCAATCGAAATTAGGGAGAAATTAAGGGTTCCCTAGTCTGGATATCTGTAGAAAACATTAAATGAAAATCATTCAATAACAGAGTGCTTTTAACAAATTATGATATAACAATTCCTGATTTCACATTAAAATTTAGAAAACATTTATGAATGGATGGAAAACATAAGAAAATACACAGATAACAGTAGAAAATATTTCACTTCAGTGGCCCAACACATGAACCAGTAATATGATGCTTTATTCCTTGAAATCCAGTCTTCTGACTTGAGCTTGATACAAACAACCCTTAGGTTCAGAATGCTACAGCTATAGAAATTTTCACCAATTATCTACACTCAATACTTCAAATGATGAAGTATTTATACAAATTCTAAACTAGAATCTTGAAAAAATATCAATATTGGTTTACAAATATCTCAAACTGTTTCACATAAATAGAACTTAAATAAATGACACTAAAAAATAATGAATCTATTTGGCACTATATTTATGGATTGATGATGAAAAAGAAGAGAAATTTGAATTTGATATCAACTCTTAGTTGATGATGAGGCATTCAAGTCACCAACTGTCTCCTTCCTTTGTGCATTTTGTTCCAGAAATTCTGCAAAATTGGGGTCCAGTGATACTTTTGTATATCTCAATCTGAGATGTATATGTAAAAAGTGAAAGAGGTTATTGTCGATAAATATGTTTTTGAGACAAACCTCTCTCCATTTCCTAAAATTCCTCTCTAGTTGTTCACAATAGGCTCTGCAAAAAGATGTGTAAAAAATAACTTTGTACAGTCCGAAAGATATGCTGTGAAGATGTGCTTGTATCTCTCATTCTATAATACCTGTGTGAAAAGTGAGATAGGTTTTTGTATATTGGCCTCTTAGGAACATAAACCTCTTCCATTTTTTCAAAATTCATCTTGTATTGGCTACAATAGTTTTTTCAAAACTATGACTTAAATAGGAAATTTCTGGAAAATGTCTCTTCCTGCTCTGTTTTCATATTTTAACCTTTTTGTTCTTTTAATTGTTTTTTCTTTTACTCTGGATAAAATTCATTGTTGTTGGTGAAAGTATTTTCATCTCTATTTAACCATTACTACCTCCGTGTTTACTTTTACAGTTTTACCTTGACTTTTTTACCTTTTTTAACTTTCACTCTGACTTTTATCTGATACATTTTAACTCTGATGCTCTTTGACTGTTCTGTTTTCACTGTCACTGTGAATTATTATTTCACTTTTACTATTCACTATGTAAATTTATATTTCTCTGCATAAATGACTTCTTTCTGTTCTACTGCCTGGAATCTTTTGTTAAGAAACATAATTAAAATTCATTTCCTTGTAAATTTTTTAGGAGTAAACAACTTTAATTAGTATTAAACTGTTTATCCAAATTCTCCTTTTGTTACTAACCTGCAAAACAAAACATTAATTAATGAGACAGAGGTTTGCAAGGAGAGATTATGGCTTTGATGATGGGAAACGATTGTAAAAAACAGTTTGAACTGCAACGAGGTTTCTGGATTAGCGGAAAGCTTTCTGAGGCTATGCTGGTCCTTATAGTACTTCAGAGATCTCCCTCAATGTTCATAACAGTCGAAATAGATTGTTTCTGTTCAATTTAGGCTTAAATTGGAGTCGGCAACGTTTTCTCAGATTGAAAATGAATTTTTTTGTTCGAAATTCTAACAAACAGGAGGAAAAATAGTGCAGGCGGGTGTTTTTATTTAACATTAAAATTCATTAATGCACAATCTTATCACATGGATGGAAGGTTTGGCATGCAGGAGGGAAAAACCGCCGTTGCTTTTCGCAACGTTGGAGGGCGGTTTATCGTTTTACTTGGAAGGATTCGATCCAATGTTGAATGGACGCGTGGATGAGAGAGAGTAGGCGAAAACCACTCATATCGCAAATCCAAAATTGATTAAAAACTACGCCATTTAATTTGTGATATGGATGATGGGTCGTCGGATCTGTTGGGCGGATGCGAACGGTCACGATTTATCGGTGAAGTTAAAGGGTAATGGGTGTGGGGCCCGGGTTTCTTTATGCAGTGGGGTTTAAGTTTTATACGTTTAAAACATAGTTTAAATGTAAAATCTTATGTTTAACAGGATAGGCGGAATAATCACTTTACAAGGCAAGTAGGCTATATACAGATGTAAAGTAACCTTTGGGCGGGTTAATATAAAATATATGTCTTAAACCTATGGGGGAGGGGAGAATATGTCATGTGGACAACATAAAAATGTGGATTTGGGATATTTATATAAATGAGTTAATATAATACGAGATAAGGGAATATATAGGAATTAATACATTAAGTTAAATGTTCATATGAAATATATTTGTGGAAAGACCAAATACACTAAGTATAGTGTACAACATGTGTTTTAAGCGAGATTTCATCATTGTGAGGCCCAACATAACATTTAACACTTATACTTAGGCAAAAATCATTTTTGTGGGTATTTTTGTATGAAAGAGGAATTAGTTAAGGGGGTTTTAATTTTCCTGATAAAAGGTGTTTTAAACTTAGGAAAAGGGATTTTATTAGGGTAAAATGAATGATGAAGGGGAAGGGTTTTTAATGAGGTGAAATCCAATACCTTGGTGCCAGTTAGTCATTAAGCCGTGGGTCCGGTCCCATCAAAAGTCAAAGAAATGCTCTGAGCCTTTATCACTGAAGCTTTAGTACTAAAACACATTGCAGGGAGGGAAATTAATAATATGCCAAATGATGTTTATCCATGCCTTGTGACACTGCTTTCTTCCTACCCATAATTTATTCTCCCATTTTTTCCTTTATTTGCATGGGTGCATTTGAGCTTGCAAACTCTTATTCATTTTTCTTTTAAAACAGGAAACTATCTAATTCTAACTTTATTTCATCCAAGGGCTCAGATTAAACTATTGAGCTCCTTATTATTCTCCTTCTTAACTATTGATCTGCCAAGTTTAGACTGTTTGGCTAGATCTTTATTCTCTATCTAACAACATGAAATTTAAAGCATGAGAAGTCAAGTTTAAGCTGTTTGACCCTCATGGATTGTGGCATTTAGGACAAGCTCCACACAATCTTATTTGCAAAAGTAAACTAAAGTAGTGGCATTTAAACTTGCAACGCTTTCATGATCTATTTTTGATGGGGTTCATATTTAATATTCTTCTGATCTTTGTTTCTTTTTTTTCTTCGATTGTTGTTTTAGGACATACCCTCTTTTCATTTTTTAATTTGGGAATACATTTGCAGAAAGAAAATGTATGTACAAAATTTCAAGATTTTAACAAAGTCAATTCAAAATTATGAATCCTATATTTATAAGACCCTAACAGTCTCGATATCAATCATCACTTAGAAGTGATTATTGACACTATGTGATTCATTTCACTAGTTTCAATCCCACTTCTTCACCTCTATGAGCATCACCTAATGCAATAGGTGCTAAATGGACTATTCGAATATCATGAAAAATTAGTCAGTTAGGGCTACCTCTCATGGAAATGGTCATAGATGAATGACTTACTTAACACAGTTGAATCCCAAAAACGATATCTAATATAATGAACTGCGAAAACCCCTCAATACTTAAATACAAAGTGTGAAGGAAGCTCTACTTGAATGGTTCACGAGGCACAATACTTTCTAAGGTTTTGCAAATGGGGTAGCAAGCTAAGTGGGCTTGATTGTGGAGAAAAATCCATAGTTAAGCACGCTTGAGCCTGAGGTGATCTCGGATGGGTGACCTCCCGGGAACCCCTGGTTACCAGGTGCAAGCCTCGGAAGTGATGATTGATGCTATGTGATTCATTTCACTAGTTTCAATCCCAGATTTTCACCCCTGTGAGCATCACCTAATGCAATGAATGCTAAGTGAACTATTAAATAATCATGAGAAATTAGTTAGTTACAACTACCTCTCACGGAAAAGGTCATAGATGAATGACTTACTTAACATAGTTAAATCCCAAAAATGATATCTAATATTTTTATTGTAATTTAGAAATGAGATTTGTTTGAAAAAAATATTTTGTAATACTTTTATTAATTATATTTTTAAATATTGTGTTCATTTTAATATTTTTTTTTTATCAATTTAATATTTAAAAAAAAATATTTTTAAAATTGAAAATATTATTAATTTATATAGATAAGAATTATATACATACAAATTACATGTAAATGGTTTTATAGAAAATATTCCATTACATTGATAAATGGATGGTTGTGCCTTTACTACTTATGAGAGTCACATATTTATTTAAATTTCAAATTATAATATTATTATCCACCATTACTTCTGTTTAGTCCCATATTTATTTAAATTTCAAATTATAATATTCTTTTCCACCATTACTTTTGTATATTCTTTCCCTTCTTTGAGAGCTCATAAGCCTTTCTCATGATGATAATGACATGATATAATAAAATAGTTTCCAAATAATAAGAAGTGTAATGTGTTTAATGATAGAGTGAGTTTGGTTAGTGAATCTATCTCTATATGACATTTTTTAATTAGTGTATGCATAGATAGTTTTATAGCAAATTTCGTTGTTGATACAATGATGATAGATGATTTTACTTATGAGAGTTTTAGATTCTTTTGTATCTTCTTTTTCAAGAATCGATAATCCTTACTTATAGTATCCCATTAATGAGAATGCCATGATTAAACCAAAGAAACATTCTACTTAATGAAATGTAATGTATTTGACCTCTTCTTATTCTTTGTCAACAATTTGTAAATTTTACCCATAGTATCCCCACAAATGAAAATATCATGATTCAACTAAATAAACACTATAATTAATTGAAATATGATGCATTTGGTAACAAAGTGAGTCTGTCAACATCTCTAGATCCTTGCAACACATTCTAATCAGCTTACATGCAAGTATTTTTATAGCAAATCTATGTATTTGACAAGAGTGAGTTTGTTAATATCTCTAGATCCTTGCAACACTTTCTAATTAGTTTACATGCAAGTAGTTTTATTTTATTTGATGAAATGTAATGCATTTTCCATGCAATTAGTATCCCCACTAATATGAATATTATGATTTTTTGTAATCCTTCGGGATTTTTGAATATAGTTATGATTAGGCATACATTTATAGATTAGGTATTTTCAGTTATGGAACCTAACTGTATCTTTCAAGTATAAATGTAACCTTCAGTGATTAATAAAACATCTATGAATACAACATTTTTATCATGGAATTCTCTAGACTCTATAACAATGGTATCAGAGCCTGGATCAAACTCCATTAGTGACCTAGAGAAATTGGTTTGAATGGGTTTTTAAAGAGCAGTTGATCGAGAGACCTGGAGGTCGTAATGCATCAACTCATGTGGTGTGTGTGCGGTTTGAATAGAGTCAGATCCCATGTGATTGTGCAGGCTCCACGTGCTGTGGAAAAGGTATACTGCCAACCTTTGAAAATTCGAGAACCCCTAGCGTGATTGACGAGGAGGTCGGTGTAGAGGTGAAGCCGACGATTTGGAGGCTAGACCCCCGTTACAATCCAAGTGTGCCAGCGTTTGGAGGAGCGACATTGATTGTAGTACCCTTGTTACAGTCCTAGTGGAGACCCTGTCCCTAAAGTGATTGAGTTTTGGAGACGAGGAGGCTGGAAACACTGTTGAGTCGAATGGAGTGACATTGATTCTTTTTTGTGGAACGGTTGGAGTGGTTGATTGGTTTCAACCTGCATATGTGCCCCCTTCGTCTATGCTCGCATATCCAAAATCATACTGGACTACAAAACAATGGAAACCACCACGGATGAATCACTAGAGGCATTGATTGGCGTTTATTCAAGACCCCACTGCTCAAATTTTTGGTTTGGAGCAGAGAGATGAATTCCTGAGCAGTGAACCATACTAATGGTTATTGATCTATAAGTTAAAAACATAGTTTTTTTAAAAGGAAATATATGCTTGTGGCAGTGGTTGGAACAAAAGTGTTTTAAGGAATTTCCCCCCTGTGAACAAATCACATTTTTTATTTTTTTTTGAAAAAGATCAACTCATTGCTATCTTTAATTGGGGTTGTTATGTCCAGAAAGGAAAATTACTAGGAATGGTTCGGGAAGGTTAAAAATACAACTATTTTTAATGATCTATGGGATGGAGTATGCGAAAGAAAAGAAGGGAATGCACCAGATCAACCTGATGAGGAGAAACAATTAACGATCTGGAAAATTAAGGATAAGAATGCTTATGTATTAATTTCTACTTCAGTCTCAGAAAAGGTAAGAAGATATATTGCTCAAAATAAAACAACATATCTTCCATAACAAAATTAAAAGAGATATATGATTCACATTCTGAATTGGAGATAATTCAGTTATTGTTGAGGTTATTTAATATGGAAATGACCAGATAATGATCTGTTAAAACTTGCTCTGAAATTAAATCCATCAATCATGAAATGAATCTACTGGAGTTAAAGTTGATCTACAACTCACTGCCTTTATAAAATCTCTTTACCCTGGTTATTCACACTACTTGGAATCTCTCGAGGCTAGTGGGCAATTAAAAAATTTATATTTTGACAAATTAGTGGGGAAAATTGCAGAAAGAGAAGGATTTTGGCAAGAAATAAACATTACATAATTCTAATACTGAAAACTTATGTCTTGCTCAAAAATACCAAAAACCTCAAGAATAATCTATCCGAAATATTAAGGGCAATAGAGGTCGAGGTAGGAAAAATTATAGAGGCAAGGGGGGTAGAAATATTCAAGGAGATAGACAACAGAATGATAATCAAAGAAAATTTTATGATAAAAAAATTGTAAAATGCTTAAGATGTGGTAAAATTGGACATACTGCTGCAAATTGTAGAATTCCCTGGGAGAAAATTAATGAAAGAAGAGAACAAATGCTTGAAAATAAAGATCAAATAATTCCAGAAAAAGGACAGTCTTCTGAGAATGCACATTATGTTGTTGCTTATTGTAATTTTCATATGGAAGATATATTTAGTACCTCTTTTTCTTCATGGCATGACAATTGCATTTTAGACACAGGTGCCACTTGTCATGTGACCTTTTGAAGAAATTTGTATGAAAAATTCAGTGATAATATTGATGGAGTAGTGTATTTTGCTGATAAGTCTCAAATCAAACCATCGGGGATTGGTTCTATTCAGTTAAAAATTCATGGACTTTCAAATTATACTTTGAATGTTGTTCTTTACATTCCACAGTTCCAAAGGAATTTATTATCTCTTGTACAAATAAGACAACAGGGACATTCCATTCACATATTTTATGGTAAAGTGGAAATTCGAAGAGTAGCTCACAATAAAACTATAATGACTGGTGTGGAAGAAGATAAATTTTTGAAGTTGAAAGGTATGCCGTCTGTTGTATTGAACACTAATTATTTGGTTTGAAAAAATTATACTATGTCATCATCTTTATTGTGGCATGCACACTTTGGTCATATTAATTATAAAAGCATTAAAATTATGAGAAAATAGGGGATTAAAGGGCTTCCAACAGTTCCAAGTAAATTGACCCCATGTAATGCTTGTATATTGGGAAAACATCACAAACCATCTTTTCAGAATTCTAATTATAGAGCTACAAGGAAATTAAGTCTCATACACTATGATTTATGTGGACCTATGCCTGTACCTACTACGAATGGAAATAAATACATACTGATTTTTATTGATCATTATTCGAGGATGTGTTGGGCTTATCTGCTTAAAGAAAAATCACAAGTTTTTTATGTGTTTAAAAAATTTCATCTCTTGATTACAAATGAAGCTCAACTTAATATTGGTACTATAAGAACTAATAATGGGGGAGAATATACTTCACGTGTTTTTGAAAAATATTTGCAAGATGTTGTAGCCACTACAACAACCCTCCAAAATTTGGCATCAGTCTGAAATTTCAGAGCGCTGCCCTTGTTACTTTTGATGGTATGCATGATAGTAAGATCGTTCTCCGAGTATCAACCTTGGGCCTAATGGATTCTCCCTGGGCAGGTAACCTCGGGTCAAAATATGGTTTTGGGATGGTTTAACTTATTTTTCCATACTTTTGTCTCTCTTTTTTCAAAGTGTGGTCGCAAGGTCGCAATCCTCATAAATCTCGATCATATGCGACTTAACAAGCCAACGACCTCTTCAGGTCACGGGGTCGCAAGGTCGCTCTTCCCCTCAAAACCGACCCTTTGCGACTTAGCGACCTCACGACCTATACATGGTCACATGGTCGCTAGGTCGTAAAGTCGAAAACATTTTCACGATTCCACATTTGCAACCCTGCGAATTAGCGACCTAGCGACACCCCAGATCGCTGAGTCACCAGGTCGCATAGTCGCAAAAGTGTAAATAATATAAAAAGTTGTGACTTGCGACCTCACGACTGTGTGACCTTGCAACTGTAATTAAGGATCGCACGTGCGAATTTTTTATATATAGAAGGGTTTTTTAGGTCACATTCGACCTGCACGACGAAGCTTACGAAGTTGTCTGGCTGCCCAATCAGAGAGCATTTTCATCCAGGTAATTCACCAGATCCTCCTGTAATTTTCTTTTGTTTACTTGTATGCCAACTTACCTTTCTTAAGCCTCGCCTTCGCCGATTATTTTCCTCTTAGGCTCCTAGTACCGTGTTTTACCATAAAACATCCTTTTCCTCTAAGCTCCATCTCTTTCACCAAGTCCTCCCATCGTACCCAGATCCCTCTGTCTCCCCTCTACTCCCTCGTGAGTTTCCTCCCCAAGCACTCAATAGCCTCCTCAGCCTTGATTCCCCCCTCCTCTTTTTTTTTCCCTCTGTCACACAAAGGTCGCGCTGGCTCGCTCTGTCCAGGAAGCCCTAGCATGACCCTGTAACCCCACGACCTCGAAACCCCGCGACCCAGTCGCCAGGTCACTGAAACCATCACTTTCACTCAAATGTGAACATGTGACCTTGCGACTAGATCTCCAGGTCGTAGATCCACCATTCTAAGACCTATGCGACCATTACAGGTCTCAGCTTCCTGAAGCTTCCTTGTGAAACCTACCCTGTTGGTCACTTGGCACTCTAGACCTGCCGAGGCGTTACTTGGTTTAAACCGGTGACTCTGTCTCTCATATTATTTCCTCCATACCATTTGTCTTATTGTGGGATTGTTTCTTTAACATGCCAGGTGATTTATGAAACCAACTCAAAAAATGGAAGAAAAGAGAGATCAACGCCTTATAAATAAGCCACTTCGAGGGGGAAACCTCCTTTACATTACATAAATGAAAAATTCTTGGATGATACAAATGGAAAAACCTCCTTTCTACATATATGAGTCCCTGGGGTCACAATATAATCCTAGCCAACCTAACATAAATACTGTAAGGGAACAATAATAACAATATGGGGGTTACAGGGGTACAACAATAACAATAATGGGGCTACACTAACAACAATAAGGGACTACACTAGTAATATAGGGACCTAACATGCCCCTCCCCTTCAAAAAAGTGTTTTCCTCAACACTTGAGCAGCTTTAGATGCTTCTATATAAAATTATCATCCTCCCATGTTGAATCTTCAGTGAGTAAGTTCTCCCATCCTCATCAAGTTCTGGCAATATTGTTTGAATTGGAAGTTTGTCACCTATAACCTTCTTTAAGCATGAAAAATGGAAAACTGGATGCACTCGAGAAGAAGCAGGAAGCTCCAATTTGTATGCCATAGTACCAATCTTTTGCAACACCTTGTAAGGACTATAGTACTTTGGCGATAATTTATTATCCTTCTTAGCTTGCTTGAGAGACATTTGTTTATATGGTTGTAGCCGTAAAAATACCCAGTATCCTACATCAAAACTTCTCTCACTACGATGTTGATCTGCCTGTTGTTTCATTCTATTTTGTGCCAAATTTAGGTTATCCTTCAAGAGTTGGAGAACTTGTTGTTGATACTCGATGTGATCTTCCACTGCTTGAACCTTAGAATTTTCTCTTAAAGATGATGTGATGGATGGTGGATGATATCCATAAAGTGCCATAAATGGGGTCATTTTTACTGCAGTATGGACGGAAGTTTTATACCACCATTCAACTAGAGGTAACCACTTGACCCATTGTGTTTGTTTATCAGATACAAAACAACGAAGATATCCTTCCAAACATTTGTTCACTATATCAGTTTGCCCATCAGATTGAGGATGATAAGATGAGATATGAGCTAGTTAAGTACCCAAACAAGAAAATAATTTCATCCAAAAATTTCCAGTAAAAATGGGATCTCTATCGCTTACAATAATCTTTGGGTTTCCATGTAGCTTTTGAATTGTTTCTATAAATACACTAGAAACTGTACTTGCTTTACATGGATGAGATAATGCACAAAAATGTGCATACTTGGTAAGTCTATAAACTACCACCATGATGACACTCTTTCCTTCGGACTTAAGTAAACCTGTGATAAAATCCATTGAAATCTCCTCCCAACGTTGACTTGGAATGGATAATGGTTGTAGAAGACCTGGGGTCTTAATTGTCTCAACTTTATTTTGCTGGAAAACCAAACTTTCTGCCACAAAATTTTGAATATCAGATTTAAGGCCATCCCAAAAAATTCTTTCTTCACCCTGTGGTAAGTTTTTAAAAATCCTGAGTGTCCTCCTAAGGGATATGTGTGCAATTCCAAAATAATCTTTTGTTTTAGTTGGGAATTCTTACAAAGATATAAGCGATCTTTGTACCATAAGGAATCATTTTTCCAACTAAATGTATAATATGTACTAGGATCTTGCTGTAACTTTTGAATGAGCATCCACACTTCTTCATCCTTCTTCCATTCATACCTTGATTTGGTTATCCAATCTGGTTGGATAATATAAATCACACAAAGCAATGCTTCCACCTCTTCATCCTTTCTTGAGAGTGCATCTGCAACAACATTTAGCTTCCCTTTTTTGTAGATGATTTTAAAGTCATAACCCAACATCTTTGTGACCCATTTTTGTTGCTCTTCTGAATATAGTCTTTGTTACAAAAATTATTTAAGACTATCATGATTAAATTTTACCTTGAAGTGTCTTCCCATTGGGTAAGGTCGACATTTATTTAGAGCATGTAGTATTTCCAACATTTACTTCTCATAAATAGCTTTCTGTAAATAATTTCCTTTGATTGGACGACTTTCAAAAGAATTGGGTCTTCCTTATTGCATTAAAACCATGCCAATTTCACTTCCTGAGGCATCACATTCCACAATAAATGTTTTTGTGAAGTTTGGCATCGCTAAGACCGGCGCTAGGAACATTGCCTCTTTAAGATGCTCAAAGGCCTTAGTTGCTTCTTGATTCCATGAAAATTCATCTTTATTCAATAATTTTGTTAGAAGTGTTGCTATTCTCCCATAATTCTTAACAAAATTGTGATAATACCCTGTTAACCCGAGAAATCCTTGCAACTGCTTTATGGTTGTGGGGAATTTCTATTCCTTAATGGATTAAGTTTTGTTAGGGTCTACCTTAACACCCTCATGAGATACAATATGACCCAGATATTCCACCTCTTGTACTCCAAAGAAACATTTGGAGGTTTTTGCATATTATTTTTTCTCTTCCAATAGTTTGAGCACCTTGCCAACATGTTGAACATGATCCTTCCAAGACGTGTTGTAGTTTAGTATATCATCAAAAAATACTAACACAAATTTTCTAAGGAATGGTTTGAAAATGGGATTCATCAACCCTTGAAATGTAGAAGGTGCATTGGTAAGGCCAAAAGGCATGACCAAAAATTCATAATGACCCTCATGAGTTCGAAATGCTATTTTCCTGAACGAAGATCCAACTTGGTAAAATAAATTTCTCCATGTAATTCATCCAATAATTCATCAATAATAGGAATGGGAAATTTATATTTAATAGTGAGCTTATTGAGCTCCCTATAATCCGGACACATGCACCATGATCCATCGTTTTTGTGCACCAATACTACCGGAGTAGAGAAAGAACTTTGACTAGGTTGAATTATACCAGCCTCTCACATTTATGCAATCATATGTTCAATTTCTCTCTTTTGGAAATAAGGATATCTATAAGGCCTGATGTTTGGAGGAACAATTCCTGAAATCAAATGAATATCGTGATCATGATCATGAATAGGTGGGAGTCCTTTGGGAGTTTCAAACACCTTGGAATGATTATCCAATTTTTTTTGGAGATCTGGAGAAATAGATGATTTTGATGTTGGAACTTCTAGTGAGAATAATTGTGAAATTACGCCTCATTGTTCTTTATTCAGAAGCTTTGTCATGACATTGAGCTTATTATCTTTCCCGGCTTCCCTGCGATACCCCATAATTCAACTTCCTTTCCTTCCGATTTTTTTTTCAAGAAAAGTTCTTGAAAATTAAAAGCTACCGTCCCCAAAGATTGTAACCATTTTACTATTAGTACAACATTAGTACCTCCCATTGGAATGGAAAGAATTGGACTATTCAATACATATTACCCCATGGTTAGCTTGATATTATAGAGTTTTCCGAAAAAATTTATATTTCCTCCATTTTCAACCATCACTTGACATTATGGTGCTGGGTATAGGAAGCAATTCAATTCCTTGGTTACCTTACAATGAATAAAATTATGGGTACTACCTGAATCTATCAACATTATTACCTTTTTCTTCTTGATATGTCGTTCTATATTGAGGGTTTGAGGAGTGGTAATTCCTGCCAATGCATTACACGATATGGTCAGACTCATTTCTTCTTTCTCTGGGGTTGGTTCCTAGTGTATGTCCTCTTATTTTGAAGTTTCTTGTTCATTTTATTCCTCCTCTTCACAATCTATGTAAAATAATTTCTTCTCAGCACACTTATGACCTCTAGTGTATTTTCTATCACAACTGTATAAAAGCCCTTTTTCTATTTTTTCTTCCAATTGTTGTGGTGTCGACGTTGAAGGTTGTGGAAGTCTAGGAGTAGAAACACTTCCATATTTATAGGTGTGAGTGGTATGCTTCCTTATCACCATAGTTTTACATTCAATTTTTCTTGCCAACTTGAATTCCTTCTCCAATGAATTAGGTTCCCAAAGGAAAACCTCATGTTGGATGTTATCCTTTAAAGTCCCTATGAAGACATCAATCTTGTGTTCCTCTGGAATATTAGTTACCCTTATATTCAAATTTTGGAAGTCCTCAATGTGCTCCACCAATAAACCCTTTTGTTTGAGATTTATCAATTGGCTAAAGAAGGCGTTTCTCTTTATATCCTCATAATGTGTTATCATTTCCTCCGTAGAAATTGACCAAGTGATAATTTTTTTATGGTATAAAATCCATCGATACCATACAAATGTATTTTTTTCTAAATATAAAGTTGCAATGCATACCTTTTGTGTGTTTTGCACATTATTGAGATCAAAATATTTCTCCATTTGTAGTATCCATGTTACAGGGTCCTTTCCATCAAACTTCCTCATATCAATATTTGGAATATGGTGGGTCTTCAATCCAACATTAGAGTTTATGAAATCACGATTAACATTTATTTTTTTCTCATCATGAGTTTCCTCTACTATCTTTTTGCCATTAGGAATAATTTCTTGTATCAACTTTGTCAAACCTTCCATGTCTGCTTTTAGATCATTATTCATTTCTTCCATGTTGTATTTCATTTTTTCGTCTATACCATCGATCTTAGCTTCCATGTCTTCCATACCATTCTTCAAACCATCAATCTTATCTTCCACACGTTTCTTCAAGCCATCCATCTTAGCTTCCACACCTTTTTTCAAAACTTCTATTTCATTTTTTGTTGCTCTTTGCGAGAGCGAAATTTGGTTCACCTGCTCTTGTAATTTTGATATAGCATGTTGCACTTATTCATCTTCATGAGTCATAGTAGAGTACTCTGAGGGCTTAATGGGTGTTAAATTATTTTTAGGGGGAATTTTAGAACCCAATACCGATATTTATGCTTCAATATGCCTTTGGAATCACTTCAAACTCATTTTTCAAACAAGACTTATGCATTTTGAAAAAAAAATACACACATTTTTCTTGTTTTTGAGGAGCTCGATATTGAAATTGAATTATCTCTGTGATTTCAGATCTTCAATATCTGAAATTTGGTCCTGTAGTAGCCCTCTGAATCTTTGTTCGAATTCCATAAGTCTGAGCTGATTTAGATCCTTCAATACAAAGCTATGCTCAATATCCCACAATGACCTAATTATGGACTAGTTCAGTATAGCGAACTTGTATGGCATGCCATGTGTCACTGTTTCCTCCTTCAGCTCTAAAATTGATACACAGGAAACTACAGTCGGTGTAATTTTGGCCACCTTTTACAGAATTCCAATCTTATGCTTAGAGAGAGATTTAGGACGATTTTCCCAAGGTCACTTCCATAAGATGAAATTTAGGAGCCTACAAAAACCCTAACGTCCACAGATCATATCTCCAAAAATATTGCGAACTAAGATCTGAAATTTTTACCAGAAGTTCCTTATGATTTTGGATTTGCATGGTAGAAATTTCAGCTTCTGAACCTTCATAGAAAAAAAATTTATATAAAAAATTTCACGATGTCCTGTTTGGAGCAGAGAAACCCTAGAATCCAAAGCTCTGATACCAAATGTTATGAAACCAGCTCCAAAAATAGAAGAAAAGAGAGATCAATGCCTTAGAAATAAGCTGCTTTGAGGGGGAAACCTCCTTTACATTACATAAATAAGAAATTATTGGATGATACAAATGACAAAACCTCCTTTCTATATATAGGAGTCCCTGGGGTCATAATATAATCCTAGCCAACCTCATAATAATAATTTAAGGGCACAATAATAACAATATGGGGGTTACATGGGTACAACAATAACAATAAGGGGGCTACACTAACAACAATAAGGGACTACACTAGTAATATACATACCTAACAAGGTGACATTGAAGCTGAACTTGATTGTGTCTCGATCTCCTCAACCTCAAATGATATGGCACCCCCAACAATCTGAAGACGACAAAAGAGCCCAGAGTTGATGTTCTAGAAAGCAATGTACCTCCAGTGCTGACTCCCATCTACAGAGACACAACTTCCATCTTTGGAAGGAATGCTAAAATGCCGTGGTATGAGCTCTATGAGGAATTTGCAAAGCAAGAGTTCCCAGAGGACCTAGCAGACCACTAGGTGTACCTGAATGTTAAAATATCTAAGCTAAAATACGTCGCAGTGCACCCCCAAATATTCCCATGTGTAGAGGTCATCAATTGGATTAAGTAGAAAATAGATTCCAAGCATTGGGTGATAAGAGACCACATCGTGGTAGCTTTTTCTTACATATCCGCCTTAGACGCCAATGTATACTACTCACTCCTAGACAAAGACGAGTCCTTCAACGCCCAATGGATATCAATACACGAAGTGCAAGTTCACGATACTTTAAAGAGTTGGTGGGAAGACCAAAAGAAGTTCAAAGGAAAGAAAGATAAAGAATATAAGACGTAGGGTCTTAGGAAGGTCTACAGGCTCATGGCTACTATGATGTGCCGGATGTATGGAAGAGTAGATTCCACCACCTTCAATGGAGTGTGGGTCCCCTTAATGCACATGGTCACCACCCATGGGACATGCTTCAACTGGGCCCATTTGTTAATTTCGGCTTTGAGGGAAAACATATCAGCAACAAAGGTTCCAGAGGAAGGGTTAGCATATGAGTTACACATGGCCTCCTATATTTTGGATGAAGTTTTTTCGCGATGCCACTTTGACTAGTGGTCTCATACTTGAATCAGAAAAATAGGAGGCCCAATCCACAAATATTTGAAGATTTTAAGGCACTCTAGATACAAGCAAGACATCAGTCATATAACAGACAACTTTATCACTGCATTCTACTGTCTGCTATTCAAGGAAGATCCACCTTGTATGTCAAGAACAGCCATGGAAACGGTCGTTAAGGTGGCCCATTGGTTTACCATTTAGGAAGGCACCCTCATTAGATTTTTTGAGTCCTTCAGGCATCCCCGTGCATTGCCAAATTTTATCACTGACAAGCTATTACTACAAGAAGTCTGCTACCAGATGTCAGGCGGTTTCTCTAAAACACTAAGCAAAGGCAAGAAGAAACCATGGCCTACCCTCCCACTCACCATTGGTGATTATACAGTTAAAGGTTTCAAATAAGTAGAGGTAGAGGTCGAGAAAATGAAAGGGTTTCACTTCATAAAATTATATTTCCGATCCTACGACCTAGAAAGGATTGTGCCTGTACACTGCAAATAACCCAATTTCAATTGGTCCTACATACACACTGAGACAACACTAGGATGAGGCAAGGAATTGGTATAACACACTCAGGCAAGTGGGCCCCAGAGAAGAGTTTGAAGTAGGAGAAGAACCAAAGGGACACTCTCTGGACGACCTGAGCCTACAAGATATAACTTTCGCTATGAAGCAAAAAACACAGACAGGAAGGGCTTCTACCTCCCAAGCCAAGAAACCGAAGAATACCACAGGAAATAATTCCCCAAAGGATCTGGAAGAAGAAGGAGGTAAATAAACCTTAGAACAATGGAATACCACCCTGGAAAAGAAAAATCAAAGGGAGGAAGAACTCAAGAGAACACAAGATGCGCTGGCCCAATAAAAAATGAAGGAGAGCCAAAGGAAATAAGAAGAAGAGCAACACAAGAAGGATAGAAAGAAGAGAAGAAAATGAAGCAAGCTGAGGAAGCACACAGTAAAAGGGAGGAAGAAGAAAAATAAAAGGAAGAGGAACATAAGAGGAAAGAGGCAGAGGGTAAAAAGAAATAGGAGCAGGATAAAGAGGAAGATGAGAAAAAGAGGATAGAATAAGAAGCCCAAAAATAGCAAGAGGAAGCAAGTAAAGGAGTGGAAGGGAGTGAATCACAACCATTACAACTTGGTAGAGAAGTGGATTTTCTCCCGCTCGAAATTCCCCCAGTTACTCCCATGACAGATGGGCACCTTCCCCTCTCCCAGCTAAGTATTTCAGGAGATCAAGAGGACGATATACTTGACTTGAAGAGGTTGTCTTACGATCAATACACTCACTAGATTAGGCAAGAAAGGAGGAAATGTCTTTCCCGAAACCCAATCGAGCCTCTGGCAGTCATAATCGAAAAGGACATAGTTCTGGATACCAAGACAAATCCCATAATGATAGCATTGACCGGGACTTCTTTCGCAGCCACTACTGAAGAGAATTTTAGCTGAATGAGCAGGTAAATCTTGGAGTTGCAAAACAAGATCTTCATAGCTGAGCAGAAGGCTGCCCAAGTAGAAGAAAATAAAATATCCATTTGAATTAGAAAATAAAACACTTCAACTCACACTCACCCACGCCGATGGATTGCAAGATGCTATTCAAGGAGAACTAGATATCTTGGGCAAGACCATGGTGTAGGTTTATGAGGAAATGATAAGGCTACAATAAACAGTCGCTCCCTTGGCAGGGGTCTAAGAAGATACAAGAAAGAAATATGGCCAGTTAAAGGAGGCCTCCAAAACACTAGAAAACATATTAGACTGGTGCGAGAAGTACCCACACGCCTCGAATGCGCTACCAAGGAGGGGATTGGATCCACGCTCAAATCTAAAAGTACAGATGCGCATGAAATTGAAATCCCGCGACAAGCTCTTGAAAGATGTGGAAAAATTTTGACCACCTACGAACACCTCATTAGCATTATTAGATCATGGAAGAAGTTCTTCACATACTTGCCATGGGTACATTGACAGATTAGAAAATTCAGGAAGAGGTGCTATAGAGGATCCAATCATTCATGGAACCAATCATACAAGTAGTCAGCTCAAAGGATCTTCAAGTGACCAAAGAAAACATTGCACAATACATCATGGAGCTGGTCAGAATTTACATGAAGCTGGACTCATTATCCAATAAAATCAATATCAAGAAGCAGATGCTAGTCCCTAACGCACTAGAATGCTTACACAGACTCAGGGAAGACATGCCACAACTTACTTTGATAGCTTCAAAATACCAAGCATGGCAGACTTACCTCAAGGATCAGCTACAGGTAGAGACTCCGACCTTATCAACCACCAAACTGCTACCCTAGAAATAAAATGATGGTAAGAGATGTAAGCCATAGGTCGCAGGTCTCAAATCTCGCCAAGTCGCTGGTCGCGACTTGCCCGAGGTCGCAGGTTGTAGATGGCCTCAAGTCACAAAGAACCCCAAGTTGCAAAGGACTCTGATCGCAAGTCATCCCAACAACCAGGGAAATGATAGGTCAAAGGGTAACCTAAGATCCATTTTTACCTATATGTACAACCTCGGGAAATATTGTATGGGACTTTGGAATCTTGAACTCTTGAGAGAGACAAATTTCTTTCCATTGAATGTATGCTTCTAGAATGAGTACAAAGGAGTGTTTTGGATCATACTATTAAATAAGATGAAAGCTTCTTGTGTGATGATTCTATGAATATAGTCCCCTCGAATGAATGATACTTATTTTAACTATTGGTGCACATTTATGCTCATTTATTTCCATGTATTTTGTGTTTCTTTGCATACGTGGATGGTATATGATGTTCTAATGTAGAGATATGTTGATGAAATTCATTGTTGATATATGTCTAAATATTTAATGAGTTGTTCATAGATGATAAATGAAACACCTAATCATCGTGAAATGTTTCTTGTATGTTTAAGTGAATCTTAGAACATGTATGATCTTAGTGAATTTTTTCTAACAATGCTTTTCTTAAGTTTCATGCTTTAAATTTCACTTTGTTATTTATGGTATTATGTATCACAGGGAATTCGTCAATCACTGAATTTTATTGGTTCAACACCCGTGAATTCACCCATCTCAGTGAGTCTTATCTCTGTCCAAGAAAAGGAATTTTATTTACCAACTTGATGGCAACTGGGTGTACATATCGGATGGGATCCATACAAAAAACGATGTAGAGTCTAATCAGGATTCGGCATCAGAGATATCCCCTCACTGTCGGTGAGGCATTTTTATGCGTCAACGGAATTGGCGTTAGAAGGAGGGCCTAATGGCAGGTGCTAACACACACTCTCGCCCAGAAGGTTCCCAAAAAGATAGTAACATTCCTCTGCGAACCCCTCAAAACCCATTCACAGGCCCGTCTCTAGGAGATATCGGTTTTGGTAACACCGGGCCTCCACCCCTTGAATATACCCCTCTCGAGGAGGACCCCCCGTTCTATGAAGTCACATCGGATATATCGAGAGCCTTGCATCCACTTGCCCGCGAGCTCATCAGGGGTTTCCAGAGCCTCCCCGCTACTAGTTATCTATCCAACTCGCGAACCTCTGAGCCACACCACACTCGCTAGGGCATCCTGGTCAATTCAGTGCCTTAGCTCATAGGTCTAATGCTTGAAGACTATGCCGATGTAGTGGAACTAATCTCAGTTGAATTCTATAATAGCCCCCAAGAAATTGAAAGAGAGGGCCCTATGAGCATCGCTACTAGGGTCCCTATTATTCCTGAGAAAGGTACCGGTCCCAGAATAACCCTCCTTTGCATGAAAAAACCCAGACAAATGACCCACCCGGGGGAGGCACGGAAGGTGTCAAGGGAATAGGGCCCAGGGGAACGATTGAAATACAAACCAAAACCACCACCTCCACCGAACCCAAAACCGATGAAAATTTATTTTCAACGAGAATTTCGGTGGTTTTATAAATTTGAGGAACTATAGGGATATTGAAAATCTGAGGGTTCCCCGGGATGAAGACATGCACTCCCAATATGAGGGCGACACTTCTAGGTCGGGCACCAGAAGAGAGTTTGAAAATGAAGCTGAACACGTCGTGATTCCACCCCTGCATAGAGCCCATCAAGTGCAACCCTTGGCTTGGATGCCAAAATCCCCTCTAGGCATCCAATGTCCACTTCATGACATGTCCTGATACCCCGAGAAACACTTACCCAAGTTCGATCTCAAAAGGGGAACATTAGCCTAGGATCACATCAGAAAATTATACCTCACTCTGCAGATGATGAGAGTGCAGTATGACGATGTAGCATGCTGAATTTTCCCCCACACCTTGGAAAAACAATCCGCTACCTGGTATCGTTCTTTGCCTGTTGCCTCCATATGCACATGGGAAGAGTTTCGTCAAACTTTCCTCGAGAATTTTTCGAAGGATAAGACCCCTTCCATGCTCCTCATGGAGTTCAGCACGTTAAAGTTCCAAAAGAAGGAAAAAGTCAAAGATTTCAATCAATGGTTCGCAACCATCTTCAACAAGTTTCCCTTGAACATGGTCCTCGATGATTCCATCACTATAGATGATTACACGAGGGCCCTTCCGCGAGACATCACTGTGTTTGTTAAACGTGAAGCCATGATTACCTTAGCCGAAAATTTCATGACGACTCTTTCCATTGAGAATATGCTTTCCATAGGAGCTCTGGACCATGATAATCGTGATGATTCAAAGTCTGCTAACAAGAAGGCACAACCCTAAGCTAGTAAGCCGGGGAACAAGGGTAAAGAAGCCTTCGACTTCGAAAGTATCGCTAAGTCCTTAAAACTCCTAATGAACGAGGTCTTGGATATAAAAAGGAAAAACAATGATGTTGCCTCAAGTAGCAAGCTCCAAAAGCCTTTATTTAGAAAGAGCAATAATACACCGAATCGTCCTCCTTCGAATCCCTGTGCAAATTCAATGTGGAGGAGACTGGCAAGGACAATTTTTGTTCTTTCCACCAAGCCTCCCACTCAGAGTGAAATTTCCCCCATTGGATCAATAACATGACCACAGTGGTGAATCAACTACTAGAAGACCAGATGATTGGAGATCCCGAGGAAGAAGCTGACCAGCTTGAGGTAGAAGTCCCCTTTGATGAGAACCAAGGGTCGATAATTTTGAATTTTGAAGTGATCCATGGGGAAGAAGCCCAATCCGTGGTAGAAGTTAACATGGCCAACAACCTCCAACCCAAGCCTACCCGAACCTACAACATTAGGAGCAAGGGTCCGATAGCCAATCAGGCTCATGAAGAGAAAATGAAGGCATTTCTGAGGAAGATCCTGTCCCCTAACAAGGTAAACCAAGCCACAACTCCTACTTTCGAGATGACCAACCTCACCACTGTCGGGGGCACACCAAGAGCTATACATTCCCCAAATTTGCCTCACATGGCCACAAAAGGACCCTCGCACCCAGAGCCCGGATATAACATTATCGAGGACATGAAGAAAACACAAGCCAAAATTTTGCTTTATGAGCTTGCTAGGATATCCAATCAACATGATTTGATTCTCAAAGATTTTACTAACCCCTCCTCAGTAAGTAGGTCATCCCCTTCATCAAAAGAGAGTGGTTCAATGCCTTCCCAACCTGCGGTAAACTTCCAATATATTGTCAATGCCGTAAAAGCTGACTCGCGAGGGTCGATGCCATCGTATCTCTTGTCATTCAAAATTTTCAATTTCAATGTCCATAACTGCCTCGTTGAATCTGGGGCATATACCAACTTCATGCCCCTCTCTGTGTGCAAAAATTTGAATATCTGACCCGAGAAGACCGATGCCAGGATCATTCAGCTAGACAGATCTCAAGTTCCTGCCATAGGCGAGCTAAATAATGCGCTAATATGTCTCTCCTCAGACTCCTGAGTTCACCAGTGCATCGAAATAGTTGTTGTGGACATTCCGGAGGATTACGGTTTGTTGTTAAGCCGAGATTGGTCGAGCAAGGTCCAAGGCTACTTCACCAAAGACTGGTCCCATTTTTGGCTCCCGTACATTGAAGGGAGAACCAACCAAATCAGGGTCAACAACGAGCTGTAAATGAAGTGCACTATCACCGACCTTGAAGCCACCAATGAGCCCATTAGTTTTTCCCAAGAATATCTAGGAATTTTCTTCTTAGTGGCCGCATTCGGGTTTTACTAGGCTATCCAATCCCTGGTCTCTCCGGACGTTCAATTGGAGTTACTCCCTTTTTCTCCACCTAATACCATCACGCTCGAAGTCTTGTCCAACACCATTGAGCTAGGTGCCCCATCTATAAACACATGCAACTTGAAAGCATCTAGAGAAAAATTTGGGCCCTACACTATGGCGGCACTAAGACCCATGACGGAGCCGGTGCCGACTGCATCTTGATAGACCCCCAGAAGAATAAATTTTTGATTTCTTTTAGGTTAGAGTTTCAATGCACCAAAAATACCGTCGAATACGAAGCACTAATCATAGGGCTCAAGAAAATGATTGATCTCAAATTTAGTTTCCTGAAGGTAATCATCGATTCTAAAATCATCACCAGACAGGCAAGTAACACTATCCACTGTCTATCACCGCATTTAAAGGGATATCAACAAGAGGTATGGCATTTGATTCCTGCTCTCGAAAGTTTTGACATTAATTCAGTACCTAGGATGCATAATGTTGCTACTGATACATTAGCCAATGCTGCCGCTAGGTTTACCCTATTAAGGGATGGTTTTTCTATTGAAATTATATATAAACATACGGTGCTAGACAATGTGACTAATTTACGTGTTTTCAACGATGATCATCAGGTGTTGGATTTTATGTTGAACGCGAATGTGTTCAAGGATGTTGTTATTGAAGAAGAGGAACAAGAGTTAGCTTTGCAAAAGGAAACAAAGGAACGCGAAGGAAACCCCATACCTAAAGGGGTTGTTTCTCTCGAGAAGTTACTTGATTTGCAAAACTGGTTTCGAGGGCCAGCTAATACCAAAGTGCAAAGCTCCACCTTATCACACCAGTAAGTAAACCTCAAGACGGACACCAAACCAATGTTTGTCAATCTTGGTACCAAGTGTACCCCTGAGGAACGACGATTGTTTATCGATTTGTTCAGTAAGTATCAAGATGTTTTTTTCCTGGAAATATGATGATTTGCGGACGTATGACAAGTGAATTATCCAAGATGTGATACCTATGAGAGAAGGCGTTAGACAATTTCAACAGAAACTAAGGAAGGTGCACCTGACTCTGGAGCCACTGATTCAAAAGGAACTCAACAAACACCTCAATTCTCGCATCATTTTCAAAGTTAGACATTCAACATGGGTGTCAAACTTTTTCCCCGTGCGTAAGAAGTCCAGTGAAATATGATTGTGTGTAGACTTATGAAATATGAACCGGGATTCCGATAAGGATAACTACCATGTCCCCCCTATGGAACTGATTCTTAAGAATGTGTCGGGCTCAGATATGTTCTCTTTGCTGGATGGATTCTCAGGATACAACTAGGTACTGGTTGCTGAGCCTAGTGGTTTGGGGAACATTTGCATTCAGGCGTATGCCTTTCGGTTTAACCAATGCTGGAGCTACTTTCCAAAGGGCCATGGACATCGCCTTAAGATGTTTGATGGGACAAAGTGTGGTGGTCTACCTAGACGATGTCATCGTATTTTCAAAAGGAAAATATGGCCATCTACACCACCTAAAACATACCTTCGAAAGATACCGAAAGTATGGAATCTCGTTAAATTCCAAGAAAAGTATTTTCGTAGTCTCAGAAGGCAATTTGTTAGGCCACATTATAACCAGGGATAGAATCGTTGTTGATCCAGACTACGTAAAGGATATTATGCAGATTCTCCCCCTGAGTAGCAAGAAAGCTATGCAATCCTTCCTCAGGAAAATCAATTTCCTTCAAAAATTCATATTGGAATTTGTGCAAATTGTGAAACCCCTACAAAATATGATCAAGAAAAGCACAAGTTTCAAATGGAATCAGGCAGAGAAGGAAGCATTCGACAATATTAAGAAGGCCATCACAAAAGCACTAGCCCGTTACAACCTAGATTTCAACAAAGGCTTTGTCTTGTATACTTTTGTGCCTTAGACTCACCACTAGCAGCCATCCTCACCCAAAAGGACGACAATCATGATGAACGGCCCATATCCTTTATGAGTGCAGGGTTGCAAGGCGCCAAGTTGAATTATCCAGACATCGACAAACAAGTATACACGGTATACATGGTGGTTAAGAATTTTAGGCCATATATCCTGAAGAACCATGTTACAATGTTCGTCCCTCACCCAACAGTCTGTTCATTATTTGAACAACAAGAACTGGGTGAGTGACGGGGAAATTGGATGGTGTGTCTTTTGGAATATGACTTAGAAGTCAAACTTGCACACACGGTTAAAGGCCAAGGGCTGTGCAAGTTGGCCGCTCAAGCTGCCGACCTGCAAAGCAGTGATGGAGAGTGTTGGGAACATGAAATTGAAATGTATCAAATAGACAACACGCCCCCACCAATCTCTCCGTTGTGGTACTCAAACCTTCTACAATATCTCAGTCACGACACCTTAGATCCAACTCTGACAGCTAAACAAAAGCTTTCCATAAGGCTGAGAGATGCTTCCTATCACATATTGCAGGGCAAGTGTTTTCAAAAACATCACAATGATGTCTTGTTGCATTTCTTAGAATTCAAGGACGCACAACGAGTCCTAAAGGAGCTACACGATGGACCATCCAGGGGAAATTACGCAGGTGATGCTACAACACATAAGGTCATGCGGGCTGGTTTCTATTGGCCTACCCTGTTTAGAGATGCTCATGCCTATGCTCGTAAATGCCCCTCGTGTCAAATTTTTTTCGGAAGGTAAGCCCGACCATCCGCTCTGCTACAGTCTATCAGAGTGGAGGAACCATTCCAGCAGTAGGGTCTGGACTTGATCTGAGAGATAGTACCACACTCCTCGATGCAGCACCGATATATCCTTAGAGACATATAATACTTCAATAGGTGGGTTGAGGTGGTACCATTACGCCAAATCAACGATCAAGAGGTAATACATTTCATTACTCAGCACATCATGACCAGGTTTGGTGTTCCAACCTCTATCATTTTTTATAACGCTACGTATTTTTCATCATTTATACTATATGATTTCGCTCTAGAAAATGTATTGTCTTGAATCATTCTGCCAACTATTACCCACAAGGGAATGGGATATCCAAGTCGACTAACTTGAACCTAATCCAGATCATCAAGAAGACTTTTCTATTGCAACAACGAAACTCACACAATGCCCTTAGCAATGCCTTGTGGGCTGATCGGGTCACACACAAGCATTCTCTTGGGACTTCTCCGTTCTTCCTTATCTACGAGAAAGAAGCCATACTCCCCCCTAATATTTCCCTGCCCACCCTTCAATTATCCCAAGAATTGCATGGCACCCCTTGGCCTATCTTGCAGTCCCGCATAGACACCCTACTTAAGCTAGACGAGGAAAGACTAAAATCCAGGGAGAAATTCGCCTTTAACCAAAGCCAGATGAAATGGTGGTTTGAAAAAAATTCTGGCAGGAACAAGGAGTTAAAAGTTGGTGATCTGGTCCTCAAATGGAACAGGGCACACGAGGACAAGGGAAAGCACACTAAGTTCCAAGCCTTGTGGATGGGACCGTTTCAGATCAGATAAAAGGTTGGCCAATATACGTATAAAATGAAAAATTTGGAAGGGAGGGTTGAAAATCTCCTGGTGAATGACCATGACCTTAAGAAATACTTCACCTGACAATCCTCAGGCTGTCCCCTCACCCTATATCATAGTCTTAATTTTATTTAATTTTCTTGCATGTTTTGTGTTTCATTTATGGTCTCGCATTTTTAGTTGTTTTTTGGTTGTATTCAATAAGTATTTTTCCTCAAGAAAGGTTTATGGAACTTCTCTTTTCAATGCCTTGGTTCTGAAGTTCGGTGCAGTTGTTACTCAACTGACGAGCTGTGCCTGAATCTCCGCTTGCAACAAATCAACCCTCAAGCCTCTTGGCCTAAGTAGGATTTGGAACATGACCATATGGGGAACTCAGCTGAATTAAGAGATCCTAGTACGAGCGCCCGATCCCGCGCGTTGGCTTGGCATTGCTATTGAAAATTGCATGTAATACAGGCAACTCGGCGAAGGGGAAAGAGCTAATTTCGATTGAAAAAAGGGTGTTCGAGAAAAACCTCAAAAGTCTCTCAATGAAGACTAGAATCAACCTCTCTTGTAAGTAAAATAATTTGGGATCCCTCATCCGCCCAGGAAATATTTGTCACAACAAATAAGTTCCTTGAGAACACACAAACAAGTGCTATAAGCACATAAAAAAATAAGGGTAAAGGATTGAGAAAGGCTACCTGTGCAGAGAAGCGATACGATGACTTTGCCAATGTACTATTCGGGCTCGTTGGCAACAAAGCAACATTTGTGATTTATAGGGAGTGCCTCTGCCGGGGCCCTCATAGGCTCACTGGAAGTGGAGCAACACAAGAGGAAAATAAATTATACTGAACCCCATAAAGCTCACGATATTAGTCATACCCCTTTTTCCAGTCACCAGGATACAAAAACATGGAGTGAAGCAATCCAAGTTGATGCATCCAAGGTAAGCAAATGCATGAAGGTCAAAGAGAAGGCCAATGGGACCCAGAAAGATGGAAGAAAAAACCTGCTAATCCATCCCGCCCCCAAGATAAAGTGCAAGCAGAGATTCGAGGTTCTACCAGTGAATCACCAATTGTTGTAGCCGCTACAATAACACTCTGAAATTTGGCATCATTCTGAAATTTCAGAGCCCCTATTACTTTTGACGGTATGCATGATAATAAGATCATTCTATGAGCATCAACCTTGGGCCTAAGGGATTCTCCCTGGGAAGGTAATTTCGGGTCAAAATCTGATTTTGGGATGGTTTAACTTAGTTTTCTATATGTTTGCCTTTTATTTTCTAAGTGTGGTTGCAAGGTCGCAATCCTCATAAATCTTGATCATATGTGACTTAGCGACCCAACAACCTCTTCAAGTTGATGAACTACGTTGTTGATATACGTATAAATATTTATTGAGTTGTTCATAGATGATAAATGAAACACTTAATCATCATGAACTGTTTCTTGTATGTTTAAGTGAATCTTAGCACAGGTATGATCTTAGCGAAGTTTTTCTAGCAATGCTTTTCTTAAGTTTCATGCTTTAAATTTCGATTTTCTATTTATGGTATTATGTTTCACAGGGCATTCGTTAATCACTGAATTTTATTAGTTCAACACCTATGCATTACCCCATCTCTGCGAGTCTTCTCTCTGTCCAAGAAAAGGAATTTGTTTTAACAACTTGATGGAAACCAAGTGTACATACCGGATGGGATCCATACAAAAAACAGTGTAGAGTCTAATCGAGATTCTGCATCGGGGAGATCCCCTCACTATTTTTGAGTCATTTTTGCACGTCAACAAAATTGGCGCTAGAAGGAGGGCCTGATGGCAGGTGTTGATGCACGCTCTTGCCCAGAAGATTCCCAACAAGCTAGTAAAATTCCTATGCAAACCCCTCAAAACCCATTCACAGGCCTGTCTCTTGGAGATATCAGTTTTGGTAACACCAAGCCTCCACCACTTGAAGATACCCCTCCCGAGGAGGACCCCCCGTTCTATGAAGTCACGTCGGATCAATTAAGAGCCTTGTGTCCACTTTCCTTCGATCTCATCAGGGGTCTCCAGAGCCTCCCTGCTACTAGTTCTTTATCCAAACCACGAACCTCTGAGCTGCACCACACCCGCAAGGGCGTCCTGGTCAATTTAGTGCCTTAGATCATAGGTCTAATGATCGAGTACTACGTGGATAGAGTGGAAAAAATCTCAGTTGAATTCCCCGAGAGTCCATGGGAAATTGAAAGAGAGGGCCCAAGGAGCATCACTATTGGGGTCCCCATTATTCCTAAGCAAGGCACCGGTCCCCATAATAACCCTTCTTTGCATGAAAACACCCAGACAAATGACCCACCCGGGGGAGGCGCCGGAAGGGGTAAGGGGAATAGGACCCAGGGAAATAGTTGAAATACAAACCAAACCCACCACCTCTACCGAACTCGGAACTGATGAACATTTATTTTCAACGGGAATTTCGGTGGTTTCAGAAATTTGAGGAACTATAGGGATATTGAAAATCTGAGGGTTCCTCGGGATGAATACATGCACTCCGAACATGAGGGTGACACTTCCAAGTCTGGAAGCGGAAGTCTAAACATGAAGCTGAACAAGTCGTGATTTGAATCCTACACAAAGCCCATCAAGTGAAACCCTTGGCCTCGATGGCACAATCCCCTCTAGGCATCTAAGGTTCGCTTCATGACATGCCCCGACACCCCGAGAAACACTTACTCAAGTTCGATATCGAAAGGGGAACATTAGTCGAGGATCACATCGGAAAATTATACCTCGCTTTGCAGATGATGAGAGTGAAATATGATGATGTAGCATGCCAACGTTTCCCCCACACCTTGGAAAACAAAGCCGCTACCTGGTATCGTTCTTTGCCTACTACCTCCATCCGCACATGGGAAGAGTTTCGTCGAACTTTCCTCAATAATTTTTCAGAGGATAATACCCCTTCCATGCTCCTCATAGATTTGAGCACATTAAAGTGCCAGAAGAAGGAAAAATTCAAAGATTTCAATCAATGGTTCGCATACATCTTGAACAAGTTTCCCCCGAACATGGTCCTCAATGATTCCATCACTATAGACTATTACACGAGGGCCCTTCTGTGAGACATCATTGTGTTTGTGATACACGAAGCCTGGATTAACTTAGCCAAAAATTCCCGACGAATCTTGCCATTGAGAAAGATATGCTTTCCATAGGAGCTCTGGACCATGATAATCACGATGATTCAAAGTACGCTAACAAGAAGGTGCAACCCTAAGCTAGTAAGCCGGGGGACAAGGATAAAGAACCCTTCGACTTCGAAAGTATCACTAAGTCCCTAAAACTCCTAACGAATGAGGTCTTGGTTATAAAAAGGAAAAAAAATGATTTTTCCTCGAGTAGCAAGCCCCAAAATCCTTTCTTTAGAAAGAGAAATAATACACCGAATCATCCTCCTCCGAAACCCAATGAAAAATTCAACGTGGAGGAGATTGGCAAGGTCAATTTTTGTTCTTTCCACCAAGCCTCCCCCTCAGAGATAACTTTCCCCCAATGTATCAATAGCATGACCACAATTATGAATCAATTGTTAGAATATTAGATGATAGGATATCCTGAGGAAGAAGTTGACCAACTTGAGGTAGAAGTCCCCCCTCCTTGATGGGAATCAAGGGTCGAAAATTTTGACTTTTGAAGTGATTCGCGGGGAAGAAGCCCAATCTGTGGCATAACTTAACATGGCCAAAAACCTCCAACCCAAGCCTCCCTGAACCTACAACCTTAGGAGCAAGGGTCCGGTAGTCGATCATGCTCTTGAAGAGAAAAGGAAGGCATTTATGAGGAAGATCCTGCCCCCTAACAAGGTAAAATAGGTCACAAATCCTACTTCTGAGATGACTAGCTTCACCGCTACCAGGGGCATACCAAGAGTTGTACACTCCCCAAATTCACCTCACATTCCCACAAAAGGACCCTCACACCTGGAGCTCGTATATAACATTATCGAGGACATGAAGAAAACACAAGCCAACATTTCGCTTTATGAGCTTGCCAGGATAGCCAATCAACGCGATTTGATTCTCAAATCTTTTATTAACCCCTCCTCAGCAAGTAGGTCATCCCCTTCATCAAAAGCGAGGGGTTCAATGCCTTCCCAAGCTGTGGTAAAACTCCAATCTATTTCCAATGCCGTAAATGCCAAATCGCGAGGGTCGATGCCCCCGTTTCTCTTGTCATTCAAAATTTTCAATTTCAATGTCCATAACTGCCTCGTTGGCTCTCGGGAATCTACCAATGTCATGCCCCTGTCTGTGTGAAAAAATTTGAATATCTGACCCGAGAAGATGGATTCCAAGATCATTCAGCTAGACAGATCTCAAGTTTCTACCATAGGTGAGCTAAATAATGTGCTAATCCGTCTCTCCTTAGACTCTCGAGTTCACCAGTGAATCGACATAGTTGTCACGGAAATTCCAGAGGATTACGGTTTGTTGTTAAGCCGAGAATAGTCGAGCAAGCTCTAAGGCTACTTCACCATAGACTGGTCCCATTTGTGGCTCTTGTACAAAGGGAGAATCAACCAAATCAGGTTCAATATCGAGCCATACATGAAGTACACTATCACCGACCTTGAAGAAACCAATGAGCCCATTAGTTTTTCCCAAGAAGATATAGGAATTTTCTTCTTAAAGGCTGTATTCGGGTGTTACCAGGCTATCCAGTGCCTAGTCTCTTCAGACACTCAATTGGAGTTACTCCCTTGTCCTCCACCTAATTCCATCACGCTCGACGTCTTTTCTGACACCATTGAGCTAGGAGCCCCATCTATAAACACATGCAACTTGGAAGCATTCTAGAGCGAAATTTGGACCCTACACTATATACCGCTGAATACGAAGCACTAATCTTGGGGCTCGACAAAGCGATTGATCTCAAATTTGGTTTCCTGAAGGTAATCGATGATTATGAAATAATCACCAGACAAGTATGTAACACTATCCACTGTCTATCACCGCATTTAAAGGGATATCAACAAGAGGTATGGCGTTTGATTTTTGCTCTCCAAAATTTTGACATTAAGTTAGTACCTAGGATGCATAATGTTGCTACTGATACATTGGCCAATGATGTCGCTAGGTTTACCCCATTAAGGGATGTTTTTTATATTGAAATTGTATATAAACATGTGGTGCCAGAAAATGTGACTAATTTACATGTTTTAAATGATGATCAACAGGAGTTGGATTTGATGTTGAATGTGAACGTGTTCAAGGATTTTGCTATCGAAGAAGAGGAAAACGAGTTAGATTTGAAAAAGGAAACAAAGGAGCGAAAAGGAAACCCCATACATAATGGGGTTGTTTCGCTCGAGAAGTTATTTGATTTGAAAAACTGGTTTCGAGGGCCACCTAATACCAAAGTGCAAAGCTCCACCTTAACACACCAGTAAGTGAACCTCAAGACAGACACCGACCCAAAGTTTTTCAATCTCGGTACCAAGTGTATCCCTGAGGAACGACGATCGTTTATCGATTTTCTCAAGAAGTATCAAGATGTTTTTTCCTAGATATATGATGATCTAGGGATGTACGACACACAAATTATCCAGCACGTGATATCCATGAAAGAAGGCTTTAGACCATTTCAACAGAAACTAAGGAAGGTGCACCTAACTTTTGAGCCACTGATTCAGAAGGAAATCACGAAACACCTTGACGCTCGCATGATTTTCAAAGTCAGGAATTCAACATGGGTGTCAGAATTTGTCCTTGTGCGTAAGAAGTTCGGTGAAATCCGATTGTGTGTAGACTTATGAAATCTAAATTGGGCTTCCGACAAGGATACCCTGTCCCCCCTATGGAACATATTCTTCAAACTGTTTCAGGCTCAAAGACGTTATCTTTGCTAGATGGATTCTCAGGATACAACCAGGTGATGGTTGCTGAGCTTGATCGTTTGAATACAATTCAGAACCAAGTGGGGGACGTTTGCATTCAGGCGTATTCCTTTCGGTTTAATCAATGCCGAAGCGAATTTCCAGAGGGCCATGGACATTCCCTTCAGAGGACTGATGGGGCAAAGTGTGGTGGTATACCTAGACGATGTCACCATATTTTCAAAACACAAATATGATCATATTCACCACCTGAAATAGATCTTCGAAAGATGTAAAAAGTATGGAATCTCGTTAAATCCAAAGAAAAGTATTTTCACAGTCTTAGAAGGCAATTTTTTAGGCCACATTATAACCCGGCATGGCATCGTTGTTGATCCAGACCATGTAAAGGCCATTGCGCAGATTCCCCCCCCGAGTAGTAAGAAAGCTATGCAATCCTTCCTCAGGAAAATCAACTTCCTTCGAAAATTCATATTGGACTTTGCGAAAATTGTGAAACCCCTACAAAATATGATCAAGAAAAGCACAAGTTTCAAATGGAATCATGTAGAGAAGGAAGAATTTGACAATATTAAGAAGGCCATCGTAGAAGCACTAGCCCTTTATAGCCCAGATTTCAGCAAAGGCTTTGTTTTGTATAATTTTTCCTTAGACTCATCACTACTGGCCGTTCTCACCCAAAAGGACAAAAATCATGATGAACGGCCCATATCCTTTATGAGCGCAAGGTTGCAAGGTGCCAAGTTGAATTATCCAGACATCGACAAACAAGTATATGCGGTATACATGGTGGTTAAGCATTTTAGGCCGTATATCTTGAAGAACAATGTTACAGTGTTCGTCCCTCACACAACAGTTCGTTCATTATTCGTACATCAATAACTGGGTGAGTGACGGGGCAATTGAATGGTGCGCCTTTAGGAATATGACTTAGAATTCAAATTTTCACACATGGTTAAAGGCAAAGGGCTATGCAAGTTGGCCGTTAAAGCTTCCGACCTACAAAACAATGATGAAGAGTGTTGGGAACATGAAATTGAAATGTATCAAACAGACAACACGCCCCCACCAGGCTCTCTGTTGTGGTACTTAGACCTTCTGCAATATCTCGGTCACGACACCTTGGATCCAACTCTGACAGCTAAACAAAAGTGGGCCATAAGGCGGAGAGCTTCTTCCTATCATATGTTGCAGGGAAAGTGTTTTCAAAAACATCACAACAACATCCTATTGCATTGCTTAGAATTAGAGTATGCACAACTAGTCCTAATTGAGTTGCACGATTGAATATCCGGGGGGCATGACGCAAGTGATGCTACAACACACAAGGTCATGCAGGCCAGTTTCTATTGGCCTACCCTTTTTAGGGATGCTCATGTCTATGCTCGTAAATTCCCCTCGTGTCAAAACTTTTCCGGCAGGGAAGCCCAACCATCCACTCTGCTACAGTCTATCACACTGGAGGAACCATTCCAGCAGTGGGGTCTGGACGTGATATGAGAGATACTACCACACTCCTTGAAGCAGCACCGTTATATCCTTACAGCCACAGACTACTTCATGAGGTGGGTTGAGGTGGTACCATTATGCCAAATCAACGATCTTGAGGTAATACATTTCATTACTCAGCACATCGTGACCAGGTTCGGTGTTCAAACCTCTATCATTTTTGATAATTCCATGTATTTTTAATAATTTAGACTATATGATTTATCTCTAGAAAATGTATCGTCTTGAAGCATTCTTCCAACTATTACCCACAAGGGAATGGGCTAGCTGAATCGACCAACGAGAACCTAATCCAGATCATCAAGAAGACTTTTCTATCCCAAGAGCGAAACTCGCACAATGCCCTTAGAAACGCCCTATGGGCTGACCGAGTCACACCCAAGATTTCTCTTGGGACTTCTCCTTTCTTCCTTATCTACGAGAAATAAACCATCCTTCCCCATAATATTTCCCTTCTTGCCCTTCAATTATCCCAAGAATCGCATGGCACCCCTTGCCCTATATTGCAGTCTCGCATAGACACCTTGCTTAAGCTAAAGGAGGAAAGACTAAAGCCAGGGATAAATTCGCCATTCACCAAAGCTGGATGAAACGACGATTTGAAAAAAAGTCCGCCAAGAACAAGGAGTTAAAATTCAGTGATCTGGTCCTCAAATGAAACAAGGCCCATGAGGACAAGGTAAAGCACATTAGTTCCAAGCCTTGTGGATGAGACCGTTTCAGATCAAATAAAATGTTGGCCAATATACGTATAAATTGAAAAACTTGGAAGCGAGGGTTGAGACTCTCCCAGTGAACAACCATGACCTTAAAAAATACTTCACCCAGCAGCCCTCAGGGTACCTCCTCACCATGTATCATAGTCTTAATTTTCTTTACTTTTCCCGCATGTTTTTTGTTTCATTTATGTCCTCACATTTTTAGTTGTTTTTTGGTTGTGTTCTATAAGTAGGTTTCCTCGAGAAAGGTTTCCGAAAATTCTCTTTTTAATGCCTTGGTTCTTAAGGTTGGCACATTTGTTACTCAATCGAAGAGCTGCACCTGAATCTTCGCCTGCAATGTATCAACTTTCAAGCCCCTTGGCCTAAGTAGGATTTGGAACACCCCATGTGGGGAACTCGACTGAATTAAGAGATCCTAGTGCAAGTGACCAATTTCTTTTGAAAATTGACAAGTGATACAAGAAACTCGACGAAGGGGAAAGAGATAATTTTGACTGACAAAAGGGTGTTCGAGGAAAACCTCAAAAGTCTCTCAATAAAGACCATAATCAACATCTCTTGCAAGTAAAATAAGTTGAGATCCCTCATCCGCCTAGGAAATATTTTCCCCAACAAATAAGTGCCTTTAGAACACACAAATAAGTGGTATAAGAACTTAAAAAAATAAGGGTAAAGGATTGAGAAAGGATTCCTGCGCAGAGAGGCGATATGATGACTTTGCCGGGGTACTGTCCAGGCTCGCTGGTAGCGGAGCAACGTTTGTGATTTCTAGGCAGTGGCTCCGTCAGGTCCCTCATAGTCTCGCTGGAAGTGGAGCAACACAAGAGGCAAATAAACTATACCGAACCCCAAAAATTTCATGATATTAGTCATACCCCTTTGTCTAGTCGCCAGGATACAAAAACATGGATTGCAGCAATTTGAGTCGATGCAACTAGGGTAAGCCAATGCATTGAGGTCAAAGAGAAGGTTAGTGGGACTCATAAAGACAGAAGGAAAAACCTGCTAATACATCTCGCCCCCAAGATAAAGTGCAAGTAGAGATTTGAGGTTCTACCAGTGAATCACCAATTTTTGTAGCCGCTACAACAACCCTATGAAATTTGGCATCAGTCTGAAATTTCAGAGCCCCTGTTACTTTTGACGGTATGCATGATAATAAGATCATTCTCCGAGCATCAAACTTGGGCCTAAGGGATTATCCATGGGCAAGTAACCTTGGGTCAAAATCTGGTTTTGGGATGGTTTAATTTAGTTTTCTATATGTTTTCCTTTTTTTTTCTAAGTGTGGTTGCAAGGTCGCATTCCTCATAAATCTCGATCATATGCGACTTAGCGACCCAACAACCTCTTCAAGTCCTGGGGTCGCAAGGTCGCTCTTTCCATTAAAACCGACCCTTTGCGACTTAGCGACCTCACGACCTATACATGGTCACATGGTCACTAGGTCGCAAAGTCGTAAACCTTTTCACGATTCCACATTTGAGACCCTGCGACTTAGCGATTTACCGACCCCAGGTCGCACGGTCGCAAAAGTGTAAATAATATCAAAAGTTTCAAATTGAGACCTCGCGAAATCACGATTGTGCGACCTAATGAATTAAATTAAGGCTCTCACGTGCAACCCTTTTATATATAGAAGGGTTGCATAGGTCGCATTCGACCTGTGCGACGAAGCTTACTCAGTTTTCTGGCTGCCCAATCAGAGAGCGTTTTCATCTGGGTAAGTTGCTCAATCCTCCTATAATTTTCTTTTGTTTACTTGTATGCTAGATTACCTTGCTAAATCCTCACCTTAGCTTTTTATTCACCTCTTAGGATCCTAGTACTTGTGTTTTACCATAAACCATCCTTTTCCTCTAAGCTCCCTCTCTTTCACCAAGTCCTCCCATCGTATCCATACTGACCCAGATCCCTCTGTCTAATCTAGGTGGATATTGGTGGCCACACGCCTATTCCACTTGGACCCCCACCATTGTTTCTTTCTCAGTTTCCTTTATTGTAGTACAATTTACTATTTTTGGCAGTTTTTTGGGTCCTGAACTTCCGGAGCCGTTTTGAGGCCCTAAATAAACGTTTTTTGGGCATCAAACATCCAAAGAATATGATTTAGTTTTAGATATGATATTTTCTATCACCAATTGTAGCCCTCAAATAGATCTTTCTAATGATGTATCATGTGTTTCAAATAGATATGGTATGCTAAAGTTACAACCCCGAGAAATTGATGTACTAATTTAACCCGACGGGGCCCATTTTCTGGCATTTCATCTCCTAGGGTTATGTTTTTGGATGTTTAGGGTTTTCCATTGTTTCTTAATAATATATATGCCGTTGAGCCTCACTTTAACACAAAGTTTAGAGGCTTGTAGCTTTCACATCTCTTCTGAGAAATAAGCTACCAGCGCCCTAGCTACTTTATTTCCATTGTGTCTGTAACCAAATTTTAGTTATTTGATATTAATGAAATGAAGTGTCATTTCTACTGCATATTTGTATTTATGGTTATATGTGTATTCTATTTCATTCCTGTACAAATTCGGATCAGTGGTATCAAATTGGTCTGCTCTTTCTCGATCCTTATTTTCATGTCCCCAATGAGGTCGGGGTATAAGGAGTTAAGGCTTGATTTGGTTGAATGTTTGCAAGATCAGCCTCGCAAACCCTGATGACCGCCCATGGGGGATGAAAAGAAAGATGAGGGAGCAGGGGATATTATCAAAATATTTCTTGAGGAGGCCCTTGACAAACAAAGGAACGTGATTATGGATAAATTCGCCCAGATCCTTCAATGACTACCCACTAGCGGCACATATGCATCCAACAAGCACTCTGGAGGCACAACCCCTTTTAAGGTATAAGAAAAATTTGTCATTCCAATATTTGATGGCCAAATATATGTGTAAGATGTAGATAGATGGTTGAATATATTAGAAGGATATTTCTTGGTTCATGACTTTTAAGACTGGGAGAAGATTATTTTTTCACTGCTCAAAGTTGCCCCCCATGTCAAGGACTGGTGGGAAACCTACTGTGAGAAAAAGGACGAGGGAGAACCCTCTCTATTCTTGGCCATGCCCACTTGGAAATATTTTCGAGAGGCCATCAAGGGAAAATATTATCCCATGGGGAGCTATGAGGACAAGTACATATAATGGACTACGTTGCGGTAGAAAAGGGATCAAGATGTGCATGAGCTGATGATTCTGTTCCATACCCTGCGCACAAAGTTGGGTATCAAAGTGTCAGAGAAACATCTGGTGCTGAAGTACCACAATTGTCTACACAAATACATTCAGGAGGAAATGGAGTTCCTCTTCATCTCCTCACTTGGTATGGTATACTGGTATGCTACCAAGATTGAGCAGAAATTCAAACAAAATAAGGGAGAATTTGGATCTGCGAATCAAAAGCAAGCGAAAGGTGCCCCCAAACCACAAAACAAAGGAAACAACCAAGGCATGGCGACCCAAGACAACCTGCCAAATCCGCAAGAAAAGAACAACAACGCGAAGCCAAAGAAGGACATGGGAAAGTGGTGTGTGTTCCATAAGAGCTCCACTCAGAACCCAAGTGATTGTAGGGCCAAGCAATCACTGGTTTCCGAGATGAAGGGTTCAGAATCAAATGCATGCTCCGACACCAAATCAGAACCTAAGAAGGGAAATGAAAAAGGGAAATAGATTATTGATGCGGAGCCCAATGCCACTGTTGCCACCATGAAGATCCAAAAGGAAGAACTAGAAGATCGAGAGGAGGAGGAGCATCTCTTCCACTCCCAGATGTGGGTACAGGGTTCCCCGCTACAGTTCATTGTCGATAGTGGGAGTCAAAAGAACCCCATTTCAGCAGAGGTCATGAAGCAGTTGGGATTTCTGACCACACCACACCCACATCCGTACACCATCCGGTGGCTTCACCAAGGACGGGATCTCTGAGTCAGCCATCAGTGCCGCCTTCCTTACACCATCAAGCCCTTCACCGATGAGGTATTATGTGAAATTTATCCTCTTGATGTTTGTGATGTATTATTATGCCAATCATTCTTGTGGAAGTGACATGATGTGTATGAGTCCCGACCTCGCGCTCTTATTATTTATTTGGGAAATAAGTTGTACAGGATACCAGAGGTACCACTGCCTGCCACTATCTCTTTGGTTATTGCAAAACAATGTAGTAAGCTCATTTCCAAAATCAGAAAATTTGTTTTCCTGATGATCCGACCTCAAGGCAAGAAGAAGACTATGGCCACGACCTCAAATAGGGCTCCTCCGCATGAAAAAAATAAATGGAAAAAGGTCATGGAGGACTATCAGGACATCTTTATCTCACCCGCAGGGGTGCCTCTGCACTCTCAGGTCAAAAACTCCATCGATTTGACCCCAGGTGTGCCGCTTCCCAATGGACCAATCTATCAGTGCTCTATTATGGAGAATGATGAATATCAATAGGTAGATTTAGGAGTTGCTGCAGAAAGGTCACATCCGGCCAAGTTCATCACCCTGTGGGAGCTCGATTGTGTTGGTGCAGAAGAAGTATGGGACTTGGATAATCTGTATTGACTATCGCATGCTGAACAAGATCACTGTTTGGAATAGGTACCCATTCCCATAGATTGATGACCTTCTAGACGAACTCAAAGGGGGAAAATATTTTAGCAAGATGAACTTGAAGTCTGGGTATGACCAGGTACTAATCGAACCGTCCAATCTGTGGAAGACTGCCTTCAAAGGAAAGGAGGGCCTTTTTGAATGGCTGGTCATGCCTTTTGGGTTGACGAATGCTCCCACAACCTTCATGAGGCTGATGGATGACATCTTGCGGCCATCCACCAACTCATTTATAGTAGTGTACTTGAGAAGAGCACCTCCACCACATTCGATAGGTCCTCCAAACATTGCAGAAACACAAATTGTGTGCCAATTTGGAGAAGTGAAATTTTGGCATGACCCAGGTTCAGTATCTGGGATATATTATTGATGAGAAGGGGGTGCATGTGGATCCAACCAAGATCCAAGTCATTTGGGATTGACCAACCCCAACCACTCTAATAGAGCTTCGTAGCTTTCTGGGTCTTGCTAATTTCTACCATAGGTTCGTGTTGGGTTTATCTCATATCACTTGGCCCTTGATTCAAGTCACCGAGGAGAGAGAAAAACAAAAATTATTTTGGTCGAAATCTCAACAGAAGGCGTTCATAGAATTGAATCATCACCTCTATTGTGCCCCAATTCTCACATTACCATACCTGGAACAACCATTTGAGATCGAGATAAATGCCTCTAACTATGATATAGGGGAAGTTCTTACTCAACAGGGGAACCCAGTGGCATATCACAGCGAGACACTGTCCGACACAGTCTGAAAGTATCCCACTTATGAGAAAGAGATGTATTCCATTGTGCAGGCTTGCCGACAATGGAAACATTACATTTTGGGTAAGGAAACGATCATCCACACCGACCACTGACCCCTGTAGTTCATAAAGACACAAGGGAAGTTGTAGTACGATCACCATCAGAAGTTGTCCACATATTTGCAATAGTTTCATTTTAACATTAAGCACAAGTAGGGAAGCACCAATAATGTTGCAGATTGCCTTAGCCGACCACAGATCGTCGCCATAACCACTGTGCTCAACTCTTGTGGGCATGATACTTATGATTGGCCACTTCTCTACAAGAGTAATCCAGAATTTAGCCACACATACAAGATGCTCTCAGAGGTTAGCCGAGTTCCAAAATTTCACCTCCAGGATGCATTGCTATGTCACTTGGGACACCTATGTGTTCCTTCAAGTGAATGTGCCAAGATTATTTGGGAAGCACACTACAGTCGGGTCGCTAGGAATTTCGGGGTCAAGAAAATAGTGGGAACACTGCAGAAATATTTCTATTGGCCAAACCTTCGACAGGATATCATGAAGTACATTAGATCCTGCACTGCTTGCACCATTGCCAAACCGACCATCAAGAAGCAAGGCCTCTATACTCCACTTCCTACCCGTAGTGGACCATGGGAATCCATATCCATGGATTACATGTCGGGCCTTCCTTCTACTAAGCATGGAAACAACTGTGTTTTCATGGTCTTCGATAGATTCTCGAAGATGGCCATTATGGCGGCCTGTAAGAAAAATATCACAGCAGAAGCCACTGCTAAACTCTTCTTTGAACAAGTGTGGGTACACTTTGGGATCCCACAGTATATCATCTCAGATCGGGACAACAGGTTCTTCAGTACATTTTGGTCCAACCTCTGGTCAATGCTGGACACCAAGCTCACCAAGTCCACAACTTTCCATCCCAAAACTGATGGCCAGACAGAGGTTGTCAACAGGATGATCGTACACATTCTACGCATGTACAACTCGAAGAATACATGCACATGGGATGAGATCCTCCCCTATGTACAACATAGATATAACTGAGCCCTCCACAACTCAACTGACCACAACCCCTTTCAGGTGGGCTTGGGATTCCTGCCACTATGTCCCATTGATGTAGCCATGCCATTTGCAGCTACTCAGGCTGATTCGGCTCATGTACAGTCTAAAGCTTCCAAGGTGAACAACTTCATTGAGAACATTCAACACATTCGCCAACAGGTTCATGACATATTGGAAAGAGACAATGCTAAGTACAAGCAACGACATGATCAACATCGGGTGCAACACAACTTCTAGGTGGGCGACAAAGTGTGGCTACATTTGCAGAAGGAGTGCCTCCCTAGACCCTACTGCAAGCTTCACTCGCACTGATATGGGCCATACACCATTGCCAAGGCTGTAGGGGACAATTTCTTCGAGCTCAGTATTCCACCATTTCTTGGTCTGTACCCAGTGTTCAATGTCAATTTCCTTCGACCCTGCTTTCCACCTCTACTGGACACATCCGACATGGCATACCAACTCACACCAACAGAGTTAACCCCAGACTGCATGGAACAAGCCACAAGTGATCAGATTATGGACACACAGATCAAGAACACCCACCAGTAGATGATCCAGCTATATCAAGTTGTCAAAGAAGGTCAACTCCTTCACCAGGGCAAGTGGCTCACTAGGGACCAATTTCATCAGAAGTTTCCTCATCTCATGGAGGAACTCAATGCAATGGGGACCATTGCTTGCTAAGGGGGGAGGAATGAGCTAGGTGGATATTGGTGGCCACCTGCCTATTCCACTTGGACCCCCACCATTGTTTCTTTCAGTTTTTCAGTTTCCTTAATTGTAGCACAATTTACTATTTTTGGGGGTCCTCAACTTCCGAAGCCGTTTTGAGGCCCTAAACGACGTTTTTGGGGCATCAAACATCCAGTGAATATGAGTCCATTTCAGACTTGATATTCACTATTTATATTTTTAGTCCTCAGATAGATATTTCTAACGATGTATCATGTGCGTCAAACAGAGATAGTATGCCAAAGTTACGACCCTGGGAAATTGATGTACCAATTTACACTAACGGGACCCATATTCTGGCATTTCATCTCCTAGGGTTATGTTTTGGATGTTTAGGGTTTTCCATTGTTTCTCAATAATATATAGGCCATCGAGCCTCATTTTAACACAAAGTTAAGAGGCCTGTAACTGCCACATCTCTTCTCAGAAATAAGCTACCAATGCCCTAACTAGTTTATTTCCATTTTGTCTGTAAAAAAATTTCAGTTATTTGATATTAATGAAATGAAGTGTTAAATCCGCTACATCTTTGTATTTATGTTTATATGTATATTCTATTGCATTCCTGCATAAATTCAGATTTTTTCTCCCCTCTACTCCCTCATGATTTCCTTCCCAAGCACTTGGTAGCCTCCTCAGCCTTGATTTCCCCCTCATCTTGTTTTTTTTTCCCTCTTTCACACAAAGGTCGTGCCGAACTACTCTTTCCAAAAAGCCCTAGCGTGACCCTGTGACATTGCGACCTCATGAAATCATGACCTTGTGAATCCATGATCCCGTGACCTCGCGACCCCGCATTCCATTCGCCAGGTCGCCAAGTCACTAAAGCCATCACTTTCACTCAAATGTGACCATGCAACCCTGCGACTAGGTCGCTAGGTCGTAGATCCACTGTCCTAAGAACTATGCGACCATTATAGGTCTCAGCTACCTGAATATTCCTTGTGAAACCTACCCTGTCGGTCACTTGGCACCCTAGAATTGTCGAGTCGTTTAAAATGGTGACTTTTTTTATCATAATATTGCCTCCATGTCGTCTGTATTATCGTGGGATTGTTTATTGAACATTCCAGGTGACGTTGAAGCTGAACTTGATTATGTCTCGATCTCCTTAGACTCAAGTGATATGGAACCCCCAACAATCCGAAGATGACAAAAGAGCCTAGAAGTTAATGTCCTATAAAGTGATGTACATCCAGTGCTGACTCCCATCGATGGCTACACGTGGCTTGCATCTTTGGGAGGAATGCTAAAATGTCGTGGTATGACCTCTACCAGGAATTTTCAAATAAAGAGTTCCCAGAGGATCTAGCAGACTACCAAGTGTGCATGAGTCTTAAAATATCTAAGCTACACTACGTCGCAGCGTACCCCCCAATATTCCCATGTGCAGAGGTCATCAATTGGATTATGCAGAAAAAAATTTCCAAGCATTGGGTGATAAGAGACCATGCCGAGGTAGATTTTGCTAACCTATCCGCCTTAGATGCCAACGTATACTACTCATTGCTAGACAAAGAAGAGCACTTCAACACTCGAGGGATAGCAACACATGATGTGAAATTTCACGATACTTTAAAGAGCTGGTGGGAATACCCCGAGAAGTTCAAAGGAAATGAATATCAAGAGTATAAGATGAAGGGTCTTAGGAAGGTCTACAGGCTCATGGCTGCTATGATGTGTTGGATGTATGGAAAAGCATATACCACCACCTTCAATGGAGCGTGGGTCCCTTTAATGCACACAGTCGCCACCCATGGGACATGCTTCAACTGGGCCCACTTGTTAATTTTGGCTTTGAGGGAAAATATATAAGCATCAAAGGTTCCAGAGGAAGGGTTAGCATCTGAGTTCCACATGGCCTCCTATCTTTTGGATGCAGTTTGTTCACGATGCCATTTTGACCAGTGGTCTCATAACCAAAACGCAAAATCCGGAGGCCCAATCCACAAAGACTTGAAGATTTTCTAGGACTCCAGATACAAGGACATCGATCTTATAGCATATAACTTTATCATTGCAATCTACCGTCTGCTATTCGTGGAAGATCCACCCTGTATGTCAAGAAGAGCCATGGACATGGTCATTAAGGTGACCCATTGGTTTCCCATTCAAGAAGGCACCCTCATCATAGTTTTCGGGTCCTTCAGGAAATCCCATGCATTGCCAAAGTTTGTCACCAACAAGCTATTACTACAAGAAGTCTGCTACCAAATGTCAAGCGATTTCTCTAAAACACTAAGCAAAGGCAAGAAGAAACCATGGCCTACCCTCCTACTCACCATCGATGCTTATAAAATCAAATATTTCAAAGAAGTAGAGGCAGAGGCCAAGAAAATGTGAGGGTTTCACTTCATAAACTCAGATTTTCGATCCTATGACCTAGAAAGGATCGTTCCTGCACACTGCAAGCGGGACAACGTCAATTGGTCCTACCAACACACCAAGACAACACCAGAGGATGAGGTAAAGAATTGGTATAACGCACTCATGCAGGTGGACCCCAAAGAAGAGTTTGAAGCAGGAGAAGAACCAAAGGGACACTCTCAGGACGACCCGAGCCTTGAAGATAGAGCTTCTGCCAAGAAAAATAAAGCACAGATAGGAAGGGCTTCTACCTCCCAAGCCAAGAAATCGAAGAATACCACAAGAAATAATTCCCCAAAGGATTTGGAAGATGAAGGAGATAAATAAACCTTAGAACAAAGGAATACCACCCTGGAAAAGCAAAATAAAAGGGAGGGATTACTCAAGAGAACATAATAGGCGATGGCCCAGCAACAAATGGAGGAGAGCCAAAGGAAACAAGAAGAAGAGTAGCACAAGAAGTGGCAGAAAAAAGAGCAGAAAAGGAAGTAGGCTAAGGAAGCACACAATAAAAAGGAGGAAGAAGCAAAAGTAAAGGAAGAGGAACATAAGAGGAAAGAGACAGAGGGTAAAAAGAAAAAAGAGCTGGATAAATACGAAGCAGAGAAAAAGAGGATAAAAGAAGAAGCCCAAAAACATCAGGAGGAAGCAAGTAAAGGAGCGAAAGGGAGTGAATCACAGCCATTACAAGTTGGTAGAGAAGTAGATTTTCCCCCGCTCGAAATTCCCTCGGTTACTCCCATGATAGGCGGGCACCTGCCCCTCTCTGAGCTAAGTAGTTTAGGAGAACAAGAGGAAGATATACTTGACTCGAAGAGGTTGTCTTACAATCAGTACAATCAGAATATTAGGCAAGAAAGGAGGAAATGTCTTGCCTAGAACCCAGCGGAGCCTATGGAAGTCACAATCGAAAAGGACATAGTTTTGGATACCAGGAAAAATCCCATAGTGATAGCCTCAGTCGGGACCGATTTCACAGTCGCTACAGAAGATAATGTTAGCAGAATGACCAAGAAAATCTTGGAGATGCAAGAAAAGCTCCGCATAGCTGAGCAGAAGGCCACCCAAGCAGAATAAGAGAAAAGAGCCATGGAATCAGAAAATCAAACACTTCAACTCACACTACCTGCGTCGGTGGACTTCAAGCTGCTATTCAAGGATATCTGGATATCTTAGGCAAGACCATGTTGCAGGTTTTATAGGAAATGATGAGGCTACAAAAAACAATCGCTCCCTTAGCAGGGGTCCAAGCAGATAAAAGAAAGAAATCTGCCCAGTTAAAGGAGGCCTCCATAACACTCGACAACATATTAGACTAGCACGAGAAGTACCCACAAGCCTTGACTGTGCTACCAAGGAGGGAATGGATAGACACTCAAAATGAAAAAGTACAGATGTCTATGAAATTGAAATCCCGTGACAAGCTCATGAAATATGTGGACAAATTTTTTACCACCTACGAACACCTCATCAACGATATCGACTCAATGGAAGAAGTTCATTACATACCCTCCATGGGTACACTGATAGATTAGAAAGTCCAAGGAAAGGTGCGACAGGGGATCCAATCATTCACGGAACCAATTAGACATGCATGCGACTTAAAGGATCCTCAAGTGACCAAAGAAAACATTTTAAAATACTTCGTGGAGCTATTCATAATTTACACGAAGCTGGCCTCATTATCCAATCAAATCAGTATGAAGAAGCGCACACTGGTCCCTGAAGTGATAGAATGATTACACAGACTTGGGGAAGACATGCCACAACTTACTCTGATAGCTTCTGAATACCAAGCTTGGCAGACTTACCTCAAGGAGCAGCTACAAGTAGAGAATCCAGCATTATCAATCACCAAACTGCTCCCCTAGAACTGAAATGCTGGTAAGAGCTATAAGCCATAGGTCGCAGGTCGCAAATTTCGCCAAGTCGCAGGTCACAGTGGCCTCATGTCGCAAATAACCCCAGGTCCCAAAGGACCCTGTTCACAAGTCATCCCAAGGGAGAAGAAAGGTCAAAGGGTAACCCAAGTGTCATTTTTCCCTATATGTACAACCTTGGGAAATATTGTATGGGATTTTGGAACCTTGGACTCTTGAGAGAGATAAATTTCTTTCCATTGAATGTATGCTTCTAGAATGAAGAGAAAGGAGTGTTTTGGATCTCACTATTGAATTAGACGAAAGCTTCTTGTGTGATGATGCTATGAATATAGTCCCCTCGAATGAATGATACTTATTTTAACTATTGGTGCACATTTATGCTCATGTATTTCCGTGTATTTTGCATTTCTTTGCATACATGGATGGTATATGATATTCTAACGTATAGATATGTTGATGAACTACATTGTTGATATATTTCTAAATATTTATTAAGTTGTGCATAGATGATAAGTGAAACACTTAATCATCGTGAACTGTTTCTTGTATGTTTAAGTGAATCTTAGCATAAGTATGATATTAGTGAAGTTTTGCTAACAATGCTTTTCTTAAGTTTCATGCTTTAAATTTTGCTTTGATATTTATGGTATTATGTTTCACAAGGCATTTTTGAGTCACTGAATTTTATTCGTTAAACACCCGTGTATTCCCACGTCTCAACGAGTCGTCTCTCTGTCCAAGAAAAGGCATTTCTTTCACCAACCTGATGGAAAACGGTCGTACATACTGGATGGGATCCCTACATCAAACGATGTAGAGTCTAATCGGGATTCTGCATCGGGGATATCTCATCACTGTTGGCGAGTCATTTTTACACATCAACACAAGAGAATGACATCAAACACCAAATCATAATACCATAAAATCCATAACAATATAGTGTTGAGGAACGAATGAACAAAACATTGCATAATATGGTAAGGTTAATGATGTTTTTTAAGAATGTAAAATTAATGTTTTGGGGAGAATCTGTGCTCTATGCATCGTATACTAGAAATAGGTTCCGTTCCTATGTCATCAACAACAAAACTTGATATGAAATGTGGTATAATCGTATTCATGCTGTAAAAAATTTCATAATTTTTGGTTCTCAATGTTATGCTTTGATTCCTAAACAACAAAGAAATAAGTTGAGTGAAAGGCATAAAAAATGTATATTTTTGTGGTATTTTATGACTTATAAGGCATACCAATTGTATGACGAAGATAAAAAGAATTTTATTTTTCCAAGAGATGTAAATTTTCTTGAATTTGAGAAATATTCCCTCACTGTTGATAGAAAACTTAATCATATAGAAAATTTTGAGCCTCAAAAGTTTTATTATGAATCGAATCATATTCTTCCACATCCTGAAGGGGGGATTCCTATATTAGATCAGTCTGTGGAATTTCCTTCTCTCAATGATGATAATTCTGTTGCTGAAGAGAAATTAGTTGATGATAATTATGATGCTAAAGGAAAATTGGTTGATGCAAGTGTTTCTACGAAGATGACAGGGACAGAGACAACAATAACTGAGACAGATGAAGAAGATGAGGAACTTCCTACAAAATTTTTGTGAAGATAAACTCATATTAGAACATTTCCAAATAAATATGATGAGTTTAAGATAAGAAGTTCCTCAGGTAACTATTCTCATTGTAAATTTAATTTTTGTGTGGATTGTGAACCTACTTGTTTTGAAGAAGCTACTAGTTATGATCAGTGGAAAGATGCAATGCAAAAGGAATTTGATGCTCTCATAAAAAATGGCACATGGAAGTTTTATTTATTTATCTATTACTCATCCTTATATAACCTTTGTTGTCGAAATACTTTCCATATTTATGCATCATCCTTGTGAGGGGCAATGGGTAGAAACAAAAAGAGTTCTGGAATTTTTAAAAGAATGCAAAAATCATGACATCAAATATTCCTAAGTTTTAGACTTCCATCTTGCTGGTTATTCAGATTCCGATTTTGATGGAGATAAAGAGAATAGAGTCTCTACTTCTTGTTATTTGATGAATATTGGATCAACTACCATTATTTGGAGATCATGTAAGCAATACTTACCTGCTGATTCTACCACCGAAACTGAATATGTTGCAACAAATCAAGCCACTAAAGAAATCATTTGGCTTTGGAAAATACTCGAATATTTACATGAGAAACAAAAATCTTCAACTCCTCTATTTGTCGACAACTATTCTGCAATTCTGTTGGCCAATAATACAAATATTTATGATCGAACCAAACATATCAACACTAAGTATCATTTGATTCAACATCATGTAGAGGCCAAAAAAATTCATATGACTCATTGTCCAACTTTAGAACAAATCACAGATATATTTACCAAAGCATTGGGGTGTGAAAAGTTCAAAATTTTTAGATCTTTACTTGGTATGTCAGGTGATCCTTCGAATTAAGGGGGGAAATGTTGTAATCCTTTGGGATTTTTGTATGTAGTTATGATTAGGCATATAGTTATAAATTAGGTATTTTCAATTATGGAAACCTAACTGTATCTTTCAAGTATAAATGTAACCTTTAGTGATTAATAAAAAATCTAAGAATACAAATTTTTTATCATGGAATTCTCCAAACTCTATAACATGATTTAACTAAAAAAACACTCCACTTAATGAAATGGGATGCATTTGACAATAAAGTGACTTTGTCAATATCTCTAGGTCCTTTTCATACTTTTATTAGCTTACAAGAAAGTAGTTTTATAGAAAATTTTTCCATGGGGAAAATAATGAAACTAATGATTTTTCCTCACTACTTCTGTATTGTCATAAATTTCATATTATAATATATTTTTTTATTTTTATATTTTATTATTTTTGGGGAGTTCATAAACATTCCCTAATGTGGCCCCTTTGATATGAGAACCAAGTTTGTTTTACAATGTGAGAATTTTTTTTATAAGAATTCTTGAACTATATACATTATTCACTTATTTTTAAATTTTGGTATCTTTAATATATTTGTTACAATTCTCATCATGGCATATTGATTGAATAAGAACTCTAGAATTTTTTTCTTCTTCTTATAAATCAGTTTCATGCAACTTCCATTTTCTATTTTAGTGTGTTTGATTTATATAATTCAATATTCATTTTGGCAATATTGATTGAATACAAATTATAGAAAAGTTATTTATTTTAATGAATTTAATGTATGATGTCCACAACTTTTATTTTATTTCACTATAATTTTGAATTGTAACTTATGCTATAGAATATTGGCCCATTTTATTTATTTTTTATGTCAATCCAAAAATTTCCATTTCCCTCTATCTCGTCCATAGCTTGATCGTATTTTGTTAAACCTTTTTTTCGCAATTTTCATAGTTGGAGTCACACTAGAGGAAATTTTAGCCTAAAAGTGCCCATGAAATTTTAACATAAATTCCATATCCTAATATGTAAACCAATCAAAATCCTTTAAATTTAAAAAGAGTTACTTGTAAATATTTTGGAGGGAAAAGAAGAAAAACTTCTTTTTTTTACTTGTATTTTCGGCTTATCTCCTTATCGGTTTACTGAAATTTCAGTGTAGACAATTGTTGAATGAAGAATTAAATTTCATACCCAATGAGTACCCATTATGCATACTTTTGAGAAGGTCCATATTGATAACATTGAATATACATGAAAAAATGTATGGAAATACACTTTTTAAATGTATATTCATTTTTTTATCAATGCGGGTCTTCTCAAAAGTATGCATAATGGGTATTAGTTGGGTGAAATTAAATTTTGCATCCAATGGGTGTCTACACTTGAAATTTTGGTAAATTGATAAAGAGATAAGCCAAAAATACAAGTAAAAAAAGTAGTTTTATTCTTTTACCTCCCAAATTTATAACTTTTATTTTATTATTTTAACTATTATTTTATTATTTTTTCTTAGGAGACCACTTTTAGGCTGAAATTTTATCTAATCTCAACACTTCTAAATTTAAGGTCTAACATAAAGCCTATTTTCTTAGAAACAATGTTAGGTTGGTCTTGACATTAAAGGCCTTAATCAGTGTTCTAGAACCTTAACACTTCCCAATCCAATTATATTTTAAGATACCCATTTTTTTCCTAGATAAGAATTATATTTGTTGTGTGTTTTTAAATGTTTGAAGAGTATTATAAATTTCAATGTACAAAAAATGGTTCTTGAGTCATTTTAGAAATCTATTTTAGGCTTGAGACCTAATTTGTTTTTGACCAATTTGGAATTCCTACTGTAAACTTGTTGTTTGTGCATTTTGGTATTTCACGTACCTTTTGGAATTATATTGAAAAACACTTGATCTATTAGAATATATATGAAAATGCACATTTAAAACCATAATTTATACGTAAAGTGTCATGAAGTCTTAGGACAATTATGTGCCCTCCAATGTTGTTATGAGCATGACGGGGAATATATTAATATTGCATTAAACCTAATAAGATCTTTATATATATATCAAGTGAGCGTGATATAAATATCACCTTGAACCAAAGAGATTTTAAGATGTTTGACCTCTCTCAAAGCAACATTGGGATAGTATTAATATTGAAAAACCTAATAGGGGGTTAACCTATTAACAATTTGCAAATAAATACACATTTTTAAATATCTTTTTTTCCATTTAGACTAATATCCTACCTTTTTATGCAAACTAGCTCTAAAAAGTGGAGGAAGTTCAAAAATAACAATAAATGGGTCTCAAACCTTAACATTAGAACTATATTCTATACTTTAATAAATTCTTAGTTTTTTATTTTATTTTATTTTGTTTTCATTTTTTATTTTTAAATTTATGTAAAAAATAATAATAAATATATAGAGAAAAAAATTAATGTCTTAAACACCCGTGCCTCCTTATAGCTCCTATAGTGGAACCAGATTTTAACAAAAATCTTCATCTCCTCCAAATAGGGAAGTTGTTTCACTATTGTGGATGTTTCTCTGGACACAAACTTTCCCATCATAAAAATTCATAGCCATACATCTTCAATGAAGATAAATATGTATTCTCAATGTATGTGAAGTAATAATGACTAAAATGAATATGTAGCTATAAGTTAAATAGTTGCTTTTTTGGGGCCATCTAGACATTACACCACTTAACCATACCCTTGATTTTAAATGTGTTCTTGTAGTTTTGGTGATCATTCTCCATTCGAAATATTTTTTTTTTTAGTTTTTTTCATCAATATTTTTGTCATTAATTTTTCTAACCAAATCTTATAACAAATATACATGCTTTCTACCTAAAATTCCAATTTCATGTTTCATGTTTATCCATGATTTCAAGGTATTTCAAAATATATTAGAGATGCATTATTATGAATTAAGCTTGCAAAATAGTTACCCATAAAAAAACAAAGTATGGTTTTCATTGTGCATTATTCTCTTAAATAGATAGAAAATTTCTATGCTACTTAACTGATGTCTATTCAAATAAAAAAAGTCATCTTTTTAATATATATAAACTATAAATTCTATAACACAAATTAAATAGTTTGTTTGTGCCTATGATCTACATATTTATATTTCTTTCTCTTGAAAAAATAATAAAGATTAGAGCAAACGATTACACACGCAAATATTTTTACACAAAACCACAAGGATTTGGAGAACCTCTTGCAATTTGGATGCTTGCAACTTCGTCTAATGGGCTTAATTGTGGCCTTAATGTCAATGAGTGAAAACATTTGTAATAATCAATTTAAAATTTTCATAATTTCCTTAAATTTGTTTACTTAAAATTTTATAATTTATTTTTTCGAGAAAGTATAATAAAAGTGTATTATTTAGATGAATATTTTAAGGGTGGCTCTTTTGATGGATGGAGAAATCTTATTAAAAATATCAAACTTTTTATAAAATGAATTTGAAAACATTTTTTCAGTTAGATGGGTAATAAAAACAAGGCCGCATAGTTAAGTTGTTTAGTTTAATTATTGAACTTTAAAAAGTATGAAACAACTACTTATGACATATATTTGGATGATTATGCTCCAATTTAAAATATTTTTTTCCTTTGTATTATTGATTATGTGTAAAAAAAATAAAGAGTTCCTTTTTGTCTTTTTCTTTTTTTTCTTACACATATTATTTAATATTTGATGGAAATCATTGAAGTCAACACATATTATTTCATGTTCTTCGTCAAACATAAATGTATAATAACTCATATTAAACGTACCTACTTTTTAAGAAAAATAAATAATAATGGTAGCATTGCTATCATTGACCACATTAAATTTTATTGATCTTCACAAAATAAACTAAAAGCAATTAAATGGGTATAATATTAATTTTTGCAAATGTTCACTTAGTATTTAATATGTTTTGGTGAGATTTTAATCACAACTTTGTGATGAAAATGAGTATAATTTCCTTTATAAAATAAAACAAATATTGCATGTAGCTACATCATTGTTTTATACTTGCCAACATTAAGCTACCAAAATCCATACCCATTTAAAAAACCCACCCATATGATGATTTTATACCATTTACATTTTTATTATGCACTTATAACATGAAAAAATACGAAAAGTGTATAATAAAATTATATACCAACATTAGAGAGGATCTTTCAGCCTCCAGGGCATAGTGGAGCGACTCTGGCTATGGAAAGTACCATAGTGCTTGCACAAAAGAGGAAGATGTTGAGATCTGTGACAGGTTGTGTGCTCTAGACACATTGTCATTTCAAGGTTGTTTTTGACAAGATATCATACATATACACCCTTTAATACCATCTTTGGAGTCACTTCTTGAACCAGAGTGCTAAGAGCCTTAGACGACAATGATTTGTTTGATAAATCTACTTGATTCTTAAGGTCACACAACAAGTTTCCCACTTGGAAAATAAATTTAGGCACACTTTTTCAACAAATATGATGTGGAAATGGAATCCCAAAGGGGCTTTTGATTTAATTTCCCCTTAATTAAATTAGAAGTAAATTGTAATTCCATCACATACCAGCTTGTAAGTGTTAACTGAGTCAGGAAGACTTAGTTAGCTCATTCAATTTGAGTTGGAGGTCAAACTACAAGCATGTAGGGAATCTCCTACTTTTCAGGAGCCCTAGTTGAGTTATTTGTGAGTTGTAATTAGTTAACTTAATTATTTGAGTTAAAATAAGTTTAACTAGTTCTAACCGAGAGATGAGCTAGTGATAGGTCCAGTGAATTAAATCCGATTTAATTCACATGCAGTGATCGAATAGTTAATTGGTAATTCACTATAAATATTTGTTGCATGTCAGTTCTAAGGAAGGGTCAGTTGAGATTGGGGTTAAAGGGAAGATAACTATTAATTGTATAATTAGAAAACCATACAAGTCATGCATGAGGTAATCAGGAAGCCTTGGATGTATTGCGAAATTATTAATTGGGAATTTCCTAATTAATAGGGGCTCAATTAGCCCAGGAATGTGTAAGAAAGGTTGGTCAGGAAGAGGCAAGAAAGTGGTTAAATATTGGACCAAACTTGTTTAGATCAAGAGCAAGATCTGAGTGAGACAGTCAACACAGTGCAAAGGTTTTTCAGGAAAGGAAATAACATTATATTTATTGATTTTCTTGACTTTATGCAATATACAGATAGTGGGGTTTTTAGCTGAGGTTTTCCCTAGATACATCTTGTGTTTTGTGATTGATTGATTATTTCTCTTACTTGTTTATGTGATTGTGAAATCGAAATTGGTTTCCACAAATTGTAGAATTGATTCAGTATTTTGTTTTAGTACATTACAAGATTAGTTGAATCTATTTAGATATTTATACATGGTATCAGATCATGAATCACAATAGAAGAGAAGAACCAGAGTTTTTTTTGAACAAGCACATTGAATTTTCAGATTGATTCTTCAGGACCAGCAGTAGATCAAGATGTCTTTCACTAAATTGAGAATCTTAGTTCTTCAATTTCCTCTCTTTTGGGGCCCCTCCCACAAAAGAGAGTTGTTACTCTCCTCACACGTTACCTCACCCTTAAGCCCCACTGGAGAGACCCTCAACATAGGTCATCGAAATGATCTTGGACAACCCCAAAAAAATCACGAAAGTCAGAATATTTCATTAAATTGATTCCTGTTCAAACTCGAACAGTGTATAACCACATGGATAAGCTCACATTAACCCGTCAATTTCGAATCCAATTTGTGATTTGTAGGAATGATATATCGAGATATCAAGAAGGAATTAGCATGTAATAATGTCGATTCATATGACAGAGTATTTCTTCAGGCGTTGTACTTATAGGATGGGAATAGAGAAGGAAGAGGCAATCCCGAAGATTTTGCATAATATTTTTTACCTAAAATAAAAAATAGGATTCATTAGTTTTTTATTAGAATACGAAAATATGTTTGACTAAATTGGTTCTAGTTACTCTTTGAGACACAATGCATAAAGGAAGGGAATATGAAGATTCTCGAACAACGAAAATAATCCAACCTACTTCGAAAAAAAAAAAAATTGAACGAGAAGCCGTATGAGGTGCAAATCTCATGTACGGTTTTGTAGAGTGACAATGAAGAAAACTTATCTATCAACTTTTCCACTATCACCCCAAAAAAACCAAACTCTGCCTTACGTAAAGTTGCCAGAGTACAATTAACCTCTGGATTTGAAATCACTGCTTATATACCTGGTATTGACCATTATTTACAAGAAAATTCTATAGTATTAGTAAGAGGAGGAAGGGTTAAAGATTTACCCGGTGTGAGATATCACATTGTTCGAGGAACCCTAGATGCTGCCGAAGTAAAAGATCGTCAACAAGGGCATTCTAGTGCATTGTATATTCTTACTTATCTAATACTTGTATCATTTCATGATTATGCCATGTGAATTGCTAGGAACATGTTAAGTATATAGCTAACCTAATAACGAACGTTTTGTCAGGGGACTAGAGCAGGCTACCGTGGAAAAAAAAGATCTTATTTTTCAGGAGATTTGGAACTATTATATGTCCAAGGTTTAATATCGAAATCATTTTCGAAGTTTTCCCTGATTGTTTCAACCGAAAATTAAAAATACCTTGACCTTTTTAGAATGGGTTCAGGTCAAATAGCAATGATTTGAAACACTTTTTTATACACTATTTTGTAAACCTAAGGACTTGATCGTATAGATATGTAAAATACAGGATTTCCAATCATAGCAAAAGAAAGAAAGGGAACAGATACTCAATCGAGAGTGAGTAAACATAATTATGTGCATAAATAATATATCTCATCTATGCAGATAGAATCATGTGGAAAGCCGTATTCGACAAAATTCGTATGTACAGTTTGGAGGGAGATCTTTCATACCTTTAGAGATCCACCCTACAATATGGAGTCAAAAATCCAAAATAAATGATTTTCAGCCTTTATGAAATATATCCTTAAAAATTTTTCACACTCATGTCACGGCGAAGTACTGTAGAAAAAAAAACTACAAAATCCGATCCTATTGATCATAATCGATTAGTTAACATGGTGGTTAATCGTATTCTGAAAAACGGAAAAAAATCATTGGCTTATCGAATTCTTTATCGAGCCATAAAAAATATTCAACAAAAGATGGAGAAAAATCCACTATCTGTTCTACGCCAAGCAATATGTAGAGTAACTCCAAATGTAACAGTAAAAGCAAGACGTGTGGGTGGATCGACTTATCGAGTTCCCACTGAGATAAGATCAACCCAAGGAAAAGTACTTGCCATTCGTTGGTTATTAGGGGCATCTCGAAAACGTCTAGGTCGAAATATGAAATTCAAGTTGAGTCATGAATTAATGGATGCTGCTAGAGGGAATGGCAATGCTATACACAAAAAGGAAGAGACTCATAGAATGGAAGAAGCCAATAGAGCTTTTGCACATTTTCGTTAACTCATAAATAGGATTGAGATCTACCTATCTGTATAGTGGATTTACATATTCTGAGAAATTCGAAATTGATTCCCATTCAGATCGGCCTTTGTATCACCTGTATCACCTGTATCACCAAGGACCCATCGGAGATTGTTGAAGTGATTAATCCCCGGAGAATACAAGGCGTTAAGAACAAAGAAATTGTTAGAGGTTCCTGCCTCCCTCTAGATTTGATCTCCGCCGTCCAAATCCTTGATCCAACAACTCAGATTAAAACCGCCTTTCTCTGTCCCCACCTCGTTCCGCCCGCGCATCTTATCAATATCACGCTCGCTCCCCACCGTTCGATATGAGGATCTGGTTGCCATCTGATTAGTTGGTCCCTGGGCTTTTCCTTGTGAAACTCAATTGCATTTAGGGATTCTAAGCCCAATAGAAGTATTGGGATGGATGCCCGGGCATTGAGGAGAGAGAAGGACGGGCGGCCGTAGATACCGTGATCCGTGGATCGATCAGGCGTATCTGGACTTCCCCTCATAGACCATTCATATAGTGGGACCCACTTTAGATCAAATTCAAACATATGCCTTAGAGATTGAGGAAAATTTGACTATAGTAGGAAGGTTTAAATAAAAGAAACAGACACAAGATAAAGGAAAGGAAAAGGAATAAGCCTCTCATGACCGAAGATTGGAAGATTTGACTAAAGTCATAAAAAGTTTATGAAATAAATTAGTAAAACTGGAACTGGAAAATAAAAAACCTCGCAAACTAGGGCAACAAGCCCAAAATTGAAATTTCAACCCATAGTTTAGAAAACACCCCTTGCAGATCTTGCCAAGGGAAAAGAAAGATCAAGACATGATCCAACCTCCTTTGTATATAGAATCTGGAAATGAGGATACAAAAGAAGAAAGTGAAAAGGATAAAGACAATAAAATATCAAAATTATATGCAGATCAAGTAGAAGATGATGAAAATGAGCAAGTCAATGCTGAAGTAGAAGAATCCATGAGTGAAAAATAAATTTAGAAATACTGTAAATGGTTTACCGATCATATGCAGGTTGAATTAATTATGATCTAAGATCAAGGACGATATCAAAATCATTGAATAATGATGAGGTGCCATAAGGTCCAATAGCTCAATAGATGGTGACTCCATAACAACCTTCAAAGCAGCTTGAAAAAGGGAAGAAAAAAATTGATTCAGTATCAAAAACCACTTTTCAACATGGGGAGAGTTCACAAGGGAAGTCAAAAGGTGAGAATTTAAACAAAGCTGTTGTTTATATGAAAAAAATACAGATTCAGAAGAATAATGAGTATTTTTAGAAGGTAATAAAACCAAGTAATCCTTTTAATTTAACAAAATAATTAGAGAAGATAAAGATACCAATTCCCTTGTCTGAATTGGTTAAGACTCCAATGTATAAAAAATAATTTTCATATTTTGTTAGCCTTTCTCAAGGAGATAATGTAGAAGATAGTATGAATTTTCAAGAAGACATACCAATGGTGATGTTTGGTCCTCATGTGGAAGAGGTGGATTCATCTACTCCTCCTTTTTACATTTCTTTGTTGGTGCATTCTTTCATGCTACACAATTGTAAGTTGGATTCAGGAGCTTCTCACAATTTAATGCCATTATTATTAATGAAGAAACTGAATCTAAAAATTACCAAACCTTATAAGGATATTTACTCATTTGATTCCAAAAATGTTAAGTGTGTGGTGTTGATTAAAGTTATGGTTGTTTCATTGACTCAAATTCCAGCGATAACCCTTGTGATGGATGTGGTAGTGGCAGATGTCCCAACTCGTTTTGGGATGCTTCTTTCTAGATCTTGGGGGGGATAAGATGGGAGGTGTTTTAAGATTTCTTTTTACTTATGCCATAATACCAATTTTTGGGGGAGAAGAAATAAGGTTATACAGAGAAATAAGGTTTCTGAAAAATATTACTAAGAAAAATGCCTTTAATTCTCCCATGTACAACTGAGAAAAGGATGATTTTTCCCATTTCATGCTGCAAGAAGTTGCAGAAATTATTGAAGATACTCAAGTGTAGCTCCCTTCAGAAATTGAGAATAAAGACCTGCCAGAAAATGGAGTCTTGAAACTCTATTTTGATGGTGCTTGTTCGAGAGATGTTACTGGAGCAAATATTCTTTTAATCACTCCAAAGGGTCATTTAATTCCATTTTCATATAGATTATAATTTTATTATACAAATAATATCTCACAATATGAAGCTATGATTCTTGGGTTGAAAATGGCCAAACAATTAGGAGAAAAAAATATATCTGTTTTTGGAGATTCTGAACTAGTTGTTAAAGAGATTAAAAATCATTGTCAGGCAAAACATCCAAGATTAATAGCTTATAGAAATGAAGTGTGGGATTTAATTGAGAATTTGTTCCTTGATTTTAATATACAAATTTTCCCTAGGGAAGGTAACAGTCTGGCATATTCTCTAGAAGTTGCAACCAACACTTTTAATCCTCCCCTAAATCCTAGGCTGAGATATGATGTAGAAATTAGAAATAGACCTTCAATTCCAGATAATACGAAGCATTAGAAGGTTTTTGAAGATGAAGAGAAGGTTAAGGAGTTTTTGGAGATGATAGGAGAATTTTCTAATTTAGAAATTCACCAAGATGAAGATATTGGAAAGAATTAGGAAAGAGTAGTTTCCTTCAAAGATTCAATAGATAATCAAAATATTTTACAACTCAAAGATAATGTGATACCAAAAGGATTGGTACCTCTGGAAAATTTATTTAATGCTAATGATGTGACTATGAACCTGAAGAAATTAGACCTTGAAGATGACTTGGAATTTTGTAATTTGGGTATAGATCAACAACCGAAGATGGTGAGATTGTTCAAAAGTGTTCCTGAAAATTTTAAGCAAAGATATATAAGTCTGTTTAAGAATTTTTTTGACATTTGTTCATGGTCATATGAAGACTTGAAGACCTATAACACTAATATCATTCAACATAAAATTCCTTTGAAGCTAGGGGTCAAATATTTTATAAAAAAGCTAAGGCAGATCAATCCCTTGATGTTTCCTTCAATTGAGAAAGAGGTTAAGAAATTATCACAAGCTAAAATAATTGTTCCTAAAAGGTATATAGTTGGGTGGAAAATCTTGTATCAGTAAGGAAAAAGAATGGTGAAATAAGGTTATGTGTGGATTTCAGAAATTTGAATAGAACATCTTTGAAGGATAATTATCCTTTGCCCAAGATGGATCATATTTTAAAAAAGGTAACAGGTTCATATAGATTTTCCATGATTGATGGCTTCTATGGCTATAATCAGATTGCAGTAGAGAAAGATGATAAAAAGAAAACAACATTTACGACTCCTTGGGGCACATTCATGTAGGCAAAAATGACTTTAGGATTGATGAATGTTGGTGCCACATTCCAGAGAGCAATGGATATATTGTTTGTAGGGGAAGGGATAAGTTTGTGGTGATTTATATAGATGATATAACTGTCTTTTCTAAATCATATGAAGAGCATTTTCAGCAAACCATTGAGAAGTGTAGAAGGTATGGTTTAACTTTGAATCCAAAAAAATCTCACGTTGCTCTACAGGAGGGAAAGTTGTTGGGACATATTATTTCAAAACAAGGAGTGAAGATAGACCTTGCGAGAGTGGAAGCAATAAGTATGTAATATTCCTAATTAGCCCAAGCTAATAGGAATATACAATTTTGTTTTCATTTTATTGTTGCAAGAATAAAATTGTAAAGGAGGATAAATTAAACTCCTCAAACAACAAAATAAATCAATTCCCATGTGAACAAGGCTAAATCTGGGTTGCCTTAATAAAACTCCCTTATGTGTGAAAGGGATTGAGACAATTGATTGGGTCAACAGGACCAAATCCACATCTCTGTCCAGATGCAATCTACCTCCTAGGTGCACAATGCAGTTCTAATAGGAGGCCACACGTGTGAAAGGAGCTAAACCTTTGAGATGGTTTAGGGTTTTGCAAGGCTTTTATCCTATAAAAGGAAGAGGAGAACAATAGAAGAAGGTTGTTGAACATATTGTTTTGGAAGAACATGTCTATTTAGATATTTCTCATTATCTTTGCTGTTTAGGAGAGAATAGTGCTGTTTAGCACTAGGTGTTCCTGATCGGGAATCCCACCTCCTTCTTTGAGTAGCTCTTGAGGGAGTCTTGCATTTATTGTCTACTATCAGGCATTTGGCCAATATATTCTTCCAAATACAATGCAGATCCTATTGAGGGTTTGGTTTTCATTGTAAGCTACAGCAAGTGGAGGCTAGATCTATTCAGATCTAAGCCATTCTAGTGCCTCTGTTTAGTGGGAAATACTTCTATCCCCATGGAAAGAGAGTATTGGATGAGGAGAGATCATTTTTAGATCTTGGCTTGAGGCCACATCATGTTCTAGAGCTTAGATCGCAGTCCATCTTCCAGAACTGCATTATTTGCAAAGAGAAGTTGTAGGGTCTTTTGGCACTTCAAGGAGGAGAGATCTCTAGTGTTGGGAATCTGCCCTTCACTGTGGTGATCCGTGGATTATAGATCTAATCCATGTTCCATTCAGATTTGATCTGAATACTGGTGTATTTGCTTCAGAAATTCTGAATCATTCTGTAGATCTGCTGCATTAGATCTCAGATCTACTCCACGTACTTCACTTTTTGCTGAAAACCCCAAAGGGCTTTTGAAGAGGAGAATCTATAGTGTATAGATCTGATATAGATATATATTTTTGTACATATATCTGCTCTAGATCGGAAGTGTAATCTATAGCTCTTTTCAGCTAATAAAATAATGTTGTCAAGCTTGTACAATCATTTCATATGGTTGCAACCTCTTATTTTGAGCAATTCTTCATGTAAAGTCTTCTACTTTCTGTTCTATAATGAAAGGGCTTCAATATAACTCTAATTTTCTGTTATAAATGATCATATTGAGCCTCCATATTGGCCTCCTGCTATTGATTTTCTGAACTGCGTTATTTTCTGGGCAGTATTGTTTGTATTGTTGCAGTCCCTTCCTTGGGTATTTTCCAACTACACTAGGTGTGGGGAGACCTGTTTAACCCACCTAGAAGGATTTTTTTTTGAATCCCTCTTGGATTCAGGTCTTAGATTGTCAGATCTAATGGATCCAAGGGTTGATTTCCAGTCCTGTAGCATACATTTCTAAAAAATGCGTTTTTTAGGCATGCCTTGCTAGCAGTCCCAATTTGGGAATATTACAAAGTAAGATACCTTTACCAAGAAGTAAGAAAGAGATACAAATTTTTCTAGGGATAATTAACTTCCTTAGGAGGTTTGTTCCAAATTATGCTAAAACTGTCAAATAAATCACTAATATGCTTAAGCAAGGGGCATACGTGAAGTGGAATGCATTTGCAAGGGATTCCTTTTCAAGAATTAAAGTAGAATTGCAAGAAGCTCCTATGTTGATAAGTCCTAATTATGAAAATCCTTTTCAATTTTTTTCTTTTGCTTCTGATTGTACTATTGCAGCTTTTGCTTTTGTAGAAGAATGAGGAGCATAAAGAACAACCTGTAGCCTTTTTCAGTAAAGTATTAAGGGATATAGAAAGTAAATATAGTATTTTGGAAAAACAGGATTATGCCTTGGTTAAGGCCCTCAAAGATTTCAAAGTTAATATTATTCAGTTCTTGGTGATTGCATATGTGCCAAATACTGCTATTAAGGATGTTTTGGTTCAGAGTGATATTGAAGGTAAAAGGGTAAGTGGATAGCAAGGATACAAGAATATGATTTGGAAATAAAATAAAAAAACAAATAAAGCATCAAGGTTTGGCCAAAATTTTGACAGAAACAAATTTTCAAACTTTGGGAATTACTCTGTTAGTTGAAGTTGAAAAGAAAGAAGATGTTGGAAAACAAACAAATTCTGAATCAGTTGATAAAATCCAATATAAATTATTGTGTTCTGAATGGTACAAAGATATTGTGGATTACTTGTGTTTTATTTGTTGTCCTCCTACCATGAAAAGAAAAAAAAAACAGGTCTCTGAAAGTAAATACTTAGAATTATGTGATTGTAGATGGAAAGTTATATTGGAGAGAACCAGTGGGTATCTTGCCACTTTGTTTGACAAAGGGAAAAGATGTTGAAATAATTAAAGAATACCATGATAGCCTGTGTGGAGGTCATTATAGTTGGAAAGTTACAACCCATAAAATTTTGAAAGTTGGTTTCTACTGGCCTTATTTATTTTCAGATGTTTGTAAATCAGTGAAGAATTCTAAGAAATGCTAAAATTTTTCTGAGAAGAAGTTGTTGCCACTACTTTTAATTACTGTAGTCATAGAAGAGCCTTTTAGGAAATGGGGGCTAGATTGTTTTAGAGAAATTAACCCACCCTCTAGTGGATAGTGCAGGTGGATATTGACAGGGACAAATTATTTTACAAAGTGGGTTGAAGCAGTGCCAACAAGAAAGGAAACTGACTTGGTGGTGATGAAATTTCTAGAAGAAAATATTTTTAGTAGGTTTGGTTGTCCAAAGAAGAGAGTAATTGATAATTCCCAAGTTTTTAAATCTGCTAAATTGATTGATTTTTTCCAGAAATGCAATGTTATCTTATCACATTCTACTACTTATCATCCTCAGGGGAATGGGTTAGCAGAATCTTCAAATAAGACATTGGTAAGGATTTTGAAGAAGACAATAATAGAGAATAAGAAAGAGTAATATTCAAAATTGAAGTTTTCTCTCTGGGCAAGTTGAGTAACTACGAGAAGATCAATTATAAAATCACCATTTGAGTTGGTATATGGTACTGAGGCATTTTTCCCTAGTCAGTTGATAAATTCTGTGATAGCGTTAATTCAAGATGTCCAAGAAGAACCAATAACTTTAATTAGAAGAATGAATAGGTTGGTGGAGCTAAATGAATGTAGAGATAAGGTTAGAGAGAATCTAATCATCTATCAAGAGAAAATGAAAACAATTTTTGATAAAAAATCCAAAGATGTTCTTTTCTTGCTAGGTGATATTGTTTTAAGATGGGATGTAAGAAGAGAAGATAAAGGTAAGCATGGGAAATTTGATTGCCTTTGGTATGGCCCTTTTAAAATACTGAATATAAAGCCAAAAATATGTTTGTCTTGAAAATTTGGATGGTGAAATGCTGCCATTACCAATGAATGGGAAGTATCTGAAGCACTATTTCAAGCATTGAAGTTTGGTTTCATCATTGTACATACTGGTTTGATCACTGTACATAGGTCAGTGAGTAACTCATTTTCAATGTGTAAGTCACATTTTTACTCCATGCCCGAAGTGAAGGCACTAATCTACGGTTCTTAGTTTTATTTTCCAAAAACACTAACCCTGGGTGGAGCCAAATGTTGTGGCATATTTTAAACTTCTTATATGTTGTATGTATGAGATTATGCCTTCTTAAAAATTAAAAAATTAAATTGTGTTTTATTTAAAGGCGAAGTTTTCCATGGATTCAGACAAATATCCTTTGAGCCTCTTTGTTGAAGATCTAAGGCCAATTCTCCAGATTTTGGCTAAAATCCTGGGTAAAGAAGACACATAAATGGTTGATAAGTCAATTATGGGAATTTTTTATCTAATGATTAAACCTGGTGTGGTTTTAGATATTCCCACTCATTTGGAGAATGCCGTAAAGAGTCAATTCATGAGTTTATCAATTACTAGGAGTTTTAGGTTTCCATCCTTGGTCACCTATTTATTTCTTTACAGTCATGTGGAAAACTTTAGTCAATTGGGGTTAAATATTGTTGATGTGAATAAGAATAAGAAATCAATGGTATTTTGGACAAACCTAGAAAGAAAGGAGGCGAGAAACGAAGGTCTATTTGAGTTTACATCCTCTTTCCTTCCTATTGTGTATTCAATTTTAAATGGAGTGTTTGCACTAAGGTTGTTTCCTGAAGCCCAGTCTTTTCTAAAATTGAGAAAATATGTAAGGTATGGGGATTGGTTTTCTCATGAAAACCACACTGAAATTAGATTGTCTGGAGCTGATATATAACCTTTCAGGCTACCTATTTTTGTTCCTATGAGGATGTTTTGGAGTTCATCAGGAAAAGTCCTAATGTTGATCAAGTTCATTTTATGCTAGTGAAGTAGGATCATTTATTTAAATTACCCATGCCAATAGGGCCATTCATTGTTAATACTAGAAGGGCCCTAGAAGAGGCTCACAATATGTTGATTAATATGCATTTTTCATTAGAGTAGAAATGACCCTATGCCCCATATCATGTGTTTTCAAACCACATGGTGGAGAATGGATATTCTGCATTTTTTCATGGCCTAGGCTAGAGATGGAAAAAATTACAAATGGTAGACAAACTTCTACATTTGTTCATATGGAGGTGGAAACCCCTCATCCTACTGAGAAGGGGATTAAAAGAGGAAGGGAGAAATTAATAGATTTGGAGAGTGATGCAGAAAATGAAGCCAAGAAGGAAAATACAGTGGAGGAGGGTAATTCTTCATCTATCCCTGGATTTTATTTTCAATTGGGAGACACTTCTTGTACTCCTTCATCTCCTCTTCCTGAGGGTACAATTCATGATTCTTTATCTAATGTTAAATATTTTTTCTCATAAATTGAAGAAAGAAACAAAAGAATAAGAGATAACATTGAGGGTCAGTCATAGGCTCAGATTTATCTTGAGCAGACGATATTATTGACAACCATGGATTTGGAAAAATATCAGCTAAGGATAGCCTTATCCCATCCTTCATCTATGAATGTGCCATCTACTACTTCTTTCAAAACTGTTAATCTGAAAGTGGATGAAAAAAATATTCCTCTTCCTGATAAGATTAAATTTCATATGTAAACAAGATAGTTAATTTTTAATTATTTAAACAATACCACTTTAGTTGCTACCAAAGCTGAAAATATGTTGAACAAAGTAATCAACAAATTGAAGCTGGAGAAATCAAACTCTATATCTTACTCCACACGAAATGAGGAGTTAAAGAAAGTAATTGTCAAGATTGGTGTTGATCTTGAAGACCTATCAACAATTCAAAATTGTTGCAGAACGTTGAATCAGAAATATAGACTTTGAAGAAGAAGGTTAAGCTTCCTATTGGTGAGCATCCTATGGCTACTAAAGTATCCCAAGATGAGACAGAGAAAGAGCAGTTTCTGCAAGATATGCTAGCCAAATATGAAGAGATAACTAAGCAGATTGAGGTGAATGACATGCTATAGAAGAAGATAGACTCCCATGTATGCACTATTGTTGTTTAATCAAATTCAAAATACCCTACTACCCAATTAACTCAAGTCTCTACTGATTTAAGAATGACCGAAATTGATCTGAAGAAAACTCAGAGGGACCTAGAAATTCCTTATAAAGTAATCAGAGCTACTGAGTAGGAAATACAAATGAACAAGGATAATTCAGAGAAGTATAAGAAGGACTGTCATATTTCCTATCAGGAAATCAAAGAGATGAAAGAGAAAGTGAAGGGAAATATGTCCCTTATACAAACCAAGGAGATTATTTGGACTGATATTATTAATTTTTTCAAGAATATATGGGATCCTCTAATTATTGTTGGGGATGAAAAGAGCATTGTGAGAGACCTGGAAAATGTCATTGTGGAAAATAAACAGAATTGCAGAACATGGCCTTTTATGCCAAGAGGTTGATTGATTTTATTAATTCCAAAACTACACAAGAACTAAAGGATTTTGGAATTGAAGACATGACTCGATGTGTGCTGGAGTTTATCATGATGAATTCATACATGAAGACTATTGAGAAAAAGATGAAGGAAGTTAAATAATTAGTGGTAAGACTTAATGTGTTGTTTGATAAAAGAACCAGGGTTGATTTTCCATCCTATTCAGACCAGCAAGGAAATATTCTTCCTTAAATGGAGACATATGAAACATTGCTGGTAGTGGCAAAGAGTAAATTTGGAAATACACATGAGAAGACTGTTATCCTACAGGGATCCAGTATTGTGATTTTTTTTCATAAATACTTTCATCTATTATGGATGATGAAAACCTTGTTTCAGAAAGACCCTCATATTCCAGGATCATAGACTTCAAAATGGCTCATGTCAAGCTTGCAATTTGTTCCAGCTCAAATGGAGACCTATGGAGAAATTGTAAAGAATAGATGTCTCCACAAACTAATAATGGAGATGCTGGGACCTCTTCTATTCCAAGATCTCAGGCCACTTCAACTGCATGATAAAATTCAATTTTACATTTTACTTTTACTTTATTTTGATGAATAAGTTCTAATTTTATATTTTTCTATGTAATGACCGAAGGAAACAATTTAGGAAGTTGACAGTTTCATAATTGTCCATTTTGTAATATTGTATTTATGACTTTTAAGAAAGAGATATGGAGTTCCAGACTTTTGGCCTCATAAGTTTTGGCAAGTTTTGTACTTTGTCGTTTATGAGATTAGTAAAGCTTTTCAAATAATTTTCCATCAATTGATGAATGTGTTGAATTTTTGCTATTCCATCTTATGTATGTCTCTTCTACTGGAATAAATTAATGTAGTTTCTGATGACTAATTTACATCTGTGAGTTGGAGTAAATTTCCTTAATAATGCGCTCCTTTATTCCGAAATAATTTATTGCAATAATTTTCTTCTAAACCAGATATAATAGTTTCTATGATTTACAACATATTGTTATTGGTTTTTCACTAGCATTTCACCTTCTCCTATTGATGCACATTTATCATTTAAAGGCACTTTGAGGAGTTTTGTTATATGTAAATATTAAAGGGTTTAAGATATAAATTCGGGGGTTACAATATGAAGGGACGATAAATAATTTTATTTACAACTGATTGTAAATGTCTTGCACACTGATCTCCTTCTAGCCAGAGATTGTCTGCCAAGGAACAACAGGAGCCGTGGCCTATAGACTTGCACTGCCTCCAACAATGAGAGTCCATGATGTTTTCCATGTTTCGTTTCTTAAAATTTATGTAAAGTGTTTATCATGTGGTTGATTGGTTTGTATTGTATGTGGAACTAGAAGGAGAATTCCAGCCGAAACTTCAGTGCATATTGCAGTGAAAGCAACCCATGCTTTGAAACTTAGAAATTGATAAAGTTAAAGTGCAGTGGAAGAACTTTGGGCCTGATGAAGCTACATGGGAGATGGTTGATCATATGAGGGCTATGTATTCTTCATTTTTTGCTAGTTGAGGAAAAGAATTTTTGGTATTTGTACATATTTATGTATGGTTTCTATTGTAAAACCGCAATGAGCTATGTTATAAATCTCCAATAAGTGATATGGTTTCCATGTTGTCATGTTTCTCATGATGGTTTTTCTTTTGAGTTGGATGTTATTGTAAATATTGAACTAAACTCGGTTATAAAGCTCCATGGGCAGTATGTTTTTGCTTTTAGGTGTTCCCTTAATGGGGAGGGTATGCAACAACCCCAGGTTAAAATTTCATGTAATAAAGTTAATAAAGGAAAAATAATACCAAGGTCATGGGAAACGTATTCCAAGCTGAATGTTGGGAAAACTACCCTAGTGGGAATCAATTGTTGTGTTTATAGCTAAGGGGAAATTGGAAAATTCAATGGGAAAGGCTTTAAAATTTCAAAAAGGTATTACTAGAATTTTATTTATGAAAGTAAAGAAAATTAGGAGTAAAGGGAGGTCACAGGTCACAGGTTGCATATGAGGAGGAAATTGAAGGAAAATGAATGAAAATGAAGAAATTAGAGGCATAAAGAATAAAAATACATTAGAGCATCAATTTGTATCCTTTTTTCAGTTTAGTTTCAGGATTAGTTTCAGAGAGGACAAGAGAACCAAGAGGAGAAGGAAATAAAGCAAGAAAAGGAAGGACAATGAAATCAAGGATCAAGAAAGGAAAATTTCGATCAAGAAGTTTCAGCTGGAATACTTGTAGGTGACAAATTGCATGTATGATTTCATAGTTGGTTTTGGCATGCATCACACATGCATGTGTATATTTATTTTATTTGTTTTCCATGACAAGGATTTTGTCGGGTTTTCAACAACGGTTTTAGCCTTGCCTTTCCATTTCTGGATAACCATGGTGTGATGGGATTAATTCTTGGTTGAGATTTGGATTGTAGAAAGGTTTTTGATTTGGGTGAGGTGGTCTCAGGAAAATCCCAAGGGTTGGGGCTGGAGATGGTTTTCTCTAGGAATCCCTCAATATGTGGGTCGAGACAAGAAAATTCCTTAAGGGATGGTAAAGGAATTTTGAGGCATCCAATCTTGGTTTGGTTTTGTGATCTCAAGGCCAGTTTAGGTGTGATCACGGTACGGTGAGGGTGGAGGTGGTTTAACCTCCAGATTCCCTTGTTTTTTTATGGATTTATTTATCCCATTAGTTCCCACATTCATGCTTGGAATATGGCACGGGGGTGATTAGATGAAAAAAATATTTGGTTCAGGCCAATCAATGGTCGAGTGGTACATGGAAGTCTCGAACCTGCTTGGATTTTTCATATGGTTAATAAGAGTTACATTTATCTTGTTTTTTATGAGTAAATGTACTTTTTGTTTTTTGGCTTTAATTGTTTTTCTATCATTGGTATTTATCTGTTTATATGTTGGTTATAAGCATGGTTATTTGACAGATCTAAGTATGAATCTTATCAAATTTTCATTAATGAATGTCTAGTTCATGAATGTATAACCTAACTAGTGTTATAACAGGTACTGTGAGAAGGAATTGGTCCTTCTTGTTAAACCTCAGATAATTTTTCAGATCCCTATTCTCAAATATGCATTCATGACCTGTAAGTTGCATGTTTATCATGTGTTTTATGAAATTTCAGTCCTAGTTGGGAAGGGTCAGGTCAAGTCTTGGTTCAAGTTTTGATTTATAAGCTTTGTTTCTATGTCGATCATCATTTCTGAAGGTTACACTGAGTTCTAGGTAGAGGCCTGAGTCTTAGCCTTGAAAAAGTGGCTTGTAAATCAAGGTTACTGACATAGAATTGACTTGAAAATTCCATAGTCATTGGGAGGAAGGCCTATGGGAGAAATTGGAGGCTTATAGTTGCTTTCATGTCTTGGAAAGGGAACAAATGAGGCTCTAAGAGAGTGAAAAAGAGAGTTATCTTAGGTATTGGAAACCTGGAGGGGTTGGGTTGCTCCTGGAGGTCTTGTAGCACCCGAGGGAAGTCCATAAAGTCTTAAGTTGTCAAATCCATTTCATTAAGGTCATATAGGAGGTTGAATCTTATAATAGTGACACTCAGATCATGTTTACCCCAAGAAAATAATGAAAGTGGGTAAATGTGGGAGGTGGTGGGTTACACTAACAATATCACTCCCACTTAAGTGTTTGAGGGTGGCATGATATGTTTCCAAACATTTTTTTAGGAAAATGAGTTAGCTCAATTGGTTGTCATCAATGTAGTAGAGAATTTGGCTACTTTTGTGTCACTTCCATGTCAACATGTTTTTAATTTGAATCCCTCTAGGTGAGACATAATACTACATTGATAGGTTTTTTAGGGATGCCATTCATGAATGCAGGGAAGGATCCATTGGGTTTATTTGTAAGGGTTTTATTGGGAAAAATTATTCTCTTAATATGATTTTATTAGTTGTGGGTACACTAACTATTATCTCTAACTTTAAGACTAACATTTAGTATAAATAGAAGGTACGTACATGATTGTAAGTCATTAATTCAACATCATAACTCAATATATATTCTTGTATTTCATAGATTTTAAGTATGAGACATGTAACTCTTATTTTTAGAGATAGGGTGCCATTGGTTACCTTTGTAGGGAAAGTTATCTGTGATCCATCTCTTTGGAAGAAACATTTTCCACTCTTTTATGTACTTTTCTTCATTATCTATAACACTTTCTAGACCATGGATTTGGGCCCATTGAAATATTAACCTTTTATTGTAACTTTATTAAAGGAAATAATTCAAGATAAGGTATATGAAATATTTTTATACAAATTCAAGGAGATTGAGACATGCTATCCCACCTAGGGTAGTGTAAAAATTTTCAATTCATGGTAAGTGGAACTGTACTCTAAGATAAACCATATTAATTAGACACTAATTACCTTCATAACAATAAGTAACATTAGATATAAAAATGCACAAAAATTTAATATTATGATCCCAAATGTATAGCACCAATTCACACTTCGAATTCACTTGCCAAAATCATTAAGGCATATCTCAATGGTTAGTCCCTATCTCTCCTTTATAGAAATCGAGAGACTAGGATGTACAATGCATGAAAAGGTATAACTAGGAAGCTTAGGTTAACCATGTGAAACTCTAAACTTTCCTAAAATAGTGCATCATCATTACATGAGTAGTTTTCCTAGATAAAACTACCATTGGGAGATAATGCATGCATGAATGCAAGCACCTTACGCCTAGGGATTTTCACCCTCATATATATTTGGAAATGGATCTAACTCATTTTATGTAACTATTTATGGAAATAAAATATAAAATAAGAAAATAATTTCAAAATTTGGGAATAAATAAAACTATCTAAGGCTAGCACATCCATGTATGTGCATGTACCTCTCCTTATATCTATATAATGTTTTTACCTCCATGACACACTAGTAGTTTTCTATTATCCCACCATCTTCTATGTTATGCACATGAACATGACATGAACTAAGGTATTTTTGTTGCAAAATCCACTATTGTAGAATTAATTCATCATGATGTTCCAATAAAACATGAAGGAGAACACATATAGAGAAATATGTAAATACTAACGCTCCCTCTTTTCAAGGAGGGTATTCTCCAACAAATCAAGTCTCTTCCTTAACATATCAAACTCCCCATTATATAGAGACTTCACCAACAATGTCTTTTGCCTACAAATATAAAGGAAATATAATCTTTGAAAACCAAACTCCAAAGTATGAAGTCCCTTACACAAATCAACACAACTTTAATACTACTTATATAACTACCCATTGTCACCACAACCGCCTTACTCTCAATTTTGGCTAGTTCGTTTCCAATTCAAGGGGGTATTCCATAAAAAGGTCTATGATTTGGATTTTAAGATAATAGCCTTGGAAATATGGTAGATCAAATACCCAAGGAGTCATTAATGTATCACAAAGGGCTTGGAAGATGAAAATATATGCTTAGGAATTAGGATTAAAGAATGAAAATTTCCAAGTATTTCAACTAGATTCTATAAAAAAACACTAAGTGGAATCATTTTGAGATAAAAAAATGAATATTCAAAACAACAATAAACAATCGATTAACTTAAAAAGGAGTCTATGATTTGGATTTTAAGTTAATAATCTTGGGATTATGGTAGATCAAAGACCCAAAGAGTCATCAATGTATAACAAACGGTCTGGAAGATGAAAGATGAAAATTTGGGCATAGGACTCGGGATGGAAGAATTAAAATTTCGAAGTACTTCAACTAGATTATATGAAAACACTAAGTGAGATAAAAAAAATGAATCTTTAGCACAACAATCAACCACTGATTAAAATAGTAGTAAAGTGTTATTAATAGCGTGAAATTTTCTTATCATGTTGCACAACATGAGGGACAACACATACAAATAGGTAATTCTTCTAAAAATTATGTACCACTTACCTCAAAAGGTGGATTCTTACATTCAATTATATATTGTCATATACTAGGGCATGAGAACTACTTAATGTATCACTTATATGCTAGAATAATCCACTTTTATATTTTTGAAGATTAAGTAGTAATTATGTTATATTTTGATTATTTTGCTTTGATTTTTGTTATTATATTTTTTGTAATTTGGATCCATAACATGTGGTATCATAGTGGTCAATTCTAAATTTAGTATGAAAAGTGAGTAACTTTTAATTATCATAGACATACCAATTTAAGTAAACAATAAATTATTAATGTTGTTGGATTTAGAACTCCAAATCAATTATCACTTAATTTTTGGAAATAACACACATTTATTTTTGTTAAAACATTAATAGATTTAGAATAAATTTGTAGAAGATATGCCATATACAAATTAAGATTCATATCAAAACTTTATACTAAATATAGCATAATATAATATATTTAGTATGGACAAATATTCTAAGGATTAAAATTAATAATACCTAATTTAGAATAGAATATAATATATATGATATATATAAATATTCTAAAAATTAAAATTAATAATACATAATCCATATGAAATTAAATGTTTCACGCTATTATAACTAAACATTTAATATCATTTGATATAAAATTAAAAGAAATACACTGTGTACAAGTTTATTCTCTTAAATAAGTTAAGAATTATAGATAACTCCACTTTCGTAGATCCATATTAAGTGGGATTTCATATATCAAATGACACATAATAATATTATAGGTCAAAGTTCAATAAATGTATAATGTGTATAGTAGTTACAAAGTTGTCATAAAAACTGATCCCCATAGAAAGGCCTTGATAATAAGTCAAAATCAATTTGTAATATTTTTTTAAACTTTTTTATTACCTTATTCAAATTATGTGATTTAAATTTAAAAAGTAATTTGAAGTGGAGGAAAGAGAAAAGAATAATATAATTATCCTTTATAAAGATATTTTATTTGTACACTAGTTAATTATATCTTATATAAAATTAATTAGACATATTTTATTTGTAAGCTAAGTAATCATATTATATTATATGTAATATCATATAATATTAATTAATTAAGGTAGAATGATCTTATATTATAAGAGAAAATTGAAGTAACATATATTTTTAGTTAAATTGACTGATAATGTTTTTTATTGGTGATGTAGTTATTCCCAAAAAACATATTATCATTGCACTTGGAAAGAGTTCATAAATCTTTTTCAAATAAAGAGATCAATGATATGTTAAACATAAGGAACATATGTAAATATTTAATGATGAATTGAAGGAATGAAAAGAGATACAATGAATTCTTTAAGTTGTAATATATTAATTAGATACTTATTAAGGAGATTAAGAACTAAAGTGAATGAAAGGCTAGCAAAGTAAAGAAAGACAAGGAAAACAAGATATATAAATATAAAGAAATCATTCTTAAAATTTTTAGGATTGTAAAAGGCCTATACATGAAGCATACTCAAAACTTATAAATAGAGAGATGAATATAAGAGTTGAAAAAGAAATGTGCAAGAAGTTCGAAGAATCTCTAAATACAATGAGTTCAAGGTGAGATACGTAATGAAGGACAAGGAAAACAAGATATATAAATATAAAGAAAGCTTTCTTAAAAATTTTAGGATTGTAAAAAGGCCTATACATGAAGCATACTCAAAACTTATAAATAGAGAGATAAATATAAGAGTTGAAAAAGAAATATGTAAGAAGATTGAAGAATCCTTAAATACAATGAGTTCAAATTAGTGATGTAAACAAAAATTTAATAAGGAAAAGATAAATTTATGGATGATATCATGATTCAAAATTTGGAGCATGAAAATAAAATAAATGAAAATCACTAGAAAATATTCGAAAAAAATTACTCTCCAAGAAAATAAATGCTAAATAAAATGGCACTCTCTTTAATAAAAAACAATTATTTAAAATAAAGCATGACATCTTACTTAAAAAAATATTGATCATAAAATTATGAACAACAAAAACCAACCATTAAAGTTTATACCATATTAATATTATTATTATAAAAAAATTCCAAAGAAAAAAAACCAAATTCTTATAATTAAAATTTAATAAACAAAAATATAAAAGATCAATAACTATAACATTGGAAAATAATAAACATTGGGAAAATTTATATTTTAAAATAAAATTAAAAACAATTATGCAACATCAAATTATTAAAAGCTAACACCCACCAAAAGAAATTATAAACATTGGGAAAATTTATAACAACATATAAAATAAAATAAAATAAAAAAGCAATTATGCAACATCAAACTATTAAAAATTAACACCCACAAGAATTATATTTAAGGAATTAAACTATAAATATAGAGAATCAAGCATATATATAGAGATAAACAAAAATTACTTAACTCTTATTACCCAATAACATCTAAATGCTTTAAGGAAATGATTAAAAGGAAAGAGAGGATATTCTACATGCATGCATGACTTAGGAGATGACTTTGCCCTAGAGTCTTATGTGTCCATAAAAGTTTGGGTACATATGTAAATGTAATGAATCATTAAAATAATGTTATCGGATTTTACATGTTGTAATAATTTTATAATACATATGGATATTATATATTATGGTTGTGTATTTTAATTATTATTATTATTATTTTTATGATTAAGTTATATATATATATATATATATATAATGTTTATTAAAATTAATGCAGTCTATTGGAACTTAAGGAAGTAAGAGAGTAATTGCAATTTTTTAATATGTTATTTCTATAATAAAAAAGAAGGGTAAGAAGCATTCCTAGATCACTATAGTTTTGAGGACTTAACAAGTCAAGAAGGTTGTCACCGAGGTAACTGTTTTGGAAATGAGAGAAAATGTGAGTAAAAGTCAAACATTAAGAAAGTAAGAGAGTAATTGTAACTTTTTAATATGTTATTTCTATGGTAAAAAAGAAGGGAAAAAAGCATTCCTATATCACTATAGTTTTTCCAACTTAACAAGTCAAGAAAGTTGGTACCAAGGCAAATGTTTTGATGATGATGATGATGATGGTTAACGTCCACTCGGACCAATATTTGGTCTATCAGACCTAAAGAAAAGAGTTATTTAATTTGATTTAAGATTTTATTCCTATGCTCAAAAATCTTGGAGAGAAGCCTCTCGAGCTCACTATAATTTTGACATCTTAAAAGGCTAAGAAGGTCAGTATTGCAACAAAGATTATGAAATTGAGCTCTAATGTGGTTGTACACAGGACACTCTAAGAGGAAGTGATTTTCATCATCGATGTTCATATTCTCACAGAGATGGCAGATCCTTTCCATCCATGGTGTTTTAGGAACTGTCCAATGACCTGTTTCACTATGGAGCTCATGAGAGTTCATTCTAATCTTGGCTATATTAATTTTCTTCTTTGAGCTAGTTAAAACAGAGATATACTTTTGATCTTCTAAGGTGGGGTTGATGACCTCCTTATAATACCTTAATTTTCTTTTAGCTGCTAGATCTTTCTCACATCACATTTTTTCTTTGAACTTAGAAGTAATTTTTTTTTTTAATGTTAGTGATGTTTTGCAATGAAACATTCTCGTTGATCTCTCAATGGTTTAACCAGGCCCTCGTGTCTTTATACTAACCTCGTTTAAGCCTTAGGTGAATTTGGCTGGAATTTAAAGCTAGCATAGGAAGTCTATGGTCTCCTATGCTATTGAGCTTGTGCTTGTACAACAGAAGCCTAGTCATAGTTAGGATCTCAATAGGGGAAATACCCACTTCTATAAGGAGAATAGGATAGGGTGTATTGCTTTTAATTTTAAGGTTATACGTTATAAAACGCTTCTGGATTTTCTCAATCTTTCTCCAGGATTCTCTAGAGATGCTGCAACCCCAAACCTCACATCCATATAAGATAACAGGAGTGACTAAAGTTTCAAAGAGGAACTTCTTTCTATCCCACATTATGAGGTTTACCGTTTTACAATTATTTTCAAGACCAAAATAAGCTTTCCACCCCCCATTAATCCTTTTCAGAATGCTATAGTTCCAGTTGAGCTTATGATGAATATTAATTCCTAGGCACTTGTAAGAAGAAACTTCCTCCAAGTTACTAATGTCATACATAAAATTACCGTAAGTGTCCTTCTTGGATTTGATAATCATAACTTTTTTTTTGTCAGTGTTAACAGACATACCCATGGTAAAGAATAAATCCTTAAGAATTCTAAGTTGCTTATCAAGATCAGATGGGCACCTTATGAGAATAACAATATCGTCAGCATAGAGAAGAAGGATGATGACTATCCCAGCTAAGATCGTGCCAACACATCTTGCTTCCTCTAAACAACCTTCTAGCTTATCAATGTAATTGCCAAATAGGGTAGGGGAGAGGGGGCAACCTTGTTTAACTCCGATATTACACTTAATACCTTTCGACCACCCCTCATTTCTCTTTAACTTGGAAATTACATTCTCATATAACCTTATAGCATCCGCTCTTAGCTCGAAAGGAACATTTAGCTCTTCTAATATATTCCATAGGTTATTTCTAGGAATTGTATCAAAAGCCTTTCTAAAGTCCACAAAGCAACAAAAGAGATTGGATTTATCATTACGACATTCCTCACAATGATCCTAAGCGTAACGAGGTGGTATGTTGTTGAGTGCTACCTTCTAAAACTTGCTTGGCCTTTAGCCCGCTTACCTTCACTTTCAAGCCAAATGCTCAACTTCTTTTCCAAAATAATACCATATAACTTGGCTAAGAGAGGGCTGATCATAATTGTTCGATAATTATAGGGGTTATTTGTATCCCCACTTTTAAAATAGGGATAATGAGTCTCTGAGTCCAAGGTTTAGGGAACCCTTGCTTGACCACTTGGTTGAAAAGCTTGTGGATGTGGGGGATGAGGACAGGACCTCCAAATTTTAAGATTTCCACCTGGTAACCTCCAATGTCTTTAGCTTTCCTATTTGCAGGCGTTTAACCCCAAAATCAATGTCTTCTAGTGAGAAAATTTCTTTCGTTGTGAGCAAGGTTTCAAAATCCATAGCATTTGGAGATTCATAAAGCTTTTTAAGATAGGAATTCGAGTCGTGTAAAGAAATTTTATTATTATCTTTAGTTTTCCTAGTTAGAATCTACCTCCAAAATTCCTTAGGAGCCACCTTAGAGAGGTGTAAGAGATTCTCTTGTCTTTAATGAATATATTGCCTTTTTTTCCTTTTGGTTAGGGCTTTGTAGACTTTTATCTTGTTAATTTTGAGAGATTCATCAACAACTTCCTTAATTGCTCTCCTCGCACTTTTACATGTTAGGAAAAATACTGAGGGGGGGGGGGGTGAATCAGTATTTAGGGCGAATTAATACTTTTTACTTTTTTATGCTCTAAAACCCATATGCTACTTTGCTGAAGCCAACTAGCGTATACACGCGGATATCCTTCATAAAACTTGCGTATACACAGAGATCTAATTATGCCATTAATTCTTCACTTATATCATTCCATCATTCATTCATTAGATGTTCTATAAACAGTAAACATGTGCAGTAAGAACAGAATAAACCATCACACATTAGCATCACACATGAACACCAGGATTTTAGGTGGAAACCCAAGTCGGGAGAAAACCACCGCTGCAGTTGCTCAGCCTTCAATATTTTATTATAGAGAAAACATCTTACAACTTATGTGCTGGTGCAGACTCCTACCAGCACGCAGGCACCCACCTGCGCTCGTTTACCAGCCTCTCCTGGAAGGGAGCTCCAACCCCCTGACTCGTTTACCAGCCTCTCCTGGAAGGGAGCTACGACCCCCCGATCTCGTTTACCAGCCTCACCTGGAAGGGAGCTACGACCCCCGATCTCGTTTACCAGCCTCACCTGGAAGGGAGCTACAACCCCCTGACTGAAGGCTACAACCCTCAGCACCACCTTGGACCACGTTTCATCAATTTTCACACTGGATCCAACAACTTCAATAGAACACCACTTGCAGGCCACATTTCATCATATTTCCAAACTGGACCCTTTCCATACTTTTAAGCACAGTCAACCATGAAACAGATACATATAACTCACTGACAGATATCAGTAAACCAGCAGAACAGATCAGACATTTCTTACCACAGACTTCAGCAAACCCTAGTTTGCATACGCGCTTTCCTTTCACTGATGTCGCGTATATACGCGCTTCCATTCACATAAACCATCGTATACTTCTGTACATATTACAGAGTTCATTTCATTGCGCATACGCGCTTTCTCTTCAGCGAGGCCGCGTATATACACGCTTTCTCTGCGGCGAACTAGCGTATGGATCTTCAACCATTATAGAGCAGCATACTTCTTCAGATCAGATATTCAGTTCAGATTTACCCTTTTACTTCAGACAGATGTTCGCCTCATCTCAGATCTAAGCCTTCCATAAACAGATCTAGCAGACACAAATACATTCCAGATCTAGATATTCTTCTTCATCATTTCTTCATAGGTGCATCATAGATTCAGATCTATCATCAATCCTTTACCCTTTCCATACAGATATACTTCACAGAGAAGTATTCATTCAAGCTCAGACATCTTGCTCCCACACTCATAATTTGCACAATGAATTTCTTCTCTTTATATAGGTTTACCCTTTTTTTTTAATACCATGAGCCCCTTTTTTCAATACCATGAGCCAAAAAAATACCATGAGCCCAAAACTACATTACTTCCGATGGTATTCTTGGACGGGGTCATTTAGATGAATCATTACCCAATACAATGGGTCAATACCATGGTGGTTACTTCTGGTTTTGCACTTTATGAGCGCTTTTTCCCATACACGACTTGGAACGTTGTTTCCTACGTGCATACGCGACTTCCCCTAGACAGATCCACGTATGCCTTGAGACATACTCTTTTCACCATAGATTTAGCACATGCTGAATTCCTTTCTTTATTGCCTTCTATACTCACTGTAGATACATCAGATTTACTTCATCAAGACATATTCTATCAAGCACAACTTCATCAAGTAAGTTGCCATCATCTTCATCAGGTGGGTTGCCATTCAAGAACAACTCTCTACATCATATTGTCAACAAACATTGCCATCATCTTCATCAGGTGGGTTGCCATTCAAGAACAACTCTCTACATCATATTGTCAACAAACATCATATCACATCAGATTTACATCATTTACCAAGTCCATCAAGTCAAGAATAACTTCATCGGGTGTATTTTCCATCAAGGACAACACATGCCAACAATATCATGTCTTCATCTTCATTCAGTGGGTTGCCATCAAGGACAACACTCTGCATCATATTGCCAACAATCTCCCCCTTTGGACTTGATGGCAACCACAATGGTGTTTGGTTACCACAACAGCTAGGTACATTAAGAATACAATGACACCATGTCACATTCCCCATTTTTGACACCATTCTCTCTCTTCATTCAAACACCATGTCACTCTCCCCCTTTCACATCAAGGGCAAAGGGCGGATCAAAAACCAACATATTTTCCCCCTTTTCTCCTCAGCAGATTTGATATATATACTGAAGTGACCAAGCTCCCCCTGAGTTCATGCTGAATCTTCAAAACATATTTTCCAATGAAGTACATGACTCTATGACTTTCCTATCACCAATGACTCATACTTACATCAAATATCCATCCAAGTGAATTTACATATGAGACTCAAGTACCCAACCAAGTGGGTTTACACATTTCAACTCAGCTACCCAACCAAGTGGGTTTACAAAATTTAACTCAGCTACCCAACCAAGTGGGTTTACAAATTTGACAAGTCCTTTACATGACTGAATATTACAATTTTACATTAGGGGTCTCAACAAGACCTTTTCACCAAAATATAAATATGACCATTTATGACCAACACCAGAAAGTCCTCAAGAAAGAGAACATATTTCAGAACCATCATAATGCCAACAATGCATTATACTCAGCAACGCTAATGCTCCCCCTGAATCTGTGCATCCACGCATCCTTTTCATATGACTAAGGCTCCCTCTTAGTTTGTGCATCCTGACACTTTTACCAACAAATCATCAAGGCATCTTTATCAAAACATTAGAAATAGAATTATGAGAACTAGAACACCACCAGAGATACCAAACAACACTGCAGCTGTGCTGAAGAGAGCTGACTCCAAACAGAAAGTTGTCAGCAATCAGACATATGTGGTTTTTTGTGCAGGAACTCGCGTATATACGCGATTGTGTTTCATGAAACCCGCGTATCCAATGCCATCTTCTAAATTTATGCAGATTTGTTCTTTTGACTGGCAGAGAACACTCCCAGCTTCTGTCTTAGGTACTCGAACGCTTCCCTGGGCTACAGATAGAAAGAACAGTGTAGTTGTGTCTTCAAGCGTCATCCAACGGTTGTAGCATAAGCACATTAGGAACCAAGCCTTCAGATTCTTTGCAGCATCAATACAATCTTTCCAAGAGAGATTATCATACCAGAACAACATCTTCAAATATGTGTCAATCATCCATGTGGTCCAATATCACCATGAAGTAACATATGTATGGAAAAGATCTCAACCATAGTAACAAATTCTACATGTTCTATTCTTATTTCTGAATCAAACGACATCCAAATCATCCATGTGTGAGCACAAAAGATACTTATCAGCAACCAGGGCTCAAAATCTCATCATAATAAATCATGTACCAAGTCATCATCATTTGAGCATGAGTATCACAAAAACCAAAGAATAAGCAGTCATATTTCCAACAATGCAATCATTTGTATTCAACCTACTGCTCCCCCTGAACCAGTGCTCCTTCTTAACTTGTGCAACCTGAATATGTTCATCAGCAAGTCATCAACAACAATCTCTGCATGAACTGTCCTTATCTACGAATTATAAGACATTCATCTCAGCAGCAAATACTCTTCATCAAAAGCAAACAGGAATCATCCATAATCTTCAACATAAGAAACTAAGTATCATATCATCATAATTCAGAACTGAGAAACTAAGCTGATACTGAGTCAATAATACAGTTATTAACAGTCAGAATGATGCTCCCCCTGAACCTCTGCTCTAGATCTTCAGCTATCATAAAAATTCTCTTATCATCAAAGCATACGCGACTGTGTCTGTTGAAACTCACGTGTATATGCGACTTTTGTTCATATAACCCACGTATGGAAAGTGAAGCATAGAAATTTTCACATTCCTTCATCTCCCCCTGAACTTGTACTTCCTGTACCTGTCTTCTTCATATCAGATGCTTTGTCAGAAATACATGTAACCAGAAGAATCAAATCAACCATGAGAGTCATCATACATTGCTCCCCCTTGTGACGATACATTACTAAATCTCATAATGTATCCCACATCATTCCTGCAGTCAATCAGAGAAGTAAGCTTCAGAAGTGGATGATTGCAGTAGGGTCTGAATTCCCTACGTTTCTGATCGGTCCTCCTTCTTCTTCCAGATTTGTTTGAACTGTCTATTTGTGTGCTGGAAGTTATCCAATATCTCATATCTATTCATCCTGCATTCCTTTTCTACATGTCCATACTTGTTACAAGAATAACATCTCATGTGTCCAGAGAAATGAGCATAAGAATCATAATGAGTATTTCTAATCTTCCTTCTTTTACAATCAGCTGCTTTATGTCCATACTTGTTACATGAAAAACAATATCCCTTGAAGAAACGAGAGTACCTTTCTATGTAGGAACTGTTTGTTTGAGGCTGAAATGATCTGCTCCTACAATTTGCTGCAACATGCCCATAATTATGACATTTAAAGCATTCAACTTCATTGACTGATTTCCTTTGAGATTTCATCATTGTTGGTTGACCTTTTGTTTCTTTCAACACTTCAGGTTTTGCATTGACATCCTCTGAATTTTTAGCACTTCCTTGTGAGCTAGATTCTCCTTTAACAATTTCATGGAAACCAAGACCAAGTTTGATAGCAGGAGACCTTTGATTACTCAGAATATTGTCCAAAATATTAGTACTATCTTGAAACCTCAAAATTTTAACCTTTTCTTCTAATTTACCTTTGAGAATGTTTACCTCAACCTCCAAGGCTTGACATTGCTTTTTCATGCTTTCTTCTTTTCTTCTTCCATCTTCTACTTGATCCTTCAGATTTAGAATCTCTTCTTTCAACCAATTTTCGTTTTCTTCACATGTTTGTTGCAGCTCTTCATTCTTCTTATTTGATTTTTCCAGATCTTCTTTTAGAGAGATGATTTCTGCTTCAAGGCCTTCCTTTTCAAATGGTTGTAGTGGTTCCTCATTCTTCTTACTTGATGCTTCAAGATCTGCTTGTAGAGAGATGATTGCAGCTTCAAGTCCTTCATTCTTCTTGCTTGATTTTTCGAGATATGCATTTAGATCATTGATTTCTGCTTCTAGTTCTTTAATTCGATTGGATGCATACGTATGAAACCTTTGATACTTGTCCACCTGTCCATTCAACATTTCTATTTGTTCTTTCATTTGAGAGATCATCTCTTTGTAGATAGAATCTTTCTTATCAATTTCCTTTTGTTGTTCTTCAACTTTGATCTGGATAGCTTCTTCTAGATCCACAACTTTACTTTCACTATCATTACCTTTGCATATACAGTTAAGTAAAATACAAGAGCAACGATCAATACCTGTTTCTATCTGTCCATTTATCTTCTCATTAACTAATCTTTGTTGATCTTTGAAAACTTCTTCTGGGTCCACAACATAATTTTCACTATCTTCACCATTGTTTGCACCAATAAGAGTATTCCAATGACCCCAATCACTATCTAATTCATCTTCTTCAATTTCTGCTATATAAGTTTTTTGAGATATCTTCTTGTTTCGAGTAGCCTTCTTCTTTTGTTTCTTTGCCATGAGTACTTTTACATCATGGTCAGAATCTTCTTCATCTTCACTGGTTACTTCATCATCATCTTCATTTGCATAATAACTCTTCCTCTTTTCAAATTGTTTCCCTTTACCATGTTTTTCTCTATAAGGACATTTAGCAGCATAATGACCAACTTTTCCACACTCAAAACATTTGAAAAGAAGCTTACCTTTGAATATTCCAGTTCCCAGTTGGATTTTTCTCACGAAATTCGCTTCTTCTTCATCGGATATGTAGCTGGATTCTTTGACAACTTCCTTTTCTTTTCCTTTTGTAGAAACCTTAAAAGCAGCTTCTCTGATTTGAGAAGGACCTCCTTGTCTCATTTCAAAAGCAGTCAGAATACCATGTAGTTGAACAATAGTAAGAGTTTGCAGATCTTGCCTTTCTTCAATAGCTGAAACTTTAGAGTCAAATTTTGAAGTAAAGGATCTTAAGACTTTTTCCACCAGAGTAGTATCGGTTATAGTTTCACCCAAATTTCTCATCCGATTTACAATATCATCTAGACGAAGAAAGAAACTGGCAACACTTTCATCACTATGCATCTTCAAATTTTCATATTCAATTCTAAGAGTTTGGAGTTTTGCACTTTTTACCTTTGTATCTCCTTCATAGCTCGGAATGATTTTGTCCCATATTTCTTTTGCTGAATGTAGCTGCATCACTTTAGCAAATTCTGATTCAGACATGCTTCCTAATAAGACATTCACTGCTTTGGCATTGATTTCATACTTCTTCCTTTCTGCTGCATCGGTAGGAATACTTGTTGGGTATTGATAACCTTCTTCCACGATTGCCCATACATCTGCACCAAGACTTTGCATATATGCTTTTGTTCGTACCTTCCAGAATATCAGATTGCTTCCATTGAATAGAGGTGGCTTTATAGACATTACTCCTTCTTGACTTCCCATTGCGACGGATCTCCTTCAAGCGATCAAGCTTCTGCAGAAGGACCTGCTCTGATACCAATTGTTAGGAAAAATACTGAGAGGGGGGGGGTGAATCAATATTTAGAGCAAACTATAACTTTTTACTTTTTCATGCTCTAAAACCCATACGCTACTTTGCTGAAGCCAACTAGCGTATACACGCGGATATCCTTCATAAAACTCGTGTATACACAGAGATCTAATTATGCCATTAGTTCTTCACTTATATCATTCCATCATTCATTCATTAGATGTTCTATAAACAGTAAACATGTGCAGTAAGAAGAGAATAAACCATCACACAAAGCATCACACATGAACACCAGGATTTTTAGGTGGAAACCCAAGTCGGGAGAAAACCACCGCTGCAGTTGCTCAGCCTTCAATATTTTATTATAGAGAAAACATCTTACAACATATGTCCTGGCGCAGACTTGACCAGCACGCAGGCACCCACCTGCGCTCGTTTACCAGCCTCTCCTGGAAGGGAGCTACGACCCCCTGACTCGTTTACCAGCCTCTCCTGGAAGGGAGCTACGACCCCCTGACTCGTTTACCAGCCTATCCTGGAAGGGAGCTACGACCCCCTGATCTCATTTACCAGCCTCACCTGGAAGGGAGCTACAACCCCCTGACTGAAGGCTACAACCCTCAACACCTCTATGGACCACGTTTCATCAATTTTCACACTGGATCCAAAGCTTCCTTTAGGACACAACTTGCAGGCCACGTTTCATCATATTTTCAGACTGGACCCACTCCATACTTTTAAGCACGGTCAAACATGAAACTGGTACATATAACTCACTGAAAGATATAAGTAAACCGATGAAGCAGATCGGACATTTCTTACCACGAGTCTGACAAACCCTAGTTTGCACTTCTGGCTTTCCTTTCAGTGTAGAAGCGCATACGCGCCGTTCACATAAATCTATATTATACCTACGTACATATTACAGACCTCATTTCATTACGCATAGCTAGCTTTCTCTTAAGCCAAGCAGCGTATATCTGCTTCTCTGTGATGAACTTCTTATATAGATCTTCAACCATTATAGAGCAGCATACTTCTTCATATCAGATATTCAGTTCAGATTTACCCTTTTACTTCAGACAGATGTTCGCCTCATCTCAGATCTAAGCCTTCCATAAACAGATCTAGCAGACACAAATACATTCCAGATCTAGATATTTTTCTTCATCATTTCTTCATAGTGCATCATAGATTCAGATCTATCATCAAACCTTTACCCTTTCCATACAGATATACTTCACAGAGAAGTATTCATTCAAGCTCAGACATCTTGCTCCCACACTCATAATTTTCACAATGAATTTCTTCTCTTTATATAGGTTTACCCTTTTTTTTTAATACCATGAGCCCCTTTTTTCAATACCATGAGCCAAAACAATACCATGAGCCCAAAACTACATTACTTCCGATGGTATTGTCGGACGGGGTCATTTAGACGAATCATTACCCAATACAATGGGTCAATACCATGGTGGTTACCCCTGGTTTTGCACTTTATGAGCACTTTTTCCCACTTGTGACTTACCAAAATGAGATCCACGTATGCCTTGGGACATCACTCTTTTCACCATAGATTTAGCACATCTTGAATTTTTGACTGGTATTGTATACCTTACTCACTGTAGATACATCAGATTTACTTCATCAAGACATATTCTATCAAGCACAACTTCATCAAGTAAGTTGCCATCATCTTCATCAGGTGGGTTGCCATTCAAGAACAACTCTCTACATCATATTGTCAACAAACATCATATACAATCAGATTTACATCATTTACCAAGTCCATCAAGTCAAGAATAACTTCATCAGGTGTATTTTCCATCAAGGACAACACATGCCAACAATCTCATGTCTTCATCTTCATTCATTGGGTTGCCATCAAGGACAACACTCTGCATCATATTGCCAACATTACAATCTTTGTCATACCATGGGTTGCTTTTGATATCTCTTTTATTACTTGAGACTTCAATTGAGAACTTATTAATAGAATATGAGAGGGTTGTCTTAAAATTATGATAGAGGTAATCTATGTTGTCTATAATAGATAAAGGAAGCAAATTAATTTTTAATTCAATTAGAAAGAGATCGTTTTTATTTCTATCAAAGATTAAGTTCTTTTGAATATAAGGATTATATTCTATGGGATCTCTATGCATGACAAAATTGAGAGTTATGAAAAGGCCTATGATCAGAGTCAGGCTGGTGGTCGTCTAAGATGTCAAAATTTATTATTTCTTTGTATAAAGGGAGATCAAAAATAACATAGTCTACCACGTGTTGAACCCTTGGTTAAACTGAGACAGGGGGTGAATCAGTTTAATGCAGTCATGGTCTTGTAAAAATTTCTTTTACACTTATTTACATCTTCATTTTGTGATCAACTTAATATTCAATGGAAAAACAATCCTAATAAGTGAGCAGCATGTATTAAACAGATTAAATACAAAATATCAACACATACTCATCATGCACATAGACAACAGATATAAATGGAAACCCATAAGGGAGAAAACCACATCTTATTATTGTTGTGATGCAAAGGCAAGCTCCAACTCCCTCTCACCACTGATTTTCTAAAGGCTCCAACCTACAAGAGGGTACTACCTCAATTCTGCAAGCAACAACTTGCAAGGAAGCTCCAGATCCCATATATTTTCTACAGGCTACAACCTACAGGAGGCTCCTACCTCAGCCAGCTACAACTGCACTTTTATCAAGCTACAACTTGACATGGAAGCACCAACTTCCTCACTGTACAATAAAATCATATGCTGATTTACCTGGATATCAACTCTTTTTTTGTCCTTCTTTACTGCTGTCCTTCCAGCCTTCAAATTTTCTTTATATCATCTCTCGATCTTCACAACTGCTCTCTCTGCTCCTTCTTCTTCTTACACTGTTTCACTCATTTCTTCATTCTCTCAACCTCTGTATGCATATGCTGGTAACATTATTTATATGGATCACTTCATAACTATTTGCATTCCACATGGAATTCAAAATGAACAGGTATGACTCTTTGCCTTCCCCCTTCTCATTTTCTTGTCTAGAACATTTAGAATAATATAACAAAATGTATTACGATGGAGTTTTTCTTTGCCTACAGAGACTTTCCTTTACATCAAAAACAATAGAAATCCAATAATACATTTACAGTTACAATCAAGCATTTCAATTCAACCCTTTCGGCCTCTTGCTTTTCTGTTTATTTTTTCTTCTCTGCCTGCTGTCCCTTTATCTTCTCTACCTTTTTTTGTATTTCTAACTGTTCTGCACAGGAACAGGTCCTTTTAACTGTGTGAGCCTTTCCTTGCCATGATCAACCTTCACCGATATTTTAAACACATCATTCTGCCCTTTTCTCTGTGTCGGGTCCTTACCCGAGCCTCTCTACCCGCGTTCATACTTTCCTTTTTGTTTTACGTTATAATCCTCCTTTGCTCTCCGAAACCATTTAACAAAGGAAATCCACATACTTCCGGACTTGAAATGCTTTCGATTTCAGCTTTGGTCTTCATCGCATCTGCTCTCCTTATCGCACTTCGGCGATTCCAGTTGTCCATGTGCCTTCTTCCATCTAATCTCCCGATATGTAATATGTGATGGGTCCCACTTGACTTTATTGCTACTTCGCATCGCAACTTTTATAACTTGTGAATTCTTATACCGTAAGCATCGCCAATTGCGATATGCAATTGTGACGGGTCCCACTTGACTCTATCACTATTTCGCATTTCGGTGTTTCCATGTGTTTCTGGCTATGCGTAGCTCTTCCAACCGCCGATGTGATTTCTCAAAGGGAAACCTTATACCTTCAGATTTTAAATCCTTTTGACTTTTTCTTTGAAATTGCATCGCATCCGGAACTCTTATCACATTTCTTATTTTGGCAATTCAACCCTACTCTTATGATCTTCACCCTTCCGATCTTGCGACTTGCAATATGTGGGCCAGGTCCACGTCATCTCCATGTCATCGTGCCATGTCACCTTGCCACGTCATTTCCATGTCATGGCCAAGTCACTGCCATGTCATCTTGATTTATTTGTGATTTGTGGGGCAAGGTCCACATCAGCTGCCACGTCACTTGCCATGTCATAGCCACGTCATCATATCGCACTTCGCATTTTCTGTGACCACTGTGTTTGTGCGATTTTCCTCCTATCCCGATTGCAATATGGGATCACATCACATCGCATCGCCCCTTCGTGGTATGTGATGGACTTCACATCGCCGATGTGCGATATAGCACTGTGGTGCCACCTGTCCCTTCGCATCGCCACATCGCATCGCTCTTGCTTCCGATTTATGGTATGATTTCTACTGATGCGATCATCACCGTTGATTTGTTCATATCTACGGTCCTCGTTGCTGCTAGAACTTTCAATTAATACTCAAGTGCTAGCATAATATCATTTCCGCTTATGTTTCTCGACTTTATGGTTTAAATCCCAAATAAACCACATAAATATTTAATGGCTCACAGTTGTACTTTTGGGCTTTAGGGAAGCGAGTCCTAGTTCATGGTACTGCGGAGGCACTCCTTGGTATGGAATCATCATTTGGCTTGTGCTACTGCAGTGAATGACAACCGTCGATCTGTGGTCAACGCCCGATGGGCAGGTCAACTACGGAGGCACCCCCTTTTTAACCTTTGGAACAATATAACTCACTTTAACCCAATGTTTTAAACTCTTTCGGAATGAATATTAGAACCTTCGGAAATGTTTAATTTAATTTTAAACAAAGGTTAAAATCCCCTCGGCAGTGTATTTCCGAACTTCAACCATTTAATAAAACTCCATTGACATATCATTAAACCTTTGGAAATATTAAAAACCCTTCAGAATATTTAGACCTTCGGAAATAATTCCGGACTTCAAACCCTTAATAAAACTTCATTGCATACAACGTGGGGTCCATACCTTGTTTTAAATCCCACGCAGCTTTTAACGTGAACTCCGTCGGATCTTCCACAGATCTAATCGGGCGACAATCGCGTTTAATCAACCCCAGAACTTTGTCACCCAAAAGTAACGCGAAATGGGTGGTATTTTGCTCGTGACGTGTCGCAATATCATTTGATCACGTTTGAAATGGGAAAAACCACTCACAACTCAAAGGCTGTGCGACAGCAGTGTCCGGTTTCCTTCAAAACCACTTAACCTTCAAATTCTGTTTAAATTGCGTTTGAAGCCAGATTTCCACCGGATTTCAGTTTTAACTTCGATATCTCTAGAACCTTCCTTCTCCATATTTACACAGAGGCTAATGTGCATTCAAATCCTCCTCCACTCCTTTACAAAAAATTTAACTCTACACACTTCACAATCTACACAGAAAGACCATAAATTCAATGAATTCGAAGAGATGAACCCTTCGGGAAATTTTCCAAGTATATAAAGATAAAAAAAATTATGCAATTTATTAAAATAGAGGCCAAAATCCTCACAATCAATTCTTCTATGGTTTAACCTCTATATTCAATTTCTGTGGTTCTTATCCATTGTTTTCCATTACAGTAAAAACCCCAAATGGGTAGTTGCAACCCACTGATACATTAAATCCTGTGTGACATCTCTACAACAATTCCATCTGAATCTGATCTACTCTCTTTTCTTGGTGCTTCTCCTTTTTGCTCCTTTGTGCTCCTTTTCCATCAATGACAATATTTCCAACAGTCTCCCCCTTTGGCATTGATGGCAATACTCCAATGCTTCCTCCAGGACTTCCTCTGCTTGCCTTTTAGAAGACCCTTTCTTCTTTTGCTTGCTTTTCCTCCCCCTTTGACATCAATGGCAAAGGGTTGCACTTTTCCCAGTGTAGTTTCTATATTTTCATAATACTTTGATCTTGAGGACCCGTTCCATGCACTGCTCCATTTCTCTAGCTCTTTTGTGACAATTTATTGACTGCTCTCCCCCTGGAATGATGCTTTCTTGACTGATACAGACTATCACTGGACTTCTGTTCTGATCCCATTTCTTGTATGTAGCCCTTATTATTATTATTTTTCATCATATCAGAGAGTAACATCTACAGACACTACCCCTAGCTTGTCTCTTAGATATTCGAATGGTTCTTTAGCAAGAGGTTTTGTGAATATGTCTGTTGTTTGTTCCTTAGTTGGTACATATTCCAACTTCACTAATTTCTATGCTACTTGTTCTCTGAGGAAGTGGTACTTTATTGGGATGTGCTTTGTTTTTGAATGAAGTAGAGGGATTTTTTATATACTTATTGCACTTGTATTGTCACATTTGATAGAAATAGGTTCATCAATGCTTACCTTCATGTATTGGAGAGTTTGTTTCATCCACATTACTTGTGTGCAACATGCTGCTGCTGCTATGTATCCTTCTTCTACTGTAGATAAAGAGATAGAAGTTTGCTTCTTGCTTAGCCATGCCACCAGACTTTTTCCCAAATAAAATGCACCTCCACTTGTGCTTTTCCTGTCATCCACACAGCTAGCCCAATCTGCATCTGTGTATGCTGTCAATGTGAAGCTTTTTCCTTTTGGATCCATAGGCCATAATGTGAAGTTCCTTGAAGATATATAAATATTCTCTTGATTGCAAGTAAATGATTTTGTTTTGGTGCTGCTTGATATCTTGCCACAAGTCCTACTGCCAACATAATGTTTGGTCTAGAAGCTGTTAGGTATAGTAGAGTTCCTTTCATGGATCTGTAAAGTTTTTGATATACATCTGTTGATCCATCATTAGCACATAGTTTTCATCCAGTGATCATGGGAGTTGACACAGGTTTGTAGTCTTCCATTTGAAATATTTTCAACATTTCTTTTTAGTATTTTTCTTGCGAAATGAATATTCCTGTGTTCTTTTGTTGAATTTGAAGTCCTAAATAGAAGGTGAGCTCTCCAATCATAGACATCTCAAATTCTAATTTCATTTCTTCAGCAAATCCTTTTGCTAACTCATCTTTGTTGCTACTAAACATGATGTCATCTACATATACTACTACAATCAAGAGTTCATTATCATTAGCCTTTATGTACAAATTGTTGTCTACTCCTTTCTTGAACCCTTGTTTTTGCAAGTATTTGTCCAGCCTTGAATATCATGCACGAGGAGCTTGTTTTAGGCCATATAAGGCTTTCTTTAATCGACACACATAGTCATGTTTATCTGTTAATGAGAATCCTTTAGGTTGTTCCATGTAGACTTCTTCCTCTAGATCTCCATTTAGGAAGGCAGACTTCACATCCATTTGACATACCTTGAAATCATGATAGCATGCAAAGGCCAAAAACATTCTGATTGCTTCCTTTCTAGCTACAGGGGCAAAGGCTTCATCATAATCAAGACCTTCAATTTGTGAATATCCTTTGCATACAAGTCTAGCTTTATTTCTGATTACCTGCCCTTGGTCATTCATCTTATTCTTGAATATCCATTTAGTGCCAATGACATTTTTCCCAGTGGGTCTTGGAATTAATTCCTAGGTATTGTTCTTCTAAATTTGGTCCAGTTATTCATTGATAACATTTACCCAGTTTTTGTCTTTGCTGGCTTCTTCGAACTTTTTTGGGTCTATTTGAGATAGCATGGCTAGGTGTACTTCTTCTGTCTGTTCAACAAGCTGTCTTCTTGTCTGGACTCCCACACTCTTGTGATAGCACACCACCTAGCATACCCCATAGGAGGCACAACCTACAAATAATCCCATAGTACCTCAGGGGAATCCTAAATAGTCTCTTAGTGCTTAACCCAAGGCAATCCCATAAACCATCCCATAGCGAGCTCCATAGTAGTTTCCACTATATTGGAATGCCTTCTCTAACAACCTGAGGGTCATGCCTTAAGTTTTTATGCCATAGACATTCCAGCCACTAGCGGGATAGGTTCCGTTTGGGCATATCACCAGACAGTCTCCAATTATTTGATCTTCTGGATGGTTCTTTTGAGTGTGTCTTGAGGGAAAATTTGAGTTTAATTTAGTATCTTCTATTTGTTTGCTCAGTTCATAATTATCTTGGTTCTCATCTTCATGATCATCTAGAGGATTGCCGCATCTTGTGGTTCTTGTTCTGTTTGGTAGATCTTCATCAAATCTTACATCAATGCTTTCCACCATTTTGTGCAATATTTTGTTGTAGCACCTGTAACCCTTACTCTTGGATGCATATCCTAAAAATATTCCTTCATTAGCTCTTGCATCAAACTTCCCTAGTTTTTCATCATTATTTTTTATGAAACACTTTCTTCCAAAGAATCTAAAGTGCTTGATTGATGCTAGTTTACCATGCCATAATTCGTAAAGAGTATTATCACAATTTGGCCTTAGATGGGATTTGTTGAGAATGTGAACAGCTGTGTGTACTGCTTTTGCCCAGTAGGTTTGGGGAATGTTACTTTCTTGCATCATAGCTCTGGCAATCTGTTGTAATGACCTATTTTGCCTCTCTACCACTCCATTCTGTTGAGGTGTACTTGCAATTGTAAATTGTTGTTTTATCCCATGCTCATTACATAGGTCTACAAAATCATAGTCTGTGAATTCACCTCCTCTGTCTGATTTGATGCACTTTATATTGCATCCTGTTTGATTTTCTACCAATGCCTTGAATATCTTGAATTTATCAAGTGCTCTAGATTTATATTTGAGAAATTCTACCCACGTCATTCTGGAAAAATCATCTATTATCAGCATGAAATAAGATTCTTTGCTTGGTGCTTTAGTTCTTGAAGGTCCACACAGGTTCATGTGTACAAGATGAAGTGGCCTACTTGTTGATAGTTTATCTTTGGTCTTGGAAGATGTGCGGGTCTGTTTTCCCAATTGGCAAGATTTACGTATGGTATTTGAAGGCTTCTTTATTGCTGGCATATCTCTCACTGCATTATTCTTACTCAGATTGATGATGTGGTCAAAGTTTAGGTGTCCCAGTCTTCTATGCCATAACCATGATTCATCAAGCTTGCTTATGTGGCATGCTTCATTATATTCTTCCACTATATAGACATTACTTTTTGTTCTAACACCTTTGATCAAGGTCTTTCTTGTGGTGCTTGATCTTACCTCACAATATTGGGCTTTGAAAAGGACCTCACAGCCTTTATCACACATTTGACTAACACTTAGCAGATTGGCTTTCAGCCCATCCACAAATAGTACATCTTGAGCCTTCCTCTTCCATTATTCAGACTGACTGAGCCTTTTCCTTTGATTTTACCTACTTTATCATTGCCGAATGTTACATTTCCAGATTTCTTTTCATCAAAGGTTACAAACTTGCTTCTATCTCCAATCATATGCTTTGAGCATCCACTGTCCAAATACCATTGGATTTTCTGATCTTGGGCTATTAGAGCCAGGTCACACTTATTCAAATTTTTTTCCACTGCAAGAAGCTATTTGTTTGGCACATTTTCTGAGAAGATGGACCACATTCTTTGAGAGGACATTTGGAAGACATGTGTCCAATTTTATGGCATACAAAGCATTTGATTATATTTTTAAATGGATTATGTGTACGAGTGAACTCTCCATTGTTCATAAATATTCTTGGGGTTTTGAACATCAGTCTTTGTCCATATGTTCTGCACTCCATGGCTTTATGGCCAAACCCCTTACAACAAAAACAATACCCATGGAAATGATTAGTGTACCTGGTGAAGGGTTGTCCTCTCCATTTGTTTTCTTGAGGTAGTCTTTTCAATTTTTGCATCTTTTGCTGGTTGAAATCGATTATATTTGTCTGACAGTATGCAAAAATATGTCCCAGCTTGTGACAGACAAAACAAGTGATATTTCTCATAGGAGGAAAGAATCTCATTTGAGAGCTTCCAAATTTATTCAATTCATATTCAGGATTGTAAGAGCCTTTTTCAGCTGATTGTTTCTTCATTTTGTTCTTTGTCTCTTGATGTTGCTGCTTGTTTCTGTTTGTTTCATCACACATCAAGTTCTTGTTGGATTCTGCTTCTATGGTTCCTTTTTGCTCTATTTCATTATCCTTTATAGATTTTACAAAAATGATATTCTTGTTATCTTATACCTTGGACTTACTGGTTTCTCCTTCATATCCTATCCCAACCTTTATGAGAGGAGACCTTTGAGTGTTTAGAATCATGTCCAACTGTTTAGTGCTTGTCATTCGAGGAGTGTTCATTGACAATTCCCTTTGGGTGTTTTCTTGTTTATTTCTCAGCCATACCACTTCTTCTTCCAATTTCTCTTGCTCCTTATGTTTATCTTTAATTTTATTTAGCAGAATGTCTTCCACCTTCTTAGCTTCCTCAAGTTCTACTTTCAATTGAATGAGGTCTTCTGAATTTGGTACTTTTTTTACATATTTGAGGAGAATGTATTTCTATTTTCTGCACTTGAGTTTAAGTCATTCTATTTCCTCCAGGGCGCTTCTTAGCTCCCCCTTAAGATCTACCTCACCTTCTTCCTCATCTTCTATAAGGAATCATTCAGACTCTTCCTTGGACATCAACAAAAATTCAGAGGTTCCTTCTTCATTTGATGATTCATCTGAGTTTTCAGATGCACTGCTATCTTGCTGAGCATAATATGATCTTCTATTGAATCTCTTCCCTTTCTGCCAGTTATTTGTTTTGGTTTTCTCTGTCTCTTGAGTCTGATTCTTTGTTTTCTTAAGAGGACACTTAGATGCATAGTGCCAAACTCTTCCATAGTTAAAGCATTTAAATGGAAGTTTACCTTTATACTTGCCTAAGCCTCTATCCAATCTTCTGACAAATTTGGTCTCTTCTTCATCAGAGCAGGAGCATGTATCTTCTTTTTCTTCTTTTCTCTTCTCTGTCTTAAAGGCTACCTCCCCCACATTTGACTTCCTCTGTGGAAGTCTCATCTCATAGGCTGTTAAGTTTCCAAGTAATTGGTTCATGGTCAATGTTTCCCAATTAGCTGTTTCTTCTATGGCAGAAACCTTGGGGTTAAACCTAGATGGTAAAGATCTCAATATATTTTGTACAATTACACATTCTCTAATGGTTTCCCCTAGATCTTTCATGTTATTTAAAATTTTTGCAACCCTTAAGAATAAGCTGGCAACATCTTCTTCTTCATTCATTTTTATATTTTCAAATTGAGCTCTATAGAATTGAGCTTGGCAGCCTTCACCTTTTTATCTCCCTCATGGATAATTTCTAATGTATCCCATATTTCTTTGGCAGTCTTGTTGTGCATTACTTTGATAAATTCTGCCTCACACAAACCACTTAAGAGAGCATTCATGGATTTTGCATTAGCTACAAAATCTAGTTTGGCATCTTTCTCTGAGTCAGACTCCTTTGGGGCATATCCCAATTCCATAGCAGCCCAAACTTCTATTCCTAGAGACATTATGTACGTCCTTATTCTAATTTTCCAGAAGGCATAATTTGTACCAGTGAACAAAGGGGATTTATTTGTTGAGCATCCTTCTAGACTAGCCATCTTGGGGACCTAGGATCTCCTCCCAGTTGTTAAATTGATACAAAAGGAACCTACTATGATACCAATTGTTGAACCCTTGGTTAAACTGGGGGGGGGGGTGAATCAGTTTAAAGTAGTCATGGTCTTGTAAAACTTTCTTTTACACTTATTTACATCTTCATTTTGTGATCAACTTAATATTCAATGGAACAACAATCTTAATACGTGAGCAGTAGGTATTAAACAGATTAAATACAGAATATCAACACATACTCATCATGCACATAAACAACAGATATAAGTGGAAACCCATAAGGGAGAAAACCACATCTTTATTTTTTGTCATGCAAAGGCAAGCTCCAACTCCCTCTCACCACTGATTTTATGAAGGCTCCAACCTACAAGAGGCTACTACCTCAATTCTGCAAGCAACAACTTGCAAGGAAGCTCCAACTCCTATCTATTTTCTGTAGGCTACAACCTACAGGAGGCTCCTACCTCAGCTAGCTACAACTGGACTTTTATCAAGCTATAACTTGACATGGAAGCACCAAATTCCTCACTGTACAATAAAATCATATGCTGATTTACCTGGATATCAACTCTGTTTTTCTCCTTCTCTACTATTGTACTTCCAGCCTTCAAATTTGCTTTATATCATCTCTGGATCTTCACAACTCCTCTCTCTGCTCCTTCCTCTTCTTACACTGTTTCACTCATTTCTTCTTTCTCTCAACCTCTGTATACATATGCTGGTAAAATTATTTATAGGGATCACCTCATAACTGTTTGCATTCCATAGGGAATTCAAAATGAACAGGTATGACTCTTTTCCTTCCCCCTTCTCATTTTCTTGTCTAGCACATTCAGAATAATATAACAGAATGTATTACAGTGGAGTTTTGATTTTCCTACAGAGACTTGCCTTTACATCACAAACAATAGAAATTCAATAATACATTTACAGTTACAATCAAACATTTCAATTCAACCCTTACGACCTCTTACTTTTCTATTTATTTTGTCTTCTCTGCCTGCTGTCCCTTTATCTTCTCTACTTGCTGTTGTATTTCTAACTGTTATGCATAGGAACTGGTCCTTTTAACTATGCGAGCCTTTCCTTGCCATGATCAACCTTCACTGATCTTCTAAACACATGATTCTGCCCTTTTCTCTGTGTCGGGTCCTCACCCGAGCCTTTCTACCCGCATTCATACTTTCCTTTTTGTTTTACATTATAATCCTCCTTTGATCTCTGAAACGATTTAACAAAGGAAATCCACATACTTCTGGACTTGAAATGATTTTGGTTTCAGCTTTGGTCTTCATCGCATTTGCTCTCCTTATCGCACTTCAGCGATTCCAGTTATCCATGTGCCTTCATCCATCTGATCTCCCGATATGCGATGGGTCCCACTTGACTTTATCGCTACTTTGCATCGCAACTTTTATAACTTGTGAATTATTATCCCATAAGCATCGCCGATTGTGATATGAGATATGCGATGGGTCCCACTTGACTCTATCGCTATTCCACATTTTGGCGTTCCCATGTGTTTCTGGCTATGCATGGCTCTTCCAACCGCCGATGCGATTTCTCAAAGGGAAACCTTATACCTTCGGATTTGAAATCCTTTTGACATTTGCTTTGAAATTGCATCGCATCCGGAACTCTTATCGCATTTCACATTTCAACGATTCAACCTTGCTCTTATGATCTTCACCCTTCCAATCTTGCGATTTGTGATATGTGGGCCAAGTCCATGTCATCTCCATGTCATCATGCCACGTCACCTTGCCACATCATCGCCATGTGATCGCCACGTCACTGCCACGTCATCTTGATTTATTTGCGATTTGTGGGGTCAGGTCCACCTCTGTTTCCACGTCACTTGCCATCTCATCGCCACGTCATCATATTTCACTTCACATTTTCCATGACCACTGTGTTTGTGCAATTTTCCTCCTGCCCTGATTGCGATATGCGATCGCATCGCATCGCATCTCATCTCATCGCATCACCCCTTCGCGGTATGCGATGGACTTCGAATCACCAATGTGTGATATAGTGCTATGCTGCCATGTGTCCCTTCGTATCGCCACATCGCATCGCTCTTGCTTCTGATTTATGATTTGATTTCCGCCGATGCGATCATCACTGTTGATCTGTCCAAATATACGGTCCTTATTGCTGCTGGAACTTTCGATTAATGCTCAAGCGCTAGCATAATATAATTTCCGCTTATGATTCTCGACTTTATGGTTTAAACCCCAAATAAACCACATAAATATTTAATGGCCCACAACTATACTTTTGGGCTTTAGGGAAGCGGGTCTCGGTTCACGGTACTGCGGAGGCACTCATTGGTACGAAAATCATCATCTAGCTTGTGCTACCGTAGTGAATGACAACCGTCAATCTGCGGTCAACGCCTGATGGGCAGGTCAATTGCAGAGGCACCCCCTTTTTAACCTTTGGAACAATATAACTCACTTTAACCCAATGTTTTAAACTCTTTCGGAATTAATATCAGAACCTTCAGAAATGTTTAATTTAATTTTAAACAAAGGTTAAAATCCCCTCGGCAGTGTATTTCTAAACTGAATCAACCACTTAATAAAACTCCATTGAAATATCATTAAACCTTCAGAAATATTAAAATACCTTCAGAATCTTTAGACCTTCGGAAATAATTCCGGACTTCAAACCCTTAATAAAACTTCATTGCATACAACGTCGAGTCCATAAATTGTTTTACCTCCCACGCAGCTTTTAATGCAAACTCCGTCGGATATTCCACAAATCTAATCGGATGGCAATCACGTTCAATCGAACCTAGAACTTTATCACCCGGAAGCAACGCGAAATGGGTAGTATTGTGTTCGTGACGTGTCACAATATCGTTCGATCACGTTCAAAATGGGAAAGACCGTTCACAACTCAAAGGCTGTGCGACAATATTGTCCGATTTCCTTTAAAACCACTTAACTTGAAAATTCTATTTAAATTGCGTTTGAAGCCAGATTTCTGCCAGATTTCAGTTTTAACTTCGATTTCTCTGGAACCTTCCTTCTCCATCTTTACACAGAGGCTAATACACATTCAAATCCTCCTCCACTCTTTTACACAGAATTTAATTCTACACACTTCACAATCTACACAGAAAGACCATAAATTCAATGAATTCAAAGAGATGAACCCTTCAGGAAATATGCCAAGTATATACAGATAAACGAAATTCTGCAATTTATTAAAACAGAGGCCAAAATCCTCACAATCAATTATTCTATGGTTTAACCTATATATTCTTTTTTTGTGGTTCTTATCCATCATTTTCCATTACAGTAAAAACCCCAAATGGGCAGCCGCAACCCACTGATACATTAAACCCTGTGTGACATCTCTGCAACAATTGCATTTGAATCTAATCTGCTCCCTTGTCTTGGTGTTTCTCCTTTGTGCTCCTTTGTGCTCCTTTGCCATCAATGACAATATTTCCAACACCACGCTCCTGCCAAGCCCATAGATGCAGGTCATCTTGCTAGAATTGGGCCACTTCTTTAGACTGTTGCAAATTATGAGATCCTGAGCACTACAGAGCTTGACTAGCTCCGACCCGAACAAATTATCCCCGAGGTCTTAAGAGCTTCTTTTGTACCGGCTAGCCAGAGTAAGGTCTTTGTCTAACCAAAGAGGATTGTGTTGGAATGATTTCTTAGAAGAATAGCTTGGTTGCTTGAAGTTCGAGCATTAAAGTCACCCATTAAAAGGATATTACCTTCATTCCTTAGGCTAGAAATATCATTCTCTAAACCATTGTAAGGACTATTTTTATCTAGATTCTTTTTCTTATAGAAGTTATAATTAATGGGGGGAAAATAACAGATTGCTATGTAGGTATTTTTATCATTAATGTGAGTAATATCAATCCAACTATATTGGTTGTAAGGGTCGTTTTTATAAATCCTAGCATGGGGGGAGATATTCTTCTTAATGTAGCAAGCTATGCCCCTAATACCTCAACTGGAGGATTGCTTGTTCTAGGTAGACCATAGTGCAAATCCATCTATGTTAGGGGCCTTAGATTCTTCGTGCTCCCAAGTTTCAACAAGCAATATAATATCAACATAATTTGAGATCCAACTTAGCTTGGGGCCTTTATTCCATGGAAAGCCCCGACAGTTCCAAGAAATAATTCAGAGCATGTTGAATTGCTATTTATTACTATCTTTTTGGTTTCTATCTCGAATAACTACTTTTCTATTTTTGATTATTGCCCATTTTCCTTCCTTCCTAGCTTCTTTTACATTTTGAACCTCCTTTCTTAATTCTACTTGATCTTTTGGAATGAGATCTTTGTTTATAAATATTCCCGTTCCTTTTAGACTTGAGGTTTTCCTAAGTATGCCATACTTATGGTTAGTAGTGCTCACCTTTATTCAGATCAAACTTCCTTTATTCTTAGTTAATTTCCCTAACCTTGTTGCTTCTGTGAGACACGTGGTTTCAATTTGTAATCTATTATGTAATTCTGTCTGGGCTATGGCTAAAGTATCCTCCTCTGCCTCCTCTTTCAAACCGAAGATTATAAGGTTCAAGGCCCTTTTATTAAGCTCATGGTCTAATTCGATCAATTTTTTCATTTCATCTTTAATTGGTTTGATATCTAATTTACCTGCCCCACTATTTAGGGTGAGATTGTTGTTAACTTTTTCTTCTAGTTCTTTAATCATGTCCTTCATTTTAAGACTCTCTATATTATCAGCGTCTCCTTGTTGGGATGTTTGGTTCGTATATTGGTTTTGTTTTTCTATGACCTGCAACCTAGTTTCCATTGCCTCCATTTTATTCTCTGATAGTTCTATTTTATTTTCTATTTTTTTTTGGATCTTGTCTTCAAGATATGTGAATTTGTTTTCCAGCATGGCTTCTAACTCAATTTGTAGCTTGACTTCTCTTTCTTCTGTATGTTTCTCTAAAGACTCTATATACTCATAAAGGCTCTATGGAGTAACTGTGCTAGGTCTACCTTTGGTAATCTTTGGTAGCTGTGGTGAATTATTCATAATTGAAAATATATGAGCAGATATGTATTAGAAAAAGATAAGGAATGTGTGCACCTGAATCTCAGCAAACTGGACAACAGACCTCAAGTGCCCATGTCTGAAAATTTATCGAAAAAATCACCGAAGTAGTAATGGAGAAAATTCACCGCAAAATTTCGCCGCAGACCCAAGTATTAATCCAGAAAATTCACCGCGGACCCAAGTATTAATTGAGAAACCCAAGTATTAATGGTAAAAATCAAACAATCTAAGAAAACATATTTTTCTTCTTCAACCCTCTTAAATATCACAAAAATAACAAATTCTTTTATATATATAGAATTAAAAATACAATATAATTATTTTGAAAAATGTAATTCAAATCTTATTTTATAGAATTGATAATGTATAATCTGTCTTTTAAAAATATTATTTTTATTATTATTTATAATATTTTAATTCAAATCTTATTTAATAGAATTAATAACATGCCATCTGTCTTTTAATTTATTATTATTATTTTTTTAAATATATATTATTATTATTTATAATATTTTAAACTACGGTTTAATAATAATAATATTATTATTAATATTTCAATTATATTATAATGTCATTTTATATTTTATATTACATTTAGAATATAATAACCATTATTAAAATACATAAAATGTTAATATAATCTATCAAATAAAACTCAGATCATAAATCATTTAAAAGTTCAACATATGCAACATAAATAATTTATGTGTGTGGGGTATCGAAAAACATTCTATCCACGTAAATAAGTATTTTAGATCTTAATTTCCTTTTGACAAAATACACTTATTTCTTAAAAAAAATGTGCTATACATCATTATGAGTAAATGGTTGTTGTGTGAAAATATATCTACTAAACACTAATAATAATAATATATATATATATATATATATATATATATATATATATATATATATATATTTTTTTTTTTTTTTTTCAGAAAGAAAAAAACGCTGAATATATTGATAATATATACAATACATATTCAAGTAATCTCAGCTGTGGAGAAACACAGCGAGAAATCCTCCATCATTTGCCCCAAGTAATTCTGCTCATAACTTGAGCAAGATCAGATGAGTGGGCATCCTCATGAACAGGTCAAGATCCGACCCGGTTACAAATACAATCATGTATGATAATCATGGAATAATATGAAAAGGTTCAAAAACATTCCAGATACCTGATACATATCCAAAAAGGAGACTAAACTCGAGAAGCATCAGAAATGATTAAAAGAGGAAAATGAGGACGCTCTTGAGTCAGCGCATTAGAAATGAAGAATAGATGATGCCAGCCCGATCCAAAAAATGATCAAACATGATAATAGTTCAGCTATAACACATCAGCTGGGCTGTCATTATAATATATAAACACGCTCGCCTGAAAGAAATTGTCACGCTCGCTTGCCATATGTGCCCGCTCGCTTGCCGCTGCTCGCTCGCCTGAGAAAAGATATACAGAGATCTAAAAGTACCGGCAATGATAATGACATGAAATATGCACAAAACGGCTGAGGAATTGGATGCATAGAAACGCTGGCCAAAAGATTATGACACGCACGCCTGATGTAGCTAGATCCGAATCCATAATGAAAATACTAAGGCGAGAACGTTCACTTGTGAACAAAATTATGAAAAGCACCATGACACAAAGGAAGCTGTTATGATACTTATAGAACCTGTTGATCCAAATAAACAGTAAACATCCGCATACTAAAATGATAACGGGAAACAGATAAAGAAAATTAAGGAAGGGGGATGTCCCTCATGCCTATATATATATATATATATATTAAACATTATTATTAAATATAAAATTGAAAATTTGTAATAATTTTAGTTTTGAGGTTGTGGTTCAAGAGTTATGTGTGTGGTTTGGTTTTCACAAATCTGAAAGTCTATTAATTATATATATATATATATATATATATATATATTATATATATATATATATATATATATATATATATCATTTTTCAAAAAAAAATTATTGTTATTATTTTATATTATTTAAGTACAAATATAATTATTCACGGATGGATATGCGATCAAGTATTTTGTTATATATATTCTTTTTTTTGTTATTTGCAAGAATTAAGGAAGAATGAGTATATGGGTTTTCTCAGAAATAGAAAAAACTTGTAAGAACCAAACCACCACAGGTAGCCATTAGACCACGACCTCAAATTAAAATCATTACAAATTTTCAATTTTATATCTTATTAAATATAATAGTGTTTAATAATATATATATATAATTTTTTTTTTCTATAAAAAAATAATTATTATTTCAATTATTTTATATTATTTAAATACAAATATAATTATTCATAGGATCTTGGATAGGTAGATTGGGTGGTTTTTTAGGGTACTCTTTAATATGAGGTTATTAGTTCAATTTTCCAATTCCTCACTTTAAGATATTCCTTAATGTGAAGTTACTAGTTCAATTTCCCAATTTCGCACCATAATCAAGATAATATATTGAACATGATAAAAATGTAACCTTGCCAAACTTTTATATATATAATATTTTAAAAAGCTAAAATAATATTTAAAAAAAAAAATTGTATAATTATATATAAATTAAATAAAAATATGCATATGATGACTTTCTAAGTGACAAAAAGATACAATGAGTTCATATTATTAATCAACCCAATTATATATCGAAGATATAATTATATTGTTAATGCAATCATAAATGTCAACCGAAGATTATTTATATGAGAATTAAATATGCTAGAATGATGATGGAACATATTGTCAACTAATTATTGCCACAAATGATATACAATACAACCAATAAAGATTATGTATGATAAATAATAAATATGTTAGAATGAGATAGGAAACCTATTGTGCCAAAATGTCAATGCTCACGTTTACAAATAAAGAACTAACCATGTAATCATTTGTTCTCATAATTCTAAAATTATAAAGAGAAATACCCTCTATCTACCTACATGTAAACATAACACTACACTCCGAGCATTGAGTTAAGGAGAAGCTACATCTAGATGTTAAAATGGGTTGGCTTATCAATACTTTTTAGGCTAGATTTAATGTATGTATGGTAATGTAAAATTAAAATGTTTGGTTTTAGGTTTTGTGTTTTGGGATTTTTTTTTTGTTTTTTTGTTTTTTAATAAATTTAAATTATTAATATTTTTGGTGGTTAGTTTAATTGGTTGAGTGGTTGTTAAATCATTTCTATTATTGAGAGGTTATACGTTCAATTTTCTCGACATTCTCTAGGTTAGGCTTTATGGTTGACCTAGTAGGAAATGATCTTTCTGAGTAGATATGCATGGTAAAAATGAAAGTGGTGATCACTGACCTCGAAAGACTATGAACCACATAAAATTTAATAAATAAATAAATAATAAATAAAAAAATAAAAATCGAAAAGTGTTTGGAATCCAACGTGGAGAATTTTTATGTCACTCTTCAATACAAACCTCTAAAATACAGACTCTTGAAAGTAAAATTATTAATGATTTATTTTTTATATAAGCTAATTTTTCTTTTTATTATTAATTATAGAGGGTTAAATTCAATGAATGAGCCACTTATTAAATTTCCTTTATTCTTGCTAGTGGTAAAGATGAGTGTGTTGTGAATTAAATTTGGACTAGTTATAGTAAACTCTTATTGACTAATTGCTAAACCATAATGTCATCAAATTATTGATGTGTAGCTGAATTTTTTTTGTTGGTCAAAAGATGATTAAATTTTTAGGAAATTTTTATTTGGGGATTTTGACATAGAGCCATATAATGCTAATCAAGGAACAATGTGGGGTGCATTCAAAATTCAACTTGGGTTGGTTGTGGTAAACTCCCATTGATTTATTGCGAGAACATAACCTAATTGACATTTTTTGTTGGTTAGATAACTAGATAAGGCTGCAATCTTGAGATGTGCCTCTTTTTGGATTATCAAGTGAATCCATTTTACGTTTGCCAAGAATAGTGATGAGCATGTTGAGATTAAAATTTGGGTTGGTCATGGAAACTCCTACCAATCTACCACTATAGCTCAACCCCATTCACATTTTCTTGGTAGGTGAACCCCTTCTACAATGGAAGAGGGTTGAACTCTTGGGAGGCATTTCTTAAGGGATTTTTACATAGAGTCCTTCTACATCCACTAAGAATTATGATAAGCTCCTTGCAAATCTAAGCCTATGCTAACTATTATAAACTTCCACTCAATCTATTTTTAGATAATAACTTATTGACATTTTGTTAGGTGAACCTCTTTAGTTTTCTAAAAAGGGTTGAACTCTTAAGAGAGGATTTTCATGTGAAATATTTTGCATTAATTAGAAATGATGTGGTATATGTTAAAAATAAAATATGCACTAATTATGATAAACTCCCACCTATATATTACTACATCATAAACAATTAATATTTTTGATCACAAATATTTTCTTAAAATTTTTTCTATTTTTTTTATTAATTAATTTTCTTTTAATAGATCATGTATCAAGCATACATATCATAACAAGCAACATCCTCACTATTGTGGTCTTCCATAAGGAACACCAAACCAATGACAATGGAGGTATTGTAAATCCTTTGTCTATTAAAATGAGCAAAAATAATCCTACTAGTTGGGAATCCCTATGCCAAGACACATTTATGGCACCATTGTCAAACCCACTACATATAGTCTGTCAGGTAACACTGGCATACCATCATTAAAAATTATACAAGAAAATAAAATAACTTTCCTTGGCCATAAAACATAAAACATGAAACCAGTGCATGCATCATTCATAAGAGAATGTTACCAAGGTTTGATCCTGAGTGCTTGGGCCTGCTAGAGACCAGGGCTGGAGCTTGAGCACTTGGTCCTGCTAGAGTGTGAGGCCCACACTGAATATGCCTCTCACCGTAGGCCATCTAGGCATCGCGTTGGTGTCTTTGAATCTATTGGATGTCCTTGAGATAAGCTATAATTTCATTGTGGTCCTCATGTTTCTCTTTGATGGAACAACCCCAAATATCTTTCATTTGTTAGTGAAGGGTGATGGAATGGAGATATTGGATTACATGCCCCTACTATGGCTAGGGTGAGGGACACAACCAAATATTTCATCTTGAATTTTAGAGGTTGAATGGGTCTACCTTTTTGTTGCTCTTAAGGGTTCAAGATGTTGGAATTTTTCTTGAACTTTAGGAGGGGTGACAAAAAGGTAAATTTCAACAACTAAATGAGCTTAGCATTGGGATTTGGTCATTCCCAAGGAATCATGGCCCCCATACCTTTGCCTTGGGAGCTTTATATTCCTTGGCATTACATCCAAAAAGTAACAAAACCCTGTACAAGGGACTTTCGAAGAAGGATGAGGGAGGTTGCAATAGATCAGGCCATAGGAGGATGAACATAGACTGAGCTAACCAAAGGGGTGAATACTAAAGAAACTGGATTAAGGAATGAAAAGGGAGATATATTTGGGTGAAGGATAGAGGTAGGGGGATAGAAGTTACAATAATAAAAATATATAATTCAACCTTAGCGGTCCAACTCAGAATCATAGGATTGAGAATTAGAAACACAAAATTAAACATACCAGCTAGAGGTGATGACCAATGGATAATTTACCAATTTGAATTTCATTCTTATTCCGAGTGCCATCTGATGATTCCTAATGTTGACCCCCTCACTAGATTTTTATTAGTCACATCTCTTGCACCCGAGAGGTCGCGAAGAAGCATCAAATTATACAAGAAATGATGTAATGGAAACTATGGAGGTCCAAGCCTTGAGCCTTCCTTCACGAGAGTGTTGAATAACAAAATGCTAAGGGGGAAAATCCCACCTGTAGCTTGGTGAAAACATGGAATTGGTAAGAAATGACGGAGAAAGCCCAAGCAAGGTAAGAAGACACAGATGTTGCAAAGGTTACCATATTAATTTGTGTATTGTCATGACTCATAGCATGTGTGATTGCATGGGGGGAGTTGGTAATGACATCTCGCTCCTTAATTACTTGAGAGGTGGTTGGGTGGAAGGCCTCCCCTTTCCCCTCCACTGGCTCTGTTTCCAACATCCTCATTGAGGTTAACAAAAATGACTATGGATTGTATTAAAATAATGTTTTAATTAAATAATCCAATAAGACAATACAAAAAATTAAAATATTTACATCAAAATTGTTGAACCATTTATTAAAATATCAATAGTACTTTCTACTATAACCACTAGAATAAAAGCTCCATTCTATTACTTTTTATTTAGAAAGTGTATATTCATATAAATTTTTGTCACAAAAAAACTAATTAATTTCTGAAATATTACATACTTCAATGACTAATAAACATCAAGCGCATTGTGGGCTTCCAAGTTGTTACTAGTCTTGGTGGACTATATAATAGAGGATTGTTTCATTGCTTCAGTGGATGGTTACTACTTTGTAGCATCCTCCTTATGCATTAGGAAGTCCACCACAAATAATCCATTTGAAAGGGAAGGATGAGCCATTAATTAGTTCTTTTCATTAACACACTCTTTCTCCAACTCCATCTTTTCAATCTCTGCCTACAAAGTTCCCATTTTATCGTCTTACACTTCAAATTTTATGAATATTATTGTTTGAGCCAATTCCTATTTTCCATTGTTGATATTAATTCATAATCTATTCGTAAATTTATGCTGATATTTTTCTTTGTGTTGCTTGGTATTCCATTGCATTCCTCCTCTTCTAATCCTTCCTCTAGCCTTCCCACTTTTTGGTGTACAATGAAATAAGCCCAAGCCTCTTCACTATGCTCTTGCACCTTAGAATACACCTACATAAATTTGAGTTCTCATAGATAGGGTAATGATTTGAATGTCCATGAGTATATTTCCATCCCCTCTTTGTCACCTTTAATGCAATTTGTCTAGGCTATAGCTAGCACATCAAAGCAAACTCATACATTGCTTCACTAAAAATAACCTTGATATTCAAAGCATCAATCTATCATCTTGAACATTGTAATAGGACTTGTCTAAAGACCTTTAAATGGGTTCAAAACTTGGACTCAAGACAAGGTATGAGGAGATTAAAAAAAATACAATCAATCTTTTGGTGGATCTATGCTTAATACCACATGAAAGTCATTGTCCCATAAGCTATTTGATAAAAAGGAATAAAGGATTTAAATATATTAGTACTCACCTTTGAATATACTTAGCAACTTGTCCATATTGCTTTTGTATTTTTCCATAGCTTAATGTGTACTTCCTATTTCATAAAAGATATTATAATAAAATAATCTCCATTTATTCAAAAATATCTTAAAAACAAACATGAAAATAATTGTGGTGAGTCCTCAAAACATATAAAATTCACAATGCATAAATTTCTCTACCAACTTTTCAACCCTAGAAACTAAAGGACTTAACTTATATAATACTTAACTTATTTAATCCTCAATAAAAGTGTTATTTTGTTTTCTTATGATAAAAAATGACCCTTTCACCCATAATATTTATTGAATGAAAATAATTAAAACATAAAATATACATAAACTATACACTTCAAATGTTTAATGTTAAAATTTAAAAAATACATCTAACACCAAACCCAAATTACTGCAACAATCTATTATTAGACCCCACCCACAAAAAGGCCCTTTCTAAGGGTCAAGCACACCTGATGGGGTCTAAAGTCAGGGAAAGGACAAAGACACTCAACCATTTCAATTAATATGAAGGGATAAATATAAGAAATTTCAAGTATTAAAGAATTGAATATAACGAAAGGGATAAGCATAAGAAATTTCAATCATTGAATTTGGAGACTTTGGAAAACTAGGTGGGCACGAGGCTCATCCACTTCGCCGACATAATGGACCACTCTGGATTCTGCTTAGTCTTCATATTATAATAAACTATTAGGTCAGCCATAGCTTTCCCTGGCACTAAGGTACAGTTCTGAAAAAATAAATCAATATCCAGGTCAAGGTTCCCATTAATGAATGGAACAATGATTTATATATATTTTCAAAATCCCCAAGTGCAATAATTTGAATTACACACCAGCATCACAGAATCACAAGACACAAACTCAAACTTCAAACTAATCTCTATTCCCAACACAAACTCATGAATCCATTGAATTTTTAATATGTGCTTCAAATCCCAAGATTGATCTGAACAGACTAAAAGTATGGACTTGTACATTGCATTTGATTAATTTTCAAATATCTCCAGACTCCGAACCAACTAACAGCAAAATCCAAAAGTTGGCAGGCTTTTGTACAGTGTAAGCTTTATTTCGGGGATTTGGATTTGTAAGCAACCACGTTTATCAGAATTTTTTTTCACAACTCTAGCTAGATCCATGAAGTGTCAAAATACTATACTAGGGAAGGATGACTTCAACCATTAAATATTTATGTTTATTCAGGGAGGATCTGATACTCCCTGAATTTATAAGTACTCGGTTATAAAGCATGATCCTCCCTGAATTTATAAGTACTCTGTTATAAAGCATTTAATATTTTCTAGGTTGGAATGTATTTTATTAGATTTAAAATTATTTTGTTTATGATTGTAGGTTTTAGATAAATGGTGATAGGAGTTTTGTTAAGACACTTTTTAATATAAAATTAAAGTTATTGTTTCAATTGTCTGTTTTTATTTTGGTGATATATTGCATATGAAGAAGATATAGTCTTACCAAACTTACAAAAATATAATAAAAATAATACGATATTTATAAAATATGGTTTTAACAATTAAATATTTGGCTTATAAGTTCAAAACTAGTACTAATATTAATGTTTTATATGTTAGAATATGGTTAATTGAATTTAAAGTTAATTTATTTGTATATTAATTGTAATTTAATGGCTTATGAGTTAGAACTAGTACCAATATTAATGTTTTATATGTTTGAATATGGTTAATTGGATTTAAATTAATTGTAATTTAATAGAATATGTGTATATTGAATTTAGGAACTAGTATGTGTATATTGAGTTTATGAACTAGTACTAAGTTATGGAAGATTCCTAAATTCATAAAAGCTCAGCTACAGAACATTTAATGTTTGATGTATTAGAATATGTTTTTCAGAAGTTAGTTGTAATTTAATGGATTATGTTATTCTATAATTGTAGCTAAATTAATAAAGCCAGGAAATAGGACAAAAAACTTTTGAAACTGATTGCAATAATTACGTATCTTGTTTATGATTTCAGGGACTAGTACACATATTAATGTTTTATATGTTAGAATATGGTTAATTGGATTTAAAGTTAATTTATTTGTATATTAATTGTAATTTAATGGATTATGAGTTAGAAGTAGTATCAATATTAATGTTTTATATGTTGGAATATGGTTAATTAGATTTAAAGTTAATTTATTTGTAAATTAATTGTAATTTAATATAATATATGTATATTGAATTTAGGAATTAGTATGTGTATATTGAGTTTATGAACTAGTACTAGGTTATGGAAGATTCCTAAATTCATAAAAGCTCAGCTACAAAACATTTAATGTTTGATGTATTAGAATATGTTTAATTGCATTTAAAATTATCTAGTTCAGAAGTTAGTTGTAATTTAATGGATTTTTTTTTTTTTAATAATTGTAGCTAAATTAATAAAGCGAGGAAATAGGACAAAATACTTTTGAAACTGATTTCAATAATTATGTATCTTGTTTAGAAACATCAAGAGGATTGGATTTATAAGCAATGACTTTTAATAAAACATTTTTGACAATTCTGATTAATCTATAATTAAATACTATGCTTATAAATATAATTAAATATTTTTCTTACTATAAAGAAATGTTATGGTAACAACTATTTAGTACCATGTGCATTATTGGATTTAAATATTATGGTACAAAATATCTACTTACCATGTGTATTATTGGATTTAAAGTAAACTTTTTTATAGGTTAATAGTAAAATCCAAAAATTCACAGTTTTTGTAATATGTCAAATTAGTTTTTGGAAATAATATTTATAAGTAACTCCATTTGAGAGCTAGCAGTAGTTAAATAATTTTTTTTATCCTACATGATTCATTAAGGAAAGAACATAACCAATATCACGGTAAATTATAGCAAGTATAGAGCAATCAATACTGAATTTTAAAAATATTGGCTAATTTCACTACAAAATGTTTAATGATGTATTTGTTGTTCAAATACATAATGATCTTATATATACTCTCTATATAATGTTGGCTATTTTTAAGGTAAAATAATTTTATATTGTAAAATTTAGACAAATCATTTAAAAAAAATATGGAAATTGGGGAATCTTTTTTTGGGAAAAATCATGGAAAATTAGCATACCCGCAAATATTAGCCCATTAAATTTTCCATGGCAACCATGGACTTAATTGGAAATTAAGTAACCACATAAAAGATCAACCTTAATATAATATCCAACTTTTCCATAACTACTCTCTTTTGTAACTTATAAAATTTGAAATTGATCAACCCTTATGCTATTACTTAGTTATGCACAGTCAATGACAAATAGTTGATACTAATACACTATGAGATGTTTGCTTAGATATATCAAGAACACACAACTTACATTCTATTTAGTTATGCAGAGTCATTGACACATCTTAAGTTCTACTTAGTTATAAAAGTCATTGACAAATAGTCGATATTAATACACTTTCAAATGTTTACTTAGTTATTAGTTATGGTTAATAAAATTTCTTATAAATGGCTTTAATTAAATTTTAATTATATATTTGAAGTGAAAATTAAATTAATAACTTGAATTAAGATTTTAATAATTTTATAATCATATTAATAAATTGTACATAAACATTATTTTATTAATAATTAAAATGAAAAATACAATTTTTGACATAAAAAGTGGATTTAAAAAAATAAAATATGCTATCAACATTTAAAGAAAGATTGAAATAAAAAATAAACTTCATTGAATATAAATATATTATTATTATTTAATTAAAAAAAATTCAAAATATTATATGAAGTGTAAATAATATTGAATATCAACATAAAAAAGAAAATAAAAGAAGAAAGATTCAAGATGATAATATCAACTATAAGTGTAAATAATATTAGGGAGTAAGAAATACAACTACTTTTCTTAATCATATTTTCAACTTATCTTTTTATAGATTACTCAAATATCAAGTACATGTACTCATTGGATGCTAAATTAAATTTCACATTAAGAAATATCCACTTTGCATAATTTTAATTGCCCCACCATGACATAAACTAAAAATGATGAAAAAATTATCTTTCATAAAAAAATAAACACCATTTTTCCATATATTTTTAGTCATGGCTAATATATTAAGAGTATGTATTTTGGATACTTGTAAGATACAAAATTTAATTTCATAGGCAACAAACACTTAAAATTAATGTTGGAGTATCTATAAAGAAAAAAATTGAATAAACAATTAAAAAAATAATTTGATTTCTTTTCCTTTAAAAAATAAAGGAATGAGAGGCATAATGTACATATAACTTTTACAATTTTATTTCACATACTATGTGTCATATTCCAATAGTATAAGAATAATCACTAAAAAAAATTGTCCATTGATAAATACTTATTTTTTAGATTACCTTTATTTATTATTATTAAAAAAATATCTAGATAAGCTTTAGGATTATTACGCTAGCATTTCCTCATTTTATTAAAAGTTTATTTTTATAAATGTCAAATTCATTTGAATTTAACTTTATTTTACCTAGTAGTTTAGTAAAAATATTTGGAGTTTGACTATTAGGTGGACAATATTTTAGTTTGATGATGTCATTGTTGATGGTATTATGATGAAGTGATTTTTATGTCAACATACTTGGGTTCAGAATGAAATATTAGATTCTTAGCCAATTTTATTTCTATTTAGCTATCAATGAATAAACTAAGTTAGTATCTTGTAAATAGGGGTAAGATCTCGCAAAAATTTGTATAGATAGAAAATTTCACATGTTACTTCCACCTTTATTGAAGAGTTTGCAATTGTAGCCTTCTTTTTACAACTATAAGACACCATTTTTGAGTCCATATTCATTAGATAATTCAAAATTTAATGTTTCGTCATCAATACCACCTGCAAATTCTTCATTTTAATATCTAGTAAGTGTAAAGTTGTCCTTTTTCTTATAGAGACGTCTAACATCCTTTGTATCTTGAATGTAGTTGAAGACATTTTTTAGTGCATTATAGTAACTTTATCTAGGTTCCTACATGAATCTGGAAATAATTCCAACTACATATAACAAATATGGATGGGTATTTGTCAAGTAATTGGGGCTTCCAACCAATTCTTGTAGTGAGTACTATTCACCAATTCTACTCCAAATTTTGTTTTGTTTCATAAGTGTAAGAGAGGGTTTAAAATCCTTCATCACAAACGTCTTCAATAATTTTGTTGCATACTTGGATTTACTAAGACATATTCAATGAGATTGTTGAGAAAATCTCATTCCAAGATAGTATCAAAGTTGCTCCAAGTCAATCATTTGAACCACTTTTGAAGTTCTTGTTTCACTTTCGTGATGTGAAATTCATGATTCCATATACTGATTAAGTTATCAACATAAATAAAAATGTATACCGAGTTTTAAACTTGCACCCTAAAATAGGAAGTATCATCAAACTCATAACAATGAACACTCACACATCTAAACTTTTATTTGTCATTTTTTTTCATACCATGCTTTACGTTACTACTTCGATTTATATAAATCTTTGATTAATTTGCAATTTTTTTCTCTCTTCTTATTCAACTTCAAAAACCTAGAGGTTGAGTCATATAAAATTATTATTTCAAGTCACCATTAACATCAATTTAGTGAAGTGCCCAAACATATTGTGTAGCCAAATTAATTACCATTTTTATTGTATTTCACTTTACTTTTGGTGCAAATGTTTCTTCATATCCTGTGCTTTATTTCTGAGCAAAACCCTTTATGAAAAACTTCACTTTATTATTATCAATTTCATGATTTTCTTAATAATTGATTTCATGAACCCATTTGCATCCAATGGGTTTAGAATATGTTGGTAAATCAACAAGTTGCTAATTTTATTTTCAATTACTAAAGTATATTGATCCACTCAGCCTTGTTTCTGTTTTCTATGTTTCATTCCTTTTTCAAATGTAGTGGGTGCAATGGAAGTATGAATATTAAGACAAAATTGGATTGGATGAGTGGGGACTCCTAATCCATATTCTATTTTTTATTATCTAGACGAACATGTTTGAATAGTTGTGTGAACCATTTTGTTTTACTATGTCATGCATTTTGTGAAGTTTCTACATTTGATCTTATGTTGAATAAGAAACATCAACTAAAGAACAATCATCTAAATCTTGAACATTCATGCTAGGGCCAAGAATTTTCTATTGCATTATTATTATTATTATTATAGTTTTTTGTATTTTGAGTTTCTTTTTTCTCCAGGTGACTATGGAGATTATCAATCTCTTTAGGAGTTTATTTCCATTTCGTCAAAGAAAAGAACTTAAATTATAATGAATCTCCCACTAGATAGGAACTAATAACCTTTTGTTTCTTCTAAATGTACAATAAGCATGCAATTTGTACTATGATTTTCCTGCTTAGTCGTTTTTTTTTAGGAACTAAGGCATCAAAAGTATATATGAAAACTCAAAGATGATTACTTGAATTCTTAGTACCATACCAAGACTTATATGCAGTGATTCCAATTGAGGATAATGTAGGTGATAAATTTCTAAGATAGAAAGTTGTATGAACTACATCTACCCAATATTTTATGCATAACCCCTTGAAATGTAACATAAATCTTATTATTCCCTTTAGGGTCCTATTTGTTCTTCTTATGACCCATTTATGCTATGGAGCATAAGAATTTGTCAATTTAATTTTTCCCACTTTTATTACAACATTCATTGAATTCATTAGAATTTAATTATCTTTATTATTTCATGTTAATGTGAGAATTAGTTCCTTGGTAACAATTTTAACCCAAGTGTTGAAAAAATATGAAATTTTCAAAAGCTTATCATCTTTTGATTTATTTTTTAAGAAATACACCCAAGTCATCTGTAACAACATTGGGTAAAAGTTTCATGTAATAAAGGATAGTAAAGGAAAAATAAGACCAAGGTCATGGGACACGTATTCCAAGTTGAATGTTGGGAAAGCACTATAGTGGGCATCACTTTTGGATTTTTTATGGTTAAGGAAATTGGAAAGGCATTGACAGAGGCAAAGAGGAATAGTTGAAATTTAATTATATAAAGGAAAATAAGAGAAAATGAAGGTGAAGAGACACAAATTTTCATGTTAAGGAAATTAGAAGGAAAATGGGAAAAATGGAGACATCAATGATAAACAAGCATCAAAGGATCAATTCACGACATTTTATCAGTTTAATTTTGGTTTTCATTCACTCTAGCACACTTGAGTATTCTTGGAGAATTTTGGCATTCACTTGGATTTGGAGAAAGGAAAGAAAAGGAAGTCAAAGGAAAGCAAAGGAAAGCAAGAAGAAAGTTGGATCAAAAGCTTTAGTATGAGGATTTTGTAGATAACAAGTTGCATGTGTGATTTCCAAGCTGAGATATGAATGCATGGTACATGCATTTGTTTATTTGGTTTATTTGTTGTCATTGGCATGAGTTTTTTCTAGTTTGAGACTGGTTTCCACCTTGCCTTTCCATTTACTATATAGCCATGTTGTGATGGGACTCGTTCTCAATTGACCTTTAGATTTCCAGAAGGTTTTGGAACTGGTTGAGGTGGTCACAGGAAAATTCCCAAGGGTCGGGGGGTGGAGATGGTTTTCTCTTGGAGTCCCTCAACAGGTGGCTGGAGATAAGAAAATTTTTCAAGGTATGGTGAAGAAATTCTGAGGCATCCAAGCTTGGTTTTTTTTGTGATCTTGGGGCCGGTTTAGGTGATATCACGATATATTGAGGGTGGAGGTGGTTTAACCTTTGGATTCCCTGGTTTTTATGTCTTGCTTTATCCCATGAAATCCTACATTCATGCTTGGAATACGGCACAGTGGTGATTGGCTGAAATAAAATTTTGGTTCAACCCAATCTATGGATGGGTGGTACGTGGAAGTCCTTGACTTGGTTGGATTTTGCATATGTTAATAAGAGTTATTTTCCTATTGTTATATATGAGCACTTGTACTTGTTATTATTTTGATTTGATGATTGATTTTTTATGGTTAATATTCTGGTTATATGTTGGTTGTAAGCATGGTTCTATGATATGATCTAGCTATGTATCTTGTTCAATGATTTGATAAGTATTTGAATGGTTGATGAATGCATTGGATAAAAAGTGTTTTCTCAACTACTTGAGAGGTAATTAGACCTTCTTGGTGACTATAAGATGAAATTCAGAGATTTAAGATCAAATATGCACTCATGACCTATAAATTACATGTTTACCATATTTTTGACGAAATGTCTAATGGGTACTAGAAAGTATACGTCAAGTTATTTCTTCAAGTTTGAATGTTTGGCATGATTATCATCTTAGTCAGGATTCTAGAAATTTATAGTTAGTTCTAGGCAGTAGTCTAGAGACTGTCCTCAAAAAGTGGCTCAGATATTGGAACCACTAGCACTGAATTGGGGAATTTAGGTCATAACCACATGGAAGAAGGCTCATGAGTGTGTTTATAGCCTCGTAACAACATGCATGCTATTTTGTGGGTGCGGTTGGGGTGTTAGGTTTTTAAAAGGGGTTCCAGCTTAGGGATTGAAAACAAGAGGTGGTTTGTAGCCTCCTCAGTGGTCTGTGGTCTCTGAAGGATGCTAGTAAGTGTTCAGTTTTCACGCCCCACTTCCTTAATTGGAACTTGGAGTTTATGTGATTTCATAGTAGCACTAAACCTCACATTTACCATGGGTTCTTGTGAAAGCGGGTGTTAGTATCCTATAGTCATAGTAGTCAAAAAATAATTTTTGTCTTTCAATTTTTTTTCAAAATCATAAAGTGTGGCTATGATCTTGTGGGAGATCAAGCATTAGGTCTTAGGTTGGAATAATTTTTTTATTATCCATTGTAAATATTTCAAAATGTGTTAAAGATTTACAAAGATGGCCTTTTTATCCCAAGGGATCAAGTTAGCTAGGTCTAGGGGTCAAACTTACGTCAAGTGATCATGAGAAAGATTGTGCTGCCATGCTTTTTCATCATGGACACAGAATTGTAGGTTTATTTTTTCAGTTTATATGTCACAACATGATTGGTCATGACTTCAGAAAGGTGTTGAGGCCTCAGAAAACTGTGGCAACAACAAGGGAGATAAATACCTAGTCCGAACCTTAAAGTAGCTCCTTTTCCATTTGGGATAGTAGCTCCGACTGGGGGTAATGGGACTAGTTTCCCAATTTTTGGTTTTATATGATTGTTGGGTTTCTTTAAAATGATTTGCAAGGAGAATAACTAAAAACTAATACAAATTTTTTGAATTAAATCTGATCTAATCTAACCCGGGATAATGCTGATTTTATGCAATCTAAAATGATGTCTATTCAGTCTATGATGATTTAAATCAATCACAGACTTAATTGAATTAATACTTTTATAAGGTAATCCTTTTGAGAAAATAGTTAATCAAAGGAAGATGTAAAACATATCGCATGTATTCTGATGATCACATATAAAACAAATCAATTTCTATTCTGATATCATAAAATAGTGCAACTGATACTTCAAATAGAAATAATTGATTTCATACATAATTCATAAAAGATAGGTTTATCACTAATGTTAAAACAGAGTTTAGCATACACGATAATAATACCAGATGTGTGATGTCCTGTTCATCTGACCAACGATAATAGGCCACAATCAATCTTCTATCAATAAGTCATTCAAAGAATACAATAGTGCATAAACAGTGATCAACCAAGATGATATATAATTGAAAAGACCATGTTCCATTATCTTATCAAGACATCCACAAACTTACAGTAACGTACTCTTTGTAAATGTTCTTAATAAAAATCCTGGATCCTTCTCTAAATACATGAGAAGGGTGTAAATACTATATTAACTACTTACAAAAATAGATTGTACAAAATATCTTATGAGGAGGTTTCAAATGACCTTCCTCATTCCTAGTATCTAATTGCTAAAACTAAAATTTCCAAAAAAAATTAAGTCATGATCATGCTTGATGATAGGCTAGTGCCAGCTCTTCTTTTCTGTTCACAAATATCAAACATTGGTTGAACTTGTGGAGGCTTCCCGAACTGTGTTTTCATCTGTCCAGTAAATATAGCATCAAGTAAAAGTGGCAGCATTTTCTATATGGAATCTAGAGAACAATTCAATGTCATTATTTGACTATGAGGTTTAACCAAGAGTTGCCAGTATGCTTCCCAATTAGTCTTTTTTAGCTGTGCAACTGCTTCTTCTCGTATTTGACATGTATTTTTCCAACTTTGCTCCAATATTTTGAGATCAGGAATTGATTTAGGATCTCCTTCTTTAATTAAACCGGAGGTATGTAACATATGCTTGATTGTTTTGACAATGCTCTTTGATATGCCTGATGCTCTAGCTATTGCCAATTCTGCTTGTTTTCCCTGTGTATCCCAGTTAGTAAAGAGAATATATTTATAAGTTTATTTGATCTTTGGGAGATTTGATCTTCTACCTTCCTCTAAATCCTGCCATTTAATATAGTCAGAAATTTTTGTATTGAGTTCATTAAACTCAATTCTCTGATAACTATATTAGTCAATTGTTCACTGATTTCAAAATGTGGAAATATGTCTAACATTTGTAAGACAAACAAATCTTGTTGTTTTGAGAGTAGGGCATTTAATGCCAATGCTTCTTTAATGAATTCCTCTGCAGTAGGAATTCCTTCATACTTTATAAGAGTTTCTCTCAAATCTTTAATCAGTGTGTCTTTACTTGATAAGTCATTTTCATGACTTATCTTAAGTATTTCCATCTCTTGCTGTAATTTAAAGAGTTGCTACTCAACCTTTTTATTCAGATTATTCCTTTCTTCATCCAGTTGTTGTTGTAGTTGCATTATTTTATCATCCTTCTCTTGAACCAAAATGGATACTTCAGCTGATTTGTCCATTGCTACGGTAGTATATGCTCTAGCAAATTGTGATAGCCAAATTAGGTTGTTGATTAGGTTCGACGGGGTGTCTTTCCATACAACTTCCATGATCTCATTACCTCGAGGTGTTTCAATCCTTCTTCTCTTTCTCTGTTTCCTGACTACAACTTTATGAAGAGGGTTGTAGAATACATCTAATGGAGGGATATCAGTTACCTTTAGAATAATTACAGCAGTAGGAAATGCAGGAATAAATTCTTGATCTTGGGAGATTGTCTCAGGATTTTTAGTGGTTTCTTTTGCTGAAACTATCTGACCTTGGGGAGTCTGAAATCCTGTATTTTTTCTGTGTGGATGATCCCTCGAGGGTATCCATCAACGTATTACTAACTGAAGTCCACAATTTATCTAGCTCACTTTGATTCTGTGGATCTGATTCTTTTATTCTGATCACCTTGCTTGGTTCAGTAATATAACTAGTAAGTAGGATATTTTGTGGAATACGATTGAGTCTTTGCTCCCTATACTCATGGAATCTTTGTAATTCCTCCGGGTTTAGATTCAATCTGACAAAGTTTTGAACTTCTTCAAAAGTTTCAATAGATTGCAAAATGTCTTCAAATCTATCATTTGTGTGTATGAAAGGTTTGAGTTTGACTGACTGAGTAAATTTATTAGTAATTTTCTGTGGGTCGAATTTCCTTGGTGGTAGAACAGGGAGCTTCAAAAGCTGAATTTTCTGGCATTCTTTCAATGCATGATTGAAATTGCTGAGGGATAATGAACCACACTGAATTGGGAAACTTGGCCATAATTTTTTTTTTTACTATCTTTTAGAGTTTTAGTGAGTCCATTACCGATAGTTTGGTAAGCCACTTCTCTTGCCATTAATTTATCTGAAACATACAGGGGAAGCACATGTGGAGAAGTGGAATTTATGAATACTATGATGTATGAAAATTATTCTTCAATGAAACATCTTCCTATAATTTGGAGATATGTGATGGCTTCCTTAGTGAACTTGGGGCTCTCTCTATCAAACATTAACTGATGTAATGGTAATACAACCCCATAACATAACCTATGGAAGTGTGGTACATAATTATGTTCCCATATATGTTTATGACTTAAATGAATAGGGGTAGGGTCCTCGAGAGTCCATTTCCAACCCATAATTGGAAATATGGTGGAGAAACAAATGGCATCAAAAAAATATGCACTCATGAAAAATTGGGGGACGGCTTTGGAAGAACTAACTCTTGCTTGGAAATATTCATTAATCGCTTTGGCTAGGTTTTTGGAAAGAATGGTTGCCCAATTCATGATGTGAGAATTAACACAGGAGTCAATAAAGGGAACTCAGTTAATAAAGAACTTGGTGTTATTTGGGAGACCATATAATCTGCACATCATTGATGCTGCAAAATGGTAGGGATTTTCAAGTGAAGCAATACGATACATACCTGATTTATCGTGCTTGAACTTGTTATCCATTTTCCTCCAACCTTGAATCATTTTGAAAGGGTCTTCATTTTTCTTTGCAAATTTTTCAACAAACTGGTTGTCATAGATTTTTTGTTGTTCGGGAAGTTTGTACATGACTTTCAAATATTTAGCTTTGAAAGAACCTAAGATTTCATTCTAAATGGTTTTGAATTGTCTGTCTTTAATTGTTGAATTCTCAACCACCCATCTTATCATATCAGTATATGGTAAAAGACTAGCCCTTGCTGCTATTATGTGAAGGAAGGAACATGCTGCATCTTTAAACTGTAAATATGAGGGCTCTGCATCATCAGAAATTGCCTTGACCTCCACTACTTCAGGTTTTTCATCTTCGAGGATAGTATAGATGGATTTCCACGTTGTAGAACCTCCATCTGTAGTCCAAACAGTATCTTTGATTATGGACGACATTTCTATACATTCGGATTCCGCAACAGTTTGTTTGCTGTGTTTCTGCATTACTTTGTGTATGGACATCTCTTTGAAGAAAAATCCCTATTTAAGACAGAGTAACAATCAAATGATGAAAGATATAGTGAAATGACCAATTTTAAAAGAAAAGATCCGGGAAGCAACTGTATCATTAATTAGCCGTAACAAGACAATAATTGTTCGCATCGGGATGCTGAAACATGATTAATTATTTCTAACATGATTTATTTCCACATTAAAACCTTTAGTAAACCCTGTCAATTCCATCACATCGTGGATTTTTGAACTTGTTTTATGAAGCAAATTTCTTTAACAAGCTTTGCGTTTATGCGATATGCGATTTTGCAAAATCGCAAAATCGCCTTCATCGGGATATCGCAACATCAGAGAATTGGTAAGTAATGTTTTTAAGTTTTAAATGGATGTGTGCGATGTGCGATTTTATGTTTTGTGCTTAAATTTTAATGGGAAAAATATTATGTGGGATGCGATTTGCGATAGGGTGATCACAAAGATATGAAAATGGAATTTAATTATTTCTTTTTGTTTTATTTTTTAAAAACAAAAATGTTTTGGAGTTTGATTTTTTATTCAAAATAAAAAAATACATTTTAAGAAGGGTCCCTATTTATATTATCAAATTTATAAACTATTTTAAAAATAAAAATGGGGGGGTTGTTGCATAGCACAAAAATTGGCAATTCAATTAGGAGAACCAGATATCTCTGATTGGTTTGTTTGATATTTCTAAACTTTCAAAATAAGAAAAAGTTTATGAGAATAAGAATAATATGATTCATGAATTAAACAATGCTTTTTCGAAATATAATCTATTTACCTATCTCATTTTTTTCTTAGTTAACCCTTTCAGTCATAACACATAGGTGTCTGTATCAGTCGGTACTTAGGTTTAAAAGTATAAAGTAGATGTTCTCTAAAAATTGGTTTCATATATTTTTACTCATTTATCACAGATAGAGCCACTGTTGCCAACAGGCGTTTATAGCCTCAACATGGTTATCTTTTAACCAATAAGGATTCATGGTCCCATCTAAATTTGATTTCTTATTTCAAAGTTTAATTTAACATATGATTGAATTTATTTTTTCTAACACATTCTCAAAATCATTGTCCAGGTTTGGTGTCTTGATAGTGACAATGTCATTCATTGATAGTAATTTAGACTAAACAAGCTAGCTCGTGATGAGGCCCCTTGTCTTTTGATTTTTATAATCATTTAGATATTACCCTGTTATGGTATGCAGTATTGGTAATACTAGTCTAGATTATTTCTCTATGATCATGATAAAAAAGATTGTGATGAGACTTATTTTCTTTTGAATTTGTACATTGTATACATATTTTTTTTCTTTTTGAATTATACTTTGAAGAAGAAATTTTATTAGATGGGATGAAAAATTATCTCGTTTAAGAGTTATGAATGACAATTATAGAGTTGGTAGATACCTTTTTGTAGAGAATCCTTGCTAGGTTAAAGGTTTCTTTCTTGACTGATACATAACATCTATATTTTATGACATTAAGAGTCCTTTCGGAAAATAAATGTCTTTAGTAAATTTCAAAATATTTCAAAGAAATAAGGTTTACTCAATTCTCACAGTTTTAATCATCTTTTTACTTTACTTATTTATAGAAGCGAAAGATCAAATAAATTTATCAGAAATTTTAAAACTTTGAATCAACCAAAAATGATGCTATTTTCAACTTTTATTTTCCTAAAGCAAAATGAAATTTAAAGCTTGATTTCTAAGAGAAATATTTTTTAAGAATTTGACCATTCACAGGCAAGGAGTCTTTCTTAACTAATAAGTCTTGTAACAAAAAGGTAGATAAGCCTATTTTTTCTATGATTTGAAATGGACCAAGCCATATTTTTTGGAATTTGGTATGTTTGCCCTTTTCTTCTTGTGCATTATCCCATTTCAAAACAAGGTCTCCAATTACAAAAGTTTTTGGACTGGTAGATGTTGTGTCAAACGGGGCTTTAACTATTTTTTGATGATGAGTATGTATAGCTTTGGCTTTTTCTCTCTATTCTTCCATTTTAAGAATTCGATCTTGTCTAAGTTGAAGGGAAGAAGAAGGTTTTTCATCAATAAACTGCACTAACGAAAATGATGGTACTGTTATATTTGTGGGTAGAACTTCATCTTTCCCATAAAATAATACAAATGGAGAAGTACCTATTGAGGCCTTCTGGGTAATTCTATATGCCCAAAGAGCAAATAATAGTGCTTTGTGCCAATTTTTATGATTTTTTTCTACAGTTCGTTTGATGATTCTGATAAGGTTTTTATTTGTAGATTCAACCAATCCATTACCTTGCGAATAATAGTTATCTGAGTATTTTAATTTAAAACCTCTTTTCAAAGCAAATTCTATCATAGAGTTTCCAGAAAAGTAAGATGCATTATCAAATATCAAAGCTCATGGGAGGCCAAAGCTGGTGATTTTGAGCTGATCAATAAAATCTATAATATTTTGTGTATTAACCACCTTTAATGGGATAGCTTCTACCCATTTTGTGAAATAATTTGTTGCAGTTAGACTATTCTTATGTTTTTTAGGAGAATTTGGAGTTATTTCACCTATGATATCCAACCCTCATTGTTCAAATGGTTGTTGGATATTTACTGGTTGTAGTGGAAATTCTGCTTTCCTTTCTCTTCCTGCCACAGTTTGACATACTTTGCATTTTATTGCATATTCATGTGCATCTTTAAATAGAGCTGGCCAATAGTAACTGGCATGAAATATTTTATGAGCTATGGTGTTTCCTCTGAAATGACCTCCAGTCGGTCCATCATGTAATTCCTGCATAACTTTTTCAGCTTCAGTTTTCTCTAAACATCTCAATAGTAAAAAATAATAATTCTTCCTAAATAATACATCATCTATGAGTTGATATTGATTTTATTTAAGCCTTAGAGCATGCTTTGCTGTGTAATTGAGATATAATGGAGCATATCCATTTTTTAAGAAAAAATTCAGATCAATGTATTTTGACTGAGAATCGTTTAGGCTTACCTCGGACAATTGTATTTCATTTGATTGATCTTCTTCTGTTGTTAAATGAGAGGCTTCAGTTAACATCCTGCAAAGACCTTGACCTTTAACAATTTTAGCAGGATGTATCTCTACATCATATTCTTGAAGTGCGATAACCCAATTTTCTCTCTTCTCTCCTACCTCTCGTTGGATTAATAATTGCCTTAATGCTGAGTAACGTATTATTATTTTAGTATGTGTTTTTAGGAGAAAAGGTATAAAATGTTTCAAGGCTTTAAACACAGCAAAAGCCTATTTTTCCATAGCTGAATAATTTAATTCAGTACCTTGAAGGTTAGAACTGAAAAAAGAAATAGGTGCTTCAATGTTTTGATCATTTAGCTGTGTCAAAACTGCTGCATATGACGTATCAGAAGAGAGTGTGTATAATACAAATGGCTTAAGAAAATTGGAAGTTGTTAAAGAAGAGCTTCGATGATGACTTTCTTAATCAACTCAAAAGAATTTCTCTCATCTTTTCCCCATTTAAAAAGTGATTTTTTCTTGATCATTGATTACAGGGGTAAGATGATTTGGGAAAAATCAGGAACAAACCTTTTTACAAAATTAATTTGTCCTAAAAATGATTGCATTGTTTTTTTATTGTATGGTAGAGGAATATTTTCGATTTCCTGAATCCTATCAGGATAAATATGGATTCCTTTTTTGGAGACAATGAACCCTAATAATTTATCTTCTGGTAAGGTGAAATAACATTTTTTAGGATTCAAGGAAATTCTGAATTTTTTACATCTTTCAAAAATATGTTTTAGGTGATTAACATGATTGTTTCTATACTTGGAATAAACAGCAATGTCATCTAGGTATATAAAAACTAAGTTGTTGATTAGTCCTCTGAAAGCTATATCCATAGCACGTTGAAATGTAGCACCAACATTAATCAGCCCAAATGATATTTTTTGGTATGTGTATGTTGCCCACTTTGTTCTGAATGTTGTCTTTAACCTATCATTCAGATGTACCATAATCTGATTGTATCCTGAAAATCCATCGAGAAAAGACATCAATTCAGATCCTGCAACTGACTACAACATTTGTTCCATGGTAGACAAAGGAAAATTATCCTTTTGGCAAGCTTTATTCAAATTTCTAAAGTCTATGCAAATCCTAATGTCTCCATTCTTCTTTCTAACTGGGACCATGTTTGACACCCATTTCGAATGTCTAACAAGAAAAATAATTTTGGCTTTAATAATTTTGTTTAATTCAGATTTAATCTGACTTTCTAAGTTTGGGTGGATCTTTCTAAGTTTTTGTTGAATGGGCTTGTTATTTGAGATCATAGGTATAGTATGCTGAATTATAGAAATATCATATGTCTTGAGATCTGAATAATCCCATGCAAAGATATTTTTATATGTTTTTAGAAACTTAATTAATGACATCCTTTCTTCAGGTTTTACAACGAGACCTAGGTTAATGTTTTGAGGTTTTTTTGGTGTACCAAGATTAATCAATTCAAATTTTAAAGTAGAACTTTGGGTTTTTGAATTGGTAATCTTCTTAAACCTATCTTTGAAATCATAGAGATCTTCCATTTTGACTACATATTTGGGAATTGGATTAGAATTTTGTTCATTTTCAATCTGTAAGTCATGTTCATGTTCATCTACGATTTGACCCTCGTAAGATCCGTCTAATGTAAGAAAGTTCACTATATTTGCATTGTTATTAAATACTCTTCAATTTTTTACGTTATCAAAAATGGAAAGCCTAAAAATTAACTCAATTGGAAATCTGTCTGGGTTAAATTATTTAGATGGTATTAGCTTAGATGCTACATTAGCAAGTAAATCAACACTTGCATTTTGTAATCTAGGAACTGTGGAGATATTGAATGCAGAAAAATGGGATGTAAGGCTTTGAGCTAAAGCTTGATAGTGTTTCAAATTTCCAGAAATACAATGAATTGTGTTTCTAACTTGTCTAACAATTATCTCAGAATCTCCATATACCTGAAAATATTTAACGTTTAATCCAATAGCTTTGTACAGACCTTGTATCAATGCTTCAGATTTAGCGGTATTATTCGTGCATTGAAATTTGAGTCTGCAAGCTAGCATTGTTTTCTCTCCTTGGGGATTGATTAAAACACAACCTGCTCCTGCACCATGTTCTGATTTTGAACCATCAAAGTATAAGTCCAAAACAAAGAATGTTTTGAAATTTTATTGCTAAGATTAATACATTTAGAAGTGTCTGTTTGAGAAAAGTTTTCAATTTGAGAAATATCAGTATTTATTGAAAAAGGTGAAATCTGGGCATTGAATGATCCAAGAAATGATTCAGCTCAGTAATTTCCAATAATATTATTAGTGAAAGCTACAGGTTCATTTGTTTCTTCAATTTCAGTGATTGTATGTGTCATAAATTTTTCGCGATCAACTCTGATTTGATTTGGTTTACCATTGTATGGTAACCACATATGTGACCAATCGATTGTGAAATATCCATGTAACTTTTCAGATCAATCCCTGCTTAAAATAAGACCATAAAATTTAGGGATATCTGCGACCAAAATGTCAATTACTTGTAGTACCTTTGGATTGGATGATAACCTAATGGATACTGACAACATTTTTCCAATGACCTCGAATTTTGTTCTATCTACTTGAACTATATGTACAACAGATTTTTGAGGAGTGCATGATGTTTGAAGAAGTTCCTAAATCAATAAGAAAATTATGAACATTTTTGTTGAAAATCTCATAAGTCAAAAGTAAAGGAGGAGTGTGAGAAATAGATCTATCACCAATTAAAACAAGATCATCGAGATTTAATTTGTTTGAAGATGATGGAGGTTTTCCCATATCTTTAGAAGCTTGGGCTATAATCGGTGGATGTATAGGATCTACAGGGATTACCTTTCTTTCTCTGAGTAAAATTTTCTGCTATTGTTTGAATTTGGTCATTTTAGGTAATGAAATGTTTTCTTTGGTATTTTTCGTATCTTCAACTATATTTTATTCCACTATATCTGAAACTATTAAATTTTTGGAAGTTTTAAGAGGATCTATTGAAATAGGATCTGTCTGAACAGTCTTAGATTTTTTGGCTACTGTTTTCTCCTTTGTGGGGAGAGATTTTTGTTTCTGATTTGATATAGTTGAATCAGAAGAAGATTTAATTCTTGTAGACACAGTCATAGCTTCTCTTTCTTCGTCTGTAGGGAGAATGAAATCCCATAACCCATTCAGTTTAACTTATTCTTCAGACTCTAGTTCCTGTTCAGATGGTGATGGATCTTCAATATCTTGATCAGATTCAGCATTTGAAATCACATTTGGAGGCTGAGATGGTGAAGAAGGATTTTTATTATATGGGCGACATGATTTCTTAGGCACTGATGTTTCAGCAACCAATTTTTTTATCTCAATCATGTCATTTGACATAGTTTTTAACACTTTTTGAAGACCTTCAATATCGAATGGATATTTTGAGACTTTCTTTTTGGAATCTTTACTAAATGTTACTTTCTTTGATTTCCTATCTTCTATCTCTGATTGTTTTTCCAAAGAAAATATTCTTTTCTCTACGGCAAGAGCTTCTTTCATGTTTTCTAAAAGGGTAGCTTTACCAGCTCTATCTACAAAAATAGCTATATTAGAAGGCAAAGAAGAAATATACCACTCTATTTGTACATCAACATCAGGCTTGGAAGTGGTTGGGATTTTATTTAATAACTTATTAAATCTGGAGTTGAAATCTTTGATCCTTTCGCCTGTGTTTGTTTTTAGATTGGAAAGAGCATTGATTAAATATGCAACAGTTCTATCATCTCCAAATTTTGCAAGGAAAACTTGTTCAAAAGTTTCCCAATCTACAATAGATCCTGCTGGAAGTGAAAAGTACCAGGATCCTGCGGATCCTTGTAAGGTATAAGGGAAAAATCGTACTACAATATCTTCATGAGAAACTCCATTAAGATTCATGGCAAACATAAAATTATTGATATGTTCTTCAGCAGGAAGACCATCATCTGGATTATATTTAGGTAGCCATTTTTCTGGATGGTCTGGAAGGGCATGTGGATTTTCAACCCATACAGCATCATGATTAGTCCAAGGCTGATTAGCCATAATTGGATTTGAATTTTGCGAAGATATAGAGGCAGATCCAAAAGTAGGGGGAATGCATGTAGAAATTACAACTAGAACAATACTACTTGTGATGGTACTGATTGTTTGAGTAGAAGAAATGGAAGAATAGGAAGATGTAGATTGAGTAAGAGGATGCGAGGAAGTAACTGAAGGGAAAGATGACGTGACTTCACTCGTATCTGACTTAGATCTGGATATAGAAATTTTTTGCGATGTGATTCTATTGGGAACTCAAAAGGAGGAATTCCAAGTTTCTCAATTTTGGAACGAGTTAATATACCGGTTTCTTTAAATAGGGAAGTAATGCTTTCTTTAGAAGCTTTGATATTAACAGGCTTTTCAGCAAAAACAGGAATTCCTTCTAATTTTTGAATTAAAGACTGAAATTCGAGAGACTCGGGAGTAAATTCTGATGCAAATGATTGTCGAGATACTTCAGGGGATGATGGGAAAGTTTCTACAATTTCCGATTTCTGAGTTGGTGATTTAGAGTTTGATCGAGAAGATGTAGGATGATTTTGGGGAGATCGAATCTTATGAGGGCTTATAGTTTGAGGTTTAGATTTATATGCAATTCATAATCAGGCCCTCTTTCTAGTGCCAAAAATGTTGAGGCCTCAGAAATATGTGGCAACAACAAGGGGGATAACCACCCAGTTCGGACCTTAAATCAAATCCTTTTCCATTTGGGATAGTGGCTACGACTGGGGGTAATGGGACCAGTTTCCCAATTTTGGGTTTTATATGATTGTTGGGTTTCTTTCAAATGATTTTCAAGGAGAACAACTAAAACCTAAGACAACTTTATTCTAAGATGAAAAACTTTGAATTAAATCTGATCTAATCTAACTTGGGATAATGTTGATTTTATGCGATCTAAAATGATGTCTATTTAGTCTGTGATGATTTAAATAAATCACAGACTTGATAGAATTAATACTTTTATGAGATAATCCTTTTGAGAAAATAGTTAATCAAAGGAAGATATAAAACATATCACATGTATTTTGATGATCATACATAAAACAAATCAATTTCTATTCTGATATCATACAATAGTGCAACTGATACTTCAAACAGAAATAATTGATTTCATACATAATTCATAAAAAGATAGATTTATCACTAATTTTAAAACAAAGTTTAGCATACACGATAATAGTACCAGATGTGTGCTGTCCTTCTCATCTGACCAACGATAATAGGCCACAATCAATATTCTATTGATAAGTCATTCAAAGAATACAATGGTGCATCAACAGTGATCAACCAAGATGATATATAATTGAAAAGACCATGTTACATTATCTTATCAAGACATCCACAAACTTACAGTAACTTATTCTTTGTAAATGTTTTTAATAAAAATCCTGGACCCTTCTCTAAATGCATGAGAAGGGTTTAAATACTATATTAAATACTTACAAAAATATATTGTACAAAATATATTATGAGGAGGTTTCAAACAACCTTCCTCATTCCTAGTATCTAATTGCTAAAATTGAAATTTCCAAAAAAAGTTAACTCTTGATCATGCTTGATGATAGGCTAGTGCCAGCTCTGCTTTTATATTCACAAATATCGAACATTGGTTGAACTTGTGGAGGCTTCCCGAAATGTGTTTTCATTTGTCCAGTAAATATAGCATCAAGTAAAAGTGGCAGCATTTTCTCTATGGAATCTAGAGAACAATTCAATGTCATTATTTGACTATGGGGTTTAACCAAGAGTTGCCAGTATGCTTCCCAATTATTCTTTTTCAGCTATGCAATTGTTTCTTCTCGTATTTGACCTATATTTTTCAAACTTTGCTCCAATATTTTGAGATCAGGAATTGATTTAGGATCTCCTTCTTTAATTAAACTGGGGGTATGTAACATATGCTTGATTGTTTTGACAATGTTCTTTGATATGCTTGATGCTCTAGCTATTGCCAATTCTACCTGTTTTACCTGTGTATCCCAGTTAGTAAAGAGAGTATCTTTATAAGTTTCTTTGATCTTTGGGATATTTGATCTTCTACCTTCCTCTGATTCCTACAATTCAATATAGTCAGAAATTTGGGTATTGAGTTCATTAAACTCAATTCTCTGATCAATAACTATATTATTCAATTGTTCACTAATTTCCAAATGTGGAAATATGTCTGACATTTGTAAGACAAACAAATCTTGTTGTTTTGAGAATAGGGCATTTAATGCCAATGCTTCTTTAATAAATTCCTCTGCAGTAGGAATTCCTTCATACTTTATAAGAATTTCTCTCAAATATTTAATCAGTGTGTCTTTCCTTGATAAGTCATTTTCATGACTTATCTTAAGTATTTCCATCTCTTTCTGTAATTTAAAGAGTTGTTGCTCAACCTTTTTATTCAGATTATTCCTTAGTTGTTGTTGTAGTTGCATTATTTTATCATCCTTCTCTTGAAACAAAATGGATACTTCGACTGCTTTGTCCATTGTTGCGGTAGTATATGCTCCAAAAAATTGTGATAGCTGAGTTAGTTTGTCGATTGGGTTCGACGGGGTGTATTTCCATACAACTTCCATGATCTCATTACCTAGGGGTGTTTCAATCCTTCTTCTCTTTCTCTGTTTCTCGACTACAGCTTTATGAAGAGGGTTGTAGAATACATCCAATGGAGGGATATCAACCACCTTTAGAATAATTTTAGCAGTAGGAAATGCAGGAATAACTTCTTCATCTTGGGAGCTTGTCTTAGGATTTTCAGTGGTTTCTTTTGCTGAAACTATCTGACCTTGGGGAGTCTGAAATCCTATATTTTTCTATGTGGATGATCCCTCAGGGGTATCCATCAATGTATTACTAACTGAAGTCCACAATTTATCTATCTCACTTTGATTCCGTGGATATGATTCTTTTATTCTGATCACCTTGCTTGGTTCAGTCATATAATTAGTAATTAGGATATTTTGTGGAATATGCTTGAGTCTTTGCTCCCTATACTCATGGAATATTTGTAATTCCTCCGTGTTTAGATTTAATCTGACAAAGTTTTTAACTTCTTCAAAAGTTTCAATAGATTGCAAAACGTCTTCAAATCTATCATCTATGTGTATGAAAGGTTTGATTTTGACTGACTGAGTAAATTTATTAGCAATTTTGAGTGGGTCGAATTGCCTTGGTGGTAGAATAGGGAGCTTCAAAAGCTGAATTTTCTGGCATTATTTCAACACTTGATTGAAATTGTTGAGGGAGAATGAACCACACTGAATTGGGAAACTTGGCGGCCATAAATATTTCTTTATTATCTTTCAAAGTTTTAGTGAGTCCATTTCCGACAGTTTGGTAAGCCACTTCTCTTACCATTAGTTTATCTGAAACATACAGGGGAAGCACATGTGGAGGAGAAGAGCTTCTGAATACTCTGATGTATGAAAATTATTCTTCAATGTAACATCTTCCTATCATTTGGAGATCTGTGATGGCTTCCTTAGTGAACCTGGGGCTCTCTCTATCAAACATTAACTAATGTAATGGTAATACAACCCCATAACATAACCTATTGAAGTGTGGTAAATAATGATGTTCCCATATCTGTTTATGACTTAAATGAATAGGGGTAGGGTCCTCGAGAGTCCATTTTCAACCCATAATTGGAAAGATGGTGGAGAAACAAATGGCATAAAAAACATATGCACTCATGAAAAATCTGGGGACGGCTTTGGAAGAACTAACTCTTGCGTGGCGATATTCATTAATTGCTTTGGCTAGGTTTTTGAAAAGAATGGTTGCCCAATTCATGATGTGTTAATTAACATAGGAGTCAATCAAAAGAACCTAATTAATAGAGAACTTGGTGTTATCGGGGAGACCATATAATCTGCACAGCATTGATGCTGCAAAATTTTAGGGATTTTCAAGTGAAGCAATAGGAAACATACCTGATTTATCATGCTTGAACTTGTTATCCATTTTCCTCCAACCTTGAATCATTTTGAAAGGGTCTTCATTTTTCTTTGCAAATTTTTCAACAAACTGGTTGTCATAGATGTCTTGTTGGTAAGGCAGTTTGTACATGACTTTCAAATCTTCAGCTCTGAAAGAACTTAAGATTTCATCCTTAATGGTTATGAATTGTCTGTCGTTAATTGTTGAATTCTCAACCACCCATCTTATCATATCAATATATGGTAAAAGGCTAGCCCTTGCTACTATTCTGTGAAGGAAGGAGCATGCTGCATTTTTAAACTGTAAATCTGAGGGCTTTGCATCATCAGCAGTCGCCTTGACCTCCACTACTTTAGGTTTTTCATCTTCGAGGATAGTATAGTTGGCTTGCCACGTTGTAGCACCTCCATCTGTAGTGTAAACAATATCTTTGATTATGGACAAACATTTTTGTACATTCGGATTTCGTAATAGTTTGTTTGCTGTGTTTCTGCATTACTTTGCGTATGGACATCTCTTTGAAGAAAAATCCCTATTTAAGGTAGAGTAACAATCAAATGATGAAAGATGTAATGAAATGACCAATTTTAAAAGAAAATATCCAGGAAGGAGTTGTATCATTAATTAGCAGTAACAAAACAATAACTGTTCGCATTGGGATGATGAAACATGATTAATTATTTCTGATATGATTTTTTTCCACATTAAAACATTTATTAAACCCTGTCAAGTCCGTCGCATCGAGCATTTTTGAACCTATTTTATGAAGCGAATTTCTTTAACAAGATTTGCGTTTATGCGATATGCGATTTCGCGATATCGCGAAATCGCAAAATCGCCTTCATCGGGATATCGCAACATCGTAGCATTGGTAAGTAATGTTTTTAAGTTTTAAATGGATGTGTGTGATGTATGATTTATGATGCCGCTTGCGAAGTTCAAATTGCAAAATTGCAAATCAGGATTTTATGTTTTGTGCTTAACTTTTAATTGGAAAAAAGATAATGCGAGAAGCGATTTGCGATAGGGTGATCACAAAGATATGAAAATGGAATTTAATTATTTATTTTGTTTTATTTTTTAAAAACAATTTTTTTTTTTTGAGTTTTATTTTTATTCAAAATGAAAAAATATATTTTAAGAAGGGTCCCTATTTATATTATCAAATTTATAAACTATTTTAAAAATAAAAATGGGGGGGTGTTGTGCTTTGGCCTTTCAATTTCAAACCATAATTATCACCATCAAAATCTAATCTCGACCACTTTGGGAGATTATTTTCATGGTTTTATTCATACAAGATTTCTCATATCTCCATTATTCCCATCATAAATTCGTTGGTAGTTGTGCTTGTTTGATGTGCAAAGGAGACATGGGAGCATTGTTTTTCCACACAGTGCTGCATTTATCTCAACTAGGTGATAAAATCTCTCCCTTAGGTGAAAAATATAGTTTATTTAAGTTCCTTGGTTTTGAATGGTTACCCAATTGCATGCATGAGCTGAGAAAATAGCAAATAAACCCGTAAGTCACCTAATTTCATCATCGTTGCATTTTTGCAATCGCTGTGTTTTCTGTGTGTAATGCATTTTTTGTGCTTATCTTTGCCAAGTACGCATTTTTTCTATATGGAGCCTCCATATGCAAGGTATACAATGCATTTGAACTTAATTTAAAGTTCCTACCATAATTATTTGTTCCTTAGAGTTGTTTGAAAGCCTATTTTCTCATGCGTGCTTTTGGCACTGTGTCTTTATTTTAAATTTTATGCCACTAGAATAAAAAATGTATTATTTGTCTTGGGATTTCTAGTAGGTATTTATGCTGACTAGTCTATGATATATGAGTTTCCTTCTTAATTTTATATCAAAGATAAAATTTTAGGCTTCTTTCCATTATTGCTACTACTTGTTGCACAAATTAAGTTTCCATTAAAACCTTATAGTATTCCCTACAACAAATAAGAAAACATGTCAACTCTAGAGGGAATAAAGAAAAATGGAGGTTCTATTGTATGATTTGAACCACAAGACCTCACATTCATCAATGCATTCCCAACTATTAGAGTTTCTTTTGAGCAGGTGGGATGTATGAGGTTTTGTAAAAAGATTCAAGGGTATAATGCACAAATTCCTAAGGAGTTTTTCATTAGCTTTGATGGGTTGGAGGCTAAGGTTGGAGCACTCACCTTTCAATTTACAGAGGTCAAAATAGTAGTTGCAACAAATAATCCCTTTCAGGGGGAACAATGGTTCAAGTTTATGCCCCTTGATATTTACCATTATAAATATTTTTTGAAGCCTGAATATAGAGACAAAGAGTATGGCTACATTGTTCCTAAAGAGTATATACTTGAAAATCAAAACAAGATTTTTCACGATATTCAGAGGTATTTCACATGTGAGGGTATGTTTGGAAGGATTTACCAATATCATTTTAGAAAATTAATGCATTTTACTGGGAAAAGTCCCTTGAATTTTCCCTTCTATATATTTAGGAGTCTTAGTAAGATGGTTGAAAAAGTGCAGGGGAAACAAATTCAAGTGGAACCAATCATTTTCCACTTTTCCTTAACTAATTTGTTGGTATTGGAGGATATGAATAAAAAAAATCAATCATGGTAGTCATTTATTGGTTCTTCAAAACTGGTGGATGATATGCCAACTAGTCCCTTTAGCAAGAAGGAAATGCCCTTAGTAGTGGTAAAGGACATCCAATCACCAACTAGAATATTAGGGAAGAGGCCCTTAGCTACAGTGAAATCTACAGGAAAGAATAAAGTCAAGAAGCTACAATTTTCTCTAGAAGTTGTAGATGTCCCTAAGAAACCCCTCACCAGGTCTGCTGCAAAAAAACTACCCTTGGTGTAGAAATTTGAGACGATGGAGTCCATACCAGAAGATGAATTCGTTTATGATAAAGTTAGGGAGACTGCATAACTGCAAGAAAAATTGTAAAATTCCCTTTTGATGATTTCACAGTTGCAACAGGAAAATACGTAACTAAAGAATGCTATTCTAGAAAGGAAAAATCAAACTAGTGAAGATGTGACAATGGTTAAATATGTACCAGTTGCTGCCAGATCCAAGGTAAAAGAAAAGGTAATCAACAAGGATGTTAAGAAGGTAGAAGTTCCAATAGGTATGATTACTAGATCCTCATCTAGGAAGCCACAAATACAAGAAAAGAAGACAATGCAAGAGGAGACGATAGAGGTAGATGAGGGGAAGTGCAATTTTAATAGGCTGAGAAGGAAACTGAAGGAAGATCATAGGGAAATTTCTGGGCTCAAGCAACAAGATGAAATGACTAGGAAAAAAATGAGTGATCTTCTGGACATCTATCACCTAGCCATGAACAATGCCAAATCAATGCTGAGCAGATCCCTTACACTACACAAGAAAATGAAAAATGTATGTGGGCATAATATATCTATCAGGAAACAAATAAGGTATACAAAAAAACAACTAAGGGAGTTATAAGAGAAATATAGAGGCAAATTAGACCTATTAGCTAAGGCAACCAAAATTTGAATGCTCCAAGGGGTAAATAACATAGTTTTGATTTTTGATTTTGCCTAAAGTTTTCATGTTTATAGGGTTTAGGTCCCAAGTGATAATGTCTTACACACAATCCCTCTTGCAACCAAATTTAGTCGGGATTCTGAAATTATGTTTTGAATAAGCAAATTTCACAGTATTTGTACCCTAGCTAGCCTTAGGGTTAGGGTTTTGGTGTGGAGATGAAATTTTTGCATTTTTAGTGAAAAAGGATATATGGAATGATTATTGCAGTGTCAAAATCATAATTAATGAGTGAAGTTTTTCCATAAAAATCACTGCCACTCAAATTATAAAAAAGTATAGCACTGCACTTTTGAAATTGGCGTCGCATTTTTGGCTATAAAAGAATTTGTCAAATTTTAAGGCCTTGTGAGGTAAAAGAAAATTTACAAAGGGGAAAATATCCATGTTTAGAGTTGTTTACACATGATGGAGTCATGAAGAAGATCATAATTCAACTGGAGATATAAAAACCATGGAGCACTGTGTTTCCTCATTGCATTTTTACATTTATTGAGAATTAGGGAGTTGCGTAGTGTGAGGTGCTACTCTTCGAGACAATTTTCTTTTTGACGAGTTTACTTACTCAAAATTTGATGTAATTTATTTTTATGGTTTTATTAATTGTAATAAGGCAGTGAGTGGCTCATAATATTGATTTGGGGCTAATAAATTAATGTAAAATTCTTAGAAAAGATCTAGTTATGCAGTCCCTAGTCTTTAGTATTCAGTTCTATTGATCTGAAAGGAGTGTATTAGTTCTGCTGTGCTAAGTGTCCTTTCAATAATATAAACATGTAAAATTTGTCTCCATATGTTTTCTTAAGGAATTATAGTTTTAACCATGAAATATAGATGAATTAGTGAAATTTAAGCATGAAAAGAAGCCTTAAAAATAGTGAACAATAGTGCATAACAGAGAAAAACATTCACACATAAGTTTTACATAGTAGGCATGATGAAGAAGTTCACCCCTCCTAGGCTACATCTGTTGGTCCAGCTCCCAATGGCATGTCCCTCTTTGTCAGTATGCTCAAAATTGTAAATTACATGTGTTGACAGACCTCTGATGGCTGTTTTCTCTACACCAATGGCTCGAGAATGCTCAAATTAGTCTAGGTAGACTCTTTTTTCACCAAAATTGGTAGAAAATTGACCTCCCAATGCATTTTTCCCAATGAAAGCTAGAAAAGCTCCACCAAATTTGGAGACAGGCACTTAACTGTGACTAATTTTGGGAAAAACCCCTAAATTAAAATGCGCATGCAAGCTTGCCACGTGTTGCTCATCCAACAACACGTTTCAAAATCCATCCAACGGTCAATAAATAACTTCGTACCACAAAAAATCAACAACCCAGAACATGCCACGTGGCACCATACTGTTGGCTGGGGAAAGATGGAATATTCTCGAATATTCCTGCTCACTGTACCTACTTGCTAACTGAGCATCCAATCACAATATGTTTGTTTTTTGTGAAAATAGACAGAACAAGATATCTTCCTCATATGACATCGGTTTTTCGAATTTTTCATGGCACTAGAATAACAATGACGAGACCTTTCTGGTCACTCAGGTTCGGACCTATTTTGATCACTTTAATTTTTGAGCATAACACATGATCTCCTAATCACACCTCCCCACTGGAAAGCTTTTTGACCCCAAAATCTCTCTGGATTACTGAACATGAAGATGAGGAGACTATGTCCCTACTCTTCCAATCTTTATCCACTGAAATTTCCCTAATTTCATTAATTGGAGCTTTTCATGAAACGACAAATTTTTCCTTAATTCTGATGACCAACCATTTCTATTTTTGACATAGTCATGCTGCACATTTACCGAACTTGCAGAGCAAAAATTTAACTTTGTAGTAAACATCTTGTTTCTACATTGGTCTATAATCAAAGGAAACGTGGAATTACTCTCACCTTGCATCCTCTCCTTATGGTGATTTTTTGCTAGAATTGCCTTGAACTTGTGTTGATTCCTGACCAAGTTTCTTCGCCATTATACCATGCCTCTCTGAAACCAAAAATTAACATTGTTGAATCTTGTGCCTTCTCTTTCAAGTTGCTTTGATCTATCTTTGACCTTTGCAACTTCTTGCATTGACACTTTGTTTTAAGCACCGTTCAACACTAATGTTGACTGTTGCAACTGCTTGTCATCTTCTTTCAAAGACAACCTACTTTCTATAGTGTAACCAGCTCCAAAAATAGAAGAAGAGATATCAACGCCTTAGAAATAAGCCACTTCGAGGGGGCAACCTCCAATACATTACATGAATGAACAATTATTTGATGATACAATTTACAAAACCTCCTTTCTATATGGAGGAGTCCATGGGGCCATAATGTAATCCTAGTGGGGCCACAATTTAAGCCTAGCCGACCTAAAAATAATAATTTAAGGGCACAATAATAACAATATGGGGGTTACAAGGGTACAATAATAACAATAAGGGGGTTACACTAACAACAATAAGGGACTATACTAGTAATATAGGGACCTAACATGCCCCTCTCCTTCAAAAAGGTGTTGTCCTCAACACTTGAGTAGCTCTGGGTGCTTCTGTATAAAATTCTCATCCTCCCATGTAGAATCTTCAGTGGGTAAGTTCTTCCACTTGATGAGATACTCTGAAATTGATCGATTCCGTAACTGTCGAGTTCTTGTTTCCATGATCGCTTCAGGTTCCAATATGATTTTTCCTTCCTCATCAAGTTCTGGCAATATTGTTTGAACTGGAAGATTTTCACCTATAACCTTCTTTAAGCATGAAACATGGAAAATCGGATGCACTCGTGAAGAAGCAGGAAGCTCCAATTTGTATGCCATAGTACCAATCTTTTGCAACACCTTGTAAGGACCATAGTACTTTGGCGATAATTTATTATCCTTCTTAGCTTGCTTAGGGGACATTTGTTTGTATGGTTATAGCCGTAAAAATACCCAATCTCCTACATCAAAAATTCTCTCGCTGTGTTGTTGATCTACCTATTGTTTCATTTGGTTTTGTGCCAAATTCAGGTTATCCTTTAAGAGTTGGAGAACTTCTTGTTGATGCTCGATGTGATCTTCCACTGCTTGAACCTTCGAATTTTCACTTAAATATGATGTGATGGATGGTGTATGATATCCATAAAGTGCCATAAATGGGGTCATTTTTGCTGTAGTATGGAAGGAAGTGTTATACCACCATTCAGCGAGAGGTAACCACTTGACCCATTGTGTTTGTTTATCAGATACAAAACAACGAAGATATCCTTCCAAACATTTATTTACTATCTCAGTTTGACCATTATATTGAGGATGATAAGATGAGCTATGAGCTAATTGAGTACCCAAACAAGAAAATAACTCCGTCCAAAAATTTCCAGTAAAAATGGGATCTCTGTCACTCACAATAACCGTTGGGCTTCCATGTAGCTTTTGAATTGTGTCCATAAATGTAGTAGCAACTGTACTTGCTTTAAATGGATGAGATAATACACAAAAGTGTGCATACTTGGTAAGTCTATCAACTACCATCATGATGACACTCTTTCCTTCGGACTTAGGTAAACCTGTGATAAAATCCATTGAAATCTCCTCCCAACGTTGACTTGGAATGGATAAAGGTTGAAGAAGTCTCGGGGTCTTAATTGTCTCAACTTTATTCTGTTGGCAAACCAAACATTCTGCCACAAAATTTTGAATATCATATTTAAGGCCATCCCAAAAAAATTCTTTCTTCACCCTATGGTAAGTTTTTAAAAATCCTGAGTGTCCTCCTAAGGGAGAAGTGTGCAGTTCCAAAAAAATCTTTTTTTTTAGTTGGGAATTCTTACAAATATATAAGCGATATTTGTACCATTAGGAATCATTTTTCCAACTAAATATATCAGATGTACTAGGATATTGCTGGAACTTTTGAATGAGTGTCCATACATCTTTGTCCTTCTTTCATTCATCTCTTGCTTCGGTTATCCAATCTGGTTGGATAATAGAAATGGCACAAAGCAATGCTTCCACCTCTTCATTCTTTCTTGAGAGTGCATCTGCAACAAAATTAAGCTTTCCTTTTTTGTAGATTATTTCAAAGTCATAACCCAACATCTTTGTGACCCATTTTTGCTGCTCTTCTGAAGATAGTCTTTGTTCCAAAAAGTGTTTAAGACTATCATGATCAGCTTTTACCTTGAAGTGTCTTCCCATTAGGTAAGTTCGCCATTTCTTTAGTGCATGCAGTATTGCTAACATTTCCTTCTCATAAATAGGTTTCTGTAAATACTTTCCTTTGATTGGATGACTTTCCAAAGCAATGGGTCTTCCTTCCCGCATTAAAACAACACCAATTCCATTTCCTGAGGTATCACATTCCACAATAAAGGTTTTTGTGAAGTCTGGCGTAGCTAAGACTGGTGCTCGACACATTGCCTCTTTAAGATGTTCAAAGGCCTTAGTTGCTTCAGGAGTCCATGAAAATGCATCTTTCTTCAATAATGTTGTTAGAGGTGCTGCTATTCTCCCATAATTCTTAACAAACTTGCGATAATACCCCGTTAACCCGAGAAATCCTCGCAACTGCTTTATGGTTGTGGGAACTTTCCATTCCTTAATGGCTTTAATTTTGTTAGGGTCTACTTTAACACCCTCGTGAGATACAATATGACCCAGATATTCCACCTCTTGTACTCCAAAGAAACATTTGGATGTCTTTGCATATAATTGTTTCTCCTGCAATAGTTTGAGCACCCTGTCAACATGTTCAACATGATCCTTCCAAGACCTGCTGTAGATTAGTATATCATCAAAAAATACTAGCACAAATTTTCTAAGGAAGGGCTTGAAAATGGAATTCATCAACCCTTGAAATGTAGAAGGTGCATTGGTAAGGCCAAAAGGCATGACCAAAAATTCATAATGATCCTCATGAGTTCGAAATGCTATTTTTGGAATATCTTCAGTCTTCATTCTAATTTGATGATATCCTGAACGAAGATCCAACTTGGTAAAATAAATTGCTCCATGTAATTCATCCAATAATTCATCAATCACAGGAATGGGAAATTTATCTTTAATGTTGAGTTTATTGAGCTCCCTATAATCCAGACACATTCGCCATGATCCATCCTTCTTGTGTACCAATACTACAGGAGCAGAGAAAGAACTCTAACTAGGTTGAATTATACCTGCCTCTAACATTTCTACAATCATACGTTCAATTTCACTCTTTTGGACATAAGGATATCTATAAGGCTTGATGTTTGGAGGAACACTTCCTGGAATCAAATAAATAGCATGATCATGATCATGAACAGGTGGGAGTCCTTTGGGAGTTTCAAACACCTTGGAATGATTGTCCAAGAATTTTTGGAGATCTTCAGAAATAGATGATTTTGATGTTGGAACTTCGAGTGAGCATAATTGTGCAATTACGCCTCGTTGTTCTTTCTTTAGAAGATTTTTCATGACATTAGAGCTTATTATCTTTCTCTTCTTCCTCGCAATACCCCATAATTTGACTTCCTTTCCTTCTGAAAAAAAATTCAAGAAAAATTCTTGAAAATTAAAAGCTACCGTCCCCAAAGATTGTAACCATTGTACTCCTAGTACAACATCAGCACCTCCCATAGGAATGGAAAGCATTGGACTAGTCAATACATATTCCCCCATGGTTAGCTTCATATTATGAAATTTTCCAGAGCAATTTATAGTTCCTCCATTTGCAACCATCACTTGACATTCTGGTGCTAGGTATAGGAAACAATTTAATTCCTTGGCTACCTTACAATGAATAAAATTATGGGTGCTACCTGAATCAATCAACACTATTACCTTTTTCTTATTGATATGTCCTTCTATCTTGAGAGTTTGAGGAGTGGTAATTCCTACTAGTGCATTACACGATATGGTCGGATTCATTTCTTCCCCTTCTATGGTTGGTTCCTGGTGTATATCCTCTTCTTGTTCATTTTCTTCTTCTTCTTCACAATCTATGTAAAATAATTTCTTCTCAGAACACTTATGACCTTTAGTGTATTTTCTATCACAACTATAGCAAAGCCCTTTTGCTCTTTTTTCTTCCAATTTTTGTGGTGTCAACCTTGTAGGTTGTCGAAATCTAGGCATAGCAACACTTCCTTCTTTATAAAAGTGAGTGGTAGGATTCCTTGTCGCCATAATTTTACATTAAAATTTTCTTTCCAACTTGAATGCCTTCTCGAATGAATCAGGTTCCAAAACGCGAACATCATGTTGGATGTTATCCTTTAAAGTGCCTATGAAGAGATCAATCCTTTGTTCCTTTGGAATATCAGTTACCCTTATATTCAATTTTTAGAAGTCCTCAATGTGCTCCCCTGCTAAGCCCTTTTGTTTGAGATTTATCAATTGGCTAAAGAAGGTGTTGCTCTTTGTATCCTCATAATGTGCTATCATTTCCTCCGTAAAAATTGACCAAGTGAAATTTTTTTTACGGGAGCAAAGCCATTGATACCATACAAATGTATTTTGTTCTAAATGTAAAGTTGCAATGCGTACCTTTTGTGTGTTTTGCACATTATGGAGATCAAAATATTGCTCCATCTCTAGTATCCATGTTACAGGATCCTTTCCATCAAACTTCCTCATATCCATTTTTGGAATATGGTGGTTCTTCCCGCCAACATTAGAGTTTATGAAATCACGATTAACATTGATTTTGTTCTCATCATGAGGTTCTTCTACTATTTTTTCACCATTAGGAAACATTTCTTGTATCAACTTTGTCAAACCTTCGATGTCTATTTTTAGATCATTCTTCATGTTTTCCATGTTGTATTTCATGTCATCCATCTTAGCTTCCATGCCATCTTCCATGCCATCCATCTTAGCTTCCACCCTTTCTTCAAAACTTCCATTTCATTTTTTGTTGCTCTTTGCGAGAGCGAAATTTGGTGCACTTGCTCTTGTAATTTTGATAGATCATGTTGCAATTCTTTATCTTCATGAGTCATAGTAGAGCCTTCTGAAGGCTTAATGGGTGTTGAATTATTTTTATGGGGAATATTTTAGAGCCCAATATGATATCTCTTCTACAATATGCCCTTGGAATCAATTCTAATTGATTCTTCAAACAAGACTTATGCAATTCGGAAAAAAATACATACCTTTTTCTTGATTTTGAGGAGCTCGATATTGAAATTGGATTATCTTTGTGATTGCAGCACTTCAATATTTGAATTTTGGTACCAACATATCCCTCTGAATTCTATTTTGAATGCCACAGGTCTGACCTGATTTGGATTCTCCAAGACAAAGTTGAGTCCAATCTCCCACAATGACCTAATTATGGACTGGTTCAGTAGAGAAAAATTTTACGACTTTCCACGTGTCACTGTTTCATCCTTAGGCTCTGAAATTGATAGCCAAGAAACTGCAGTCTGTGTACTTGCAACCACTTTTTACGACACTCCAATCTGATGCTCAGAGAGAGAGTTATGAATATTTTCCCACGATCACCTGTTTGAGATGAAATTTGGGAGCCTGAAAAAGCACTACCTTCCACAGATCATATCTCCGAAAATATTGTGAACCAAGATTTGAAATTTTTTGAAGCGTTTCCTCAGGATTTCCGCTTCGCACCCTAAAATTTTCAGATTCTGAACCTTCGTAGAAAACAAGTTATAGCGAAAATGCCATGATGACCTGTTGAGAGCAGCGAAACCCTAGAATCCCAAAGCTTTGATACCAAATGTTGTGTAACCAGCTCCAAAATTAGAAGAAGAGATATCAACGCGTTATAAATAAGCCACTTTGAGGGGGAAACCTCCAATACATTACATGAATGAACAATTCTTTGATGATACAATTTACAAAACCTCCTTTCTATATATAGGAGTCCATGGGGCCATAATGTAATCCTAGTGGGGCCACAATGTAATCCTAGCCGACCTAACAATAATAATTTAAGGGCACAATAATAAAAATATGGGGGTTACAAGGGTACAATAATAAAAATAAGGGGGTTACACTAACAACAATAAGGGACTATACTTTTAATGTATGGAACATGAAGATGAGGAGACTATGTCCCCACTCTTCCAATCTTTATCCACTGAAATTTCCCTAATTTCATTAATTGGAGCTTTTCATGAAACAAAAATTTTTTCCTTAATTCCGATGACCAACCATTACTATTTTTGACATAGTCATGCTGCACATTTACAAAAATTGCAGAGAAAAAACCTAACTTTGTAGTAAACATCTTGTTTCTACATTGGTCTATAATCAAAGGAAACGTGGAATTACTCTCACCTTGCATCCTCTCCTGATGGTGATTTTTTGCTGGAATTTCCTTGAACTTGTGTCAATTCCTGACCAAGTTTATTTGCCATTATACCATGCCTCTCTGAAACCAACAATTAACATTGCTGAATCTTGTGCCTTCTTTGTCAATTTTCTTTTCTCTCTCTTTGACCTTTGCAACTTCTTGCACTGACACTTTGTTTTCAGCACCGTTCAACAGCAATGTTGACTGCTGCAACTGCTTTTCATCTTATTTCAAAGAAAACCTTCTTTCAAACTGAAACAACTCATTACATAAATCAACATTTGTTTGAAAAGGATTATGTAAAACTTCTCTTTGTTTGATCATCATCAATGTCAAGTTTTGGCTTGCATTGACGAGCCTCTTCATCTACCTTGTATTAACTAAAGAAGTGTCTAGTTTCTTGCGACGAGATCTCAAAATATACTCCTTGCCATATTTGAATAAATGGTATTTTTTCTCATGGAGATGAAATATTGATTTCCTGTCATACAAGTAATGACTGCCCAACACCATACCTATTATATCAAGCGGAACAACATCTAATTCAACTGTGTCAATGAAGTGTGCAGTTATTGCAAAGTGCAACATGCACTTCTTTGAAACCTATAAATTTTCATCCTTACAAATCCAACCAAGTGGATATGGTTTCAGATTTTAAATGGTCTCGAGATTAAGTTTCTTGACCAAGTATTCAGAGATTAAATTTTCTTGTGACCCATTGTCAAACAATATTTCAACCTTGGTGTGTTTGGAAATGACCCTCACATGAAACAATTCAATTCTCTCTTCTTCATTTGGAGCTTCTATGTGACAGTTAGATATACTATAACTGGGTTTAATTTCAATCTCTTTCCCCTTTATGTTCTTTAGTCCCATAGCTATGATTTTTGTTTCATCTCCTGAATTCGACCCTAGGTCTTGTTCATCTATTGCAACAATTTTTCCTTTCTCCTTAGCTTTCTCTTTGGCCTTCAAACTTTCTGGTTTCAACTCTGGATGAAGTTCCCAACAATGGTCCTCATCATGGCTAGCTTTAGAATAATGTTTGCAAAAAAATTTCCCTTCTCTTTTATGATATTTGCATTTTTTTATTTTCTTCCAATTACCTTTAAACTGATTTTCCCCATTCTCATCTAAGTTTTGTTTTCCCCTTGCCTCTAAATGTGTGGCTTATACACAAACTTCATCTAGGATTTTAGGGTTAAACATGAGGATAGTATGTCTTAGCTACGTGTGTAAACCTCCTATATACTTGAGCAAAGTGTCTTGGCTATGAAAATATACTCCTAATAAAAGAGCTCTTCTCCTAAATTCCTGAGTATACACTTGTACATTTCATCCTTTCAATTGTTTAAAATTTTTCCAGTCCATTATGGATTTCTGCATGTGAGCTAATGGATAAAAATGTTGTTTTATTGCAGAAATGAAATCATTCCATGATAGAATAATCTTACCATGTTTTTTTATCTCCTTCTTTGTCTTGGATTCCTACCAAAAAAGTGCTGCACCTTCCATTCTCAATGAAGCTAGTTGGATTTTGGTTTCATTATCATGAAAATTTTGAATTATCTAATAGATCTCCAATTTCCTAATCCAATTATCTAGCTTTTCTGCATTAACTTCACCATTAAACATTGGAAATTCAAACTTAACATCAAGTTTTAGAAAAGGAATTTTACCCATGTTCTTTGACTTGTATGGCTGCTGTACTGAAGATGAAGTAGAGGATGATGAGGATGAATATGAGGGTGATGATGGTGACTTTCCAATGTCTCCATTTCCTCCATTTCCCTTCTTTGATTTATCTTCATCATTGTTTCCTCCTAATGATCCCTGTCCTTCCTTGTGAAGTTTGGACCTTTCCTCTTCTAGTTTATCATTCCTTTCTTGATAAAGGACTCTCACCATTTCAGTTAAGTCAAGAAATACTTTTCTATATACTCTTTCTTCCTCTTTGGGATCCATCTTTTCATGGATTTATTTTTCTCCTGGAGGCATGCTTGATGCTGCTTCCGCTTCTTTTGGAGGTGAACTAGGTGGTGGAAAATGTGGCAATCTTTCCCTCCTTTGTTGTGGCTCTCTTTGAGAACCTATTTTTTCCACCAATTTTCCTTCTCCTCTCTTAAGCTTGAGCCTAGTAAGCATGAAAACCCTTGCAAAAAGCTAACAAATATTTGCACATAAAAATGCCAGAGATTAAACTCTAGCTCTAATACCAACTTGATATGAAAGGAGTGTATTAGTTCTACTATGCTAAGTGTCCTTTCAGTAATATAAACATGTACAATTTTTCTCCATATGTTTGCTTAAGGAATGAGAGTTTTAACCATGAAATATAGATGAATTAGTGAACTTTAAGCATTAAAATAAGCCTTAAAGACACTAAACAATAGTGAATAATAGAGAAAACCATTCACACATAAGTTTTACATAGTAGGCATGATGAAGCAGTTCACCCCTCCTGGGCTACATCTGCTGGTCCAGCTCCCAATGGCATGTCCCTCTTTGTTATTATGCTCAAAATTGTAAATTAAATGTGTTTATATACCTTTAATGGCTTTTTCATCTACACCAATGACTCCGGAATGCTCAAATTAGTCTAGGTAGACTCTTGTTTCACCAAAATTGGTCGAAAATTGACCTCTCAATGAATTTTTCCCAATGAAAGCTAGAAAATATCCACCAAGTGTGGAAACAGGCACTTAAATATAACTAATTTTAGAAAAAACCCCTAAATTAAAGGGCACATTCCAGATTTAATGGAAAGTTAACAATAAAATTAATTGTTAGGAGGCGGGGTGGTCACATACCGACCCCGCTGTAACCTCCATTCTAACTGTTTGAAACTCCACCGAAATACTTGGAACCCGGAGTGTTGGCAACATTCCACAAACCACGAAATTTTATGCCATATCTGCCATGTGAACAAGCCTTCATAACTTTTGCTAGGTTAACCATTTAAACAACCTCCACCTTAACCTTATCTGCGTAGGGAGATGTTAATATTTGGATGTGATATGTTTCATAGCAGTTAGATTTGTTGGTGGGATGGAACATTTTATGTCATGGTTTTATACATGCCATGTAACCAGCCTTTGGGGTTGCCAGTGGGTTGGGACCGCTGGCGGTCCCCTCCCCCAATACGTAAACTCTTAGACTTTATTATGATGTGGTTGCCCTATAGGGTAAGAAAATTTGGATGGGTGGATTGGTTAAGATGTTGGGCATGCAGGCCGGTGGCCGTGGGGTGACCCCCCTCGACGCCATAAAATTTTACAGTAGAAATCTGAGGAAAAGTGGCGGCTTTTAGGCTTGCCACGTGTCGCTCATCCAACAGTCAATAAACAACTCCGTACCAAAAAAAATCAATGACCCAGAAAATGCCATGTGGAACCATCCTGTTGGCTGGGGGAAATGGAATATTCCCAGAATATGCCTGCTTACTGTACCTGCATGCTGACTAGGCATCTAGTGACAATTTTTTTTTCTATTTTGGAAAATGGAAATAACGCGATATCTTCCTCATACGACATCATTTTATTGAACTGTTCACGGTGCCGGAATCACAATGACGAGACCTTTCCGGTCGCTCAGGTTCAGAATTGTTTCGAGCACTTTCATTTTTGAGCATAACACATGATCTCCTGATCATGTATTTTCATTATAGAAGCTAGAAACTGAAATATTGTTGAGGAATTTGACCCCTAAAGTGGAAACTGTCTCATTTTGGCCTATTTATGATATGATTGTAAATGAGAAAAGGGTTGGTCATGTTAAGGAGAAGAGACATTGTATTGCACTTATTTTTGACATAATTTTACATTGAATGAAATATATAGGTGGATTTTGTAGGGATTCTCGAGTTATTTTTATTTGGAGATGTGCTTCCTTTCTTTGTAAGTTATATAATATGATAAATCATGATTTTAATGTACATATTATTGTTTAGTTAAAACAAATATTTGATTCATAATTCACTCCAAACAATATTCTGCTTCAGTTTTGCTAGACATCTATATTTTATGATAAAATGAAATTTAGAATTAACCTTCATGCTTGATACTCTTTTTTCATTTTCCATTTTTTATGCACACACCCTCCTACAGTGAACTCAGACTAAAAATATCCAAATAGAAGACCTAACTCACCCGTGTGAAATCTCCATTTTCTCTTCATTTCATCACCAAAAACATAATCAGGTAGACATGACCGTATTCCCAATGGATCTGTCTCGTTTCCTACCAGCAAACCTTTGAAAATCATACCCTAATAAGCATTATACCTAGCCTAATATGTGAGAAATTGAACTTCCTAGACAAAGATATCCCTTTCTAAATCTAGAAGGGCTAGATTGCATCTTACAAGTGGTTTGTGGTTACCTCTAAATTTTTTCTCCTCAGCCTAGGGAAAATTATAGAGAGCTAAAATTTTGGCATTGCTGCCAAGGATCAAAAGCTTTTTCCTGGAAAAAATATGCAATTAGAGACAAAATCTAGTTCTTGAAAGTGACTAAGGACTAGAAACATATATAGGATGAACTTCCACCTGATATATTAAGAACCTATTGTAATTAAATTTTCCAAGGAAATATGGATTCAATAAGGGTTTATACAAGACAACATTCTGATCCAAATTCACCAGAATTCCTCACAAGTCCTCAAAAACTATTCAGGAAGAGGAAACCTACAACATAAATAAGTACTCATTTATTAGACTGATATCCTTCTCGTCTTGACAAAATAGAGATGGTAGAATAAATTGAATTTTATTTTAAATTTGAGCATAATATTTTTAGATCTAGGTTAGAGTCTTTATTGTTTGAGGTAGTTTTTGATCATACATAGTTGCCACCTTTTTCTTCTTTTCATCAAGATGAAATTCCAGAATTAGAAAAATATCTCTAGGCTCAATTTCATGAAATTTAAGGTTTATTCAATCAATTACAAGAAACTAGTACTAAGTTCCAAAAAACTGTATCTTATATTCAACAGTCTACACCTTCAGTTCAACAATATGTTTCTACATTTCAGCAAGCATTTTTACCTTTAAACACATCCAAAATCCTTGCACCAACACCTTATATCTCATTAAGGGTACCTACACGTATTCTTCTTGTGATTCTTATTGTATCATTTCCCTCTTCCTCATCATATGCAAGCTCTACAACCAGTACTAGTCCAACACCTCCATTCATGGAAGCTCGTTATGCACCATTGATCTTGAAGGAACCACTACATGATATGCCACATGACTATGGGCATCGCCTTCCTCAATTTGATGGCACTAGACCCACTACAACACAACAACATATAGATAAAATTAATTCCTTTGCATATCTTGAAGAAGTTGATTATGACGATGTTAAGATGAAGCTATTTTCCCAAAGCCTTGTTGGAGAGGTCAGAAAATGTACAGAGGACTAGTAGTAGGAAGTATTTCTAATGTTTAATAATTTGAGAATATTTTCATTTCTAGATGGGAGCTCAAAAAGAGTCCTCTGCATATTTTGGCTAAATATGAAAATTTGAAAAGGAATCCAGGTGAAACAATTCGACATTTTTCAATGAGATTCAACAAAGTTTGGAATTCAATACTAGCTAAACTAAAGCCCCCTCCAGGATTGCATCTTCTTCACTACCTGGATGGTTTTGAGGTTGAACTTGCATATCAGTTGAGGGAAGGAGATCCAACAACTTTAGAATATGAAGAAAAATACAGTTGGGGTAGAGGCCAATTTGATGAATAAAAAGGCCAAAATGAGGGCTGAAAAATGAGGAATTAAAGAAGAGGCTTTATATTTGGAAAATAAGCTAGAGGTAATGGAGAAAACAATGGAGAAGTTGGTGTAGAGGTTTACCATAGATAAAAAAGGTGTTGGAAAATATCAACAAGCTCCTCCTCATGTTAGAAATCCAAACTTTCAGAGGCCCCAAGTACAAATAAATAAAAGAGAGTAGAGAAACAAGGGATATCAACAATAGAATAAGCCTCCTTTTCAAGAGAATTATGCAGAATATGAGGATACAACAGAAGATCAAGATCAAATTCACTATTTTGGTGAAGAAGGGGATGTTGTATTTTTTACAAAGGAGGAACAAGGCATGTTTTCTCAGCCACAGAACGACATTATGCAGATGGAATCAGAATATTATAATATGGAGTACCAAAGTTCCATTACAGAGGCACAAATACAATACAATTTGAGAAACAGAAAGGTCCCAATAAATCCTCCCAAGAAATCCCAAGTTGATGTACCTTCCTCGAACCAAAAGAAGGTTTCTTCTCCAAAGGAAATCCCTAAAAAGAAAGAAGCAACCACCAAAGAGGTAGAAAAAAGTCAATCATATTTTATTTTGTAAAATGAGATATCAAAAATAAAAAAAATTTATTCCTTTTAATGAATTTATTAAGAATGATGTGTATAAGAATCAAATTGTCAAAGATTTAAATATAGGATAAGTGTCAGACAATGCCAATTTAAATTATGATCATAAGGAATTTATTTTTGGCCCAAAATTCAATGGGGATTCTCAATATGGGGATGTACCACCTTTTTATGTCAGTACGAACATTGTGCATGATTTGATCCTACACAATGCTATGTTCGATTTAGGTGCATCACATAATTTAATGCTAAAGGTTGTCATGGAAAATCTTGGCTTAGATATTATAAGGCCTTACAAATATATTTTCTCTTTTGATTCAAGTAAGGTGAAATTATTGGGTTTTATTAAGGATTTGGTAGTCTCCCTTACCCAAATCCCAACAAAGATCTTAATGATGGAAATAGTTGTGGCTGACATTCCCTCAAAATTCGGTATGTTGCTATCAAGATCGTGGTCTGCAAAATTAAAGGGAAATCTATATATGGACATGTCATATTCCACGATCCTTTTTTTCAGATAGTCAAGGAGATTGTACCAATAAACATTGATGAACTATATGGTAAGTGGTAAGGAAAGACCTCAAAACCATCCTATTTATTCAGTGCATTTTGATATGGATTACTTTATTTTATATAATGATCTATGCTTGGAGGAAGATGATCAAAATAAAGACAACAAATCAGAGGAGATTGTAGGTGAATTGCAGGAAACAAAATCAGAATATAGTGATGATGAATATGGCCTTTGGAACATGAATTTTTATGGGGAAGTTAGTAAAGAAGGGTCTGGAGCTGGAGTATGGCTAATGAGCCCAAAGATGTACAAATCAAGGTTTTGTTGCTACAAATTAGCCTTTGATTTCACAAACAATATAGCTAAATATGAAGCACTAATTATAGGGCTACAAAATTTGAGATATTTTGGAGCAAAGAGAATTTTATTCCATGGGAATTGAGAATTTGTTATTAACCAAATCAAAGGTGATTATAAAACCACACATCCTCGAATAAGGAACTATAGAAATGTTGTTCGAGAAATGCTGCAAATGTTTCCTAAATATAATTTTTCATTGATTCCTAGAGAGAAAAATGCAATTTCTGATGCATTATCCACCTTATCTAGCACATTTAGGATTCCCATTTATCCTAATAGGAAATATGAAATACAAGTTAAACATAGCCCAACTTTTCCTAATAATGTGAAGTATTGGCAAGTTTTGAAAGATGATAAATAGTTGGTTAATGCTTTGCAAATGACCGAAGAGTTTTCTAATTCACATATAGATCAAGAAAATGCTCCTAGGGGATGAACAACAAAGTTTAGGATCAAATTTGGATGATTTTTCAAATTAGATAGAAAAAAATAATGTTATACAATTGAATAAAAACACATTTTCAAAAGGTTTGGTGCCTCTTGAAGAATTGTTTTACCAAAATGATGTGGCAAATAATCCTAGAGTAATTTTGTCCGAAACAAAAGTAAAAGACTGCAATATAGGAACTAGAGAACAACCTAAGTTTGTTAAGCTCTCAAAATAATTAACTCCTAACGTTAGTAAGAAATACCTGGACCTGAAGAGGGAGTATTTAGATATATTTGCATTGGGATATGGAGACCTTAAAGTATATGAAAAAAGCATCATTCATCATACCATCCCAATAAAAAAATATCAAAAGCCTTTCAAGCAAAAGTTAAGAAGAACAAATCATTTATTTTTGCCTCCCATTGAAAGGAAGCCAAAAAACTATTTGATGCGAAGATTCCTGTTTCCCTTAGGTTTTTAAAATTGTTGTCCAATTTGGTACCTGCGAGGAAGAAAAAGAGATAGAGTTGTGTGTAGATGTAAGAAATATCAACAAGGTGTCTTTAAAGGAAAATTACCCACCCCCCCCCCCACCCCCCAAAATATAGATCATATATTGTAGAAGGTGGTTGGATCGAGAAGAATGTCCATGCTTGATGGTTTTTCAGGTATAATCAGATCTTGGTGCATTCAAATGAACAAGAAAAGACAACTTTCATCACTCCTTCGGGTACCTTCATGTATGCCAAAATTCCCTTTGAATTGATGAATGCAGGGGACACCTTTTAGAGAGACATGGATATTGCATTCGTCGATGAAAAGGATAAGTTTATTGACATTTATCTTGATGTTATCACTATTTTTTTAGATTTTGATTTTGACCATCTGAAACATTTGAGACAAGTTTTTGAGAAGTGCAGGAGGTATGACATATCCTTGAACCTGAAGCAATCCCATTTTGGAATGGAGGAGGGAAAGTTTCTCGAGCACATCATCTCAAAATATGACATCAAAATTGATCCAAATAGAGTGGCTTCAATTCAGAGGGTTGATATCCCTAGGAGTAAAATTGAGGTAAAATCATTTTTGGGTTGAATTAAATTTTTGAGGAGGTTCATTCCCAATTTAGAAGAAATTATCATATTTTTGACAGACATGCTAAGGAAGGAAAGTGAAATTAGATGGAATCTTGAAAAGAATAAATATTTTGAATAAATAAAAAGGTTTTAGCTACTGCTCCTATTTTGGTATGTCCAGATTATGCGATAGATTTCATAATTTTTTATTTTTCATCTGAGCACACTATCGTAGCGGTCCTCTTGTAGAAAAATCATCAAGGTAATGAGAAACCCATGAAATTATTCAGTAGAGGTCTAATATGTCCTTCCCTCAAGTATAACATTATATAGAAACAATAATATGCATTGGTAAAGGCTTTGAAGGATTTCAATATCTATGTGCTCCATTTGGACGTGGTTTCATATCTTCGTAATGCTGTTGTGAAGGGAATTTTAACATAGTGTTGTGGCCAGAAACAACCCCCCTTCTTATTTAACATTTAATACTAAACAAGTGGAGACCCTTAGTTTAAAAAATCCAAAAAATTAAATTAGTGCTTGTTTTCTTTTTAAAATAAAACTTACTATCATTAACTTAAGAAAATTCCTTAGAAAATCTTTAGATAAACTTAAGTTTGTGATAGATTAGAATAAAACCTTTCTTTGAAGAAAATATCGCATCCATCGCAGCAAAAATTACAAGATATCTTTTGCAAAGCAGAATCTTCTAAATTGCGATAAGCGAGATCCAATAACTATGCATTAAAATATTTGTCGCAAATCGCATATCACAGAAAATATATTAACGAACATTTTTCATATGTTATATTTTGCGATATTGCGATTTCGCGATATTGCGATGCCGCGATATTGTGATCCCGTGATGTTACTAATTGTGATTTGCGTAAATTGCGATTTGCGAAAGTTGCTATGATTTTGATTTTGCGATATTGCAAAGCAAATCGCAGATCGCAGTATCGCACATGCGTCAAGCTCGTTGTACGAAGAAAATATTTCCATAAATCGATATCCGTTATGCGCCTTAATGTCAAGTTAATGAATGGATTGTCAAATATTAATGAAAAGGATTTTGTTTTGATCAAAGGCTTATTTCACGATTAAATAATATATTTCATACACCTTCAGCATTTAAAACTGTCCCGTCACCTTTCTCATATCATTATTCTCACTTAATTCGTAAAACTGCAGGCATGAAGAACAGGAGACTATATAAAGCAATATTCAGAGCATTATGGGAAAAAAAGAGAAAGCTCCGAATTCTGGAAAGAAAGAGAAAGTTCTAAGTTCTGAAAATAAAGAGATGGCATCCTTGTACGCAGACACTGCTTGCAACAATGACGTTGGCATCACCACTTGGGAGGGTATGTTTAATTTACTTGAAGAATAAAACCCAAGAGTAATGGATGTTTCGGCTACTGCAGGCTCAAGTAATTCCTCTGAAGCATCTCTTACAGAGCTGGCTTGTTCATTTTTACATCGGGTAGTAGCAAGACCAAGAATTCTTCCATATACAGACATGGTAAAATGGGTGCTGGATAGCACTGATATTACGGACAGACAGTTCAAAACCCAAGGTCAAGAGCTCATCGGGTCATTCACTCCAGAATATTTGAGGCTTATGTATCATTTGCCGGAGCCTCAGGCAACTTACAACAAACAATTTATGGAGAAATTTGCCAAGGAAAATGCAAACTTAGCGGAATGCACAAAAGAATGGTCCAGAAGAGATGAACCACTGAAGAAAGATAAACATGGTATGTAAAGTACCAGTTCACTCACTTCTCCATATTGTTTTGCTGCTGCTATGTTATGTAGGCTTTTTGGAAAGCTTGACATTAATAAGTTTTTGCCTGAATGGCTTCCCCTATTGAATGCTGCTGTTAACGCTGCCATTGCGGACTGGGCTAAAATATTGTCTGATAACTTAGCCACAGATATTTTCAATTACCGTTATAAACGAACTGTCTCTCAGAGGATTTATCCTCCTTTTTATCTATCTGCCTATGTTATGGATTCAATCTGCTTTGTTTCTAAGTTCCCTTTAATGGGTTGGAAATGGACAATTTAGGATCCCCTGCCCATCCATGTTTATCACAAAGAATTGTGGGAGTCAAAATTCATTCCTCATTTTTACAAGATTTGCCACGGCATAATGTTGCCACTGTATAGATTGTTGTGTAATAAGGATGCCCCAAGGTTGTCCCCTGAAGCAGAAGTAGACATTCTCCCTGTCGCAAGATGGTTTGGAGAAGAATTGTTTACTTATGTGAGGGTTTTTGGAAGCTTTGCTTCTCCTCATGTTTTTCCCTTATATGTTCTGGATAAACTCATAGCTCGGGAAATTGCATATCAAACTTGTGGAGACGGAGGTTTGAAAAAAGAATTAAAGGATAAAAAGAAAGCCATTTGGCCACAATTTCCTATGTCCTGCAGAGCATTTTCATTATTTGATGTTGGTCACATGTTTAAGGAAGTAAGCAATGTTACATGTTTAAAATTGTTTAAGTTTCCAAGAAGGCTATTTGATCCATATGGTATTGTCAAGGATTTCACCACTGTAGTCAAAGTGAGAGTATTTTCTGGAGAAGAAGATCTTTTTGATGATATGTTTCAAGAAAAAAGTTCATTTAAAGAAATTTTGCATTTAGCTCAAACACGATTCTCCCCAGAAGAATTTCAAGAGTTTAAAGTATACAGAGAAAGAAGATTGACCACTATTCCTTTGGATAATTTGCGTTTGGAACCTGCAAGGGAACCAACTCCTAGTGTCAGTCTCAGTGGTAGCTCAGATTCAGAAAGGTCTAAGTCAAAGTCTAACAAAGAAATTTCTGAACATTCTAAAAAATCTGATCAGGATAAAAGTGAAGGCTCAGTGAAGGATATAGCTCAATCAAAAGAGCTCTCACAACAACAGACTTCCACCACTCCACAGTTGAATCTTCCACCTCGTAATGTACAGCAACCATCCATCAACACTTAGTTAGATAAAGAATGGGAATCATTTAATGATTTGATTAATGTTTAAGGACAGAACATACAAACTCCTGTACAGACAGCAAAAAGTTTGATTACAAAAATAAGTGGCAATGTCACAGAAAAAGAACATATACCCATTACTCCTTCCTCCGAGCTTGTACTTAAAATAGAGGAAATTCCTCCTCTGGATATATTTTATAGCCCTCAACATAAAGCAGTAGTAAGGAAGCAAAGAAAGAAGAGAAAATTAGAAAGTGTGCTCTCTACTGATGCAGAACAATTGGATGTTTTATGGAAAGATCCTACTATGGATCCCACTGAAAATCTTACTAAATTATCTCAGATTACAGGAGCTTATGCCTTCACAACTATTGACAAAGCATCTGAGGTACGACTGTTATTAAATAAAAAAGAGGATCAAATACAAGTTCTGTGACAACAATTGCAACAAGCACATGCCAATAGTGAAGCACAGAGACAATTTGAAAAGTTATAGCAAGAGTTTCAGCAAATGCAAATCGGGTATCAGAAAAGAATGGCTCAGAAAGAGAAACAAATACAGATTACGCAAGAAATGCATAAAGAAGACCCAAAGCTTACAGAGTTCATCTTAGAATCTATTTCTTTGAATAATCAACTACTGCAACAACAATATATATTATGCCAAAAGATTTCACAGTGGAACTCTTTTTGTCAAGAAAGTGATAAAATCACTAATCATGTTGTAGAATTACGACATGATTATGATTTAACTAATGAAAAAGTTACTAATTATTTGGCATGGAAAAAGACAGAGGAAGGAAAAAGAGTAGGAGCACCAATTATCAATGACAACCATAAAGAAATGCTCTTCAATAAATGGGATGCACAGATCAGAGAGGCAGAAAAAGCAGCAGAGGAAGCAGCTACAACGGCGAGCAACATTACTAATTGTGTAAATGAGAATTTTCACAAAGTTAATTTGATTTTAGAAACTATTCCAAGATATCTACCACAAGTCCAGCAATTGCAAACAGAGTGGAAACAGAAAACTAAGGAAAAGGAAAAATCAATCCAAGAATTGACTAAGTTAAATTGGGATTCTTACTGGACATATCTAGTAAAACCACACAATCAATGCAGTTCTCTTAATTGCATCATTAATTCTGCTGAAAAGATCGCGCCAACACTTGCCGATTCCGTCTTTTCAGGACAACTAAAATCTGAAGTCGGCCAACCTCCTCTTCTCAAATCAATGCTAGATGCTTGCAAATTCGAAGACCACAGTCATAAGTAGTTAGTTGTTAATTTTAATTTTAGATTTAGTGTTAGTTTGACTTATTTTCTGCCTAGAAAAAGGACGGTCATTTAAACCGAATCCTAAATTTTTGTAATAAACTATAATTAGATTTAGTTAGTAGTATTTAAACCCTTCTCATGCATTTAGAGAAGGGTCCAGAAATTTGTCAAAAAATTATCCTCAGAACATGAACTTCTGCACCCTCGGAGGAGGTTTTGATGAATGAATGGAACGAGATTTATTGATATCTGTGTCTAATATTTGCTACTGATGTTGCATTTCTGTACTCTTAGTAGATGTTGGATTAGGAATAGATAAATCATTATTGCTTCTAGCTCATGAGTAGAACCAATTATAAATGGTACTTTTATCTCTTAACTATTTCTTCTTCTGTGTTAAAGTAATATTTATATTCGGTTGTTTATATATTGATGCTTGAATGCTTAAGTTATCATTTGGCACTTCTTTACGGTGATAACTATTTATTTATGCTTAGTGTATGAATAGCTTATTATGCGATATGTTTTTCATAACTGTTTCATCTAACTTTTTATATGAAATGGTTTATCTTTATTGAATTCTTTTCTTATAACAGTTGAATAATATTTATTATCAGTTGTTATTTGAAATTATTTTAGATCGCATAAAGAAGATTACATCCCAGGTTTAGTTTAGAATTAGATATTTTTGTTTAAATTAGAATACAATTTGCATACGATTAGATTAGAAATAGAATAAAAGCATACCACTGAGGAGCCTTTTTAGAAAGGAAATATCTATTCTCAGCACACACATACACATTGGGAAACTGGTCCCATTATCCCCAGTCGGACCCACTACACCAAACGGAAAAGGAGCTGCTAACCAAGGTCCGGACCGGGTGGGTATCCCCCTTGTTGTAGACCCGATTTTCGGGGCTTCAACACATAGCTAGATCCTGAAGGTCATAGGGGTAGATGGATAGAAGCAGTTCTAGAATATGATGTGGAGATTAAACCAACTAAGTTGATAAAGGGTCAAGGATTGGCCAAATTGATGGCAGACTCAAATCTCACTGTGTTGGACATAAAATTTATTATCGGTCTGTCCAATGACAACAATGAAAAACATATTCAGCTCGAATATGAAATATTTCTCTCTTCTTCTTGGTATTCTCAAATAATTTATGTTTTGCAACATTTACAGGCACCTCCAGAGTTGACCAAACCTAAATCTAGATTTCTGAAGTTGAAGGCTGTAAAATTCTGCATCTTAAATCAATTTTTCTATTGGAAAGATTCACGAGTTGTGTTGTTAAATTTTTTGTTGGAGGATGAGACCCAGAAGTTTATGGATGAATTTCATAAAGGATATTATGTAGGGCATAATTTTTGGAAATCCAAAACAAATAATATCTTGAGGGTGGCTTTTACTGGCCAAATTTGTTTTCTGACATGTAAAAAAGGGTATCAAGCTACCATGAATGCCATATTTTTGAAGGAAAGAGAAAGATCTTACCCTTACCCTTGAATCCTATTGCAGTGGAGGCACCTTTTCAGCAATGGGGTTTGGATTTCATTAGGAAAATCCAACCCCCATATTTTATTCAACACAAATGGATTATGACAACCACAAATTATTTCACGAAGTGGATAGAAGCGATACCAACCAGAAAATCCATGGATACAATCATCATTCAATTCTTGTAAGGTAACATTATTTCGAGATTTGGTTGTCCTCGTAAGTTAATCACATATAACGTTGTTGCCTTTAAGTCTAAAATAATGGTTAAATGTTGTCACAAATACCATATTTGGCTTGGTCACTCAACAACATATTACCCACGGGCTAATGACTTATCTGAGTCCTCTAACAAAATATGGGTGAATATCATTAGGAAATTGCTATAGGAGAATAAGAAAACATGGCACAAAAATTTAATTTATGCCTTGTCGGATGATTGGGTAAATACAAAAAAATCAATTGGTATGTATCCTTTCTAGTTAGTGTATGGGATATATGTTTTTTTCCATTATTCTTTGGGAATTCTAGTCATGGAATTATTTCAGGAAGATGATACAAAACCAAATGGCATGCATAGGAGGATTAACAAAATGATTCAACTACAACAAACTAGAGAGGAGGTGTATAATAACACTCAGACAATTCAAGAAAAGGTAAAGAAAATATTTGATCGAAGGACAAAGGCTAAGTATTTTAAATCTGGTGACTTGGTTTTAAAATGGGATGCTAGAAATGAAGAAAAAGGGAAGCATGGTAAATTTTAAAACCTTTGGAAGGGACCTTTGAAGGTTGCAACATTTCATGGGAGCAATGCATACATGCTACAATATTTAACATGAGAGTTACTTGTTGGAGGGCTTGTGAGTGACAGGTTCCTTAAACATTACTTCACTTGAATTTAGATGAATTTCATCACTACATTGTATATATTCATTTAATTTTCAGTACTGCATGTGTGGGAATCTGATTATCAGAATTTGAAACACGAAGAGAAGGCCTTGAAATTTTTATGGCCTACTCCCATTTTTCAGTATGAGTCAGTTGTAGTCAGTTTGAGTCAGATTGAGTTAGTTTTGAGTTAAGTCAAAAAGTAAATAAGCCCAATGGATAAGGAACCTAGTCTACGATGTTCCTAACACCTCACAGGGAGGATACCATCCCCATTGGATCCAGTCTTAGTATTGTATCGTCACAGTAGTCAAAAAATAAAAATTTTCTTTCGAATTTTGTCAAAAACATCAAGTGTGGCTACGATCTTGTGGAAGATCAAGATTTAGGTATTAGGTGGGAATAAAGTTTTTATTATCCATTGTAAATATGCTAGTGTGCAAGAGCTACAAATATGGCCTTTTTATCCAAAGGGGTCAAGTTAGCTAGGTCTAGGGGTCAAAATTACATCAAGTGATCATACGAAAGATTGTACTACCATTATTTGTCATCATGGGAGAAATTGTAGGTGTCTTGAGTTAGTTTATATGTCACATAATGATTGGTCATGACATTAGAAAGGGTACAATAGTGAAAAGGACAATTGCTGTGCTTTTTCCAAAGTGTTGTGCTTTGGTCTTTCAATTTCAAACCATAATTATCGCCATCAAAATCTGCTCGACCACTTTGGGAGGTTATTTGCATGGTTTTTTTCATACAAGATTTCTCAGATATCCATTATTACCATCAGAAATTCGTTGGTGGTCGTGCTTGGTTTTTGTGCAAAGGAGACATAGGAGCATTGCGTTTCCACACAGTGTTGCGTTTCTCTCAACCGAGTGATAAAATCTCTCCCTCATGTGTAAAATATATTTTATTTCAGTTCCTTGGTTTTGAATGGTTTCCAAATTGCATGCATGAGATGATAAAATAACATAGACACCTACAAGTCACCTAATTTCATCATCACTGTGTTTTTTCAATCATTTCACTTTTTCCAATCGTGGCATTTTTGCAATCACTATGCTTTTTCCAATCTCTGTGCTTTCTTCTAATCGGTGTGCTTTATCCATGTGATTAATTTTTTGCGCTTATCTTTTCCAAGTTTGGGTTTTTTCTCTGTGGATCCCCCATATGGAAGGAGTGCCATGAATTTGAACTAAATTTAAAGCTCCTACCATAATTATTTGTTCCTCAGAGGTGTTTGAAAGCCTATTTCCCCATGCACTACGCTTCTGCCATTGCGTCTGTCTTTTGAATTTTCTGCCACCAAAATAAAAAATGTATGAGTTATCTTGGGGTTTCCATCAATTATTTGTGTTTATGAGTCTGTGATATATGTTGCAATGGAAATAACAAGGATTTGTTGCTCCATGATCTAGTGTCTGATAGATCACTAGACAAACAAAGACATGACTAAAAAGATACAAAAGATCTCAATCCCATATGATTCAACAAGAAACATGCAATTGGATTTAAACTATGAGGAGGTTAATGTTACATGGCCTCCTCGTATTTTGGGACGAATGTTGAGTTTCTAGCAAAATTATTGCACTCCACACAAGCGAACTACTCGATTTGTTTCTGATCAAAACACCTGCACACAATCACAAAAATTTAAAGTTGACAAGAGATGTTCCTCAGAATATCGTTAGATAAATGATAGCATAAACACGTCACAATATCTTTAACACAATCATGTAAGGGAGAGAACATAGATATTCATTAATCTCATAATAAATGATATAATGCTTCTATACCTTCTCTCCAACGTCTCCTCTCCATGATTTGGCAAAGTTTCCCCACTAGATCCAACGAATTAGCATGAAGAGAACTCACATAAGACTAAGATCTCGTAAGCTCTCAATTTTGCAGCAAAATGGTAGCATAAGACCAATATCTCAACTCAACAAAATAATTTCTCTCCAAAACTATCTCTCCCAAAGCGACAGAGTTCTCACCCTATAGTTTGGATTCTCTCCTCTACACCCTTTCCTCTTGGTGAGATTATATATGCTCATTCCATCCTTTGGGGGAATGTATCTAGACACTTAGGGGCTTGACAAGTTAAGAAAATTATACAAAAATGGACCCCTAGCCAACTCATACAGAAGTGGGTCAAGTTGATCTCCTTGGGAATGGGAAACTCTAGAAACCTTTTTCACAATTATGAGTTTTTTCTCAATTATTTCAATTATGAAATCATTATTATCTCATAATTATAATATTTTGGCAAAATATTTATGATAAATTGGTGATGTAGCCATATGGCCACAAACACAAATATCCAAAACTAAGTCTTAGTCTGCCCAAAACCCGATGATAAAGTCATAATATCTCTAAGAACTTTTAGAAACCCACTTTAATCATTATTAAATTCATATGATTTCGTGGAAGCTCCTTTATAAAGTGGTTTCGGGTTTACTTAGCTTATAACATGGCCGCCTTCTTTACCTTACTCAATGCATACATGGAATCGCTGATGCATCACCGATCCATATCACACTTCTCCAATCTTAAATTCCCTGATCACCAAAATATATTATCGCACTTCGGCAAACTTACCTCATCGACGCTTCACACATTTACCTCATCACCATTCACATATTCCAACCCGCATCGCAAACTCTACTTCTCATCGCAAATCACAAATAATACATTTTTCACATCGACGGTTATATCGAACACGATATGCGATGAATCCTTCCGCTAAGATGTGTCGTCATCACAACTTTCCCAACTTATCTTGCGAATTAACCTGGCTCGTCGATCTTTGCTCTAGAATTTGTGAATTAATCTACACTATCCATGGTTCTCCTTCCAGAAATCTTCTTAAGGGGTTGGGGAAAACTTAATATATGTTTTCTTAGTCGACTTCTACCTTACTGTAACTTCATCTCTGTATCCATGCGTTAAATCCCTCCCGATATTTGTAATCTTCTTAAGGGGTTGGGGAAAACTTAATATTTGTTGTCTTAGCCGACTTCTACCTTACTGTAACTTCATCTCTGTATCCATGCATTAAATCCCTCCCGATATTTGTTCTTTTTATTAGATCTTATCCAGAGTTATCACGCTTGCTGCAACACGTTACACACTATTTCCAAGCCAAATCCTTCACATGCTTGCTTCGAATCACTACCTACGACTTCAAATATCTTATTTGTTTCACTTCTGACCTGCAAAAAAGTTATTTGTACTCATTCATTCTCATTAGCTTCACTCTCAAGCAATTTCTCAAGAACTAGAATCACACAGTGATTCTACCCAACTTCTTCTACAATAAGTCCTTTTTCACACAGTAAAAGACTTATACATCATCAGAATTCATGCAACAATAATTTATTACACAGAAATCAAATTTTCTCAATTACAAATCAACCAGCTCATAAGAGAGACAAAAACACAATCGTAATGAACTAAATTTATCATTAATCAAATAAATTGTACAAATACAAATAAAATCTGTTTACAGTCTTTCTTTGGCCTGATGTGTCCTTACATGGCCCTTTTCTCTTGCTCTCTCTCTATGCACATAGGCTTACAATCAAATCTCCTCTATTAATATCTAAGAATCATATCTCTTAATGCCTTTCAGGCTTACAAATATATACAAAAGGTTCTGCAACCAATTCTGGTTCAGATCCTCAATCTTCTCAACTAAATCCTAAGAATCCTCTAAATCCACAAAATCATCAACTAATTCCTAAGTCTAGGATTCACAATCCCTATGAAAGCTCAACTAGCCTAAATATCTCATGTTATCCTACATTCGAGAAAATTTACAAGTATGCCTCACAATATTTAATTAAATCCTATTTTAAATGTCTCAAATAAAAATCACTCAAAACATTGAAAATTGCATTAGTTAAATACTTAGGAAACCAACTCCTTTGAAAAACACAAGACCCCCTATATTCTCCTAAATGTACAAATTTATGGAACCATGATGCTCCTGCATTAGACTCCCAAGGTAGAAATTAATCATGATCTCCAGATCATGTGTCTTCACTTCTTATGGAATTCCTCCTGGATCCCAAACTTTGTTCTGTAGTTTGTCTTTGGTTGCTGTTGTTGTTGTTTGTTTCTATTCTCTAGGTCTCCATACTTTATGTTGCATTGTCCCACTGGCTATACTCTCATAGTCTGTTTTTTTCTTTCTCTTGATGCTACTGTTTTTCTTTCTTGCTACTGTCTTCTTCTGAGACACCTTCATCATCAACCTTCTTATTCTTTCAATATCCATCTCTAGTTTATCTTTTTTCTGGTACTCACTCTACCAATTGTTGCTGCACTCTTTCCATTCATCTTAAATTTCTTCATTTTCACTTGGAATTACTCCATTTACTGCTACAAATATTGTTTTGTACATTGCTACCTCCCAAACTTCTTGAATATATCTTAAGATATCTCCCTCTACAACATCCCTCTTCTTCTCACTACCTGCAAATTTACTTTCAAAAAATAAATTTTCTTATGATTCTTTGTCTACAGTAATAAACTTATTCACGGTTATTTGTTTACTAAAAAACATAATCAATTTTTCCAAACTAGTATCTACTCCTGCCTCTTTCACAGCTTGAGACATTTCCACATCATTGTCTGCAATTCCTTTCTCATACTTAGATTCTTCTAGTAACTCACTTTATACTTGATTCCTCTAAAATACATCACTATGTTGTTCATCAATTCCAACATTTTTTTCTTCCTCTTCCTTCACAACCCTCAATGATTTTCCTTCACCTCCTTGACTGTTTTTAACTATTAATTCAACTTCTTCAAACATTGTATCTTTATGCTTTACATCTTCCTCATCATTATGTCTTACCTGGCAACTTCCAGTCTTCTTCAGTTCTAAAAATGACTCAGTTTCAACTTGAGACATGTCTGCCTCATCTTCATCAAAACCTGTAATCATAAACCAATTATCAAAATTAAAAATATAAGGCCTCATTTCCTTTCCATTCTTTGGCAACATCTTAGTATGTTGCTATGAGTTTTCCTATAACTCCTTTGTCCTCACATCAATAAGCTAATTTAAATTGTCCAAAGAACTCACGAGACTGTCAGCTAATCTCTCCTCCATATCATTTGTTTCAAGGATGTCTCCCTGCTCTCGTTCACAATAATGAACTCCTTCCTCTGTAATTTCATTTTATGAACTCTTATTACCATTCTTACGGATATCCTTACCCTCTTGTTCACTGTTATACTTAACTTCTCCCAACTTAGCAACCTCATAATTTTCCCTTATAATAATTTCATTGTTGTCTTCTATAGAATTTTGCACTTTTTCAATTGATGCTACATTGTCTTCAAAGACAATCTTCTCAGTTGCAACTGATAATTTCTTCTCCTTGATTGTCATTCATTACAATTTCTTTGTATTCCTTCTTCATAAATTCATCATGAGTATATATCCTCTACTTTTCCAACTTTCTTCTTTGAAGGTCTAACTTTCTATATAACTCAAAAATTTCAATTGGAGTAGAATTTGGAAACTTTGCACAGTTTTCAATACCTTCACTTGTTGTTGACCCATCATAAAATGGTCCTTCTCCCTCTGCTAAATCTACACACATGTCTAAATAATCATGCTTAAAAATTCCAAAATCATTAGGCACAGTAAATACCTTTTCTTCATCTTCATGTCTTAACTCATATCTGCTATTCCAATCTTCACTCTTACCAGCTCCAATATTCTGCTGCACATTTCCATGAGACCTCTCTGTCTCCTTTCGTTTCTAAAATCTTGCTATCTCAATATTAATCTGGACATATTTATGATTCTGCTCCTTCTTCGTAACAAACTCTAAAGTTTGTTCATCATCCTGTGATGTACCTGCAATCATACACAAATAATTAGTTTTAAAAATACAAGACCTTTCGGTCTCGTTTGATGCTTCAAGAACCAATCTTTCACAATGTACTTTATCGGTTTCAGTAGATCCTCTTTGTTGTGACTCATTCCTTTGAGTCTCTCCTTCTCTAACAAAGTAATATGATTTTTTTCAAGTTCTCTAAACTTGTTTATCATCTTGTCATTCCATTTATTTTGCAATAGGTTCCATCTAACCCGTTTCCTCATTCTCCATCCATGTCTTTGGTATTCATTCTCTTTCTCATGTAGCCATCCCTGTAGTACCTCCAACTATACTCTCATCACTGCAATATTTCTCTCTTTCTCCTCATTACTCATATTACCTTTATGGCATTCTCTAGAATCTCTTCTATGACCCTCCATGGCCATATTTCTCATGAGCTCATCTATTCTCGATTGGTGATCTGCAACATAGCCTTCTCTTGTAGTAATCTCCTCTTGCTACTCAATACCCTAGCAAGCTTCCTCTCTGAGCTTGATCTCTTCCTAGGTATTCTCTCTCTTGGTTCAATCTCTTGAACCTTCTAGAGCTTCACTGCTTCTCTACCTGCTGCACTCAGTCACCTCTCTCCTTTCTTCCAATCTCTAGTTGGATAGGTTCATTGCCATCATCATAAAAAAAAAATGCTTGTTCTTAGCTATAATCATCAAACATCTTCATATTATTTCTTTCAATCAATAATTCATCATTAATTAACTAAAAACATGAAGACCATACCTCACTATCCAATTTCCTGAACACATCTTGTTGTTGCAGTTTCTCTTTTCTGTCTATTGACTTTACCTTCACTATTTGCAGTTGTCACTATCTCTTCATAAACAAAAAATCTGATCTACTTCTCTCAAGGTAGATTCTCCTTCTATATATTTACTCAATCATATTTAGATCTGACTCTTCTCTTCACTTCTTCCATACCTCTGATTCTATGAAAACTCTTCTCGTTCTGTTCTCTTCAAAGAAATATTGTTGTCTTGATTTCTCCTCCGAAGAGAAAACCTGAAACATGCAAACATATTCTCAAATAAAAACATAAAATATCACCTTCAAGATCTCTTCATGATCTTGTTCCACCATTTATTTGCACTTTGAATGGACTATTCCCTGTTCTTTTGCATCTGCAAATTCTCTTCAAGAGTATCAATTACTCTCCATATTCTGCCACACTTTTATCTCTATGTGTATGCTGCCTGTTAGATTTAAAATCTAATCCTTTTTCCTGCAATCACAGTTGTATTCTGCACATACAACTTCAAGAACATAACTCCGCTCTAACTTTCTCCCAAAATAGATTTTACTGCTCTGATACCAAAAATGATGTAGCCATATGGCCGCAAACCCAAATATGCAGAACTAAGTCTTAGTCTGCCCAAAAACCAATGATAGAGTCATAATATCTCTAAGAACTTTTAGAAACCCACTTTAATTATTATGAAATTCATATGATTTCGCGGAAGCTCCTTTACAAAGTGGTTTTAGGTTTATAACTCATATAATAAAGTTTGTACCTTATATTGTGGTTGCCTTCTTTACCTTACTCAATGCATATGTGGCATCGCAGATGCATCACCGATCCATATCACACTTTGCCAATCTTAAATTCCCCGATCACCAAAATATCTTATCGCATTTCGGCAAATTTACCTCATCGGTGCTTCGCACATTTACCTCATCACCATTCGCACATTCAAACCCACATCACAAACTCTATTTCTCATCGCAAATCGCAAATATTACATTTTGCACATCGGTGATTATATCAAACACAATATGCGATGAATCCTTCTGCTGACACATGTCCTCATCACAAGTTTCCCAACTTATCTTGTGAATTAATCTGGGTCATCGATCTTCTCTCTAGAATTTTCAAATTAATCTACACTGTTCATGGCTCTCCTTCCACAAATTTTCTTAAGGGTTTGGGGAAAACTTAACATTTGTTATCTTAGCTGACTGTCACCTTATTGTAACTTCATCTTTGTATCCACGCGTTAACTCCCTCTTGAGCTTTGTTCTTGTTATTGGATCTTATCCAAAGTTATCATGCTCGTTGCAACATGTTGCGCATTGTTTCGAAGCCAAATCCTTCACAGACTTGCTTTGAATCACTACATACGACTTCAAATATTTTATTTGTTTCACTTATGACCTGCACAAAGGTTATTTGTACTCATTTAATTTCATTAGCTTCACTCTCAGTCAATTTCTCTAGAACTGGAATCGCACAGTGATTCTACCCTGCTTCTTCTACATTAAGTCATTTTTCACACAGTAAAAGAATTATACACCCATCAGAATTCATGCAAAAATAATTTATTACACAAAATAAGATTTTCTCAATTACAGATCACTTAGCTCATAAGAGAGACAAAAACACAGTCACAATGAACTCAATTTCTCATTAATCAAATAAATTGTACATATACAAATAAAACCTATTTACAGTCTGGGTTTGGCCTAATGTGCATTTACATGGCCCTTTTCTCTTCCTCTCTCTCTATGCCCGTAGGCTTACAATCAAATATCCTCTATTACTATCTAAGAATCATATCTCTTAATGCCTTTGAGGATTACAAATATATACAAAAGGTTCTGCAACCAATTCTGGTTCAGATCCTCGATCTTCTCAACTAAATGCTAAGAATCCTCTAAATCCACAAAATCATCAACTAATTTTGAAGTCTAGGATTCCCAATCCCTATGAAAGATCAAGTAGCCTAAATCTCTCATGTTCTCCTACATTCGATAACAATTACAAATATGCCTCACAATATTTAATTAAATCCTATTTTAAATGTCTCACATAAAATCACTCAAAACATTGAAAATTACGTTAATTAAATACTTAGGAAACCAACTCCTTTGAAAAACACAAGACCCCTTGGATTCTACTAAATGTACAAATTTTTAGAACCATGATTCTCCTGCATCAATTGGTCAATTATGTAATTTCACCCTTTTATCATGGGATAAATATCACCTAAGTAAAAGAAAAGGTGAAAAGGGATGAATTTTAGCCAAACAACTGAGGTAAGTTGATATTGGGTTTCTCTCACTATAATGGAGTGGAAAATATGGTTATAATAGATGTCCCCTAATGTATGAGGTCATAATGAGAATCTCATGTAAAAAACACATTATAATAAAACTCATAGGTCGAAATGGAAGTGGGGAAACAAAGCCAAGGATTTGGATTAGAAGAAACTCAATTTGAAGTCTCAACTGTGTTGATAACATCCCCGAGGCAAGCATACCCATGCTTGATCATAAGAAAATACTAAACATGGTCACCAAAACATACATTGCGGATCCATAACCTAAAGTGCTAGAACATGGCCACGACAGACTTACACAATGGATCCATGCAACTCAATGAAAATAACATAGCCACTAAGACATACATTCGTGGATCTATGTCACAATATACATCAGCAGGAATATGGACACATATAGACAAATAAGTGTCCTAGATAGTCCTCAAGGTACATAAATGATAAATAACTCCAACGCATCCTGGGAAGGGTGGTATATATGAGTGGGGTGTCCCTAACCCAGGGTCTTCGACATAACCTTGATGGTACAAATCTAGATCATGTGAACATATGAGTTGAGGCCAAACATGGTAGAAATTTCTTGATTACCAACTAATGAGGAAAACCAATAACAGATGCGAGGGAATCCACCAATGAGGAAAATGGATCAAAAGGTACCTAATACAATCCAGTAAGTGTGAATAAATGAGTTGACATTGAACACCACTGAACTCAACCAATCAGGAGCCATTGATGTAAACCCACTTTCGATCACAAGGAAGCCTGCCACTGAGGTCTGCAAGCTCCAAGATACTACCAGTTCCTTGGTCAAGCTCCTGGATAATGAAGTGAAGTTGGCAAGAGAATATCTATCGAAGGAGGGCCTTAATGTTCCCCCCATCAATCAACATAGAACATACCAGGATGATGTGATGTATGAATGAAGTCATGCAATGATAAAGTACAACTGACACAGGGATGGCCGACTCAAAAATGTCAACAGGCTACTGCATATGGCCAACACAGGCTAATACTTCCCTTGAATACATAGTGACATGACAAAAGAGTGACTTGGAAGCATGAATAATGAGCACCATGTGATATCATGCAACGATGCAAGAGGAATTGAGGCTTGCTCCATATGACTGAAAGAGTAACCAGCCATAGGAGTAAAGAGACTCATATGGATGGTAAAAATCCTAGGAAAGCTAAAATCCAACTGTAAGATAATGAGAGAAAGAAGTGTTGTGTTCAAGGGTGGCACAAATGACACTGCCAATGGATTAAAAATGAAGATAGATGTTCCCTCCCTTCTCTTTTTATAGGTTTCTTTTTCATAAAGTTGTCCCCCAAGACCGAAAAAAGAGATAAAAGTATACAAGGGGGAGCCTCCTAGCCACAATATACAAGGGTATTCCTTTTTTTTAAGTAGTCTATCCCAGTCCAGAAAAGGGTTAAACTTATACTTGGTAGATGACCCTTCAAATACTTTAACGAGCATGAAGGAGAAAAGTTCACTCGACGATATTTTCTAATTTAAGGAGTATGAAAAGAGCTTAAAGAAAATTCCTCTTGGAGGGAAAAGTGGTATAATGGATAATAACTAGTTTAGGTAATGATGGAACTGCTCATGACAAAAAGAGGAAAATAGGTTGACTAATAGGACCACTCATCACATCTACTCCTCCAAGAAATGGTAAAACACCAATTGAGTGTCGAAGATAGGCTAAGCAGGTGATGACGATGGATAAGAGAAACCAAGGCTTGAATTTCCAAAGGAGGCTAATAAAAGTGGTAATCACAGGGAATAGAGTGTGGAATCATCCTGGGGTATGGCTAGAAATAAGATGAAGAAGAGAATGTGAGGCTCAAATTCAAAGTCATGGTGGGTCAGAAGGAGGGATTCTGAGAGATGATAAAAAAAATCACATGGACATCAATATGAAAAAAAGGTACTAACTATGGTATCCATGATTAGGTAATATCTACTGCCAAGCTATGGCATGCATACAAGAAGAGGATAAAGTCTCAAATGGATGGGGTCAGACCTAAGGCATAAATAATGTTGACGGTCAAAATGAAAAATCGACGAAAATGACCTACCCCTATATGCCAGTTAAATAGAAACACACCTAATGTCCAATGGATGTTGTAATAGAAACACAACCTTGTCTGGTAAAAACCATATAAAAAGAGTCGACCCATGCTTAAATCACATAATGGAATAGATAAACATGGATGAGGTAAAAACAAGAACAAATATTTTGGTTTTTTTGAACTTTATAATTTTTTTGTTTGGATTTTATAATTTTTTTTGTTGATTTTTGGCATAAATAAGTCATGATAAATACTCACATCACACACTAAATAAAAATAATATAAAGCAACACACTATTATGTATAGTATGTACAAGTACAACTTAGTTTGGTAGGTCATGCTAAGATGTGCCCACAGCCGGGCACAGGCCAAGGGTTGCTATACACAAACTTATGGGAAGAGGAGGCCATATGGTTGACTAGTGTAAAGCCATGCCAAATTAAGTCAAACTACCCATCTAGAAAGGTTGAACATGCTAGGGAAAATATAACAGTTATACTTTCGAAAATTCCCCGTGGACATAAAGGAGGGACAATATAACATAGTCATACTTTCAAAACTGCCCCGTGCACATAAAGGAGGATGAAGACATAGTGGAGGTACAATAAACTCATCGATAGGTGGTGAGGATTTGGATGATTTAGTGGCAAGTTTAGTATTCGAAACCAAAGACTTGAATCATTCCATGGGCGACAGTTCCAAGGAAGGATGAGGAAATTCCCCTTGGTTTGATTTGAGATTTAATATGTAGAAATCTGCATGTCATAAATTGAAGAGATTAGAGGTAGAAATAGGCGTAACCTCCCTATTATTACTAGTTGATAGATTCATGACCTCCAATTTGACTAGCTGAGGAGGCTCGTCATCAAGGGAGTCATGTGGAAAAGTGGAGGGGGAGCCCATGTGGGAAAAATAACCTGATCTTATTCCATATTGGGATGGATTTTCTAACTAGTGTCAGGAGGTACTGATGAGATTTCCAGAGAGGAAATATCTCCACAATAGGTGGCAGAGGGTGCTCACTAGATTGATCATCCTCTATAAGGACATGTGACACCACCCACATATGAGGAGGTATATGGGGTCCACAAGTGCTAGAAGAGATCATATGCATAGGAGAAATAGTAAGATATGAGAGAGCGTTGGGTGGAGGGAGTTAAGGAAAAAATCCCATAACAGTGGAGATTTTAAAATTTCAATGCCAATTGTCTGAAATTGACCAGGATGGTCCCCCACAAGTGGTACAATAGTTATAGTAGTGGAAATTTGGGCCAATGGAATGCAATAGTCAAGATGGTAAATGGTGATGATCTTGCCTTCATCAGGAAAGAAAAGGACATGAAATACATATGAAACCACTGCAGTCATGGCATAAAAAAAATACGGCCAAGGAGAAGGTTATAATCTAAAGCAGTGTAATATTCCAAAAATTTATCTTTCAGCTAAATGGAATATTATAGATTGTTTTGTCTCTAGGTAGGTGAATAAGTGGGTAGGGAGGCCCATAAATCTCCTTAGAAACAATAAAAACACTTCAAGTGTGAAAGGATACCATCTAAGTAGCTAAATAAGGCACCTTTGAGTATGAACAGGGGATGGACCATGTTGAATAGGTCAAATTTGACGAAATCAACAACGTTGTTACGGAGGAGTGGACATTTAGTGAGGGACAACGTAGTTTTGGTTGGAGACACTTTGCATGGAGGTAGTGGCACTAATGGATGGGGCCCAAGGTGAGGAATCTCACCAAGTTTATAAGGAAGGGTAAGGCAGCCTTCGAAATTAGTTTTTGATATTATTTGTTTATGGTTTGCATGACTTCTTGCGTTCTTTAGCTGTTTAGTTGAGCTTGCAGTGTTGTTTAGCACAAGGTGTTCCCGAGCAGGAACCCCACCTCTTCCATTGAGGTAGACTCTTGGAATAGAATTTTAATATCATTTCCACACATCCAAAATTTCGGCCAAGCTTCAGTATTCAGATACAATGCAGTTTCTGTTCATATTTGTGTTGTCTTGCAGGGTGTTATAGTGGAGGGTTGAGAAACCCACTTTCTAAGCTAATTTTTCAGTGGAAGAATGATTCCTTCCATTGGGAGGTTAGAAAGGAAGGTCCTTGAGGATATTTCAGATATTTGACATTAGGCCAAGTTATACATCCAGTGACAGTGCAGTTTCAGTCTAGAATTGCATTATTTTGGAGGGCAGTTTTAGAGGAGGATCTATTGGTTCTATTGGAGTGTTTTCTTCTAGGTGAAGGGTTCAACATTTAATTGGAGGATAAATTTGGAGGAGATCTAAATAAGATCCATATTATTTCATCCTTCTATTTCATGGACTTCATATGAAGTGACTCTTCAGTCCTAGGGTTGTAGATCACCATTTGTATATGAGTGTATTTCCGGAAACCCTTTCCGGGTATTATTGGAAAAGTGTTGTATAGCCTTATTCTTCATGTAGATTATATTTTGGGCTTAAATTAGTCCCATTGTATCATTATTCAGTCCTAGAAGTAGTTATTTCATATTAGAATGCACTGTAGTAGCCTGTCTGGCATTTTGTATAGCAGTAACATCTCACTTTTGAGAGTGTTTATGGATTGGAGGCTTGTGTGATCACAATATATGATTTGTGCCTCATTTTTTTGTACTTATTTGTTGCATATATGATCAATAAAATGGCTCCATATTGGTCTCAGGGTTTCATGTGTTAAATAATTTATATTGCTTTCATTTTATGAGTTGTATTGCTGCTATTTCCAGTTGGGAATATTACAGTGGTATCAGAGCATAATCTTCGCTCAGCCTGTGCATTCAGCCAAAATGTCACGATAAGGAGAAGCTTCTCATAGGATGAGAAGATGTACAAAAGGTACAAAGACAAGACTAGAGTATTTGGAGGAAAGGAGGAGGAGGAGCTCTCAAAGCTTCTTTTTCAAACTATGCAGAGCATCAATGAAGAGATCAAGAAGATGAGAAGGGAGAGCTGTAGGAAATATCCATGGGGATTTGAATCTGAAAAAAACCCTAGATTTTTACATGATGGGTGTGAGCATTCAGCCACAAAATCTGATCCATAGTGTAGTTTTATGCCCATATTCACAGCAAGAGAGATGGAGGAAGAATATGCACCAAAGGAGGAGACCTTGAGTGACTATCTTCATCTGTATGAATCTCAATCCTGGAGATTCAAGGAGCACTTGAAATTTCAAGGGTTTTTCCAACTCAAGGAGAATATAAGGCCCAACAATCACAACAGAAGCAGAAGAGGTAGAATATTTCTACCAAATTTTGATGGGTCATCTAAATGCACAACAAAGGATTGGATAGAGCAGCTAGACTCATACTTGTAGCTACATCAAGTTTCATAGAAGGAAGCCCTTATGATAACAACACTACATCTTGAAGGTAAGGCTTATACTTGGTGGTTTTATGAATATTTTTCATTTAATCATGAAAATATAGCTAATTATATAGGATTTACTAAGAGAATAGTGAAGAAACATTATACAAAAACAATTTGAAACATCTTTGATTGAGCGAGCCAAACCTAAACATTCAAAACCTTTGCATGAGTTGGAAAGATATATTATACCAAATCCACTCAAAATTTCTATTAAGGGGGATAGAAACTTGTATGATACCTTACCAAGGGCAAGATCCCATTGCAGGAAGAGATTTCTTCTCAAAAGGGAGACATGGAGATTCCTCCTTCAAGGGAAGACCGAGGTCTAGGCTCTCTCATTGTTGATGGGGTACTCTTAAATATTGTTGAAGAGGAAGAGTAGAGAGGAAGTAACAGAGCTGTCACTTTAGGAGGAGAAATATCACCATAGGGAGATGGGCATGAAGCTATTGATTCAATCAGAGGAGCTTTTGCATCTTTGCAAAAATTTCCCAAGGAGCAACATGTGAAAATAGTGATGGGAAGTAAGACTTGGATAAAAGGAAGAGAAGAAAAGGTGGATTAGCATCCAAGGATGGGGAGCATACACCCTTTTTTATTTCAAGAGGTTTATATAAAGAAGAAGGAGAATTTTTTGTGCAATGAAAGGAGGGACAAATCAGTCCACTCACCTGTACAATCTACTTCAGACTTTTATGTCTCATTACATGGAGGCATTCCACCTGGAAGGCCACCAGATCAGGAGATGAGAGACATCTCACAACATGTTGCACCACTCATTGATCTAGGAGGGGTGAGAGCCTTAGGAGGATGTGGCATAATGCAGAGAGTCTTGGGTAGGTTCAACGAGGAGGGAGACATTCTCCTAATATCATCATTACCCACTCTCATCAACTATTCTGCACTAGGAGAGGATGTTTTTGGGATAGAATATGACACCATCATGGTGCAAGGAGACCACTCCATGGCATTGGAGAACTGGAGGATACTTCCACATAGGAAGGAATCTTCCCCATGTGGTAGAAGATGGTGGCCATTCATGCATGCATTGGCCAAACTTAGGAGATTTTAGATAGGTGATAGCTTCTTATGGAAGACTAGCCTCCAAAAAATTCAACCTTCACTTGATCATGAGCAGCTACAGGAGGGGCAGCAGGAACATGTTAGCAGCATACCGGTGCTTGAATTTGGCATAGGAGATGTCAAAGAAGAGGGAAGCCACATGACAGGGGCTACACAATATATATCAGCAATGCTATCATTAGGAAGTTTAGATCCTTATTGGAGATCCCAGATATTGGTGGAATACTCCAAGGATCTCCTTACATGCAGGGTACTTGATGAACAAATTTCAAATGGGAGATACATAGTGAGAGATGGGTCATATTTTATCAGGTAGTATCTTCTTTACTAGAGCCTAAAAGCTTAAGGATAAACTACTACATGCAGCCTATGAGGTATTGCTCTCCAATCCCACTGTTTTCATTAGAGCATACCATACTATCTTGGAGGGATTCATGTGGGAAGACTTCAAAGAGGATATGCACTATCATATGAGGAAGTGCATAGATTGTTTGGAGGTTGAGGAGAGACATAGCTATTGGGAAGAGTTATCATCACCAACTCCTTAATCATTGGGTGTGAGAGGGAGCTTATCCATGAGCTACCTCACTAGCTTGAACCAAGTGTATGGTAAGGATTGTATTTCTAAGCACCATGATATACTTACTATATACTTCCATTTTCTTACCACTTATGTGCAGGGCATTGCTCCAAAAGGGGGGAACTCTTTATTATTGGATTCATGGGCTACTTGGGGCCATGAGTAGTAATGATGTTGGCCACTCCCTAAAATATTTTGGGGAGATGATGGATTCTTCATGGTGTGCTTCATTGACACCAAACATCATACACCTTCTCTAAGCATGTGAGAAGAATGGGGCGGAAAAAAAAAGGTGGGGAAAACACTTGTTAGATCATATTCTATGGCATTTAGGAGAAAAAATGTGCTGGTTGCACTTGAGGGACCATTTCCCTTCTCCATTACTACACATGGCATCTAGCATGACTTTGATTGTGATCCCATATGTTGATGATGTTCCTATCTTTGTTGGGAACATGATGGGAGAGAGGGCACATTGGTTGGATGTGTCCATTGGGAATGAAATTTCCCACACTTTTTATGCTTAATGCTTCAAGGGGAGTATGGGAGATGATATGGCCACTACAGTAGAGCACTTGTTTCTTTATGAGGTGAGCCATATGATTGTTTGGAGCACTTGGGAGATGCATCTCATGAACATTTGAGAGGAACTTTTCTATAATTATCATGCTGGAAGGTGATTCATTTCATTTGGATGATAGCATGGAGATGGGAGTCTCTCATTGGGAATGAGATCCCCTATGCTTTTCATCACTCCTACCTTGAAGAGGCCATTGGACAGCAAGGAGGTTTCCATATAGACCTTTCATTTTCTCATGATGAGAGCCATTTGGTTTATCTACGAAAGGGAAACTTGCACATTTGGGAGGAACCATTGGGAGACAGAATTGTTGTAGAGTATCTGAAGTAGTGGTGGAGACTATTTAAGGAGGATGGGATAATTTTGCTCAACCCTTACACTTGCTTGAGGACAAGCAACATTTTGGAGGGGAGGACTGTAATATTCCAAAAATTTAGCTTTCAGCTAAATGGAATATTATATAATGTTTTGTCTCTAGGTAGGTGAATAGGTGGGTATGGAGGCCCATAAATCTCCTTAGCAATAATAAAAACACTTCAAGTGTGAAAGGAGACCATCTAAGCTGCTAAATAAAGCACCTTTTGAGTATGAACAGGGGATGGAGCATGTTGAATAGGTCAACTTTGACCAAATCAACAACGTTGTTATGGAGGAGTGGACATTTAATGAGGGAAAACACAGTTTTGGTTAGAGACACCTTGGATGGAGGTAGTGGCACTAATGGATGGGGCCCAAGGTGAGGAAGCTCACCAAGTTTATAAGGAAGGGTAAGGCAGCCTTAAAAATCATTTTTTGATATTATTTGTTTATGGTTTGCATGAATTCTTGCATTCTTTAGCTGTTTAGTTGAGCTTGCAGTGTTGTTTAGCACAGGGTGTTCCCGAGCGGGAATCCCACCTCTTCCGTTGAGGTAGCCTCTTGGAAGAGAATTATACTATCATTTCCACACGTCCGACATTCTGGCCAAGCTTCAATCTTCAACTATAGCGTAGTTTCGTTCAAATTTGTGTTTTCTTGTAGGGTGTTGCAGTGGAGGGTTGAGAAACCCACTTTCTGACCTAATTTTGTAGTGGAGGAAGGATTCCATCCATTGTGAGGTTAGCAAGGAAGGTCCTTGAGAATATTTTAGATCTTTGGCATTAGGCCAAGTTATTACATCCAGTGACAACATAGTTTCAGTCTGGAATTGCGCTATTTTGGAGGGAAGTTTCAGAGGAGGATCTATTGTCTCTATTGGAGTGTTTTCTTCTAGGTGAAGGGTTCAACCTTTCATTGGAGGATATATTTGGAGGATATCTAAATCATATCCATATTATTTCAGCCTTATATTTCATGGACTTCGGTTACAGTGACTCTTCAGTCCTACGAATGTAGATCACCATTTGTATTTGAGTGTATTTCCGGAAACCATTTCCTTTATTATTGGAAAAGTTTTGTATAGCCTTATTCTTCATGTAGATTAGCTTTTGAGGCTTACATTAGTCACATTGTATCATTATACAGTCCTTGCAGGAGTTATTTCATATTAGACTACACTGTAGCAGCCTCTCTGACATTTTGTATAGCAGTAACATCTCACTTTTGAGAGTGTTTATGGATTGGAGGATTGTGTGATCACAATATATGATTTGCGCCTCATTCGTTTTTACTTATTTGCTGCATATATGATCAATAAAATGGCTCCATATTGGTCCCATGGTTTCATGTGTTAAATAATTTTCGTTGCTTTCATTTTATGAGCTGTATTGTTGCTATTTCTAGTTGGAATATTACAAGGAGTGTCGATGCCTTCAACATTGACATGTGCCATTTTTCCCCCAAACTCAATGGAAAAATGTGGGAGGACCCCCTTGGGAATGAAGTTGTGAAAATAAAATTCTTGGAGAGTGGTATTAGACATTGTGAGAGTTGGAGCAAAAATAGATTTCCAACAAGATATGGACATGACACAGGTGGAAGACCCCTCATTTAATAGAGTGCGATGTATATTCTTTAGGGAAAATTGCACTATAACCCATAAATAAATATGATGGGCAAGCCAAGGGGCATATTTCTTGGCATTGAAAGTGGTGACACTAGTGTCAGATAAGTCAACTCCTCCAATGGCAGACAACAAGGATTTGCACTTATGAGGACAAATTTGCAAGACCTCTCTTATCATACATAAATTTATAATTTTTTATTAGGGTCGCTTATCTAGGTTTTATCTGTCTCATAAGGTTGTTCCATGAAATTGATGAAAAATTCATGAAATAAGTCTTTATCCTAAGTCCAAAACACTTCATTAGTCATGTCACCTAAGTCATATCTATCAATTCACTTTAGGCTCTAATGCATTGGTTTAAAATTCGTTTTTACCCACATGTCTAATTTTTCCTGATTCCATAGTGAATACTATGCAAAACAGGGGATTTTTGCTATGAAATCACCTGATCATTTTGTAGCAAATTTCTCAGATTTATAACTGGGAATGATGCAGAATCATGTTTTTCAGCATAAATGAATGGGATGATGACCTGTCAAGGTTTTAGTGGTTTAGGTTAAGGGTAAGGTCGTATAATTGGTTATCATAGTCATCCAAGCATGCAAAAGTGTAAATACCACCTCATCATTTTGTCTCACTTCCACTTTTTCCTTTTTGATAATTAAAATCTCATGAATTCAAGCTTAACATTTACCTTTATCATCCTGATGAGCTACTTCTTCCACCAGTCCCCTATGTGTCTCTAATCTCATTGTTTTCAAACATAATTGATAATTTCTATCCATAGAAGTAGCTTGCTGTCTCAAAGCAAATTTTACAGGTGTCAAAATAGAAATTGACCAGCACTGGTACTGGAAGGCATGAATTCCTATAAAAGCCTAAAAATGGTGGTATCATGGTCAAGTATGAACCTATGGACCTAAAATTGGTCATGGAATACCCTAGTGTTGCATATTATTTCATCAAATATGGTTACATGCATTTCTGCTAGAAGAAACATAGGAATTTCTATGTTTTTTGACTTTTTGAGAAATCAACTTCAAGAGAATTTTCTGGGAAAAAAGAGAGGAAATATAAAAATAAAAGGGAGGTTATTTTCAAGAACATATCAAGGAACATTTACCTCTTTCAATTTTCTCACAGGTGCTGCCAATTTGGATATTTGAAGAGGTCTTTGGGCATTATTTTCAGAGTGGATTTTCTCCTTGTTTTAGACATGTTTTTATAATACAGTTTCCCGAAAATAGGAGATGGTTTTCAAAAAAAAAAGAGAGGTGATGGTTTTCAAAAAAAAAAGAGAGGTTGTTATTAAATATGAGCTTATTTACAAATACCTTCTCTCATTTGAAAAATATATCAAGGATAAAGAGATAGGAGCTCATCTCTCAACTCTATTTTTTAGAAAAACAGAGTCATTTTTATTGGTAGATGAACTTGCTGAAGGTGAAAAAGTTGTTTCTTGAGGAGGATAAGAGGTATTTTGAAACCAAATTTTCCTTATCATGCGTCATCCTATCATCTCACATATCCATGGAAATTATTGGAGGTGGAAATTGAAAATTTCAAAATCTGTTGTCAAACTAGGTGTTTTCGCAGTGCCTTCGAGGCTTAAAGCTCAAAATGCACTACGAAATTTCTCTAGGATGCTTTTGCTTAAAAAATAATTTTTATGGAGATCCAAGGAGGGAAAATATTTTTATTTAGCTCATTAGCCTAAAGGAAGATCCTCCAACAATCAGAAAGGTTAAAGGTTATAAAAAAGGTGGATTTTGGAGTTTGCTACAAAATGAGCGCTACAAAATATTTTGTACATGATTGTTTTAGCGGTCAACTTCAAGATTGATTTATGACCAAATGAAAATGGATTTTGGAAATTTAAACGATGGTTTTCTTCAATAAATGCCCATCTATAGAAACCTCGCTCATTTTCTACAAAGGCATCAGGGTTTGGAAATTAGACACTCATCTTTGAAGCCTATTTTTCAAAATTTTCACTAACCACATTTATGAAAAAATTGTAAAATTTGACTTGGAGGAGGTCTAGCTCAGCATCCACATGGAATAATGACACATCAACACTCTATTACACTCTAAAAATTAGTTGGTTGTAGTTTATAATGGTTATTAAATTTATTTTTTTAACTATTAATGAAACAAGAGTCATTTTTTGTATTCAAACTCTACAAAACAAAAATATCCCTAAGAAGTCTCGGTGTAATGGAATCATGTTTGAAATAGGTTTCTAAGGTGGGAATTCGAAGATAGCAAGGTGGAATATAATTTGTATGAGTCCTCACTCTATAAATGAGATATTTTTAGAGTTAGAATGGGTTGGATAATGGTTTTGACACAACTACTATTGTAATTTTTTAGATTAGTAATAGACAAACAATGAATTTTCTTGCTTTACCTGAGATTCTTAATGTGTTTCAATAGATTTATGTGTCTGTTTTATATATTTATTCTAGTATTATTGATGCTAAATTACTTAGAATTTATATCATATATGATCTGATTTCATTTTAGCATTGAGTCACTGATTATTTCCATGTGTTAGTGTTGTTATATCATTGAAACAGAAAAATCATCAGCTTCCATAAGTAGGAATGCTTGTCATTGATTTCCTTTTACTGAATCCATGATCCCAATGATAGTTAAATATTTCTCATTTTTCACCTCCAATAAAATACATTAAGAGACACACAGAGTTAGCAATCTGTTTTATGACCTAATTGAGTAAATCCTTTGATAAGTTGAGAGAGCCCTCTCAGGCTGAAGAGGCTAATCCTTAGTCAAAATTTGGTTTGAAATAGTTACTCCAAGTTGACCATTGAAGCAGCCCATCAGGACTCAATTTGGTGATAACAACCTCCAAGGCAGACATGGAACAAGGCACCTTGGCAAGATCTTCAACAATAATATAATGTTGAGTGGCCCCGACAAAAGGGTTGTGTGTTCTCTTATGGAGAACACCCTTGGGGGGGTGATAGATAGGTTCCATAGGCTTATCTAAAGTGAGAAGTCCAGTGGAAGGTGGAGATGGTGAGTCCTTGGAAGGAGAAATCAACTTAGGGGCATCATAGGACTTAGCTCGCATGGTCACGTTGACATCGTATTTTCACATAAAGACGATTGAATTGTGAGGGTGATGGGAAGATGACCCCTCGTTTCCCCCTTGCGGAGGTTGAGAAGGTTGAGAAATCATTTGTTTTTGGGGTTGTGCAGGGAATGGATGAGTTAAAACAACAAGATAATGAAAATATTGTGGTGAAAGAAGTGTATGAACTTCATCCATTCAAGGACACTCATGGGTGAGATAGTCGCCTTGAAAATTTTTACAAGGGAACTTGAATTTGTGGTGACGCTCATTGCTTCCTCCTCCTTGAATCTTAGGATTGGGTTTAGACTCCTGGGCAGATTGATTTTGTTGTTTATTTTTCTTCTTATTATTTTTATTTTTACCACCGGTTTGAGAGTTTTTCTTTGGTTGAGTGGATTTCACAGTCATAACATCGGTGGAATGCTTAGGAGGTGGTGATTTAGTAGAGCCAAATGAAATTTTTGGGGCTTGAGATGTGACAATGTATTTCCCAAGGTGGGAAGCTAGTTGGCTCATAGGAGCAGAAATGGACCCAATCACACCATCAACGTTTGGGCCAAGAACTAGTTTAGGGGGTTCAATATAAGGCCTAGGTGCATTATGAAACACTTCATAAAATGTACCTGACTGTGAATATATGAGATCCAACTGTTGGGTAGCTAAAATAAGTTTCTCCTCAGTAACGATTCGAAACATGGACACATCCTTGGAAATCTGAGGTCAAAGAGATCAAATAAACCATTTACGTAAAATCTCATCGGGTAACTTGGTTCTCACTAACCTCTTGTGACGACACCACTCATGAATGTGATCAGAAATAAGCATGGAATCATATTGTTTAAAGTTGGATAAAAGGTTTGAGTCGACATCATACCAAGTAGGCAACTGGAAATGTGTAAATAAAGTTTGAGCTAAAGAGGAGAATTCACCGTAGAATGCATTATCTAACTCAATGTACCACTTGGAAGCATTCTGGTTAACGTTATTTGGAACAAGCGAAGTTTAATAGAATAATCCGCTAATGAATTATATGAGAAACATATATGGTAGGTGGTGATGTGGGTGGATGGATTTTCCCCAGGATTCCCTTCAAACTTGGGAATATGTGAATATCATATGGTAATTTTGCGGGCATAGGCAGACACTAGAGATCATGACGAATGGTGTCATTAGTCAATTTAACCAAATCTGGTAAATCAAGGGAGGATAGAAAAAAATTGTGAATTTGACGAAATGGGTTGTAGGCAGAAGAAGCTCCAAAACAACCCTGCGGTCCACTCATAAATGGATTAGATAGATGCGTTTTTGGTGATGAAAAGGATTCGCCCTAAAAAATGGTTTCTACATGCCAGCATAACTCGTAGATGGATGTTGCCCCCCACGGTAAAAACTTCTAAAGAGAAATGGACCCCCAAAAGAATGGCTGCTAATGGGGTTGTACCCAGGGTGAAAAGTAGGACCAGACTATACAACAAGACCTAAATAAGGCCTGTAATGACCTGGGTAAGACATGGTATTGGGAGTGGGGTTACCTCCTGTTAAATTAGCCCCTCCAATAAAATTACTATTAGGTGGCATCCCTCCAAAGAGTGAACTATATCAAGCTTGCATCATAATAGAAGTTACTTGGCCCCCAGGCTGACTAGGGATAACTAGTGATCCCCCCCATGGATTCCTAGAAGTAACCATGCCTAAATGAGGAACAAGAATATTTGGTTTGGAAAATGATGGTGTGTAAATACCTAAACCTAATGCCTGAGTAGGTTGGGGAATGGTAGTCGACATAGAGGAGGGTGTGGGCATGGAAAAATTTGGGAAACTAGTGGGATCCATATATGATATTGGTGGAATGCCACAAGAAGACGTGAGAGGCATGGATGGAGGAGCAGGAATAGCCATGCTAACATGTGGCAGTGCTATCATGGCAGTTGAGACTGCTGATGCATACGGCCATGAAGTCTTAGACTCCTTCATAGGGTAAATGATAAATAAAGGAACGTAAGTGTAAGATGGTGTAGAACCATCAAGATTTAGCTATAGTGAGGTAGGCCCTAAAGGATCAGTCAAAGGTGGATTGGAAAGAGTGTCAGAGTCATCCACCAAAGTCTCAATGGAGATCAATCACTATTAGTGGGGCCATACATATATTCCAACACTATGTGATGGTCTAAGTTGGAAGTGCTGACAAACACTCTCTGTGTAGGAGAAATATGACCACTTTGTTCAAGAAGTAAACCTTGATACAACATGAATATCGAAGAACAAATTTAGCAAGGGTGATATTAAATCAAACACAATTAATTTAGTGGAAACATCCTAAGGCCAAAATACAAACTCAGACCAGACAACACACTCTAGAAACATCATAAAATATAACGCACACAAAAATAATACAAAGAAGTTAACGGTGGAACAAATATACTAGTGACCTGCTTCCTAGCCCTTTTAGCTTCGAGCTCGGCACAAGTGCCCCCACAAGATGTGTCTCCCCCCGAGAGGACTGAGAGAGTATGACTAATATCTATCCTGAGTACATAGAGGATGACCCCGACCCTGAACTTGTGTATGAGCCCTAGAAATAAAGGACACTATGGTCACCACGAAAATAACATGACTTCAGGGGATAGTCACATGACAAATTAACACGCAAGGGCAGGAAAATTAACCCCAAAAGGAGCCAAGACTGAAATTCCCTTGAGAGTTACCTCCCAAGTGGTCCCCAAGTGATAAAACATGATTTGTATGTGTGCCAATTCCTCTATATTGCGCCACCCAAAACTAAGAAAAATAGGTCATGTCACCCCGCATAGCCCAAGTGTGACCTCATTCTTAACCATTTTGTAAGGAGGGTTTCCCAGACCACACTAATGCAAATGGATTTTACTGCCTACCGCAAGATGCTAAGTTGATTTTGTGGTATTGGAGTGGTTAACTCACACTCCTATATCCAAGACCCTAGCCTAAGCTAGTGTCAGTTTACTATCATTAAAAATGAAAGATGAATCAAGTCGATTTTATTATCGCGTTAATTTTAATGGTTGTTGTTTACACAACCGAGAAGCGACGTGAAACTGAAATGGTCTGTATAACTCTTAGTTAGTCACCCTAATACAACTATATGAAATATTTCATTTTCAATTCGATGAATTCTAGCTACGAGAGGGAAATAAATTATCTGACACACCAATTCCTACTAAGATGCACTCTCACTAAATCTTCTTGAAATAAAAATATCCCAAGAATCTGAATTAATGACCCAAAAAAACACCAAAAATTAAACTGAGAAAGAGACCAAAACAAGTATCCCAAGAAAGAACGCAAAGCACTCCAAAAGAGAAAAAACTAGGGAAAAAATTCCAATCAAACACACTCAAAAAAATCAAACACATTGAATTCCAAAGTGAAATCTCTTATTGCCTAAATCTACCTCAGGTTGAAAGAAGGCAGATTCTAGGGTAACATCAAACCACGCTTAACCTTGTAGCTAGCCCTACCAGATCGGGAGAGGGCTCTCTCCTGGTCAATCTCAGCAAAAACAATCAGTGAGGCTTGAGATGACTTGAATAAAGACTAATTTTAGGCTACGTATGTAATGTAATAGGGTTTGATTTGATTTTGAAGGTGTTTGTTGGATCAAAGGGAAGACAGATTTTGGGTCTGGAAATGAGGCCTAGTTTTTGCAAAGATCTGAATGGGGCAAGGTAGGAAATTGTTTTGAAACTTTAATTTTGAATGAAATGGAGAGCTTAGACAGGTGTGGAGTCAAATAGGGCAATAAATATTGAAGGATCCTCTTCGAACAGTTGAAAACATGGAAAATTAAACAAACTCTAGGTAGAGCACTGCAAATTTTAATGGATTCTACCTTTATCCTTATTTGTTTAAATTAAGAAGAAAAGGGAAAATGATACACATTAAACACCAGTAAACTTAAATTAACAGAGAGAAACACATCATCAAAACAAAAGGCCACATGAATCCCAAGGAGTGCTGCAAACCCTGGTCTATTCCTTTGCCAAACTGCATAGATGAATGCACAATGATGCTCAAAGAAATCCCAAGTGTCCAACCTATGCTAATGACTGAAAAATTACAAGATATAAGCAACCAACAACTCATCCCAGCCTCTAGGGGTCGAGCTTACAAGTTTAGGAGCTGTTCCAACAAAATCTAAACTGAGAACTAGAAAATAGGCAGTGGAACAACTTGCCTCTATAAGATAGGAAACTAAGTCATTCAGTTGCAATTCACCTTTTGATGGATGAATCTACCTCCATGAGTGAAAAATTAACAAAATTACATCAAGATCCATCAAATTACATCAAATTACATCATGATTTTAACATTTGGAAGTAATAAATTCAAAATTTCAAAAACTAGGTGAAAAACAGAGTTACTGAGTCCAAAATGAGCAAAAATCCCCAATGCGCCGCGCCTGATTTCTCTATGCATCGCGCCAATTTGGAGATGATTTTGGAGGCCTTCCCGTGATCCAAATTAGCTCCAAGTGGGATTTTTGGAAAGGTCCACCTATATAATTTCCAACACAAGTGGAATTTATGAATTTGGCTTCCATTTTCCTCTCTAAAAATGAGTTTTCCCAACACTGCTTCTTGTGTGTCCAAAAAGGGGAAGAAAGGTCATTTTTAGGGTGTTTTTGACCCTTATGGAAGCCCAAAAACTATAAAAATATCTTGGCCATAGGTAGGAATGCATAAATTTTCATGAAAAATCCAAAAATATAAAGTTTTACCCAAGATGAGCCTCCCATAAAAAACGCACGCCAGGTGGCGCGACGCGTAGAGCTGAAAAATCTGTGTTTAGGCCCAAAAAAACAAAATTTGCAAAATGTGTCCCAAATTTCTTGAAATTTGGGCTGAATGTCCCCCACCATGTAATATGCTGGGCCAAGGAAGCTTTGTCTAATATTTTAAGTCTCTCATACTTTTTATGCCTCCTCGATGCCTTCTTCATCTCCGTCATAAGAGGAATCTGTCTCCATGTTTGCCAAAGTTTGTGTTGTCTTAGATGAGTATGAAGAGTTTGGTGTATTTGGTTTTTGTTGCAAAATGTGTGATAATATGTGAGGGAATATGGAGGGAGAGGGTAGGGGGAATGATGGGATATTTCCAATTGAAATTAGTCAATTTAAGAGTTAAGGGGCAGTCACTAGGTTTCTTGGGATAGCATTTGGGTTTGGGAAATTTGTAATTAGGATGTGGGATAATGGGAATTGAGATAGGGAATGAGTGATTTAGAGATATAAGGGAATAGGTAAATGGGCTGATGTAAAAATATAATCAGTGTGGAGGGAATAACATGGTGTGGAAGTGGGAGCGATAGGCACAAAACCAAATTATAAACCCTAAAGAAGCATTCTTTGAACAAGATAACAGGGTTTGAATTTTTGTTTAAATCCTCATAGACATCATAAGACACACGTTTATTGGAAATGGAAGAGTTTTTTGAATTAATTTGGACCAAAGGAAACCAAGAAAATTGAATTTTTGAATGAAATCGTGGTGAAAAGAGGTTTCAGCTCTATGCGCCGCGCCACAACCCAACGCGTCGTGCCACAAACCCAACGCGTCGCGCCACAAACCCAACGCGTCGCGCCCTTTTGAAGGAGACTTTTGGAGAACTTCCCGGTGTCAAAATTGGGCACAAGATAGCTCGTTGAAAATATTATTGAGTCTAATTTCCAAACCAACTATAATTTTTCAATTTGGAGTTCATTTTCCCTGTCAAAAATCAAATCTCCCAAGACTGGTCAAAATGTGCAAAATGAGGCTGCCTCAAGGCAGAGTGCTGTTGTAGTAAACTTTTGAAGGTCTTCCTCAACTCCAAATTGAGCTCATGATAGCTAATTGGAAAGATATTTGTGTCTAGTTATCATTTTACTCATCAAGAAAGTCATTTGGCCAACCAAACTAGGATAAATATTGATTTTCCCAAGGTCACTTTAGAGGTGCATCAATTCTCTAGAGGCAATTGTATTTTTGACATTTCTATAAAAAAATGACACCTGTGTAAAACTTGAAGGAGGTTTTTATTCCTTGGCCTATTTTGGACAAAAACCTCTATCATTTTTTCGAAATTCATCTTTTCTTGCTTAGAAACATCATTGGAGTAAAACCTATCCCGATGTGTGGAACAAGGGATTTGTCGAAATGAAGTGAAATGAAGGGGATAAGGGGCTTATAAATTCTTGAGAAAATTTTAGGAAGTAGGGAGGGATGTTAGGAAGTAGGGGAAAGTGGAATTTCAAATATTGAGTGAAGGGAAGGGGTCCAAAAGGGCAAAACACAGGCCTAGCCTAGAAAATTGCCAAGTTATAACAAGAAACTAGGGTTTGTGCGAAAATGAGGGATTTGGGGGATATCAGTGATGGGAAGTGTTTAATAAGGTAAATTAAGGATAGGGGAAGGTGTATGAACATCATGATACAAGTTTTGTTGATGATTTGACCATCCAAGAGAAATTACCTTCAAAACCCTAGGAGAGGGAAATGAACCTTACCTAGGCACAACTGAAGCATGAAAAAGGTGTAAAATGACCCTTTGGAATATGGCATGATGATGAAAACCATCTGAATGATGGTACATGGACCGACATTTTGACAACTTTGAAAGGAGTGTTAGCAAACCCTAGACATAATACCTAGTGATCAGATTTTGCTTGAAGACTCACTGAAATGACAAAATTTGACCTTGACACCTTAAAATCACTTTGTAAGAGCATGTTTGATCACTAGAGGAAGGCTGAAAAGACTGACACTAACAAAATCAAAGAAGGAAATTTCAATCAAGCTAGGGATGCAGTACAATGCCTCAACCAGGGCCAATGTTCTACAAATGACTAAATCGGACCCTAGAGGAAAGAAGGCCTAAACAAGATCTAATGAAGGTGGTACAATATGAAAAACACACTCAAAATAAATTGCTCATATGAAAACTACACAACTTGTAATAACACCACAATTTGCAACAGAAATGACCAAAATATCAAAGAGATCGCTAAAAAATAAGTGACAAAAAGTGCACAAAGGGCACAAAGATTTGAAAGTGAGATATGAAACAGATCTAAGCATTCACCAAAAGCAGCCAAACATATCTGAAACTAAGATCTATAGATGAGAAAACTAGTCCTCAACCAAAGCACACAAAGAATCCTTCAAGGGAACCTTGAAAAACATAAGCAATGGAAGATCCCACCCAATCAATAAGAAATGGCTCAAATCTGACAAATATTAGTTGCTAAAAGAAAAAAAATAATAGATTCATTAGATCAGAAAGTTTTGAAAAAAAAACCTAAAAAAATAAGCAAATAAGCTCAAGAAAACCCGATAATTGGGAAAAATGGATAGAAAATAGGCTAAATTTTTCAGTCAGCCATATCTTCCTCATACGGAATCTGTTTCAGGTGTTTTTTTTTTGAGGTAAAATTTAAAGAATAATACAAATATGTAATTAGTTTTACTTAGATATATATAGAAAATAACATAAATGAACCAAAAAAATCAGCCATGCATGAGGGCAGAAGAAAAATAATCTGACCAATTTTAATTAGCCAAAACTCCATATTGAGTCCGTTTTCAGGGATTTTTTTTGTTTTTGGAAGAAATGCTGAGAGGAATCTTGATATATGATTAATGTAATCAAATTTTGTACAGAAAATTCAATATTTTTATTTTAAATGCACAATCTATTATTCTCTCATATAAAAAACAAAAATCAAAACCCCAGATCTAAGATCAACTCATATATGAAGCACAGAGATAATAACCCTAAAAAATAGCCAAAAATAGTTGGAAAAATTCATGGAAACCCAGAAAATAAAAAAAGAGAGGATCCGATCAAGATCTAAGGCAAATAAGACACAAAAGAGAGTGTTCTCTCATTGAAAGCACTAGTTTTGTTGCAATGGAAATTGCAAAGAGTTGTTTCTCCATGATCTAATATCCAATAGATCACCATAAATACAAAGGCATGACTAGGAAGATACAAAAGACACAAATCCCATATGATTAAACAAGAAACATGAAATTGATTTTACACTATGAGGAAGGGAATGGTACCTTGCCTCCTCATAGTTTGGGGATGATTCTTGAGTTCATAGTAGAATTATTGCACTCCACACGAACGATCTACTTGATCTACTTCTGATCTCAACACCTGCACACAATCATAAACATTCAAGGACGATAAGAGATATTCATTGGAAGATCGTTAGATAAATTATAACATAAACCAATCACAATATTTGAAATATAATCGTGTAAGGGAGAGAACATAGGTCTTCATTAATCTCATAATAAATGATACAACACTTCTATGCCTTCGCTCCAATTTCTCCTCTCAACGATTTGATAGAGTTTCCCCACCAAATCCAATGAATGAGCATGAAGAGAACTCACATAAGACTAATACCTCACAAGCTCTCAATGTGGTAGAAAAATATCAACATAATCTCAAGATCTCAACTCAAAAAAAGACTGGCTCTCCAAAACTAGCTCTCCCAAAACAGCAGACCTCTCGCCCTATAGTTTTGATACTCTCCTCTACACCCTTTCCTCTTGGTGAGATTATATAGGCTCATTCCATCCTTTGGAAGAATGTATAGAGACACCCAGAGGCTTGATAAATTAGGAAACTTCTACAATAATGGACCCCTCACCAACTCATACACAAGTGGGTGAAGTTGATCTCCTTGGGAAATGGAAAATATAGGAACCTTTTTCACAATTATGATATTTTTCTCAATTATTTCAATTATGAAATAATTATTATCTCATAATTATAATATTTTGGAAAAACAATTATGAGAATATGCTCAATTATGTAGTTTCACCCTTTTATCATGGGATAATCTCACATAAGTAACAGAAAAGGTGAAAAGGGATGCATTTTATCCAAAAAATTGAGGTAAGTTGATATTGGGTTTCTCTCACTATAATGGAGTATAAAATGGTTATAACAATATATAAGGATTTCTTCTTAATTTTCTATAAAAGATAAAATTTGGGGCCTCTTTCCATTACTGCTACTACTTGTTGCACAAATTAAGTTTCCATTAAAACCCTATAGTATTCCCTTCTGCAAACAAGAAACCATGTCAACTCTAGAGGGAATAAAGCACAAGGGAGGTGCTATTGTCAGATTTGAATGATAATACCTCACATTCATCAATGCATACCCAATTATCAAAGTTACTTTTGAGCAGGTGGAATGTATCAGGTTTTGTGGAAAGATTCAATGGTATAATGCACAACTTACTAAGGAGTTTTCCATGAGCTTTGATGGTTTGGAGGCTAAGGTTGGAGCACTCACGTTTCCATTTACAAAAGTCATAATAGTAGCTAAAACAGTGATTCCCTTTCAAGGAGAACAACGGTTCAAGGGTATGCCCCTTGATATTTCCCATTATAAATATCTTTTTAAGCCTAAGTATAAAGGAAAAGAGTATGGGTCCATTGTTCCTAAAGAATATCTACTTGAACATCACAACAATATTTTGCAGGCTATTCAAAGGTATTTCACATGTGAGGGTATGTTTGGAAGGATTTACCAATACCATTTCAGAATCTTGATGCATTTTACTGGGAAGAGTCCCTTGAATTTTCCTTTTATATATTTAGGAGTCTCAGTAAGATGGCTAAGAAAGTGAAAGGGAAACAAAGTCAAATGGAACCAAGTCTTTTCCACTTTTCCTTAACTGAGTTGTTGGTATTGGACGAGCTAGATAAAATAATTCAATCATGGCAGTGATTTGTCGATTCTTCAAACTTGGTGGATGATGTGCTAACTAGTCCCCTGAGTAAGAAGGAAACACCCTCAATAGTGGTAAATGACATCCAATTACTGACTAGAAGCTTAGGGAAGAGGCCCTCATCTACAGTGCAGTCTACAGTAAAGAACAAAGGAAAGAAGGTACAATTTTCCATAGAGGTGGTGGATGTCCCTTAGAAACCCTTCACTAGGTTTGCTGCAAAACATTTTCCCTTACAGTAGACATTTGAAACCATCGAGACCATACCAGAAGATGAATTTGTTGATGATAAAGTCAGGGAGATTGTAGAATTGCAAGAACAATTGAATATGGCCAACTTTATGATTGCATAGTTGCAACAGGAAAATAGGCAACTAAAAAAGGCTATTCTAGAAAGGACAGATCAACCTAGTGAAGATGCGCCAATGGTTAAATCTATATTAGCTGCTGCCAAATCCAACGGAAAAGAAAATGTAATCAAAGAGGATGTTAAGAAGGCAGAAGTTCCAACAACTAGGATTATCAAATCCTCATCTAGGAAGCTACAAATCCAAGAAGAGAAGACAATGAAAGAGGATAAGATAGAGATAGTTGATTGGATACACACTTTTAATAGGTTGAGAAAGAAACTGAAGGAAGCTCACAGGGAAATTTCAAAGCTCAAGGAACATGATGAAATAAACAGGAAAAAAATGAGTGATCTTCTGGACATTTATCACCCAACCATGGAAAATGCCAAATACATCTTGAGCAGATCCATTCCAACACACAGGAAAATGAAAGTATGCAAAATTTTTTTATATATGAGGAAATAAATAAGAGCGACCAAATACCAGCTAAGGGAGTTGCAAGAGAAAGATAGAGGAAAATAATACCTATTGGCCGAGGAAGCCAAAATTTGAATGTTGCAAGGGGTAAATAACACAGTTTTATTTTTTATTTTGCCTAAAGTATGCTTGTTTATAGGGTTGAGGTACTAGGTGATAATGTCTTACATACAATCCCTCTTGCAAGCACATTTAGTGAGTATTCTAAAATTATATTTTGAAGAAGCAACTTTCACAATATTTTGTAGTCTAGCTAGCTTTAGGGTTAGGTTTTTTGGTGTGGAGATGAACATTTTTCATTTTTAGTGAAGGAAGGCTTGAAAGAGGTATATGGCATGATTATTGCAGTATAAAAATAATAAAAAATGGGAGTTGTTTTTCCAGAAAAATCATTGTCACTCAAATAATAAAAAAATACGGTGCTATGCTTTTGAACTGGTACTGTGTTTTTGAATTAGCGCGGCATTTTTGGATACAGAAGGATTTGTCAAAGTTTGAGTCATTGTGCGGTAAAATAAAGCTTCCAAAGGGGAATATATCCATGTTCAGAATTTCTTACACATTGTAGAGTCATCAAACAACTCAAAAGTGAATCGAAGATATTACAACCATGGATCGTTGCGTTTCCTATCTGTGTTTTTGCATTTCTGGAGAATTATGGAGTTGTGTTGTGCTTTTAGACATAGCTTTTTTTTTACGAGTTTAATTAGTCAAAATTTGATGTAGTTTGTTTTTATGGTTTTATTAATTATAATAAAGTATTCAGTGACTCATAATCTTGATTTGGGGCTGAGAAATTAATGTAAAATGCTTAGAAAATATCTAGTTATGCAGTCCCTAGTCTTTAACAAATAGTTCTATTTTCATTGAAAAAGTTAGAAACTAAAATCTTAATGAGGAATTCGACCCCTAGAGGTGAGAACCGACTCATTTTGGCATATTTATGATATGATTTTAAATTTTTAAAGGGTTATTTAGGTTAAGGAGAAGAGACATTGTATTGCACTTATTTTTTGACATATTTTTATAGTGAATGAAAAATAGAGGTGAAATTTGCAGGGATTCTTGAGTTAGTTTTATTTGGAGATGTGATTCCTTTATTTGTAAGCTATATTATATGATAAATCATCCTTTGAATTTACATCTTCTTGTTTAGTTAAAATACATATTCGATTTTGAATTCACTCCAAACAGTGCTTTGCTTCAGTTTCTCTAGACATCTATGTTTTTTTCTAAAATGACAATTAGAACTCATCTTGATTCTTGATGCTCTTTTTTCATTTTCCATTTGTTCTTCACTCACCTTCCTACAAATAAATTAGAATATAAATCTCGAAAGAGACTAGCTACCTCGCCCCTGTGAAATCTCCATTTTCTCATCATTTCATCACTGCAAACCTAATCACGTAGACATGGCCATATGCCCAGTGGATTTGTTTCCTTTCCTACATGAAAACCTTTGAAAATCATACCTTACTAAGCACTATACCTAGCCTAATATCTGAGAAATTGAACTTCCTAGACAGAGAGATCCATCTCTAAATCTTGAAGGGATAAATTCTAGCTTACAAGTGGTTTGTGGTTACCTCTGGAATTTTTCTCCTCAGCCTAGGGAAAATTACAGAGAGCTAACAAAGGGTAAATGTTTGGAGGGGTGGTTATAGGGTGGTATCAATGCGAGCTTGCAGAACTAGACCTCAGGGGATATGTGACTATTATGTATGCATGTCAGTCATATGCATCAATTGCAGCGACTATGGTTTTCTTGTATATAGTCGATGTTATAGTTTGAGTTATCATGCACGATGTCAATAGGTTGAGATTTTGGTGTAATTATATATATATATATATCATGCTAATATGGATTGATTTGTGCATACAAGATAGCCTCCTCTGAAATTCACTAAGGTATGATTTTGATTATCATTCTGTTTGGTTTATGGTTTATTTGGTTTATAGAATAAGATTCTATTAGTCATTAGTCATGTTGGAATTATGAATAACGCATTGTCCTTGATGGAAAATTGATAATGATGTCAATGTGATGGAATCAGGATGAGTATACATGCCAATACATATGTGACAGAGAGTTTGGACAAAGGAATATTAGTTCATAGGCAGATGAATGATAAAGGTAAAGTATAGGAAACTATACGTGGGGCCTGTGAACAAAGGCCGCGTACGTATGCAGGTATGGTTAAGCAATGTTGTGTACAATTTCCACACCATGGTATTTTCAATGGCATGGGTTTTTACCATGGTATTGGCCCATAGTAATGAGTGCGATAATAGATATTTTTTCCTGTCAAATAATACCATCGACATTACTAATATATTGGCCTAAGGTATTGGCTAAGGCCTAAGCTATATAAGGGATGGAGATAAAGTGTTAGAGTGTGCATATGATGGATTATTTCTAGATGACATGATCTAAAATAGGTGTGAATAAGGAAGCATGGAGATGGATAAGATCTAATAGATCTGAAATGACAACATATTGAATAATATTTTCATGTATTAATAGATCTGTGATGATGGTATTATGATGTGTGTCTGTAACAATGTGTATGCTGATATTTGGGTTTGACAGATGTTGTGTCGTGCATTGAAGGAATGATTTAGTGATTATAGATCTATACTTGGGTTTGTCATTAAGAGGTTGTGTACATACGTGGATATGCCTCTAGGTAGTCATGTATATATTTTGGAGTATGGACAGATTTGTACACAGGTGTCAAGTATGAAAAGTGCATACGTACACGAATGTGCTTTACAAGAGTCTCATACATCTAATATGATTTTGCAGTATGAACTATTAATGATGTTTGATCAATTATGTTATGTTTGTTGCTGTCTGTCGATGATGTATCTCTCATGATAATCTGTGTTTGACAATATTGGTTGGGTTGAATTGTTTATGAAATGATATGTTGACTAGGGATGATGATATTGTGTGGTGATTTTTATTTTTTTCAAATATTTGTGATGGGTTCAGTATGCATTTCAGTGAATGTTTTAGTGTGACAATGATTTAGTTTAAGCTATTAGTGTTTTGAGATATGTATGCAGGTCGTCTTAAGGTGAAGCACATATATACATGGGTATAGTTCATAAAAATAGTGTATATATTTTGACATATGATTGATTAGGGTTTGCAGTGATAGGATCTAGTCTATGTGATGAACAATATGGTATTATGGTGAATGGGTATACGATGATATGAGTTGATTTGGTTATTTGAGAACAAGTTAATTCAATGATTGATTTGGTGTCTCATTTGGTTCAGTGATTAATTGATTTGATACAATGATTGGTTTCAATATTATTATTTGGTATTGAGCTTAAATAATGGAAATGGGTCTAGTCTGAAAAGATGATGTAAATTAGCCTACAGGTTTTGGTGTTTTGAATCAGGTGGATCTAGTATGAAATAATACCAAACATGGTCCACATAGGTGCTAAGGGTTGGATCCTTTAAGAATGGAGTCGAAGCTTCCTTCCAGTGGTAGCTAGTAAATATGTTGAGGGGGTTATAACTCCCTTCCGATGAGTTCCAACAAATGAGATCATGGGGTTGGAGGTCCCTTCTATTAGGTATTGGAGAACGAGAGAAGGTTGTATCCTTTTGCAGGTGGGTTCCTACGTACTGGTATGAGTCTGTGGCAGTGAAAAACTGTAAGAAGTTTTTTTTTTCTTTATAATAAAAGAAGACAAAGATGATGACAAAAGTGGTTTTCTCCCACATTGGGTTTCCACCAGAAATTCCAGTGTTCATGTGTGTTGATGATATATATTTTCTTTACTGCTCATAGTTTCCGCTTAATATTTGTTTACTGAAGTAATGATGCACTAGTTAAAGATTAACATATGATGAATTATATAAAAATTTAGTTAATGATATATACATTGTTTTCATTCATTATAGTTGCGTATATAGGCGGGTTCTCTGAATAGTAGTTGCATATATAGGCAGGTTCATTATAGTTGCACATTGATTTAATGGAACTAACTTTGTATTTTGGAAAATCAAGATGAGAGCATACTTGCAATCTCTCAGAGCTGATATATGGGAGATCATTGAAAAAGGATATCAATATCGAACCTCCATTCCCACAGATACACCAGGGAATAAAAAATATGAAACTAATGTAAAATATGCAAATGAAATCTTGGTAAGTTTGGCCGAGTATGAGTTCGTGAAGGTAATGTAGCTAAACACCACAAATGAAATATGGGATAAGGTTATTCAAAGTTATGAAGGTGAAACCAAGGTAAAAATTTCTGAGCTCCAATAATTTAGAATACAATACAACATTCTTAAAATGCATAATGATGAAATCATTGTAGGGTTTTTCCTTAAAGTAGATGAGGTTGTTAATTCCATAAAAAATATTGGTGGTGAGATAAAGGATACTACCATTGTTGAGAATGTTTTGATATCACTAACTCTGAAGTTCAATTAAAAAGTCTTTGCTATTGAATAAATGTAGAATATGAAAAGTATCTGATGTAGGGATTCTAGGTTAAATCAGATCCCCGCATATAAACCAATGAATCCTTCCTCCATTTCATAAACACTCAAGCAGTCGCATAAAAATGCCATTAACTTCAATGTCAAATATAGAAATCAAAAGAGAGCTTATTCAAACAAAATGCAGATATTAATAACGTAAAATAAATCTTCGGCCACATATTACAATGGAGAGCTTCTCTCAGCTCTTGGCTCTTTACAACAGCTCTCGAATCAATTAACACTCTCTCTTAATTCCTCACTTCTCACCTCTCTTCCTTGTTTTATTCTTTACACAACTCTCCTATTTATACACAAATATGGATTTACTCCATTCAAAAAATCTCTTCACACAAATCTCAACTAAATCTAAATTATATTCATTGTAGGTTTGGACTCAACAAAGTCCCGTACATAGAATTCCTACTCCCTAAATTTGATACCTAATTCTATTTCACTCATATCCTTTTAATTATTAAAATAATATATACAATAATCCTCACCTTTACATTTTTCTCTCTTAAATTATTAAAATTAATAAAATAATTAATAAAATAATTAAAAAACCTCAGCCCCTATTTCGCACAAACAAATAATAAAAATTTGAGCTTGATGCTCCTGCATCAATATCACACTTGATCGACTCCATGGAATATTGAAAAAAAATGAGATGAGGAAAGGTGGTCATTCATACATGAGAGAAGCAACCTTAAAAGCCACATATAAAGGGAAACAGAAGGAAGAAACCAAAGACACAAGCTACATATCATATGAGGAAGAAGCGAACTTCCTAAGAAATTTGCAAGTAGGAATTGGAAAATTAAGAGGTACGCTTCGCTTTAAATGTTTTTCTTGTGGAAGAGTAGGTCATTATGCATCCAAATTTCCATATAGATAAAATCATAAAGAGAATGGAAAGAATGTTTCTAAAAATAAATTCTCTAAAAAGAAAATCTTTTACTCTAATGAATATAGTCATAACACATCCAATGACCAAGAAAATTTAGACTAAGATTCTAAAAGTCACTATCAAGTACTTATGGCTCTTGAAGATCAGTCAATTAATGAATCATATAGTTCTGAGGTAGATGATTCAATTAAATCACAAAAGGAGAATGATAAACTCAAGAATGCTAAAAAATAATTGGAATCAAATGAAAACATTCTGATTGAGGAAATAAACATGCTAAATATGGTATTAGAAGAAACCAATAGAAGAACAAAAAGCATAAGAAAACAAATTCAAGAAAAAGAAAAGCATTGCGAAACATTATAAAATGAATTTATGAACCTAAAGGAAGACTATGAGAAGATCAATAAATGGGCAAAGGCATTTTAGTCACTAGAGAATATTATTAATGAAAAAAACTATCCTCTAATCAAGAATGGCATTGAGTACAATCACATGGCTTCACATACACAATGTGATGACAAAAAACAATATAATGTTGTTCAAAGGAAAACTGAATCAAGGTAAAGACTTAGACCCTAGGAACAAAGGATGGTTTTATGGATATTGTTTCTCTTGTAACTCATTTGGGCATAATGCCACTGATTGCACGTCAATTATGCATAACAAAACTACGATATGGGATAAGTTCCAACACATAATTAGAAACTACAAGCAGATCTGGGAGAAGAAGGAACACTAGCCAAAAATGTAGGGAATATTGAACCTACTACAGTCCATTGTTGTTAAAGCTTACTTATCACAATGACTATAGAATTGATTTAAGGTACATGACCTCATGAAGAGAACATGATGACTATGAGGTCCACATGATCAATGATGGATAGGGGACCTATACATATGTATATCTTGATGATGATTCCCATTTTGTTTTGATATTCATGTTGCTTATATTACTAACAATGAATATGATGTAGTAATCGTAAACAAAATCATACAATATAGGCTGAGGGGGAGTTGTGGTTATGAAAGTGCATAAGTTTACTTTTTGTACATGGATATTATGAAGGACAGTCGCGTATTTATGAGAGTTCTGATCTAGAAAATTGTGTATGATTCTCTATGATGAAGAAACAGTTGGAAAAGCTCAGGGAGTAGTTATGATATGCTTCAGAAAATAATTATTTGGATTTCTTGTTCTGATATTGATTGGTTACAATCTGTTTATATTCAAATGCTACTTAGAAGTGGTATTGGCCTATGATGGTTTATGAGTTTACATTGCTTCTTTGACGGATTTACTGATTGATTGATCCAGTTTTATGTAGGAACACAATAAAATACAAAAATAGACATAAGCACAGAGATGCAGTGGAAATAAAACTTCATTTCATTAAAATAAAATGACTCAAATATTCTTACAGACGTAATGGAAATAAACTAGCTAGGGCGCTGGTAGCTTATCTCTGAGAAGAGATGTGGCAGTTAAAAGCCTCTAAACTGTATTAAAATGAGGCTCAAAGGCCTATTTATTGTTGAGAAACAATGGAAAACCTTAAACATCCAAAAACCTAACCCTGGGAGATGAAGTGCCAAAAATATGGGCCTCGTTTGGGTAAATTGGTACATCAACTTCCCGAGGACATAACTTTGGAATATGATATCTGTTTGATGCGTCAATGCCTAGTTAGAAATATCTATCTGAGGACTACAACCTTTGATGTGAGACACATCGAAGGAACTTTCATGTTGCACCCAAATTCCAAAAAAACGTCATTTAGGGCCTCAAAACAGCTTCGGAAGTTGAGGACCCGAAAAACTGCTAAAAATAGTAAGTTGTGCTGAAACTAAAAATATGAAATAACCGACGGTCGGGGTCCAAATGGAATAGGTGGGTGGCCACCAATATCCACCTGGATCATTCCTCCCCCCTTAGGAAGCAATGGTCCTTGTTAGAGTCGGTCCTTACAGCCCTCCGTCAGAGATCGTTTCGCTTTTTCATATTCATTCTTAGGTGTCTCACTTGTTCCACTTCGTTGCATTTCGCTAGGAGCATGCCACTGACTGACGAGGGGGTCTGGTTTTCATGTGTTTCCTCATGCTTGTACCTGCAGGGCTATTTAGAAATTCTTCAAAAATTACTGAAGTTCATCGTCATTTCTTTCATGGTCATTAAATGTGGTTTTGGTTAAAAAGAGTTATTGGTCCTGAGTGGGTTTTACAGGTGTTTGCATATGTCATAAGCCGTGAGACCATGGTTTAGTTTCACGAGTTTTTGATTTCTATGTTTTTATTATCATAAGCATTTGAAAACATTTTCTAGTCCAAAACTTCTGTTTTGAGGCAAAGTGTTTAATTCCATTTTGTAATAATTGTATCCATTTCACCATGAGAAGCTTCACTGCAAGCCTCTGATCTTTTCCTAAGCTAAAGTGCCGCATCCCTGCAAAGACATCAAAGTTATCAGTTCAAAAATTCAGAAAAGCCAAAGGAGAAAGCATTGTAATAAGAGACCAAATGTCAAAGTGCCAAAAACATTATAAAGTGGGTTCTTAAAACACATTTGAAATCAAATCTGATTGCATGAGATATTTCCCTCATATATAAACATGGCAATCATAATCATTTGCAAGAAATTCGCCAAGGCAGGAGTCGAAATCATGTTTTGGAGGCCGAAATCGTGCTTAGCAGAGTTTTGGACAGGGTTTGGGTTGCACGCTACCCACTTGAGGTGCGCGCTACCCACTTAGGGGGCGCTACCCACTTGAGTGCTACAGTCAGTGCAAAATTACATGGGCGCTACCCACTTGAGGGGCGCTACCCACTTAAACCAGCGCGCTACCCACTTAAATCAGCACTTAGAAAATTGTGTTTTTGCGCCCAGTTTCGATTCGAATCAACTCCAGCTGCTTCCAAACAGGTTTTAAATCATTGCTCAGTAGATTTTAAATATGGTTGTGGTGTCTTGAAGTGGGGAAATTAATTTATTTGAATGGAGAGGTGAAACCCTATATTCATGGCAGATTTATTCCTTAGGGTTTTAAATACATATGGATGGTTTTGTGAAGATTTTCACACCTTGTATGGTTGATATATATACCTCTGCATATATTGTCAAAGTCTCACTGCCCTCACACTCATTCTACCACTGTTTTCATCATCATTATTTTACCACTGTTATGGCTATTTGTTTCACTGTAGTCATTGTCACATTGTGTCCCACTTCCCATTGACAAACACAGTCTTATACTCATTGTTCCCTTTGACAAGTTTTATCCATTATTTTAAAGGCTGCACCCTACATTTTGCACTTGGTACTCATTTGTCAAAATTCACTTGTAATCAAAACAGAGACTGTTCTTTTATCCCAATCCACCTAAAACAGAGCCATCTTCATTGTAAATTTTGTTTTCATGTGATACTTTGGCAGTGGGTGATATCTATTGGGTGTTGAAACATACATTATAACTTTATTTTCACTGCATCTATATCAGTATACATATTGCAAATATCTTGTTCAAAGCCATGTCAGAGACAGAGTCATAGTATGAGCAGGAGTCGGACAGTGATTCCACAACAGAGGGTAATGTGCCACGGAAACCTCATAGAGGTGGCAAAGGTGGTAAACATCTCAGGGAGGAGCCTACTTCTTTGGCTCAATTGCAGGCATGTCCACTTGCAATGGATTGTTTTCGGGTCCAGTCATGTTTTCAATTCTGTGAAATGATCTCACAAACCCAGCTTCACCGTGAACTAGCTCGCCTATTTGTTCTTCACTTATGTAATGGCCGTGTAAATATCGCTGGAGTAGATTTCTTTTTGTCACCAATGACTATTGCTCAGGCCACTGGTATACCAAATGTAGGAGAGGAATGGAACAAACGTTAGCATTTAGAGAAATCCTACTATCAGCCATACATCAAACCTGAGTATATGAGGCACTTGGGCAGAGTTTTTCCTTTCAGATTCCTGAGGAATGAGTTTGCACCGCTGATGAAACTCATCATTCGGTATTTCAGTTGTGAGGGCAGATTCACACGTCTCTTTGCGTACCATGTTCGTTTGTTGATGCACTTCACAAGGGTACGTATGATGAACATTCCGTATTTTATGTATCGCAACATAGAGAGGATGGTGATTTTTGTACAGAAGAAGAGCCCAGCACAGCAGCATAGAAGTATATATCATTACGCTTTGATCAAGATCATAGTGTTACATCAGTTGGCACAGCAGGGCATCACTTGGGAGGATTTCATCTCCCGTGACTTTTTCATAGTGTCACAGCCGCCTCCCGAGGTAGTTTATGATGCGGGAGAGCCTTCACACCAGCCGGACATTCCTGAGGTTGGGCAGATCAGTGCTCCATTGTTTATGACATATCAGCGAGGCCACAGGGCCTTATTTGCAGCTACACGGCGAGTATTATCTCCACCCAGGGTGGAAGGGGTCTTGTCGACTTCATCAACACAACGAGTATTATCTCCACATGATGTGGAAGGGGTCTCGCCTTCTTCTTTAGCACAGGTACAGATACAGGACAGGGGAAAGAAGCCCATGCATGATGAGGGCCCATCAGGAGGACGGGACACGGATTTCACGATCATTGATGTTGATGCGAGCTCTCCTAGCTCGAAACTGAGGGAGATCATCCAGGAGCAGAAGGCCGAGAATGACACGCTGAGAGATCAGTTGCAGAAAGCTCAGTGGGTGATAAACTATCTGGAGCAGCGCAACAAACAGCTTGAGGATGAGCACACACTTTATGAGCTGAGGCGAATCCGTGAGGATCGACAGTTGGCCCGGAAGAGACCTGGTGACATGACACCAATCGATCGAGATTCTGTTCTTACACATGTCAACATCCATCTGGAGAAGTTGCTGGCGAAAGCTAATAGAGAGAAAGACATGCTTCGTCACATGAAAGGCCATTATTGGGCTCGCATGCATGTTTGCAAAGCGAGAATGAAGATTCTGAAGAGGAGGTTGAGCGAAGCACTAAAACGGCGGAAAAGGCCTGATCCACTCCGGATTTTGGCCGAGGCTTCATTGGCCGGGAAAGATACATGATGGAGGGTCTTCGCTCCGAATTTGAGCAAATTCGGAAAAATTTTTGTCATTTTGAAATTTTTTTTGGTCTAAAAACAGGTTTTTCAGTTAAGCGGGTAGCACGCCCATATGCTCATTTTCTTTTTGAGACACTTGCTGAAGGAAATTTTTGCATTTTTGGATTTATCATGGTAATTTATGCATCCTCAGGCATCAACGAAGCATTTCATCAGATTCTGGATGGCCAAAAAGCTCAAAAACACCATGAAAATCACCTTGCTGCCACCTTTTACGCTAGCAGAAAGTACTTCTGGGAGAATGCAGTTTTGGAGAGTCAAATGAGCTCCAAATGGAGAAATTCCACTTGGGTTGGATAGCCAACATCCAGGGCTTTCCAACAAGCTATCATGAGCTCAATTTGGATGTCCGGAAGTACCTCAAAATCAGGTTGAAAGGCGCGCTACCCACTTGTTTTGAGGGGCGCTACCCACTTAAATTTTTGGCTGAATTTTCAACTTCCAGCTCAGAATTTCGGCCAGTTGGGACCAGTTTTGCTTGTGGATGAAATTTTTGGGTTTTCATGATGTAAATTGATGGTTGACATGTAACTTTGGCTTGTTTTTACCTATTCTAGAAGATTCACTCTCAAAAAAGTGAAAATCATGTAAATGAATCAGTTTCCACTCTTTTAGAGGCAAGTTGTTAGCTGCCTAGATTTTAGTTCCTTGATTAGAATTTGTTTGAAACTGATCCCTGAAGGAGGATTTCGACCCCTAGAGGTGTGGGAAGGGGTTAGAGTGATCTATATATTGTAATTTCTGAGACATTCTACAGGTTGGACTCTTGGGAGACTTTTGGCACCATTGTACATATTTTTCATATTTTGGCTAAGGAAAGATCAGAGGTTTTGCGGCACTTGTTGGGATCCTTGTGGTTTTTTGTTCTTGATGGTGTTTTCTCTTTGTTTACTGTAAGTTCTTCATGTTTAATGTATGCCATTCCTTTCATATGCTTCTGAACTAAATTGAATGAGTAGATGAGGTTGAATCCATTGTTTACCGTGCTCTGCCTTTGAATTCATTTAGTTCTATATGTTTTCGACTGTTTGGAGAGGATCCAAGTTCTTCTTTGCCCTCTTCAGCTCCTCGTCGGTCTAATCTATCCATATAACCAATCAAAAGCATCAAGACAATCACCTACCTCACCCCAACTCGAAATCTGCAAAGGTCTGACCTTATCCCCGGACCCAAAAATTTTCTTTCCCATTTCTCCAACGAAAATCCAAAAAAATCAAAATCAAACATACCTATCTCTTTACTAGCCTAAAATCAGCTCATATCATAAGTCATCTCGCACCCTATTGCTCATTTTATCGAGATTGACGGAGAGAGCCCTCTCCTGCCCTCGTAGGGCTAGCTACGAGGCTAAGCGTGGTTTGATGTAGCCTTGAGTTTTATCTCATTTCAGCTTGAGGTAGATTTGAGCGCTAACAATCCTCATTGCGTTGAGTTCCTCCATAAGATGAGGAAAATTCTGCTGAACTTGGTATTGGATTTGTCGAAGACGTTGTGGACCTACTTGCAGACGTTCCGAATGTGTTCAATAAATTTGTTTGCTTTATCAACTTTAGACAGTACATGTGTGGATTTTTTCCGTGTTGTCGCATTTGTTGGAAATACTGAGAGGGGGGATGAATCAATATTCCTTTCAATTAGAGCATTAGTTAATCTTCAATTATAATCAGTGTTTGTATAATGATAACAGTAAACAAAAGGAACACAAATGCACACAATTTTTAAGGTGGAAACCCTCTCTGGGACAAAAACCACTTGAATGCTTTTCTAATAATTCTTTACTATTCAACTCCAATTGAAAACAAATCTCCAACTTCCTAGAATCTAGAAAAGCATTCTTCTCCAACTCCCACTAGATGGACGCTCCAATGCCTGAGATTCTTTAGTAGTCAACTGAATGGATGCCCCAACACCCAATGAGCTACAACTCACCCTAGCGCCACCCTACCACACTAAATGTTTCACAGGCTTGAACCTGTTGGTGACTTCATGCACTAGCCTAGCACCACCCTACCACCTTATAGAAGAATAAAACAAGAATGGACTCTCGTACCAGGGAAAATGGTCTAGTTTACAATGATATAGAATGATGTATAAGAATAAGACAAACTACACCATAACCAAAACTACAAACTACACCTAATGATGATCCTATATCTCCCAACACCACCTCTACAACTCTTGGTAGATAGACACTTGTACAATTTTTACAATGATGCATTTACAATGACTTAGTACAATGATACCTTTACAATGACTGTATGCAGTGCTGCCCACTTGAAGACTCCATGTGCTGAGCTTCTTGTTGTTTTTCAGCACCTTGATTTCTTCTCTTGCCATGCTACCCTTTGCTACACCTTGCTTTGCTTTTCTGCCCTAGAAAGTTCGGTCCTTTGCAGCCCTTAACAACACATGATCTAGCTTTTTCTTGCCTTCTAGGATCTCAATATTGAATCTGGTGTATCTCTGTTATTTCAGCTCCCCAATATGTGATTTTTAGTTATGTAGTATTAATCTGAGTCTTCTTTCCATTTCCACAGGTCTAATCCAATTTGGATTATTCAAGAGAGAGTTATGCCAAATCTCTCACAATGCCCTAATTATAGACTATTTTAGTAGAGCGAATTTGTATGAAGTGCCACGTGTCATTGTTTCTTCATTCGGCTTTGAAATTGATACAACAAAACTACATTCCATGCACTATCTTCCAATTTTTACAAAATTCCACTCTGATACTCAAAGAGAAAGTTATGACGATTTTCCCAAGGTCACTTCTTTGATATGAAGTTCAGGAGCCTGCACAAACATTGAATTCCATAGATCATATCTCAGAAAATATTACGCACCCTGATTTGAAATTTTTACAGGATCTTCCTCGGGATTTCAGCTTTGCCTCATAAAAATTTCAGCTTCTAAACCTTTGGATAAAAAAATTTAGAGCGCAAATTCCATGATGACCTGTTTCAGGTACCAAAATCCCTACATAAGGAGGATATGAGGATCAAAATTTATATAAATGCTTAGGTTGAGAGGGGCTTCAACAAGTGAATGTGGGAGGAATTTTAGGAGCTTAAAAATGATTAATTATTGACTTTTCAATGATCCATGCCACAACCCCATGGGGTTTTAGCCCACTAATTGGGGTTACAAACTTCAAACATGAATATCTCTCAAACCGTGAAGAATTATGTGGCATACCATATATCAAGGGAAACATATCTACAAGAAGAAACCATCAAAATAATTATTGACCTAGAATATAGTAATTTGGTAGGTCAAATTCCCATGCAATATTGGGGTGGCCCATGGTGCTGCTTGGGTTGACATCAATGACAAACGTTGATTAAGAATTTTCCTCTTTGGCATTGATGGAAACACAAGTACTCCCCCTCTGATCTTGACACCTATTCCTACAACATTCTCTCCCCCTTTGACATCAATGGCAAAGGGTAACTCCCCCTGACACATAACCATCCTACAGACATGTACACACACCCACTCCCCCTTTATATTCTGAATAAGGAAAATTTAATGAGAACTTGGGAGAATCCCAAGCTTTTGGCGAATATATTCAAATGCTTCATGAGGTAAAGGTTTAGTGAAGATATCAATGATTTGTTCTTTTGTACCAACATACTCAAGTTTGATATTCTTTTCAGTGACTTGTTCTCTAACAAAATGATATTTGATCGGAATGTGTTTTCTTTTTGAATGTATGACATGATTCTTGGAGATGTTGATGGCACTGGTGTTGTCACAGAATATGGGAATAGGCTCATTGAATTTTACTTGAAGATATTGCAAAGTTTGTTTCATCCAAAGGACTTGAGTAAAACTTGTTGCTGCTGCAATGTATTCTTCTTCCGCTATAGATAACGAGATTGAGGTTTTCTTTTTTCTCAACCATGATACGAGACAACCACCTAGATAGAATGTTGCTCCACTAGTACTCTTACGATCATCAACACTTCTTGCCCAATCTGCATCTATAAAGGCTTGAATAATGAGATTTTTACCCTTGGGATACCACAAGCCATACTCTTATGTTCCCTTTATATATCAAAGAATTATTTTGACAACAATAATATGTGATTCTTTTGGTGTTTCTTCGAATATTTCTACTTGTCCAACTACTTGCATAAAATCTGGCCAGGAGGCTGTTACATATAGAAGAATACCTATCATAGATCTATACAACCTCTGATCCACATCCTTAGATGAGTCGTCTATGCTCAATTTGCAACATGTCACCATCGGAGTAAGGATAGGTTTGAAATCTTCCATTTTGAATTTCTTGAGCATTTCCTTGATGTACTTGGCTTGACATATAAATATTCCTCTCTCTTGCTAAGATATTTGAAGCCCTAAGAAGTATGCCAGCTCACCAAGTAAAGACATCTCTAACTCATTTTGCATATTTGTAAATTTTTTTTTACTTAGTTGATCATCATTGCTACCAAATATTATATCATCCACATATACCTAAATGATTGTTAAATTATCTTTATCTATTTGTACATAAATATTGCTATCAATAGTACCTTTCTTGAACCCTTGTTGACATAGATATCCATCAAGATAATCATACCATGCTCTGGGAGCCTGCTTGAGACCATATAAAGCCTTATTTAACTTGCAAACACAGTCTTCTTTTTCTGATAGTAGAAAACCTTCAGGTTGTTCGATGTAAACTTCTTCTTCTAATTCGCCATTCAGAAATGTTGACTTAACATCCATTTGGTAGAATTTGATTTTTATGAACATGCATAAGTGAGAAACATTCGGATGGCTTCTATTCTGGTAACTGGTGCAAATTTTTCGTCGAAATCAATTCCTTCCACTTGTGCATAGCCTTTGCAAACCAATCTTGGTTTGTTTCTGGTAACATGTCCATCTTCATTCAATTTTTTCCTGAACACCCATTTGGTCCCATTGACATTTTTATCTTTTGGTCCTGGAACTAATTCCCAGGTGTTATTCTTCTTGATTTGATCCAATTATTCATTCATAGCTGCTACCCAATGTTTGTTTTGGCTGGCTTCCTCAAATTTACTACTACGCTCAAAGGTTGCTAGAAAATCAATGTGAGCTTGTGGTGATGAACAAAGCTGTTGACCTTCATTTATGTCACCAATTATTTTATTTGATGGATGGTTCTTTTGAATCCATTCTTTTGTTCTCTTTGGAGGAGCTTGTTGTTGTTGATCTGGTATACCTTGATGATCATTATTTACTTCTTCCTGGTTGATAGTTGCTTCTTGTTTTAGAATTTTCTCTGTGTCTTTTTCAACCTTTGTTTGAAGTTTCAAAGATTCTAGATCCTCATCATTATCCGTTCGAACACCATCTTCGTCAAATGTAACATTTATGCTCTCCACTATATGTTTTCCTCTTAGATTATAACATTTATAAGCCTTTTTTATGTGTGAGTAACCAATAAAGATACCTTGATCAACACATGATTCAAACTTACCAAAATTTTGATCTTCTCTTTTGATATAACATTTGCTTCCGAAGATTCTGAAATATTTTACATTAGCTGGTTTTCCTTTCCATAATTCATATGGGGTCTTGTTGCAATTATTTATGAGAAGACATCGGTTGATAATGAAGACTGTCGTATCAATTTTTGAACCCAGAATTTTTCATCCAATTTTGAGTCCTTCAATATTGTTCTACCCATTTCCTGTACGATTCTGTTCTTTCTTTCAACAACTCCATTTTTCTGAGGTGTTTGTGTTGTTGAAAATTTTCTCTTTATTCCATTTTCATCATGGTATTGCTGAAATAATTTGGAAGTGAATTCTCCACCATTATTTGATCTTAGACACTTTATTTTCAAATCAATTTCATTTTCGACCAACTTCTTGTAGATCTTAAAGCACTCAAATGCTTTAGATTTTTTCTTTAGGAAACTAGAGGCTGTCATCCTAGTATAGTCATCTATCATTAACATAAAATATAATTCTCCACCTAAGCCTTTTGTTCTCACAGGACTGCATAGATCAGTATGTGTCAATTCCAATGTATGTGATGTAAAGTGTTCTTTTGTTTTAAATTGGACTTTTGTTTGCGTGCTGTGACGACATGTCTCACATAGTGTGTTGGAAGGTTTTGAGATTTTCGGCATTTCTCGTATTGCTTCCTTTTTGGTTATCCTGACAAGATTATCAAAGTTTATGTGACGCATTCGTTTGTGCCATAACCAATTTTCATCTTCTTTAGCTAGTAGACATGCTTTAGTTGCTTCATCCAGAACATATATGTTGTTTGAATCTTGACTTGTTGTAGCCACAATTTTACCATACTTGACTTTCCTGATTTCACATTTTGTGGAGTTGAATAACATTGTGTATCCTTGATCACACATTTTTCCAACACTGAGTAGATTTTGATTCATGTTTTCAACCAACAGAACATTATTGGCTATAACATCTTTGCTTCCAAGAGTGACGGTACCTGATCCTATAAAATTTGAAGGTCCATCATTTCCAAAGGATACAGTTCCATCCTTCTTCTCTTTCAGAGATACAAATTTCCTTCTATCTCCAGTCATATGCGTTGAGCAACCGCTATCAACATACCACACATATTTGTTGTTTTGAGCCTTGAGAGTGAGAGCACAATTATCAGTCTTCTTCTTCTTCCATGTTCGTTCATTCTGTGTCTTCGAAGATTCTTTTGGAGTATTTTCAAGTCTGCAGTCTCTGCCTATGTGTCCAAAGTTCTGACATTTGTAACATTCCGTATTATTTCTTAAATGTTCAAATATATTGATGTTTCATTGAGCCCTGGGAGGTTCATATTTGAAGGATCTCCTGGAATTGTATTGGTTCCTATGGTACATGCGACATTCTATAGCTTTATGACCAAATTTTCCACATGAATAACAATAGCCATGAAAAATATGTTGATACCTGGATGGAAATCTTTGTTGAGGAATCATGTTCCAAGGATGTTCTTGCGAATCTTGTCTAATGAATTCTACATGCATGTCAGATCTCATAGGTTCATTTTATTTTTTTGTAGAAGGTCTTGCTTCTTCTTCTTTGTAACCGAGGCCAGTTCTGTCGGTGTAATATCGTTGATTGTTGATGAGTTCTTCCAATGCCCTTGAGCTATTGGCATAGTTTTGGACAATTTTTCCCTTTTTCACTTCCTTACACAGCGAGACTACTTCGGCTTCTAATGCTTCCATTTCTTGGTTGCTTTCTTCCAACTTATCTTGAAGTGACTCTTCAATACATTTTTTTTCTTCAACTTCAATTTTGAGACCTTGAACTTTTTCTTCAAGAATATTGGAACGGATCTTCTCAGCCTTGAGCTCTTTTATAAGCTTGATTGCTTCCTTAGAAAATTCTTCTATGGTCAACCCTTCTTCTTCATTGTTTGATACCTATTGTTTATTGTTCTTGGCCATAAACATTACTCTCTCATTGGCTTCTTCTTCATTGTCACTGTCTTCATCAGATGATAAGCTATCTTCTTTAGAGAGAAATTTCCTTTTGGATCCTTTCTTTTTTTCTTGCTTGTTGAATTTATTAAAGCCTTTCTTTCCTTTTCAGTTGCCATCACTTCTGTTTGGACATTTTGCTACAAAATTCCCAAGCTCACCACAACCGAAACATATCAATGGAAGTTTAAGTTTGATTTTCTCTTACCAATTTTTAGTTTTCTCATAAAGTAATCATATTATTCATCTAAAAGACCTTCTTCATCATCTCCCTTTTCTTCATACTTGCATGTTCATGTATTTTCAATTGAAGATTGTTTGTCCTTATTGGTTTTATTAAATGTAACGAACTCAGTTTCTAGATGCGAAGTACCCTCTTCTTCATCAAGTATCATTTCATATTCTATGAGAACTCCATGTAATTCCTCTTTGTTGAGTTTGTCCAGATTTTCACTGTATTTTAAGACCGATACCTTTGGGTTGAATCTCCTTGGTAACATTCTAAGAATATTTCATATGATAGTCTTCTCATCAACAAGATCTCTCAATCCTTCCAGAGTGTTAGTTATTTCATCAATGTGTTGGAAGTATGCAACAATGTTGCCATCTTCTTTCATTCTGAGTTGCTCAAATTTTTCTCTATAGATTTGAAGCTTTTCTTTTTTGACATTTGAGTCACCTGCATATATATTCTGAAGCTTGTCCCATACATTTTTGGTAGTTTTACAACCCAATACCTTACGATAAGTAGATTCAATAAGTCCTCTGATAATAATATTCTTTGCTTTTGCATAATTTACCAAATTCTTCTTACCTTGGTCATTTGTAATTGATGTAAATCCATTTTGAACAGTGTCCCATACTTCATAACCTTGCGCTAAGAAATATACCTCCATTCTTCCTTTCCAGAGTGCATAATTATTTTCATTGAGCAGAGCTACACCATTCTTGGTATGCTCCATGACCTCCTTCCAGCTGTTAAACTGCTATTGAAGGAACCAAGCTTCGATACCAATTGTTCGAAATATTAAGGGGGGGGGGGTGAATCAATATTCCTTTCAATCAGAGCATTAGTTAATCTTCAGTGATTATTAGTGTTTGTACAATGATAGCAGTAAACAAAAGGAACACAAATGCACATAGTTTTTAAGGTGGAAACCCTCTGCGGGACAAAAACCACCTGAATGCTTTTCTAATAATTCTTTAATATTCAACTCTAATTGAAAATAAAACTCCAACTTCCTAGAATCTATAAAATCATTCTTCTCCAGCTCCCACTAGATGGACGCTCCAATGCTCGAGATTCTTTAGTAGTCAACTGAACGGATGCCCCAACACCCAATGAGCTACAACTCACCCTAGCGCCACCCTACTGCCCTAAATTTTTCACAAGCTTGAACCTGTTGGTGACTTCATGCACCAACCTAGCACCAACCTATCACCCTATAGAAGAATAAAACAAAAATGGACCCCCGTACCAGGGAAAATGGTCCAGTTTACAATGATATAGAATAAGAAGACACACTAGAACATAACCCCAACTATGACACAACCACCTAATGATGATCCTAGACCTCCTGACACCACCTCTACAACTCTTGGTAGATAGACACTTTTACAATTTTTACACTGATGGATTTACAATGCCTTAGTACAATGATGCCTTTACAATGACTTTTTTGCAGTGCTGCCCACTTGAAGACTTCATGTGCTGAACTTATTGTTGATACTCTACACCATGATTGATGCTCTTTTTATGCTACCTTCTTCTACACCTTACTTTTCTTTTCTTCCCTAGAAATTCTGGTCTTTTGCTGCCCTTAACAACACATGATCTAGATTTTTCTTGCCTTCTAGGATCTCGATATTGAATCTGGTGTATCTCTGTTATTTCAGCTCCCCAATATGTGATTTTCGTTTCTATGGTAGGAATATGAGTCTTCTTCCTAATACCATAGGTCTGATCCAATTTGGAATCTTCAAGAGAGAGTTATGCCCATTCTCTCACAGTGACATAATTATGGACTGTTTCAGTAGAGCACACTTGTACGACATGCCATGTGTCACTGTTTCTTTATTTGGCTCTAAAATTGATAAAACAAAAATGAAAGTTTGTGCACTATCTACCACATTTTACAAAATTCCAATCCAATATTCAGAGAGAGAGTTATGACGATTTTCCCAAGGTCACGTTTTTGATATGAAGTTCAGGAGCCTGCAAAAACACTGGCTTCCACAGATCATATCTTCGAAATTATTTTGCACCCTAATCTAAAATTTTTACAGGAGCTTCCTGAGGATTTCTGATTTGGCTCATAAGAATTTCAGGTTCTAAACCTTATTTGAAAAAAAATTAGAACTCAAATTCCACGATGACCTGTTTCAGGTACCGAAATCCCTACATAAGGAGGATATGAGGATCAAAATTTATATAAATGCTTAGGTTGAGAGGGGCTTTAACAAGTGAACGTGGGAGGGATTTAGGAGCTTATAAATGATTAATTATTGACTTTTCAATGACCCATGCCACAACCCCATTGGGTTTTAGCCCACTAATTGGGGTTACAAACTTCAAACATGAATATCTCTCAAACCGTGAAGAATTACGTGGCATGCCATATATCAACGGACACATCTCGACAAGTAGAAACCATCAAAATAATTATTAACCCATAATATAGTAATTTGGTAGGTCAAAATATCCATGCAATATTGGGGTGACCCCTGGTGCTACTTGGGTTGACATCAATGACAACCTCTAATCAACAACATGAGGTATGGAAACATCAAGCAGTGGCGCACCTGGGGTTAGATCAATGGAGTGCTTGACATGGTAGTGTATAGGAAACTCTTTGGGTGAGGAGAAAATTTCCTCCTATTCTTTCGCAAATTTTTCCATCTACTGTTACCGTGCAGGGGAGCCCCGTTTTGAGGCTGTGGAAAAAATCTTCTTCTTGCCCTGTGGGTGAATTGTAATGAAAATAAATTTCCTGGTTTGGGAAATAGTATTATTGCATTGTTTTTCATTAGTCAAAGAGATGGTAGGAGGGGATACTACCTCCGGTTCCTATACAATTTATTTCCAAAAGTAATAATAACAGCACGAGGCCTGGAATCATACACAACATGTCACTTCCACAAGTATGGTTGGCCCAATAATACATCAAACACATCAAGAGGAGCAACATCACCAATGCCTCATCCGTGAATGGCTTGATGTTGTACGTAAGGTGACACTACTAGTGGACAGAAGGTCTATTTCTCGGTGAAGGCATCCAATGGTATACGACTACGGGTATGCTATGGTCGGTAGGCTGAACCTCTTCACGAACTATGCTAAAATTAGGTAATTTTTTCTTCCTCTCTTGACAAGGAATTGTAGTGGAGAACCCTTCACCCACATCTGTGAATTGAAGAGGCACTCCCCCTCCTATGGATCCTATGGATCCTCCCTCTGGAGCTTGGTGGTGGAAAAAATGGCACTGGGATTCACATCAATGATCTGCTTCCCTTTGTCATCACCCTTGTTTGGTTTTGTCCCAGGATTAGGACATGCATATCATTCAAGTGCCTTCAGTTCGGCCACCAATGACTATTTTTCCTGACACTCGTTTGTGCTATGAATGGGCCGTTATGAAATTCACACCACTTCCCTGTGTCCTTATTTGGATTTCTGGTGTTTGATGCAGGAGCATCAAAGTGAAATTTTCATTATCCAATTGTGTAATTAAGGGGGTGAGATATTTTAATTCTTTTATTAATTAATTTTCTCATTTTTAATAAATTATGAGAGAAATTATAAATGTGAGGATTATTGTAAATATTCCTTAAATAATTAAGGATATGAGTGGAGTTGAATTCGGTAGATAATCTAGGGATGGGGAATTCCATAAACAGGACTTAGTTGGGTCCAAAAAAAGATAAATCTAAATTAGATTTTAAGTTGAGATTTATGTGGAGGAATTTATGGAGTGAAATAAATTCATTATTTATGTATAAATAGGAGGGTTTTGTGAGGATGAAAATTAGATGAGAGAAGAGAGGAAGTGAGGAGAAGTAAGGAATGGATCGAGAGATTTTTGTAAAGGGTCGAGAGCCAAAAGGCAAATTATTGAAATATTCGGCCAGATGTTGGAGTTTTTAAATTTGATTATATTTATTACATATCAACATTTTTGTTTGTATAGCTCTCTTTCCATTATGTATATTTCAAGCTGCTGCAAATTGATTGTTTAATGAAGAATTGAATTGAGAGTTTAATGCATAAAGGAAGCATTTGAATTTTCATATGCTAGGATTTGTTTAACCCAGTACCCTGTGTTAGTGTTAGTATTTGTATACTTCCACCAGGGATAAATTTTTTTTTGCATATGCATCTTAGGTGTCCAATTCTGAAGGAATTTTCAATCATTCCATTAGGTCATGATATAAAATTATTCCACTAGTGCTTTTCCTCGTCAGGTATGTGTTTCAAAGGTGTTTTCCACAAAATTTTTAGTGTAAAATCATGTTCTAAGTATGTCCATCAGAAAGAGCCCGGAAAGAGCTTTCCATCGGTATATTATACTCTCAAAACTAACTTCTGGATTGGAAAATATGCCTAAGTGAACAAAAGTACCCAATAGCCTAACCTTACCCATTTTCCCATCTATCCCTTGAACTTTATTTCATAAAAGTTTAAAGTTTTTCTTTATAAACCCCCTTTTTCCCCTATCCAATTGCATAATCGCATTGCAAAAAGTATTTTTAACCCATAAACCTCCGATGCGATTAAATAATCCTCTTCTCCGATCTAATCGCAACATTGAATTACATGGTTGTGATTGACCCCATTCGATTATATCCGAACCGTTGATCCCCTTAAAGATCCGACGACCCATATGTGATCGCATCATTGAAATTGCACATTTTGATTGCCCCCCTCCGATTTTCCCTTCCCCGATTACCCTGATGCGATTGAACAAATCCAACTCCGATCAATCGCATCGTGACTTTGTAAATCCTTAAGACTTGCGACCCCGCTCCTCCGATCTCCCGATTGTGATTACCCCTCGGGTCCCACCATAAATTTTCCGGCCCACTTCATTCAAAAAAAGGTTTTCCCCTTTGTTAAATGCGGAAATTCATTTAAAATTTTTTTTTTTTAAAGTATTCCAATCGCATCGTAGTTTTTATGCCTCGTTCCCATCTACCTATTCCTCTCCCACTCCGATCTGTGGCTGCGATTGTGATTTCTCTTTACACTAATCGCAATCGTGATTTTCCATCGCATCTCTCCATTATATGATACTTCCCATCCCTTCCTCTGATTTGCGATCACATAAGGGTCCCACCATCCTTTCCTTTGATCTTTTCCATTCAAAAGGGGATTTTTCTTCAGTTTAGGCATAATTTCATTTCAAAGGCATTTTCTGCAAAGTGGATTTTTCTTCAAAGAGTAATAACAGAAACAAATAGTCAAAGGACGTGAGCTAAATTTGAAATAGAGACTTCCACAACAGCAGTAAAATAGGGATCTGTTCTTCAAATTTCCTATTTTCACTCATTCAGCATAACAACGAAACTTCAAAGGTGGTAAAAATGTATTGTTCTCCCTCTTTTTCAGGGGTATGCTGTCGGTTTCTTACTATGTTCGGATTTCAGTTATTGAGCTAGTAAAACAACTCCATTTTTTCTGTGGATCTATTTCCCCACATTTCTGTCTATTTAATGTAATTTTCAGTCATTTTTAAGTAGTCAACAAGTAAGAGGAATAGTGTGGAAATCAAGGAGGACGCTCTGTGCTCCCATTGTAACAGTTTGACAGGGAATTAATAAGATATGCAGCGCCGATTTGTGGGATCCACGTGGTATGAATTTTAGCATTTTTTCTCTCCTTTGTGTTCATATGTAAATTTTTTATGTTCACCATACATTCATAAACATTTCTGGTTGAATGCTTTCAAGTTAGATAGGTAGAATACACTTTTATTGCTCTGCCTTGGGAAATCATTCAATATTATATGTTTTCTTCTGTTTGAAAAGGATCCATATCTTATGCCCTTTTCAGCTCCTCACCAGTCTTACCATTCCATCATTATTTAAACATAATTGCTAAAGTTTCCTGCCTACCTTGCCCCATGAAATACCATGTACCTTTGATTTAATTCCCCAGTTTCAAACTACCCCTTTTTTTTCATACATCCCTGGAAATTCATTAAAACATTTTTCCATTATTATACGTAGCCTAATATCAGTTTATAATTACACTTCATTGAATATTTTTCATGGAGAGATCCCTCTCTTGATCTTGTAGGGCTAGCTACAAGGCCGAGCGTGGTTTAAAGGTTACCCTGATTTTCCTTCCTTCAGCCTAAGGTTCAAATTAGATGATAACATTTCTGGCAACTCCGCTGGGGATAAATAAAACAAAAGGATAGATTTTCCCTGGTAAAGGATGACAAAGTATCATATCTAAATGTTGATGGTGAACAACAGTTGGATACATATGAAGGCTGAATCATTCACCTGGTGACTCCATTCACTGAAAGGTCCAGAAAATCAATCCTTCATAGTGACTCCACTGCAGGAAGATCAATAGCTTTAAGATTTTTGTTTTAATATCGCAAGTGTTGCAAGAAGGTATGGTCCAATGAGCCGAGATTAAATTCTAGGTTTCCCAAATAAAATTCCTAAGGTAGTTTGGCAAAGGAATTTGCCTATGTTTAAAAATGTGGAAGGTAATAATGTTGTTATTCATCTGGTGAGATTTCACATGCATGTGTGTAGATTAAAGATTGATTTTCCTGAATATTGCTTGATGAAGATGTTCATGGCTACTCTGGAAGATGAAGCTCGATCTTGGTATGAAATTATGCCGCCTGCTTTTATTTATTGTTTAAAGGATTTTCATAATATATTCTTTGAAAGGTATAAAGAATCTTGTCCATGTTTAATATTAGTGCAGAATTGTTGTAAACATGTTAATAGTTTCATTGAAAATCTTGAGAATTTTTATGGAGATGATGAATTCATGGATGAAGAAATCATGGAAGCACTGTATGAAAATCCATTTCAGCAGCACACAGAAATCTTAGAGGATACTTATCAAGATCAGTAGGCTGAAGATCCTTGTACAGCTGAAAATGATGGAAAACAAGGTTTTATCTCAGGTCTGATTGACACAAAAGATGGTATGCAGGAAAATGATGTTCCAGTTTCAGATAGTGAGAAAGTTAAACCAGATCTAGAGTTCAAATATGATGATGAAGGGTATGTTGTTCCAGATCCCACAAAGGAGTGTTATGTTGTTGAGGTCACCTCAAATGAAGAAAACAGAGTTATAGACCTAAGTGTTCTCATCCCATCAGAACAAAGTGTTCACGAGGAGGTAATCCATTCCCTTTATGAAAAACAAGACGAGATATTTGTTCAAGTAAGTGAAAAAGTTTCTTTGGATGAATATTTGGTAGATGATAGAAATGTTGGTTTTGGGTTTCAAGAAACATTTGAGGTGTCTTCTCTTATGACTGATGAATGTGATAAGAAATATGACAATTTGGTTTTCATATCATATGAAGATGATCAACAATACATTCAAACTACAGAAGACCAAAGCATTTAGAACTGTCATTATGATTCTTCTTCCTATGTCTCATGTTTTGAAATGTTTTTTCAAGAGGAAATCTGCTCACCTACTTGTTCAGAATTTTTTGAAGACCAAGAACACACTCCTACTGAGGTACATTATGATGAGAGATCAGAATCAAGAGAAAAAGACACCTTGTTTCTTCTATATCGGCAGGAGGTAAATCTTCATGTTTTTTAGGATCCAGTGGAAAACATATTGCAGTCAGTAGTGAAGGTAATTATTGCAGTATTCAATGATGAAGGAGATCATGGTCAACTATGTTTTTGGATGCCTAGTTGCAAGTATCTATGTATTTCCAGAGGATCTGATCAGGAGAATCAATCAAGGAGGCATTTTCTTGATTGGTTACACTGGAATTTTGATATTGCATGATGGTACATTGGCTTTCAGGAAACACAGGTGGTTATCATAAGGATTTGAAACCCTCAAGTCTTAGGCATGTGTTGCCATCAAGCTTCAAATGTTAAGTTTTGTCTTGGTTGGCTTTGAGTCACTTTTTGAGTTAGTGTGTCAAGTAAAGTTTCTTTCAGTATTCAGTTTGTCTTTTAGCTATTGACTCCATGCCTAATGGATAAGGCTACTTGGTCTACGCTGTTCTTGGCACCTCCAAGGAGCTACCATCCCCATTGGAGCCAATGTTAGTGTTAGTATTTGGATACTTCCACCAGGGATAATTTTTTTTTTTTTCATGTGCATCTTAGGTGTTTCATTCTGAAGGAATTTTTAATCATTCCATTAGGTCATGATATAAAATTATTCCATTGGTGGTTGTCCTTGTCAGGTCTATGTTTCAAAGGTGTTTTCCATAGAATTTTCAGTCTAAAATCATGTTCTGAGTATGTTCATAAAAAAGAGCCCGGAAAGAGCTTTCCATCGGTATATTATACTCTAAAAACTGACTTCTGGATTGGAAAATATGCCTAAGTGAAAAAAAGTCCCCAATAGCCTAACCTTACCCCTTTTTCCCATTTGTCCCTTGAACTTTATTTCATAAAAGTTTAAATTTTTTCTTTATAAACCCCCTTTTTCCCCTATCCGATTGCATAATCGCATTGCAAAAAGTATTTTTGACCCATAAACCTCTGATGCGTTTAAATAATCCTCTTCTCCGATCTAATCGCAACATTGAATTGCATGGTTGCGATTGACCCCGTCCGATTATATCCCAATCGTTGATCCCCTTAAATATATCGCACGTTCCAATTTCCCCCCTCCGATTCGCCCTTCCCCAATGCGATTAAACAAATCCACCTCCGATCAATCGCATCGCGACTTTGTAAATCCTTAAGACTTGCGACCTCGCTCCTCCGATCTCCCGATTGTGATTACCCCTCGGGTCCCACCATAAAGTTTCCGCTCCGCTTCATTCAAAAAAAGGTTTTCCCCTTTTTTAAATGTGGAAATTCATTTTTTGAAAAACATTTCTTAAAGTATTCCAATTTCATCGGATTTTTTATGCCTCGTTCCCATATACCTATTCCTCTCCCGCTCTGATCTCCAATTGCAATTGCAATTTCTCTTTACACTAATTGCAATCGCGATTTTCCATCGCAACTCTCCATTATATGATACTTCCCATCCCTTCCTCCGATTTGCGATTGCATAAGGGTCCCACCATCCTTTCGTTTGATCTTTTCCATTCAAAAGGGGATTTTTCTTCATTTAAGGCATAATTTCATTTCAAAGGCATTTTGTGCAAAGTGGATTTTTCTTCAAAGAGTAATAACATAAACAAATATTCAAAGGCTGTGAGCTAAATGTGAAACATAGACTTCTATATCAGCATTAAAATAGGGATCTGTTCTTTAGATTTCCTATTTTCACTCATTTAGCATAACAACGAAACTTCAAAGATGGTCAAAATGTATTGTTCTCCCTCTTTTTCAGGGGCATGCTGTTGGTTTCTTTCTATGATCGGATTTAAGTTATTGAGCTCAGAAAACAACTGCCTTTTTTTTGGATCTATTTCCCCACATTTCTATCTATTTAATGTAATTTTCAGTCATTTGTAAGTAGTCAACAAGTAACGGGAATAATGTGGAAATCAAGTAGGACGCTCTGCGCTCCCATTGTAACAGTTTGACAGGGAATTAATAAGATATGCAGCTCTGATTTGTGGGATCCATGTGGTATGAATTTTAGCATTTTTTCTCTCCTTTGTGTTCATATGTAAATTTTTTATGTTCACCATACATTCATAAACATTTCTGGTTGAATGCTTTCAAGTTAGATAGGTAGAATCCATTTTTAATGCTCTGCCTTGGGAAATCATTCAATATTCTGTGTTTTGTTCTGTTTGAAAAGGATCCATTTCTTATGCCCTTTTCAGCTCCTCACCAATCTTACCATTCCATCATTATTTAAACTTAATTGCTAAAGTTTCTTGCCTACCTTGCCCCATGAAATACCCTATAAATCTGATTTAATTCCCCAGTTTAAAACTGCCCCTTTTTTTTCATACATACCCGAAAATTCATTAAAACATTTTCCCATTATAATACCTAACCTAATATTAGTTTGTAATTACACTTCATTGAATATTTTTCATGGAGAGAGCCCTCTCCTGACCTTGTAGGGCTAGTTACAAGGCTGAGCGTGGTTTAATGGTTACCCTGATTTGCCTTCCTTCAGCCTAAGGTTCAAATTAGGTGATAACATTTCTGGCGACTCTGTTGGGGATATTTAAAAAGAAAGGACAGATATTCCCTGGTAAAGGATGACAAATTATCATATCTACATGTTGATGGTGAACAAAAGTTGGATAAATATGAAGGCTAAATCATTCACCTGGCGACTCCATTCACTGAAAGGTCCAGAAAATCAATCCTTCATGGTGACTCCACTACAGGAAGATTAGTAGCTTTAAGATTTTTGTTTTAAGATGGCAAGTGTTGCAAGAAGGTATGCTCCAATGAGCAGATATTACATTCTAGGTTTCCCAAATAAAATGCCTAAGGTAGATTGGAAAAGGAATTTTCCTATGTTTAAAAATGTGGAAGGTAATAATGCTGTTCTTCATCTGGTGAGATTTCACATGCATGTGTGTAGATTACAGATTGATTTTCCTGAAGATTTCTTGATGAAGATGTTCATGGCTACTCTAGAATATGAAGCTCAATCTTGGTATGAAAGTCTGCCATCTGCTTGTATTTATTGTTTAAAGGATTTTCATACCATATTCTTTGAAAGGTATAAAGAATCTTGTCCATCTTTAATATTAGTGCAGAATTGTTGTAAACATGTTAATAGTTTCATTGAAAATCTTGAGAATTTTTATGGAGATGGTGAATTCATGGAAGCACTGTATGAAAATCCATTTCAGCAGCATACAAAAATCTTAGAGGATACTTATCAATATTAGTAGGCTAAAGATCCTTGTACAACTGAAAATGATGGAAGACAAGGTTTTATCTTAGGTATGATTGACACAAAAGATGGTATGCAGGAAAATGATATTCCTGTCTCAGATAGTGAGAAAGTTAAAATGGATCTAGAGTTGAAATATGATGATGAAGAGTATGTTGTTCTAGATCCCGCAAAGGAGTGTTATATTGTTGAGGTCACCTCAAATGAAGAAAACAGAGTTATAGACCTAAGTGTTCTCATCCCATCAGAACAAAATATTCACAAGGAGGTAATCCATTCCCTTTATGAAAAACAAGACGAGATCTTTGTTCAAGTAAGTGAAAAAATTTCTTTGGATGAATCTTTGGTAGATGATAGAAATGTCGGTTTTGGGTTTCAAGAAACATCTGAGGTGTCTTCTCTTATGACTGATGAATGCGATAAGAAACATGACAATCTGGTTGTCATATCATATGAAGATGATCAACAATATATTCAAACTACAAAAGACCAGAGCATTTAGAACTGTCATTTTGATTCTTCTTCCTATGTCTCATGTTTTGAAATGTTTTTTCAAGAGGAAATATACTCACCTACTTGTTCAGAAAATTTTGAAGACCAGGAACACACTCCTACTAAGGTACATTATGATGAGAGATCAGAATCAAGAGTAAAATACACCTTGTTTCTTCTATATCGGCAGGAGGTAAATCTTCATGTTTTTCAGGATCCAGTGGAAAATCTATTGTAGTCAATAGTGAAGGTAATCATTGCAGTATTCAATGATGAAGGAGATCATGGTCAACTACATTTTTGGATGCCTAGTTGCAAGTATCTATTGTTGTCCATAGGATCTGATCAGGAGAATCAATTAAGGAGGCATTTGCTTGATTGGTTACACTAGCATTTTGATATCGTCTAATGGTACATTGGCTTTCAGGAAACACAGGTAGTTATCATCAGGATTTGAAACCCTCAAGTCTTGGTCATGAACTTCCATCAAGCTTCAAATGTTAAGTTTTGTCTTGGTTAGCTTTGAGTCACTTTTTGAGTTGGTGTGTCGAGTAGAGTTTCTTTCAGTATTCAGTTTGGTTTTTAGCTATTGACTCCATGCCCAATGGATAAGGCTACTTGGTCTACGGTGTTATTGGCACCTCCAAGGGGCTACCATCCCCATTGGAGCCACTGTTAGTGTTAGTATTTGCATACTTCCACCAGGGATCAAAACACATTTGCATGTGCATCTTAGGTGTCCCATTCTGAAGGAATTTTCAATCATTTCATTAGGTCATGATATAAAATTATTCCACTGGTGGTTTTCTTTGTCAGGTCTATGTTTCAAAGGTGTTTTCCATAACAATTTCGTTGTAAAATCATGTTCTGAGTATTTCCATCAAAAAGAGCCCGGAAAGAGCTTTCCATCGATATATTATACTCTCAAAACTGACTTTTGGATTGGAAAATATGCCTAAGTGAACAAAAGTCCCCAATAGCCTAACCTTACCCATTTTCTGATTTGTCCCTTGAACTTTATTTCATAAAAGTTTAAAGTTTTTCTTTATAAACTCCCTTTTTCCCCTATCTGATTGCATAATTGCATTGCAAAAAGTCTTTTTGACCCATAAACCTCTGATTCGCCCTTCCTCGATTACCCCGATGCGATCAAACAAATCCGCCCAGATCAATCGTATCGCGACTTTGTAAATCCTTAAGACTTGTGACCCTGCTCCTCTGATATCCCAATTGCGATTACCCCTCGGGTCCCACCATAAAGTTTCCATCCTGCTTCATTCAAAAAAAAGTTTTCCCTTTTGTTAAATGCGGAAATTCATTTAAAAAAAAAAAAATCTTAAAGTATTCCAATCGCATCGGAGTTTTTATGCCTCGTTCCCATATACTTATTCCTCTCCTGCTCTAATCTCTAATTGCAATTGCGATTTCTCTTTACACTAATCGCAATCACGATTTTGAATCGCATCTCTCCATTATATGATACTTCTCGTCGCTTCCTTCGATTTGCGATCGCATAAGGGTCCCACCATCCTTTCCTTTGATCTTTTCCATTCAAAAGGGGATTTTTCTTCATTTAAGGCATAATTTCATTTCAAAGGCATTTTCTACAATGTGGATTGTTCTTCAAAGAGTAATAATAAAAACAAATAGTCAAAGGCCTTGAGCTAAATGTGAAACAAAGACTTCTACAGCAGTAGTAAAATAGGGATATGTTCTTCAGATTTCCTATTTTCACTTATTTAACATAACAACAGAACTTCAAAGATGGTCAAAATGTATTTTTCTCCCTCTTTTTCAGGGGCATGCTGTTGGTTTCTTTCTATCATCGGATTTTAGTTCTTGAGCTGGTAAAACAACTCCCTTTTTTTTGTGGATATATTTCCCCACATTTCTGTCTATTTAATGTAATTTTTCAGTCATTTGTAAGTAGTCAACAAGTAAGGGGAATAGTGTGGAAATCAAGGAGGACGCTCTGTGCTCCCATTGTAACAGTTTGACAGGGAATTAATAAGATATGCAGCTCTGATTTGTGGGATCCATGTGGTATGAATTTTAGCATTTGTTCTCTCCTTTATGTTCATATGTAAATTTTTTATGTTCACCATACATTCATAAACATTTTTGGTTGAATGCTTTCAAGTTAGATAGGTAGAATCCATTTTTAATGCTCTGCCTTGGGAAATCATTCAATATTCTGTGTTTTCTTCTGTTTGAAAAGGATCCATCTCTTATGCCCTTTTCAGCTCCTCACCAGTCTTACCATTCCATCATTATTTAAACTTAATTGCTAAATTTTCCTGCCTACCTTGCCCCATGAAATACCCTGTACCTCTGATTTAATTCCCCAGTTTCAAACTGCCCCCTTTTTTTCATACATCCCTAGAAATTCATTAAAACATTTTCCCATTATTATACGTAGCCTAATATCAGTTTGTAATTACACTTCATTGAATATTTTTCACGGAGAGAGCCCTCTCCTGACCTTGTAGGGCTAGCTACAAGGCTGAGTGTGGTTTAAAGGTTACCTTGATTTTCCTTCCTTCAGCCTAAGGTTCAAATTAGGTGATAACACCCTGGCATCATTTGGTATTAGAGCAAAGGAGATGAGTTTGCAAATGTACATGTATATGATGTATGTATGTGAACACAGGAACATAGGTGTATTCGAAAGTAAATGTCGGAACGTTGATGTAATTCTGGAGTCCACGTTGTTGTTGAAGCGGAGATTGGGTAGCGGATGAGGAAGTCGAGTTGTATTGAAGCCTTGGAGTAGGGATGGTGTTAATTGACAGTGTTCAACACATAGTTGATTGGAATCAAAGTTGAGTGACAACATTAACTCAAGTGGAAGAGTAGTGCAATGACACATGGTAAACCTCGAGATCGAATGTAAGTAATATGCAACGTATTCCAAATCCTGTGTGTGACATTTAATAGTAAATTTGTAGAATTATGAGTATGCAACGTATTCCAACCAGTTGGAATCGTCTTTTCTGTGTTTTCTTGGATACTGTGATAACTTGTACAGTCATAGTCCTAAACAAGATATAGTGTTAAAGACATTAAGCTTGGCAGCGTTAAGGCAGATTGAGCATGAAGAGTTCAAGTTTAAGATGCAGCCACTGTTGTATAGCAGAGATTGTTTACCACAGATTTTGTATTCGCATGGTAAATGGAATTGGAAATCAACGATTGTAGTGAGTTCTTGAAATCGTAGAATCCGATGTAATTGCTGGATCCTCTGGTACATTGTTCATGTTTAGCAGAGACAACGCCATATAGTGTTTCTATTTTTTTAACAGAACCCAAAATTATCAATGGTTACTCTCAAATAACAAACATTGTTTTAAATGCTCCCTTCTTATGCAAACATCTCACTTCCAGATTTCAAATTGTGTGTGTCAATATTGTAATTAAATTACCCTGCGGTTGTAAACAGTGAAGTCATAACACAATTGTGACTTGGTCGCTTCTGTAGATTCTAAAAATAAAAAATTTGAGGTTGTGTATTTGTTGAAATGCAGAACATGAACTCAGTCACATGTGAAGAGTCAAACTGATTTGGAATTATATATCAAAGTTTGTTTTGCTACTTTGAATATTAAAGTGTGCATTGGTTAACTGCATCATTTTTGGTTGAAAGTGAAAGCTTGAACTCAATCACACATGGAGAGATCAATTTATGTGGACTTATATATAATATAATTTCTTACCACATTCAATACTAAAGTGTGTGTTTGTTCTCAAAAAGGCATGTGTGGGCGATGATAGAATTTCAATAGAAGTTGTTGTCTCGACATATGAGGAATTAGTGAAATTCCAGAAATAGGCAGTGTTTGGGGCAGCGTGAAAGAGAAGAGCACAACAACACCTGCATGCTCAAGGTGAGGAGGAAGTTGAACATAGTAGTTTTGTTGTGGACAACTTGAGAGGTAGCATGCAGTGCCACGAGAGCACATAATGTTTGAGGGCTGCTAGAGCTAAATGTCGAAGCAGTAACCAGAGGGTAGCATTGTTGTAGGAGAAACATGAAAACGTTAGCCAGAGGGGAGGATGTAGTGGAGAAATATTTCAGAACATAGGAATTAAATTGACTTATTGGAGTGTCTTGCTATAGTGAACCGAGGTAAATCCAATTGTTTGTTTTAAAGTACAGTTGCTACTACATGATTGAGTAAATGACTTTTGTGGTGAAAGAAATCTTGGGAAGTTCTCTACATTGAATAATATCATTATGGTGGATAAGGTTTGGTCCAGCTATGCCATTCCCTTTAGAAATATTTTGATAATATTTTTCATTGATAATTCGGAAAAAGATCTGTAGTGCAGAAGCTCAAGAACTATTGGTGGGCACACTATGAAGGTGGTAAGTCAAATGAGATTTTATGTTAATCAATAAACATAAAATGGATATGTAATTTAGATTGAGATGAAGGAACTTGGTGTACACTAAGAAGGGAGATTGTGCATACTTTGAATGTTTCTAACAATTTTTTGCTGGGAAAGATTTATGTTAGAAATTTGCTAGGTAAAGAAATTTATTTGCTGAGGAGAGATTGTTAGAGAATGGACCTTGCACATCCAATGTAAATTTGTAGAGGCTTGAATGTATTCCTAAAAGAATACGCAAGAGAAGGGTTGGATCATTTCAACCATGTGAAGATTCAAGGTAAGTGCTCATTTAATGAATCAATATTCATTGAGTAGAGGTATTTTAAAATATGGATGATTAAATTTCCTTGCCATATCCGAGAATATGATATTTTGTAAATGTTATGAAAGAGTGGAAATGTTGCAAATGCGGAGGCATAATTAAATGGAAAATGAATGAAAATGTGCTAATCCTGGGTGATATAAAATGAAGTATGCATTTTTATGTGAGAGGGTTTATTATTCATAATGTGGATTCTTCATAGTTTTGGTTGTAATTTTGGACCAAAGCTTGTAGTTGGGAAAAGAATAATTCTTTTTATTCGTGACTGAAGACATAATTGCTTGATGTAGTAAAATCTTTGTTTTACCATCATGTGGCGGTATCTAAGGAGTTGATATTTAGGATGGACGCAATGTATGGGTTGTACATCGAAGAGGTTGAAATATGAATAACATGTTCTCTGTACACAGGTGAAGAGATGTGAATTGTTGTTGTATGATGCATAAAATTGCAGGGAAATGCTTGCATTAAGATGAAGAGCTTATGAGCATGCAAGTATTTACAGTGACAAAGACAACACAGAAGAGTGGAAACCAGAGGGTTGAGACTGCAGAGAGAAAGGTTTATTAAATAACCTTGACAGAAGCATGAGGTAGGATAATTTAGGAAGGTATTTTTGAACCTTGAACCTTGAATGGTTTATTTATTTTCACCTTAAAATGAATTTTGGAAAACCTGAATTTCATTTCAACTAAATACTTTAGTATCATGTGAAATGATAAGCCAAACTGATGATTTTTCATAAGAATGAAGTATGAAAGAGAGTGAAGATTTTGCATCATAAAATGAATTAGGGGTGTATGATTGTTGGGAGATTGTATAAATTGAATTAAGTAAAAATATCAATTGCCATAATTATTGGGTCAAGTCTTGAAGTGAAAACATATGTTAGAGTCAAATGAAAGTTTAGATAGTTTGAGTTGAGATTGAGTATTCTCATCCAAGATGAAGAATTGGTGTAAGTCTGAATTCAAAGAGTCGTAAGATAAGTCAAAAGCCTAAATGTAATTGGGTGCATGATCGGCTGAGTCTGACACCCAAAGAATTGGTTATTGTAACACATGAGTTACTAAAGTGTTGTTAGCAGAAAAGTGAAGCAAGAGGGTTGCCACAGATTGGTTCCAATACAGAGAACCAAAAGAAGCCAAGTGCAGGAGGAGAAATTGCATTTTTTATGAATGGCAAGTGTGAAGGATTGTTGAGAAGTAGATTAAATGAAATCCAGACATGAACTGATGAAGTTCACAAAGGAGGGGAAGATGACTGTTGATAGTCATTTCCGAAGATTTGATGAAGACCACAACAGAGGGAAGAATAAGGAAAATGCCAAGGTAAGTGGCATATGTGAGAAGTTGATGGATGAAGAGTACGAGCGAGAGAAGGATAAAAATTCACCTTGAATTGCTCATGGAATTGTTGCAGGAAAATGTGAAAGAGCAGACACATGGTTGGACCATGAGAAATAAGGTAAAGCGGTAGAGGCTACACACAAAGAGGGAAAATCAGGTAAACATATAGTTGACAGAAGAGCCGAAGAAGCTCGAGCAAATGTTGAGTTGTGAAGAACTCAGAGAGGCTGAGTTAAAAATGGATGTTTCCATTTGTGGCCCAGAACATGGTGAAAGTCTAGGTGCAGAGATCAATGAGGAAGATCTCATGAACTATTGGGATAGTTCAGAAGCATATGAAGATGTGTTGGTGAGAGAAGCAGATGAGGCTATGAAGCCTTGCAATTTTTCTCACAGCTTATGTATGTTTGCAGGATGTGCGAAAGATGGTGAGCAGTCTGATGAAACTGTCATAGAGGAGAATGAAACTCTTGAGGTGGAGTCTGATGAAGAATTCCTTTCAGAGGAGAAAGGTATTGATTTGTTATAATGGGAAGAAATAATAAATGAATTCTTGTTTGGGGTAAGACAACAAGTTGAAGCTATTATGGAGCATAAGCAAATGGAAATGCCGAAGAAATATTCCAGGGAGGTAAACAAATGTATTTGTTTAATGAAATTGCTGACGAAATTTTACAATGTGATGGAACAGAAACCAGGAAAAAGTAGGAATATTTCCAGAAGAAGGATGAAGCTGGGAATGAAGGTTGTGACGAAGTGCTGAAAATATTTCATAGGGAAATCGAGTTCATGGAACGATGGCTTAAGGAACCTGATGGAGAAGTAAAACTTGCAGAACCTGATCCAAAAGAACTTACAGTTACTATGCATGATAGAGATGAAATTTTTATAGAATTGAATGAATGTTATAATTTTTCAGATAATGATGTAAATGTATGTACAGAAAGCGACATTAATATATATGATGTCAAAGTCAGAGAAGTTGAGCGGAAATTATTTGGAGTTGAGATGAAAGATCAGGAGCAGCAAGGGAGTTGTGTCCATAGAGAAAAAAAGGAGATAGAAATATTGATCTAGCAGGATGAAGACAGAAGCAGCTAGTAGTTCAAAATAGAATCTATTGAAGTCTAGAAAGTCGATGATGGGAGATTGATGCCTGAAGCATCAAAAGAGACCGAAATGTCTTATCTTTTTAAAACTAACAGTTTGTTGGTGAATTTAGGTACAACACCGGACGAGAAAGTTGTTTCTATAAAAGTAATAAAAGAATATAGTAGTAATCAAGAAGGAGTTATTGATTATTTTCCATTGCAGAAAGTTGAGTATTCAGCTCTTTTGGAGGTGAAAGAATTTTACAAAGAGGTAATACTCCGAGGAATTGGCGAAAGAAAGTGTTGGAGAAGCCAATGGAATCCAATCGACAGGGTGGGTGATGAGTTACCAAATCGAGTTGATACTTCGAAGGACCAATGGTAGAACAAAGTTAGGAATCCTGGAGGGAGCAAGTCATCAAGACTTGTGGTTGTTGCAGTATTACAGAAAAGAAACTAACCTCATAGACAGGAGTCTATGAAAACTTCTCTACATGGGGAGTTTGATGTAGGAGCATCAAAGATAAATTTTCATTATCCAATTGTGTAATTAAGGGGGTGAGATATTTTAATTATTTTATTAATTAATTTGCTCATTTTTAATAAATTAGGAGAGAAATTATAAATGTGAGGATTATTTTAAATATTCCTTAAATAATTAAGGATATGAGTGGAGTTGAATTAGGTAGATAATCTAGGGATGAGGAATTCCATAAACGAGACTTAGTTGGGTCAAAAAAAAACATAAATCTAAATTAGATTTTAAGTTGAGATTTATGTGGAGGAATTTATGGAGTGAAATAAATTCATTATTTATGTATAGATAGGAGGGTTTTGTGAGGATGAAAAACAACTGAGAGAAGAGAGGAAGTGAGGAGAAGTAAGGAATGGATTGAGAGCTTTTTGTAAAGGGCGGAGATCTGAATGTCCAATTATTGAATATTTGGCTAGATGTTGGAGTTTTTAAATTTTATTATATTTATTACATATCAACATTTTTGTTTGTATATCTTTCTTTCCATTATGTATATTTCAAGCTGCTGCAAATTTATTTTTTAATGAAGAATTGAATTGAGAGTTCAATGCGTAAAGGAAGAATTCGAATTTTTATATGCTAGGATCTATTTAACCCAGTACCCTGGCATCAATGTTGTTCTTAGTCACCCTAATTTGGCTTTTCCACTTGTTTTGCAGTTCGAGGGCACCTTTCCTTGGCTTTAGATTTGCGGATCCAAATTCTTGCTTCTTCTACTTAAATTTCTGCTCGATCTTGGCGGCATAACGATATGTTGTGCCAATCGAGGTAATGTTGAGGAACTCCAATTCCTCCTGAATGTATCTGTGAAAAAAATATGGTACTTGAGCACCAAATGTCTCTCTGAATCTTTAATAGCCAACTTTGTGCGCAGGGTATGGAGCATATTCATCAGTTCATGCACATCTTGATCCCTTTGCTGCCACAACGTGTTCCATTGGATGTACTTGTCCTCATAGCTCCCCACAGGGTATTATTTTTCCTTGATGCAATCTTGGAATGAATTCCAAGTGGGTGTGATCAAGAATAGAGAGGGTTCCCTCCCATCCTTTTGCTCACGGTAGGTTTCCCACTAGTCTTTGACATGCAGGGTAGCTTTGAAGAGAGAAAAAATAATATTTTCTCGGTCAGAGAAATCATGGACTGAGAAATACCCTTCCAAAAAATTCAACCATATATATACATTTTCTACATCTATCTGACCTTCAAATATAGGAATCTCGAAGTTGACTTGTACCTTGAAAGGAGTGACGCCTCCAAACTGACTGCTAGATGTAGATGCGCCACTGGTGGGCAGACGTTGAAGGATCTAGGAAAGCTATCCATCATCATATTCCTCTGTTTTTGAGGGAACCTCCTCGAGCAATATTTTGATAGGATCTCTTGCTCCCTCATCTCTCTTTTCTTCCGCCATGGGAGGTAGTTGAGGTTTGAGAGGCTGATCTTACAAGGGTTCAATGAGATCGAGCCCTAACTCCTTATACCCTCACCTCATTGGGGACCTGCAAAGAAAAATAGAGACAGAGCTGACCCCTCTGATACCACTTATCCGGATTTATGCAGGAATGAAATAAAATATAAAAATAGACATAAACACAAATATTCAGTGGAAATAAAACTTCATTTCATTAAAATAAAATGACTGAAATATGCTTACAGACATAATGGAAATAAACTAGCTTAGGCATTGGTAGCTTATCTCTGAGAAGAGATGTGGCAGCTACATGCCTCTGAACTGTGTTAAAATGATGCTCGAAGGCCTATTTATTGTTAAGAAACAATAGAAAACCATAAAAATACAAAAACATAACCCTAGGAGATGAAGCGCAAAAACTATGGGCCCCGTTTGGGTAAATTGGTACATCAACTTCCCGGGGATTTAACTTTGGCATATGATCTTCATTTGATGCGCTCGATACCTTGTTAGAAATATATATCTAAGGACTACAAATTTTTATGTGAGCAACATCGCAGGAAATTCCATGTTGCTCCCAACTTTCCCAAAAATCATCGTTTAGGGCCTCAAAACGGCTCCTGAAGTTAAGTACCCGAAAAATTGCTAAAAATAGTAAGTTGTGCTGAAACTAAAAAACTAAAAGAACCGATGGTGGGGGTCCAAATGGAATAGATGGGTGGCCACCAGTATCCACCTGGATCATTGATAAAGTTGCTTTGCTGAATTTGCTAATGGATGAGCTGGATGTTATCAGTCCTATCAGTGAGCATTTGGTACAGGTTCAGGGGGAGAATTTGCTATGCTTCTAGTAGTGGATTGTTGGAATTGTTGGGTGTGGAGCCTGATTATCTTGTTTACTTTGTATCACAGCATTGGACCCCTGTACCTTAAAAGGGGCGGCAACGCCGCAATTTAATCGACTGGTAGGGGTCCTTTTCGAGCCCCACAAGCGGGGGGTTCGAAACGCCCCCGAAGCAAAAAATGGATGTAAAATTGCCTTGTAAAAGTATAGTAATTTCTAGTCAATCTGGGCCGTTCATTAGGCAAATGATCTGACGGTAGAAGTTATGTTTAGATTAGGGTTTTTTTCCCTAGAAGGCAACCCCCTTGTATATATGGGGGCATTGTATTGCGGCTGTGTATTATGAGTGTATTCTCGGAGCGAGAAACAGAGAGGGAGACTGTGAGAGAGAACAGAGGATATTACAGCGGATCTGCTGTAGGTTTTGTCTCTTCATTTTTTTGGATAATATAAAGGAAGGACTGGCTGTTCGGGGTGGATGTAGCCCAAACTGGGTGAACCACGTATATCTGTGTCTCTCTGGTTTTATGTGTTTTGTGTGCTTGTATTTTCTGCATATTTTATGTGTTTCATTGCTCTGTAATATTTATATTTCTAACAGGAATTATGATTTATTTAGCATTGCTTGTAACATAATGGTGTTCATGATAAGCATATTGGTGATACTGCACGTTTTTCTAAAGTTTTGGATGAATACTATATATTTCTTAAGTTATATCATGATGTGTTGTTGTCATTATGTCACTAATGCATGGGTTGTTGCTATGGATGATGCTTATATGTTGCTTTATGATATGCATATAACATTGGTAAATAATGCTGCTGATAATATTTGTGAAGAATGTATTTGATGTTACATATGGCATGTTGCTTGAGGATTGTGGCTCTTCGTATGTAGATCATGTTGATCATGATGATATGAAATCAATGATATGGGTTACTAACAAATATTTATTGCATAATCTATGCTTGTTTAATCATGATGAGTTCATATTTCTATCTCTATGTCATGGATTATTAATGATGGATGATTATCTAAGTTGTAGTTGATTATGGTATGATGATTCTACTTGATACTCCTAATGAAGTATGTGCTATGTTCATTGAAGGTTCTCCTTTTCGTTGATGAATATATGAAGATAATATGAAAACATTGTGGTCCAATAAAATGATATTGATGCCTGTGAACTATATAAGGAAAATGCATGTTACATGACGACAAGAAGATGGTTATTGATTGTTGCTGCTACAACTACTTGGTGATGCTTGAAAGCATTTATTATTTGATCATAGGTTGATGATATTGGAACTACATAGCTTCTTGATGATGATCATGTTTGGTATCTATGTTGTTGCCGTTAGATGCTCAAAGTGTAGATTCTTATATGGTGCATGATGATTGTTGATGACTATCATGGTTTTTCTACCTCAATATTGATATCTTTGGTTTTGGTTATAAATGCCATATATGTGTATTGATTTAAAGGTAACGTAAAGACCCATGTTTTAAGTCATTGTAAAATTCAATCATGTATGGAATATTGGGGTCAAGTCATGTAATTCCATTTTTTGGGCACTTGATGTAATGTTGAGTCAAATATGTAACCCAACTGCGTTGGGTGATTGATGTAAGCATGAGTCCTTGGTGATAGGAAAGGCCATATTTGATTGATCCATAAAGTCATGTACTTATTTTTATATCTTCTAGATTCACCATATGCTAAGGGGGAGCACGGTCGATGTTCATATTCAGCAGATCAGATCTACAATGCTCATCTCTATAAAGGGAGAAAGAAACCTTCATTAAAAATTTGTCATCCCTTTTCCCTTGATGTAAAAGGGGGAGATAATCTTGGTGTTTGGAGAATTCTTGGTGACCTAGGAGAGAAACTTGGTATTTCTACATATATGTTTATAGGTATCTATAGGTAGTGGTAACCAAACACCAAAGTCATTTCCATCAAGTCAAAAGGGGGAGATTGTTGGCATTATGACTAGTGTGTTGTCCTCGATTGAAAGATACTTTATAAAAATTTAAACATGATGGAAGAAGGATGAATATACAGGCCATTACGAATGTGATAGAAAGATTAGAAAAATGAGTATCAATTCAGAGACATAATCTTATTCACTTGACCTGCGTGCAAGCCAGAATACTCAAACTACAAGAAAATATAGCCGAAACATAGAGATATCGAATGAAATGAGACAAGCTACACAAATATTTTATTATTTGGAATCACAATACATTGTTCACTTACCTCTTCGAGGGGGAAACCTCCAGCAGAGCATAGCGCAATTACAATACGACACGATGATTCTTCCCTTTTATCTAAGACTATTTATAGCTTAATGACATCCAAAAACCTAACTACTAGTGGTCCCTTGAAAAATATGGGTTAACCACTTTATTTATAACTATGACATGTTTATAACTAATTATGGTCCCTTTTCTAGAATGTGGGCTAACCACTTAAAATTATTGTTAATGTGGATAACTACTTACGAGATTTATTTACTCAACTAAATAACTATGAATTGGACTAGGCCCCTTAGGCTTATTACATAAATAAAGTGGTTAGGGTTGGACCCTAACATTCCCTCCTTCATCAAAATCAACCTTATCCTCAAGGTTGAAGATGCGTAAATTGCTGAAGAATAGTGGTCGATTCCCATGTTGCATCTTCTGGAGAGGTGTCTTTCCACTTCATTCAGACTTCCTTGATCATGCGGTCGCAGAGATGTCTGGCATGAGTATCAAGGACATGTTCTGGTTGGATCCAAAGTGATCCTTCCACATCTAAATCTGGCATACGTATTTGAACCTTGCAATTTTTCCCCACAACTTTTTTGAGGCATGATACATGGAAGACTGGGTGGATTCTTGAAGTATTTCGTAAGGCTAGTTTGTAGGCAATGGATCATGTACGCTAAAGTACCTGATAAAGCCCATAGAATTTTGGTGCTAGTTTCTGGAAGCCTTTTTCTTTGGGAGAGTTGTGCTTATATGGTTGGAGTTAGAGGAACAACTGGTCATATACTTGAAATGATTTCTCAGAATGATGTTGGTCATCTATTTCTTCATTATGTTCTGATCTTGATGTAGATTATCTTTGAGATGAATGATCATGGCTGCATGTTTTGTAGGAGATGATCAACTTCCTCAACTTTGGAATGTCTGTGGATGTAAGAAGTTGGTAATGGTGGGAGCTGGAAATACACTGCCTCATATGGCGTCATGTTGGTGGCTTCATGATAGTTAGTATTATACTACCATTTAGCTAGAGGCAACCTTTGTACCCATTGATGTTTCTTGTTTGAAGTGAAGCACCACAAATAGGTCTCAAAACATTTGTTTAATGCTTTTGTTTAACTATCAGTTTGGGGATGATAATATGTAATAAATTGGAGTTTCATGCCCTGGATCTTGAAAGTTTCATGCAAAAATTTGCTAGGGAAATTGGGGTCTCGATTAGACACAATGGAAGTCAACATGCCATGTATTTTGAAGATTTGGTCCATGAAAACTTGCACCACCAATGTTGGGGTAAATAGGTGTGGTAGAGTGAAAAAATGATCATACTTTGAAAGACTATCAACAACCACCATGATAACTAATTTGTTTCAGGGTGTTGGTAGACCTATATTGAAATCCATATTTGTCCACACGGAAGCAGGGAGTGGTAATGGTTATACAGTTCCTAATAGCTTGATCGTTTCCATTTTGTTACACTGAAATACATCACATTCAACTACAAAAGTAAGAATGACATTCTTCATGCCATTCCAAAAGAAATATTGACATGCTCGTGCATAACTCTTCTAAAATCCTGAATGTATTGCTGTAAGAGAGGAGTAGAAATTTTCCAAGATGCAGGTTTTGAGGGCTGAGGTCAGGGATAACACTACCTGATCCTTGTAGCGAAGAACCTAATCCTTCCAAGAGTAGTCTGATGAGTAACTAGGATCTACTCGTAAGTTGTTAATGAGCTAGGATAGAGAGGGGTGTGATAACCATTCATGGCAAGCTTCTTCAATCCAATTTGGGCAAGGTAGAGAGAGTGATAAAAGTGTGCCCTCATCCTCAAATTTGCATGATAAGGCATCAACCACTACATTGTCATGCACCTTCTTGTAAATTATCTCATAATCATATCCCAAAATTTTTGCAAGCCATTTATTTTTTGGTGGTGACGAGAGATGTTGCTCTAGAAAATATTTCAGACTATTATGGTCATTACGCATTTGGAAATGTTGCCCCAATAAGTATGGTCTTGAAGTGTCTATTGCATGTAATATGGCCATCATTTCTTTCTCATATGTGGATTGACCCATATGTTTTCCACTGTGTTTTTGACTGTTTAAATCCAATGGTGTACCTTCCTACATTAATATTGCGCCAATTTCCATACCTGAAGCATCACATTCAATCAAAAAATATTTGGTGAAGTCGGGTAAGGAAAATACCAGAGTGGAGCACATGGCCTGTTTGAGAGCCAAGAAGGTCTATTGAGCTGCATCAATCCATATAAATTAATTTTTCTTGAGAATATTAGTGAGGGGTTTATAAATGCATCCATAATTGCTGAAAAAATTGTGATAGTAACCTGTGAGACCCAAGAATCCCCATAAAATTTTCAAGTTTTTTGGTTGGGGCCAATTTTTCATTGTCTGAATATTCTACGGATCAAGCCTTAATCCAACACAATCCACAATGTGTCCCAAATACTATACTTATTCCATGCCAAAGGAGCACTTGGATAATTAGACAAATAATTTGTGATCTTGGAGAAAATGTAATATCTTGTGAACATGCCAAAGGTGTTTTTCCCATGTTATGATGAAGAGGAGAATGTCATCGAAAAATACCAGGACAAATTTTCCAAATTGTTCTATGTTGTATCAATTACTTTAGCCCAAATTACTTCTTCATAAACGATGTATTCAATTATTATCATTGTAATCAATTATAAATTGTAACTGAAGATAGAAAAATATATGTAGAGATAAAGAAGACAACGAAACAACCATACGAGACAAAATATTGGTCCAAGACCAGGGACCCCACAAGGGGGAAACCCTTTCGAATGTTCTTCTTCAATAGATCATCATAAAACAATTTCAACATAGAGTACAATGAGCCCAATACATATGCAGTAGAAATATTCAGAACAAATCTACAAATTTGCAGATCTACAATAGTAAGAAACACATATCGAACAAATCACTGAAGCCAACTGAAATCAAATATCAAATCCTAGATATGAATCTAGGATGCTACAAGAAAATTGAATGCATGCTTCTATAACTTTCTAGATGCAAGAATAACTCACTGTGCCAACATCTGTTACTGTGCGGACGTTACTAGGAAACAATGTGAAAGCGACTATGTAATATTCCTAATTAGCCCAAGCTAATAGGAATATTCAGTTTTGTTTTGTTTTCCATGCTTATGAATAAAATTGTAAAGGAGGACCAAAAATAACTCCTAAACATCAAAATAAATCAATGCTCAATGTGAAACAAGCTAAATATGAGCTACTTTCATAAACACAGTTAAATGTGAACAAGGCTGGGCCAATTGACTGGGTCAATAAGACCAAATCCACAATGCTATCTACATTCAATGTATCTCCTAAAATCTCAACGCAGTTCATGTTGGAGGTCACCCATGTGAATGAGGCTAAATCATCAAGGTGGTTTAGGGTTTGACAAGATTTCTAAATTATAAAAGGAGGAGGAGGACACCAAAGAGGGGGTTGATTATTTGATATTTCAGAAGGTGTTTTCTACTTAGACTATCCTTATTCTCTAGTTTTTTAGCTGAGAATAGTGCTATTTAGCATTTGGGTGTTCCTGGTCGGGAATCCCACCTCCTTCCTTGAGCAGCTCTTGGAGGAGACTTGCTCTATCTTGTCCACTATTAGGCTTTGGGCCAAGCTTCATCTTCCAACCACAATTCAGATCTCGTTTAGTATTTTTTTGTCTTTTTAAGTTGCAACAGTGAAAGCTAGATCTATTCAGATCTAGGCAAATCTAGTGTCTCTTCTTACTGAGTGTGTCTTTTAACCTCTTGGAAGAATGTATTGGAACATTCGAGCTACGCTTTCAGATCTAGGCATCAGCCCTATTCAGTATTGAAGCTAACAACATAGTTTCTCTCCCATAATTGCGTTATCTGCAAGAGGGAAGTTGCAGGGTGTTTGAGAAACATTTTGGAGGAGTGATCTCTTGTGTTAAGGGGCTCTCCTTGCACTGTGGTGATCAATGGATTGGCCATCCAATCCATGTTCATTTCAGATCTGATTTACATCTAGTTCTATTTACTACAGAATTCCTAAATATTACTACAGGGCTGCAACTTAGATCTCAGATCTACTCACTGTTGTTCATGATTTTCTCAAATCCCCAAGGGGAGTGTATTAAGGAGCCCATCTAGTATGCAGATCTATATTGGATCTATATTTTTGTGTACAGATATGTCCTAGATCTGATGTGTAATATATATAAGTCGTAGCATCAATAAAATAACATTTTCAAGCTTTGCAGTCCCATTTTGTTGTTGCAACGCCTCAATCTTGAGGGTTTCTCCATGCAATTCTTCTGTTTATCTATTGTACATTGTATGAACCATGCTATAGATATAATTTACTGATTTCCATACCATATTTCATCCATCACCTTTAGAAAATCATGCTTCCTGTGCTTCAGAAATTTCTGCAGTAATTAAGTCATGGGGATTGGGCATTTTTAAGCCATTTCGGGAGTGGGAGATTTGTTTAACATAGGTAGAGTAATTTTTTTGGGCTGAAATTTGGTATGTGAATCACACATGACCTAATATACGAGATACCACCATCACTTGCCCTTAATTTTATGCTCATCTCTAAAATTAACCTTTTTAGGGCATACATTGCGGCTTTTCCCCAAATTTTGGCTCATAAAATGAAGTACAGTTTGCTGCTATAGCTTGGATTGATATCTATGTGTTTTTAACACATAATATGAGCTTATTTAATGCTTCATATCCATTAATGGGTTTATAAATTGTTGCAATCCCTCATTGGGCATTGATCATGCCATACTAGGTGTGGGAGGCCTATTTGCCCCACCTAGAAGGATTTGTCTTTGATATCCTCTTGGATTTAGGAATTAGATACTCAGATATAAGAGATATAAGTGCTAGTTTCAAATAATGTAGCAGAAATTCCTGGAAAATGCGTTTTCCAGTCATGCCTTGCTAACAGTCCTGATTTTGGGATATTACAGACTCAGGTCAATCTAGCCCAGATTTGCTCATAAAACCCTTAGCCACACTCTTGAGACTTTGTGCCAGCGACTATGGTACCTTGGCTATACATAGGACACTTTGTGCCTGAGGCTATGGCTATGTGCAGCTTGATCAACCTCTGAAGCCCTTGTCGCAACCTTGAGACTTTGTGCCAGTGGCTATGGCACTTTGGCTATAGGTAGGACAGTTTGTGCCTGTGACTATGGCCGAAAAATTTTAGTATCAAGCCTATGACTGTGATCTAGAAAGCCTTATATCAGATCAAGCCTCTCACCTATAATTTTGGACCCTTCGCAAACTCCTTCCTTCAAACTTGAGTGAGCCAAGAAAAAATATATGAAACAAGACAAATAAAACAAATAGAAGATCGCTTGAGAAATTTGTGAGAATGAGCTTGAGGTTGCTTCTATTTATAAGCTTTTGTGAGGGTCTAGCTGAGGTTGAGGCTGAATTGAGTAATTCCACATGTGCTTAGGGCGACCCATTCAATTACACTTTAATAAATAAAATAATTCAAAAATTAACTTCCGCTTAACTGAATGGGGTGATCTATAGTTCGATTTTGGTCCTCTCAAAATTAAGAGGAATCTAATGCAATTATGATATTGACCATCCAAGCTGCCCAAGATGGAATTTGGCCCTAGTTGCAAAAATTAACACTTCCTCTCAACTAGGAAGAATTCCACTCGTTAATATCTGCCTGTAGATCTTCACATCATGGTGTCTTCATGCTAATAATTTCAGTACTCAACTCTATTTGCTGAAACTTTCTCAGACCTAGAAGAAGAATAATTAGGGAGAAATAAATTCCACCCATACCAATCAATAGAACATATCATATAAGGGAGCATATCTTCGACCGTGGAATCTAAAGAGGGGAGAAAATATCAACCCAATACTATTGCCTACTGATATTCCCATTGATGAATCTCAATAGTCATGTCGTAGAACACCTGCATCATAATTGAATTTGGTTGTACACCCCAAATACACTCTCAAATCATTGGCCAAATGAGGAGCAGTATTCCCAACAAGCCTTGCTTAAGGGTATGATGCCAATTGGGCTAAACTTTGCAAAAACAATCAGGGGAGAAACATTCTCTGGCCCTATGAAGATAGGGAAGAAACATCTTCAACCCTATGTGTAACAGATAGGGGAGTAATATATTTTCTAGAGATCCCTCACCCCTAGGAGCCCTCTATATAAATTCCTCACATCAAGACCTCAAGCAGGGTAGGAAGAGTTTGCTCAGTGTCCTTGATCAGTGTTGTCCCTTATCTGGAGGGGATACATCCATCATTCCAAGCTACTCTCTGAAGACCAAGAACTTTCCTTTCGATAATGACTTGGTGAGAACATTTGTTATCTGCTCATCAGTCGATATGTGATGGAGTCTAACAACTCCTCTCTACACCATGTCTCGAATAAAGTGATATCTAACGTCTATGTGATTATACTTGTCATGAAGCACAAGATTCTCTGTCAAAAGGATCTAACTCTTATTATCATAGTATTGTCATTGTAATGTCTAAGACGTGTTCAAATATCTCTCCAAAGAGCTTCCTCAACCAAACTTCTTTGCAACTAGCCATACTAGCGGCAATGTATTCTGCCTCGGCAGTGATTAATGCTGCACAATTTTGTTTCTTACTCATCCAAGATATCATGGAAGATCAAAGACTAAAGAAACATCCAAATGCACTCTTTATGTCAGTAGCATTTCCTTCCCAATTAGCATCAGTGTATCCATGAATTTGTAATGTTCCCAAATTGGGATTGCACAGCAAGCCTGGAAAAATAATGCACTCCTTGAAAGATTTATGTACAGAAATGAGTTTGCAGCCCTAGGATCCCTTATATCAGCAGATCTAGGGTCTAGATCTAGAAGGGGAGCGAAAAAAAAAAAACTAGGTGTGGTAAACAGGTCTTCCACAACCTAGTCTAGCTGAAAAACACCCTACAAGACGGGCTGCAGCTATGCAAAAAAAACTTCCTCAAGAATAATGTAGTCTTGGTACATATGAGAAGGAGGCCATCATATATGATTAATAAATGAAATTACAACAGCAAATCAGAAGTAAAGTGAAGCTCCTTCAATATACAGTAGATTACATGAGACAAGATAGCAAGATATCTTCAGAAAAGAGAGCTACAACATGTATATATCAGCATAAATGGCTCAACAACATTATTTTCATGGGTTGTAGTAGCTGCATATTACAACTCAGATCTAGGAAATATCTGTGAACAAAACATCAGATCTATTTCAGATTTGGAAACTAGATAGTTTTCTTTACAAGATCCCCTTGGGGTTTTGACCAAATCATGCATGAATAAGAGTAGATCTGAGAAACAAGTTGCAGATCTGTAAAATGTTGCAGTAAATTTCTAAATATAACATTTCATTACAATGGATCAGATCTAAATAGAACATGGATTAGCAATCTAATCCATGGATCACCAAGTGGACGGCAAAGCCCAGCACTAGAGATCTTTGATCTAAACTATGAGCAAAGCACAATGAAGAACCTCACTGTAGAAATTTTCTGAATAATGAAGTTTATTCGCTGCGATTAACCTGATCATACATCAATTCAAATTGCATGCATAACACATAATCGCTTCCATTAATCGTCACATGCGGAAAATAAAACAAAGCGACAGAACATTAAATCACACACATAGAACGCAGCATGTACGGGGAAATCTTATAGCTGAAAACCCCCAGCTATATGTATCATATAATGGATGAGAAACATTCAGCAATACATAATACAATACTCCTCACAAGTACTCAGTACTATCTCATATGCTGAACACAAAACTAGCTAGATCTGAAACTAGTCACAGGTTCAAATCTTCCCGCTGCTCTGCCTGCCTCTACTGTGCAATCCAAAAAGTGAATATAGCTGAATGGAATTCGAATTCACTTAGTTGGTACAGCGCAATCATCATTGGCATCATCATCCCACTGATTGTGCAAATCTCATGCACAACTAATGTACAACTGCTGTCGGTCTCACCCTTTCATCTACCTCTTTCACTGGTCTTTCACTGAACTATCCATGCACTGAGTTAACTGATGTGTTCTTTTAGTTGAATAATAAGTTAATAATCAGTGAATTAAATAATATTTAATTCACCCAACTCATCTCTAGTGTAATCGCCAGTTAAAATGATCACAACTAGTTCAACTAGTTAACCGGAACACAATCTCCATTAACTCCTCAATCAACTCCACCAAAACTCTGCCACATGAGTCTAACTGAAGTCAACCATGCAATAACTCAACTAACCCATAGGAAATTCGAATTTCCTTATGTCAGCTGCATGCCCCACCTCCGGGGGTCAAACTGAAGTGCTCCAAGAGGATAAACTGAAGTTTATAGTCCAAATATTATTAAGGGTAAATAATATTTGATTGTTCTATTTTTAGCCCGGCAGTCTAAAAATAGAAACCACCTGAATGTCTAAAAATAGAGGTCCATCTATTTTTACCAACATGACCAATCCTCCAAGAATAGCATACTACAGCTCCCGGTCCATGATCCATATGTCTAAAAATAGACATAGTCTAAAAATAGACTTTTCGACAAAAAAATCACATGTGTGGTCCCCACCTAGTTTAGGTGATCACTTTCCAACTAGGATCAGGAAAGATGTTTCAGGAGGCCTCCTTCACTGTTTCTTGTTTCCATTTTCAACACTCCCTCTCAACAAGAAAGGACTATCTTTGCATGCAACATGCAACTCCATGCATTCGCCCTGCAACCTTCACAAGCGCCATGCAACTCCATGCATGCGACATGCAACTCCATGCATTCACCATGCACCCTTTGCATGCGCCATGCAAACTCATGCATGCACCATGCAACTCCATGCATATGCCATGCACCCCTTTCATGCACCATGCAAACTCATGCATCTGCTCTGCAACTCCTCTGAAACTAAATAGGCTCCAAACAACTCAATCAATCTTGATGCATCTAGCATCTATCATCAAAGTCTTCGACTTCTGCTTGGCCAACTGCACATGTCATTAGGAACCACTGCGCTGTTGAACTCTTTGCACCCATGCACTCTTGCACTTGCTATCAACTCTGATCCGCGCTCCAGTATCCGGCATTGTCACTTTGATCTGCTTGCATCACTCCAACTGATTTTGCTACTGCTGCGCTGTGGGCACCTCGTAGCCAGGTTCAACTCATGAGATCCACACCATCTCATGAATCCTGCCCAGAAATCTCCCCTTGGGATTAATCATGCATGTCGCCCCACCTCTCACCTGGTGGTATAGCTGCATGCACTCCCTCTGCCCGTCTGGCGCGAAATTTCCCTGCATGAGTGGTTTCTTCCACTCCATGATCCTCTTGTGGCTGCTCCACATCCCGAGGTTCACTTTCACCTGCATGGAAAACTTGCTCCCTCTCAAGCTTCAATTGCATGTCTTTCTCGCCTGCATGCAACACTTTCTCCCTCTCAAGCTTCAGTTGCATGTCTTTCTCGCCTGCATGCAACACTTGCTCCCTCTCAAGCTTCAGTTGCATGTCTTTCTCCCACTTCCCAACAATAGGAAGCTCCGTAGACATCCCATCTACTTCAAGTCTATAGAGATTCTTTGCTCGAATCCCAACCTTCTTGACTTGTCCCGTTGCCTTGTGCCGAAGGAAAACTTTTCCTTCTCTAAAGACAACTTCATACCCTTTATCCTCTAACATTGCGACTGAGATCAAATTCTTTGTTAGACCTGGTACATGCAATACATCTTGTAAAAGAATGAGTTTACCTGACTCCCTCTGAAAGGTTATGGTACCAATGTCGGTCGCATTGTATCGTCCACCGTCACCCAACTCAACATGCATCTGGAGACCTTTCTCCACCAAGTCACTGAAAAGATTCACATCTCCCGTCATGTGAAAGGAAGCACCACTATCAATATACCACCCCGATCCCAATGCACTAGACAACATGCATGCGATCGATGAGAAGTCCAGCTCAAATTGCGAGGCAAGAGCCTCACCAGCTGCAGTTCCCGCAGCCTGCTTGTTCTTCTTCTTCTTTGGGCAATTCGTGGCGTAATGTCCATGATCGTGACAGTGAAAACACTTCACTTTGGACATGTCACGCTCTTTACCATCCACACCGGATTGAGAAGCCTTCTCCTTGCCCTTCCCCTTCCTTGCTTTGGCAACCAAAGCGCAGTTTTCTTCATCAGCTCCCTTTGACGAAGAACCATCTCTGGTATTTCGCCGGATCTCCTCTTGCACGACATCAGACCACAGTCTTTCCCATCCCGGCAACTTTTCCCGACCATTGACACTATCTTGATATGCATGCCAACTCTTCGGCAAACCAAGAAGCACCAAACTCACCAGATCCTCATCCTCCACCGTCACACCAACACTTCCCAGCTCATCCCGACATTGGGTGAACCTCGTGAGGTACTTCGGCATACTTTCCCCCTTCTCACACTTGATGTTCCTGAGTCTATCTTTGAGCACCAGCTTCCTCTGATCGCTCTTGCTTTGGTACAGATCCATCAAGGCTTTCCACATCAAATATGGAGAGGCCTTCCCGTGTAAACTGGATACAATGTGATCCTTTACACCCTCCAACAGGATCCTTCGACATTTTGCTTGTTTCTTTTGCCATGCTTCCACAACAGCTGCATCAGTAGAAGTAGGCTTTGGAATCTCTTTCTCCACGAATTCCAGCAGCCCATTGTCATCCAATACAGCCTCCATGCGGTCCTTCCATGCAACATAATTCGAACTGCCATCAAGAGCATATTCGAGTCGCAAACCGTTGAAAGACATTTTCGCCTCGGCACCAAGAACACAAATCTGCAAATTCGAATTTCACCAAGAGATGATAAACTTGATCGCTTCTGATCTACACTTGAGAGCTAATTATTTCCAAACCAGAGATTGACTGCATGGGCATTCACCAGATCTTTCACCTTACAAAGAAGGATGAATATTCTGGAGGCTACCTGGCCCGCATGCAGGCTCTGTCCGAGGAAATAATAAACAATCACCGTAATAGATTTCGATGATTAACTTGGCTCCGATACCATGTAGAAATTTTCTGAATAATGAAGTTTATTCTCTGCGATTAACCTGATCATACATCAATTCGAATTGCATGCATAACACATAATCGCTTCTACCATTAATCGTCACATGCGGAAAATAAAACAAAGCGACAGAACATTAAATCACACACATAGAACGCAGCATGTACGGGGAAAGCTTATAGCTGAAAACCCCCAGCTATATGTATCATATAATGGATGAGAAAAATTCAGCAATACATAATACAATACTCCTCACAAGTACTCAGTACTATCTCATATGCTGAACACAAAACTAGCTAGATCCAACCACGTTCAAATTTAGTGTTTCATTTCGCTTCATCACATAACTAAAAGTGAATATAGCTGATTAATCAATCACTTAGTTAGGAGGGCACAACAATCATCGTATCATCATCTCACCATTGTGCAAATTCTATGCACAACTAATGCAATAACCGCTACCTTCACCATCTACCTTCTTCCACCGTCTTTCAACGTCCATGCACCAGTTAATCATGTGTTCTTTAGTTGATTGTTAATAATCGTTGAATTAAATATTTAATTCACCCAACTCATCTTCTAGTGTAATTCTAAACTGTCACACAATTAGTTCAACTACACCAACACAATCACTAACCCTCAACTGTTCCACTAAAATCATTAAGCGAGTTCAATCAAGTCAACCATGCAATAGCTCAACTAACCCATAGGAAATTCGAATTTTCTTATGTCAGCTGCATGCCCCACCTCCGGGGGTCAAACTGAAGTGCTCCAAGAGGATAAACTGAAGTTTATAGTCCAAATATTATTAAGGGTAAATAATATTTGACTGTTCTATTTTTAGCTCGGCAGTCTAAAAATAGAAACCACCTGAATGTCTAAAAATAGAGGTCCATCTATTTTTACCAACATGACCAATCCTCCAAGAATAGCATACTGCAGCTCCCGGTCCATGATCCATATGTCTAAAAATAGACATAGTCTAAAAATATACTTTTCGACAAAAATCACATGTGTGGTCCCCACCTAGTTTAGGTGATCACTTTCCAACTAGGATCAGGAAAGATGTTTCAGGAGGCATCCTTCACTGTTTCTTGTTGCCATTTTCAACACTCACACCAAAATAATGTAGTCCATAAATAGGTACAGCGTTGTATATCAAATTACATGGATAGCCACTGCAAAATTGTAGATCTGAAGTAAAAACAAAAGAGGCACTCTTCCAGGAGGTTAAAAGACACACTCCATGAGAAGAGGCTCCAAAAATACACTAGATATCTACAGATCTAGACTCCCACTTGCTATAGCTTGCAAGAGCAGAAAAACCCTCAATGGATCAGCGCTAAAATTGAAAGTAGAGCTTGGCCTCAAGCCTAATAGTGGATCAATTCAGCAAACACTCCTCCAAGAATCCTCAAGGGAAGATGTGAAATACCTGCATAGGAATTCCAAGAACAATTCCACTAAATAACAGAGAATATTATTTGTCTAAGCAGACAAAATACTCAAGAATATGATCAATCAACAACCTCCTTTTGCTGCCTTCCCTTTCCTTTTATAAGATGAGAGCCTTTGCAAACCCTAAACCACCTTGATGAGTTAGCTCTTTTCACATGAGGGGCCTCCTTCTAAAATTGCGATGTCCCTTTAGGAGATGCATTGAACCTAGACAACGTTGTGGATTTGGTCAAGGATGATCCATTCTCACAACTGAAACCCATTTCACACCTACAAGTGATTATTAACATGGCCCTGATTTAATTGTGTTTACATGGGCATTGATTTATTTAGTCTACTTAGGAGTTTTACATGTCCTCCTTTATTTATTTATGCACGCAACAGAAAATAAAACCAAGAATGAATGTCCCTCTTAGCTTAGGCTAAGTAGGAACATTGTAGTCCTCCCCTTCAAAATTTTGCTTGACCTCAAGCAACCGATAGGGTAAGAGCTGTAGTTCTTCTCCTCCTTCATTTTTGGCATCATCAAGGATCAAACCTCCATCATAACCCAAATTCTCAGCAAGCCAAAGCATCATGAATTTCTCCTCCAAGGCCAAAATAATATGGGCATAGTCCATCCCCTCCGGATTGAAAAACTCAACAGAAAAAAACATGGGTGGAGAAATGCTACATCTAAAACATGTATCACGAAGTACAAGTTGAAGTTCCAACCCATGTGGTACATACACACTGCCCATCCTTTGTCCATACAACCCCATAAACAATACAACTATATTATCAATGTATGGAAGCAAGACTACATAGATGCAAACTGAAATTTGAACTTGAGGAGGTGGGTCAAAATCCCACATGAGATGCCAGCGCAGTGCACCTCTTATCTTCATTAGATCCAAGTGTGGTAAGTGGCATTCCCACCACACTCTTGCTGCGTAAGTCACCTTAACATGATTGAAGGTGTTACATAAGTTTGGTGCCTTTGGGAAGCACCCATCATGAAAAGGAATCTCCCTTTGCACATCAAGGGAGTGGCTAAGTTCAGAATTTTCATTGGCCCCCAAAAAACCATGAGATCTATATGATCTCTCACTCCCTTTAGGAGTCCCATCCTGCAAAAACATGGAAAACGTATGTAATAGATCACAAAATACAACTTGTTTACCATGATCAAACCATTTACCATCATAGTCCTTCACACGCATGGAGTTGTGCATGAACATTCCCTTCCTCTCAAGAAAAGGAAGAGCTGGTTGAAATGACTCTTGCAAAGAGTCCATTGGCTGCCCCAATCCTTCATAGCTATTGCACTCTTGAAAGTGCTAATGTAAGTCCTCTCTCATGCATTCCCAATCAAAGCTCTTCATGATCAGGGAACAGATCTTCATTGAACACATATGGCTGAGGAAGAATTCTTCATATACTCCTTGTAGGATCTTTTTCTTGAGCTTGGAAGCTCTAGCCAAAAAGACCTTACCATGATAATAGATGACCCATCCTTGGACCAAGTATCCCTCTTTTTGATGCATGCCATCTAATATCACACCTGTGTGGAGATATTTGGAATACTCTGCAAGAAGTTGAGATTTCCAATAAAGATCCACACTGCTCAACAATGACAGCGCTGCTGATTCATTCTTGGGAGTGATTGTCTTGTTGCTGATTGTCTTTTTGACATTACACATGCCAAAGTGGTTTGTTGGAAGGTTGATCCTCCCATTCTTCTCCTCCCACAGCGCTGTAGCTTGGTCTTCTATTGCTCCAATCCTTCTTGGATCTAGATTTGGAGCAGCACTTTCTGAGGCTTCCCCCACAAGATCTGAATCTAATGGAATTTCAGGTGGCTTGCCATAAGATAAGAATGTCCCTTGCAGCATCCTCATGAACATGAGAGAAGGGACTGTGAGATCCATGCTTCCACAGTGCAAATCCATCTCTGTTGTTTGTGTGGAAACATTAGGTGAAGGATAAGTGTGCATGCCTTGAATCATTTGTGGTTTCCCACTATTCAAGTCCACCCACTCCATTTGCAAAGCTTTCCAATCAGTGGTAACCTTCCCCAGGGTAATCAACCATTGGACTCCCAAGATGATGTTGGTGTCTGGTATGTCAACTACAAAGAAGTGATCCACCAAGGTGTAGGATCCCATAGTGACAGAGAGTGATGGAACATATTGCATGCACTGCATGGTTCTATGTCCAGGAACCAAGACATGAAATCCCTCAAAAGTATTAGTGGGGATTCCTCTCTTTTGCACAAGGTGAGCATCAATAAAGTTGTGGGTTGCCCCACTATCAATCAGTACAGATACTGTCTGATTTATAACTGAACCTTGTACTCTTAGGGTCAAGTACTTAGGCACTCCTCTCAAAGAGGCAAGAGTCCCACTAGTTGGAGCAAAGGCTCCCTTCCCATATCTGGTGGGTGTTTTTTCTTCCTCCTCATCATCAGCGCTGTGACCCTTCCTAGGTTCCTCATCATCATCTTCCTCCTCCAAATCAGAGAAGACTTCTATGTAGTGTGCTCTTCTAGCATCACACCTATGTTCGGGCACCCATGACTCTTGGAAAGTGAAGCATAGCTTTTTCTTCCTCAATTCCATCCTAAGATCAATATCAAGAGGTTTCTTCAAAGATATCTCCTTGGGAGGAGCAACCCTTCCTTCCTTCCCCTTAGAAAAGTGAGGGGCCTTGGTTTGGAAAGTTTCCTTTGCTTTTGGCAAGGCATCTTGGAGATCTCTAGCTCTCTCGATCGCATCATGTAAAGTGTTGGGCTTGGTAGATTTAACCAGTCCATGCAAGGGTTCCTCCAGGCCATCAATGAACATGTATAATCTCCTTGCTACAGATAGATCAGGGACCATGACTGATAATCTTAAAAACTCAAAGATATAAGTCTCTGCATCTCCTAACTACTTCAGTTTTGCAAGGCTTATGAAGGGTGCTTCAGGATCCTTTTTTTCAAACCTCTCCACCAGTCTCCTAGTGAACTCAGCATAGGTAGTAACATTCATGTGTCCCAATGTAGATAATCCATGGAACCACCAATTATGTGCTTCACCTTCAAAGTGCAACGTTGCAGTCTTGATGGCCTCAACTTCAGGGAATTTGTTCAACTAGAAATAGATATCCAACTTTTCTACCCATGCCTTGGCATAAATAGAGGATGATCCATCAAGCTTGGGAAAAAATAATCTGCCCATATTATGGTGTTTACCATGAAAGAATCCACCATCTCTATACTGTTGCACTGGTCTCCTTCGGTCCTTGAGATGGAAAAAGTCTTGGAAACTCAAGTAATCCTTGAATCTCTGACTCTAAGAGTCATACTCCATAAAGTAACCTTCAAGGGAGGCTTACTCTTGTAGTCCTTGATTCTCCACAGCCAAGAAGGTAGGCATAGTGGAGCGTTGTGAGGCTTGTGGAGCCTGTGGGAGGTTCACAGGTTGACTAGTCCCATCATGAGACATGTCAGAGCTTTCTCCTTGATGAAATATCCCAAGAGACTCCCTCATTCTGTACACTTTTCTCCTTCTTTGTCACTGGTATTTTCATGGGTTTTCCCCTTGTTTTGACCGTTGTCAGGATCATCAGTAGTGTAGTCATACTTTTTATGACTTCTATTCTGGTATCTCTTCTCCCTCTCAGTAAGAGGATCATATTATTCTGAATGCAACATAATTGGTGCTCCAAGGCAAGCACATGCTGTGCCAAGAAAGGAGCTCTGATACCACTATAATGTTCCCAAATTGGGATTGCACAACAAGCCTAGAGAAATAATGCACTCCTTGGGAGATTTATGTATAGAAATGAGTTTGAAGCCCTTGTATCCCTTATATCAGTAGATCTAGGGTATATATCCAGAAGGGGAGAAAAAATAAATCAAACTAGGTGTGGTAAGCAGGTCTCCCACAACCTAGTCTAGCTGAAAAACACCCTACAAGAGGGGCTGCAGCTATGCACAACAAAATGCCTCAAGAATAAAAAAATATTGGTCCATATGATTAGAAGGAAATCATATATGATTAATAAATTAAATTAAAACAACAAATCAAAAGTAAAGTGAAGCTCCTTCAATATATAGTAGATTACATGAGACAAGAGAGCAAGATATCTTCAGAAAAGAGAGCTACAACATGTATATATCAGCAGAAATGGCTCAACAACATTGTTTTCAGGGGCTGTAGTAGCTGCATATTACAACTTATATCTAGGACATATCTTTGGACAAAACATCAGATATTTTTCAGATCTGGAAACTAGATAGTTTTCTTTACAAGATGCCCTTGGGGTTTTGACCAAATCATGCATGAATAAGAGTAGATCTGAGAAACAAGTTGTAGATCTGTAAAATGTTGTAGTAAATTTATGAATATAAAATTTCATTACAATGGATCAGATCTAAACAGAACATGGATCAACAAGCTAATCCATGGATCACTAAGTGGAAGGCAAAGCCTAGCATTAGAGATCTCTGATCTAAACTATGAGCAAAACACCATGAATAACCTCACACCAAAATAATGCAGTCCATCAATAGGTACAATGTTGTAGCTCAAATTACATGGATAGCCACTACAAAATTGCAGATCTGAAGTAAAAACAAAAGAGGCACTCTTCCAGGAGGTTAAAAGACACACTCCATGAGAAGAGGCTTCCAAAATACACTAGATCTCTGCAGATCTAGACTCCCACTTGCTGCAGCTTGCAAGAGAAGAAAAAACCTCAATGGATCAGCGTTGCAATTGAAAGTAGAGCTTGGAATCAAGCCTAATAGTGGATCAATTCAGAAAACACTCCTCCAAGAATCCTCAAAGGAAGATGTGAAATCCCTGCATAGGAATTCCAAGAACAATTCTCCACTAAACAACAGAGAATAATATTTGTCTAAGCAGAAAAAATACTCAAGAATATGATCAATCAAAAACCTCCTCTTGCTGCCTTCCCTTTCCTTTTATAATATGAGAGCCTTTGCAAACCCTAAACCACCTTGATGAGTTATCTCTTTTCACATGAGGGGCCTCCTTCTAAAACTGCGATGTCCCTTTAGGAGATGCATTGAACCTAGACATCATTGTGGATTTGGTCAAGGTTGACCCAGTCTCATAGCTCAAACCCCTTTCACACCTGCAAGTAATTATTTACATGGCCTTGATTTAACTTTGTTTACATGGGCATTGATTTATTTAGTCTACTTAGGATTTTTACATGTCCTCCTTTATTCATTTATGCAAGCAACAGAAAATAAAACCAAAAATGAATGTCCCTCTTAGCTTAGGCTAAGTAGGAACATTACAGAATTTGAATGTCTCTGACAGAATTTCTCAGACCAACTATGATCGAGCCATGCAAATATCTCAATACATGTTTAGCAAAAATCCAATGTGCATGGAGGGGCTCAATCATGAATTGACTCAATGCTTTTACTACATGGCATATGTCTAGGTAGGTGTTCACAAGGAACATCAGAGCCCCAGTTAGTTGTCTGTGCTCAGATGGATTTTATAGATTAGGTCCAACTTCTTTTCCACACAAATTCTTGAATTTCATCTCCATCAGAGTAGATATGGATTTGTACTCAGTCATGCCAAATATTTCCAACAACTTCACAACATAATTTCCCTATGAGATAAGGATATCGCTAGGAATTTTCCACACGTCAAGGCTTAAAACATAGTGCATGAGTCCAAGGTCTTTCATCTCGAATTCAGATGCTAGATCCCTCTTACATTCGATCATCATAGGTTCACCTTTTTCTCAAGAATAAATCGTCAACATATAGACCCAAAATCAATGGCATACCTTGGAAAACCGTAAAATAGAGTTTGGGATCAATATTTATTCTTTTGAACCCAAACTTCATTAAATAATTTTCAATGTGTGCATACCAAGCTCGGGGATACTGCTTCAAACCATAAAATTCCTTCTTCAACCTGCAAACATGCATTCTGCAATCTTACACTTCAAATCCCTGTGGTTGTTCAACATATACTTCTTCCTATAAAATGACATGAAGGGAAGAGATCTTTACATCCATCTGATTAAGAGTCCGTCATTGACTAGAATCAAGTGAAACTATTGAATTGATGGTTTTGTATCGAGCCATAGGAGAAAATATGTCATCATAATCTTCTCCCTCTTTCTAAGAGAAGCCTCGAGCTACGAACCTTGCTTTGTATTTCTCAATGTTGCCATATGTTATCACCAAAAATTGATCATCTAGCCATTCCTAACTAGATGGATCGAAGTACACCATGTAAGACCAATTTTACCATAGTAAAATTTCCTTCACTATAAGAAATAATTTAATAAACCATATTTTATTAAGTTATTTGTGGTTAAATCAAGAAACCCCATGAGGAATAATTAAATAAATCAAAATTATTTTTATTTTCCCCTAGGAATAATTAATTAAACCATTGTTTAAATAATATTCCTGGTCATATTTAACCCAATTATGAGAAATAATTAGATAAATAATTATTTATCTTATTTTTCTCTAGGAATAAATAATTAAATCATTATTTAGTTATTATTGTTTGTTAAATTTGACTTAATCACCTAGGAATAGTTAAACAAATCATCATTTGTTTATTATTCTTTAACCACATTCTTGAAATGATAAATAAATAATTTATTTTATTATTATTTATAAATAAAGGTATTTAACCAATTTAAATACGTTTTACCTCCAACAAAATATAATAAAATATTCCAAGTGGTTAGATCTAGATTTTGGTTAATAATATTTTATTATTCTACATTATAGAGGATAACTCAATATTTTGTTATAAATATGAGGGTTTTTTCCATTCATTCTTCACTTTTATCATTCTCATTGTCGCTATCGTTGTATTTTTCCATTTGATCTCCCACTTGAGTTCATCACATATTTTGGGTTTTTTACATCATTGCGAGAGAGAAACTTGCGAATTTGAAGCATTGAGGACAACCAAGAACCCATCCCATTGAGGGGAGATAGTAACATTTACTTGTTTCCTTCACTAGGTGTTACATAGTAGAAAAAAAAATCATTCTTTAAACTTGTCTTTTCCATTGGTTACTTGGAGTTATTTTTTCATCAGTTACTATTTCATTTTGTTATTTAACTTCTTTTACTACATAGATCTAGATTTTTGTAGGATTTATTCTCATTGTCTATTGCAGATCTAAAGGGATTTACAACCATTTATGTTGTTAGGGCTACATGCCATCCATAACTTAAGTAAGGTATTTTTGATACACTTTGTGAAATATTTTACACTAACACCATCGATTCCATTTTTGATCTTGAATAGCCACTTTGAAGTCATAACAAAATTCCCATACAGTCTCAGCACAACATCCCATACATCATTTTTCTCAATATATCCATATTATTCGGCCATAGCATCCTTCCAAACTTGTTCTTTGACTGCTTCTTCGAATGAGGATGGTTCAACTTGAATCATATTGCTCATGGAAACTACATATCCATGATACCTGCATGGTTGTTTCCTTTTTCTAAATCATCTACCAATGGGAACATTTATTTCATTACACTCTATAGTTTAGCAAAGTCAAATTTGTATATTCTTGGTAGGAGGATCATTGGGAGGTGGATCTAAAGGATCCATGGGCTCCATGGGATCATCAACATCATTAGACTCGTGCATATAAGGACCATATAGAATATCCCAGTCATCATTTTCTTCCTTGGGAGGAGGAGGCGGCGGAAGGTATCTTTATTTCCCAAGAGTTTCATTTTCATTGAAAGTTACGTCCCTGCTAATCTTAGCCTTTCTTTGACCAGGAATATACATTCTATATGATTTAAAGTTTTCACAATAACCCACAAACATAAATTTTATTCCTGTATCTTCCAAATTGTTTCTTTAGTCCTTCGACCCATGAAAGTATATGGGGCATCCAAATACATGAAGATGGCTAATATCGGGATTGACACCGGTGAATATTTCTTCGGGGGTCTTATTTTCTAATTCTTGATGAGGCACCCGGTTTTGAACATATAAAAAAACATGTGTGGCTTCAACCCACAGAAGCTTTGGTTCATTTTGATCGTGGATCATGGCACAGGAATCTTCTAATGTATACTGGTTCTTCCTTTCATCCTAGCCATTATTTTTAGGTGTATATGGAGCAATAGTTGCCTTCTTGATCCCTTATTTCTTGAAAAGTTATATTAATTAATTGGAAATGTATTCCCCTATATTGTTCGACACGAGTACTTTTATTCTTTTCCTTGATTGATTTTTGATCAAGGCTTTGAATTCCTGGAACTTTTAAAAGGTTTCATCCTTGTGCTTAAGGAAACATATCCATGTCTTTCTTGAGAAATCATGAATGAAGGTGATGTATTAGTGATGACTAGCAATAGAATGCATAGGCATCAAACCACACATATGAATGAATGAGATGGAGGATGTTAGTTGTCTTGTTCTTACAATAAGGGAATGGTCCCCTTGTTTTATTTCCACTTGCAAGACCTGGATAGACTCCATCATGATGAGCTTGATCATTGGGAATACTTGAGACAAATTTATTCAATTTGAGAAGAGCGCCATAATGTAAATGATGTAGGAGAATTAGCACTCAATTTAAATTTTAATTGTTTGAATAGCCCAAGGAGGGGTCAACTTGTAAATATTGTAATATTCTCATGTAAAATGTTTAAATTCCTAGAAATCATAGGTAAGGAATATTCTGGTTGACATTTTTGAGCCTATCCATAGTAAAATAGGATAATTAAAGAGGATATTTGTTGTTTATGCTCAGAAGTTAGATAAGTAAGAAATTAGATATAGGAAGGATTTCTTTTAATAGAGTTTGTTGCAAAGCCATAGGAGTCGATTATGAGGGCTGGATAAGCTCTAAATTGTAATATAAATTCATTGTAAGCCTCAAGGAAGGAAGAGGCCAATATAAAAGAAAGGAGATTAGGCAGAGGGATCAGTTTAAATGAAGAGATCAGGTCAGAGATAGAATAGGGAGACGAGAGCCGAGAGACTAGAGAGGGTTCTATAGGAAGAGAAGGCCATGAAAAGATGCATCAAGCTAAAGTAGATTGTAAAAAAGTTTATTTTTTATCTGTACATTTATTTCAATTAATGAGAGATCGAATTTCATTGAGACCATGTTTTGTTACTATTACGTGTTGAGTGATCCGTAATAGAACAAACATTATTTCCGTATGAAATAATTTTGTGAATGAATTCTAAAATGTGAATGAGTCTTACTATGTGGTAAAATACTATATTGTTGGGTAGAATCATGAGTGATTCCAGTTTGGAGTGAGTGGTGGTGTTAACAGGTCAAATGTGAAACAAACCCAAATTCAAGATTCAAAGAAGTAATACAGAATGGTGTTCTGTATTTTTGCTTGAGACATCATGCAAGACATGCAACATTGGATAATCATAGATACGAGTAAATAACAAAATAAAATATCAAAAGGAAATCAAATAAAATTGTGTTTTGTTCATAATCTGGGTTTGCAGTTTGATTCGCTACGCGTTCGCTGCGTAGGTGCTACTATTTTGTTGAAGAACTCTACCCTTTCACTTCAACGCTACCAGAAAGTTACATATATGCAAGAGATGCTACGCAGTCATTGTATGCTACACACATGCTACATTTTCACCTAGATCAACCTGTGGAGACGTGAAATTGTTAAGCTATGAGGTAGAGAGAATCAAGAGTCGGTGTAAGTACATATTGCGTTTAATGAAGTGAAGTTTCAGATCTATTGTGTGTGAATTGTCTATATGTAGGAACAGTTGGAGAAATTATAGCATGTGATAAATCTAGAATTAGCGACATTTCATTCTCTCAAATCACAATCTACGAGACTTGCTGCTCTTTAGCATGTGGCAGGTCATATAGGAGAGTTGGAAGAATGGCATGGTTGTAAAGAGGATGATGTGTTGAAAGGTATCACACAGGTTTATAAAGCCAAATGTATGGAAACATTGAGAATGATTGAATGATTTCTAATTTGAGTCCATTGAATTTTGTGCAACTCTGTGGGTAGAGCATTGACTGGGTGATAAAGGCCATATTAGTTGCATGATTTGGAATCAGAGGTTGAGATTTATGAAATTTCATTTTTTGTTGTGTCATTTTTGGTGTCATAGCACTGGTTAAAGCTCTTTGAAGTTAAAAATCAGAGGCAGGTTAAATCTCTTTTGAAGGTTAAAGGCAGAGGTTGGTGAAAGCTTTTTTTAATTAAAGCATAATTGTGCAGAATGCAAGTGTGATTGCAGAAGAAAGAGGAGATTAGTAAAGAAAATGTGCTTTGGAGAAAATTGATAGAGATATTGCAAAGAGGAGATTAGGTTATTTCAATTTGATAAGTAGAAGGCATGTCAGAAGATGGGAGTAAGTGATACTCTTAAGAAGAGATTGCATAAGCATAAATAAAGCACAACAATGGTTGTTTTCTTGTGGAGAATGGAGATTCACTCTAATGTGAAGAGTGGATGGAGACTGCTTGTGAAATCATGCAAGTATTATTTTATTTAACTCTTATTTAAGTTTTTCAGGATAAAATATAGAATTAATATTGATAGTTGCATCTAATTAAGTATCTCAGTAAAAGAATATCAAGAATTAAGAAGTAATGATGAAGGAAGATGGTAAGGATTTTGGAGTGAAAGAAGAGTGTGGCCAGAACCTAGTATCTCATTTGTGATTTAAATACAAGAGGACAGTTGTGTTCTCAAAAGTGCAGATGAGTTGAAGCCTAGACGGAGCAGAGGAGTGTTGAAAAGAAAGTTCCAGAGAGGGGACTAGTGTTACCAAAAGACTAGGTACAAAAGAGAGCTTGGTGAGGTAAATGTAGCAAGGAGGAATTGTTGTTGCTGAGGCTTAAGTACAACTCATAGTCATTGAGGAACTCATATATATGGAGGAGAAAATGACTATTGATAGTCATAGCATAGGTTCTGAGAGAGACCAAAATAGAAGAAGAGATAAGAAAGATGTCAAAGAAGATGGCATGGATGATGAGTATAAGAGAGAAAAGAATGAGGTAAGAATGAAATTTAATATGTTGATGGAGACGTTTGAGAAGAGTAAAGAAGACCAGAGATTTGGTTACATAATGAGAAAGAAAATGAAGTGGCATAAGAAACAAGAGAAGAGAGAACATCAGGTGAATATGCAGTTAATAAAGGAGCTGAGGAAGATTGAGTAGATTACAGATGTTCAATTGAGGACAAAGAAGCTTGAAGGAGTTGAGCTACAACAAGACAAAGTTTTTGGGGAAGAACAAGTTCCTTTTGAACTTGAAGATGTAGCGATGATGTTTGAATCATCAATGGAGGCAATTGAGACTTATGTATGAAATTAATAATTTCTGTATGTTTGCAGGTAATTTCAAAGAAGAGAGACAAAATATGAGTTTTGAGATAGTTAGATCTCATGAGGAAGCTCATACACAATTGGAGGAAAATATTGTTTTTCAGCATAATGCTAAAGTTGAAAACAAAAGAAGTTTGGCTCATGATGATGACCAAAAGTAAGAAGAAAAAGCAAAGGATACAAAGTACTCAAATTCTATGCTTGAGGAAGTTAATATGAAGACCATTGAATATTTTTTGAGTCGTGTATAAGACTTAGAACAAAAAAAGGATTTTATGACAGAATCATCAAATAAGACTATTGGGTCTTGTGGTTTTAAAATTGAAAAATTGTGTGTGATTGTAGGTTTTGAAGATTTTACAGGTGATAGAAAACCACTAGAAATTGTCATAAAGATGGAGGATGAGGCGATGTTATCTCATGACGATAACCAAGGGAAATCATTTTCACAATTTATTATTAAATGGGAGAAAGAATTATTGTTACTGGAGAATTGGTTGAAAGCACCAGTAGAGAAGAAAGAACCTGATGAAGACTGCAAAGGATCTGCAACAGAGGAAGAAAATGTTACTACAGTCAGGGAATTGAAGAGCAGTTTACTTTTTGAAAGTAAATTTGCAGAACAAAAATTGGATATTGCAGAGGGAGATATATTAAAATATATTCAGGAATTTTGGGTGGTAGAAATATCTACAACAGTATTTGGAGCAATCTAAAAAATAATAGAAGAAGTTGGAAAAAAAGAAACTGAATAAAGTAATCAACAGATTAAAGATGTTTATATTCTAGAGAATGAAAATAAAGTGCAACAGAAAAATAAATTGGACAGAGAGATAGAAGATTTCATGGAGCTTATGAGGAAGAAACATAAGGAAAGGAGCTGCAAACAAAGAATACAAATAATTAATTGTAGAAAAGGCTGGACTATAACAAATATTGGAAGTAAAGTAAATGGAGTATTACAAACAGAGGTATGGAAACTAGGAGAAGCAAGAAAAGACAATAGAGTACATCGAAAATAGTCGAAAGAAGCAAAGGGATCCCTGAAGAAAAAAGTATGGGATCAAGGAGGGCAATGATTGGAAACACATGATATGGAGATCATGATTCGTTTTTACTTTGGGAGCCTGATGTAGGAGCATTATCACCAAAATTAAATTTTAATTGCTTGATTAGCAAAAGGAGGGGTTAAGTTGTAAATATTGTAATATTCTCATGTAAAATGTTTAAATTCCTAGAAAGTTGTTGAGGCCTCGAAATTCCGCTGCCAAAGCATGAGGGAAAACCACCCGATCCAAACCTTAAAGTAGCTCCTTTTCCGTTTGGTGTGGTGGTTCCAATTGGGGATAGTGGGAGTAATTATTTTGGGGTGTGTTTTTGATTATACAACATGCAATGGAAAATGATTCTAGTCTATCACATGCATCTATCTAAATTATCTATTATATTATACACCCAGGGTGTTTCTTCCTTTATGCGATCTAAAGAGATATCCTTCAACTATTAGTAATGCAGATTATTTAATAGTTGAAAGAGATGAAAATTATATAAGATGATCCTTCAAACAAAATAGTTTTATTAGAATAATTGTGAAAAATATATCGCATTCATATGTGTGATTATATATTGGATAAGAAATCACAGAAAAATATTAGAACATAAGTGCATGTAACATTCATCTATAATAATGTTTCAAAAATATAATGCAATAAAAAGATGACTGTCAATCCAGAAAGAAAGACTTAATACAAGTGAATAGAAGCACCATATGTACGAAGTTCTACTCATGTAAACTGACAGTAATTGATCTACTCCTCTTCAATTTCAAGCAATTGAAAGAGTCTAGTAGTGCAACATCAATTAAACAACTTTAATTGTCAAAAGATAACAGACTGTGTTCCAATAATTCATCAAAGTATTCACAAACTTATAATAGTGCATTATTTGCAAATTTTTTTGACAAATTTCTAGACCCTTCTCTAAATGCATGAGAGGGGTTTAAATACTAAACTAACTATGTTCTAAAATATATTATTACAAAAAAATAGAGGAGGTTTTAAATAACCATCCCCGTAAGAATAACTTTAACTACAATCTAGGAAAATAAAGTAACAATATGACTTATGAGTTCCCATATTTCTTTTGGATTTCCCCCCGAAGTTGAAAAATATCTAGCATGGGCTTGAGTTGAGCTGGCTGCTAAATTTGTGATCTCACTTGTCCTTTGAATATCGCATTTAAGAGTGTTGGCTGTGATATTCTTTTCGAATCTATTAAAGACTGCAGGGTCTGGTATTGATCATAAGGTTTGATCAGAAAATTCCAGTAATTTTCGTGATCAAAATTATTTAATTTTCAATTGTTTGATCCTACGTTTGTGCCTTTTGTTTCCAGCTGTTTGACTTCTGAGAGCACTTCTGTAATATTCCAAAATTGGAATAGCACAACAAGCCTGCTGAAATAACGCACTCTTGAGAAATATATGGAGAGAAATGAGTTTGTAGCTCCTAGATCCCTTAGATCAGCTCATCTAATATCTAAATATGAAAGGAGATAGAAAAGAAATCCAACTAGGTGGGTTAAACATATCTCCCACAAACTAGTCTAGCTAGAAAACACCCAAAGAGAGGGGTTGCAGCTATATGCAAAGGATTGCTTAAGAAATAACACAGTTTATCAATTTACAAGTGTGATACCAACATGGAGATTCATCTTTCAGCTATACATCAGCTAATTATATCTAAAATGCAGCTTATATAGAGTATAACAGACATATAAAGAATGTACAAGACAAAAGCCTCAAAATGAGCTGCTACTACAACATGAAATGGCAGAATAAGCTTGACAGCGTTATTTTAATTGCTGAAGCATGCAATAGATTACAACTCAGATCTAGAACATATCTATACATAAAATGATAGATCTATTTCAGATCTGTCTACAAGATAGGATCCTCTATACAATCCCCTTCGGGATCTCAACAAAACATGAACAACGGTGAGTAGATCCGAGATATAAGTCACAAATATGCAGAAGTATTCAGAAAATTCTGAAGCATAACATATGTAGCAGATCAGATTTGAAACACATAGATTGGTTGGCCAATCCATGGATCACCATAGTGAAAGGAAAGATCCAATCACCAGAGATCTCTCCTCTAGAATGATGCCAAGTAACCCAGCAACTCTTCTCTTACAAATAAAGCAGTCATGGAAGAGGGACTGTGCTGTAGGCCCTGAGAATGCTTTGGCCTGCTGCCAATATGTGGATTTAAAGCTTAAACAGTGGATGCACACTTCCAGGAGGTTAAAAGACACACTCACTGAGAACAGGCTCCAATACAAGCTAGATCTGAACAAATATAGAGTTCCACTTGTTGTAGCTTACATGGAAAAACTCAAGCCTAAACAGGACTGCGTTGTAGATGCAAGATGTGGCTTGCCCAAATGCCAGATAGTGGACTAGGAAAACAAGACTCCTCCAAGAGCTGCTCAAGGAAGGAGGTGGGATTCCTAAACAAGAAAGTCGAACAAGGGATCTTTAAGCAGACAATACCTTCAGAAAATAATAACATCAAAAATCCCTTCCTCTTGTCCTCCTCCTTTTATAATATGAAAGCCTTGCCAAACCCTAAACCACATCAATGAGGTAGCTCCTTTCACATGTGGAGCCTCCATCTAAAACTGCGTTGTCTATCCATGAGGTTCATTGCATCTAGATTGCGTTTTTGACTTGGTCAAAGTTGACCCAATCTCATGATTCACCCATTCACACCTTCAAGAGTTTATTTACATGGCCCATATATGTCTCTGTTTACATAGGAATTGATTTATTTTTATGTTTTTAGGAGTTTTACATGTCCTCCTTCACATTTTATTCATTAACATGAAAAACAAAGTAAGACAAAGAAAAATTGAATATTCCCATTAGCTTGGGCTAATTTGAAATATTACAGTCCTCCCCTCCAAAATGTTGCTTGTCCTCAAGCAACTGATAGGGTAAGTGCTGCAACACTTCTCCTTCCCCATTTATGACACCATCAAGGATCTAGCTCTTTGCATAAGCTGATTGTTCACCAATCCATCCTCCCATGAGTTGTATCTCCAAAATCATTATGAGATGTACATAATCCATCCCACAAAGTGTCAAGAATGCCACTGAAACAAGCATGGCTGAACCCCTACTCTCCCTGAAATATGTAACAAATCATACAAAGAGAGTCTCCATCCCATGTGGTACACACATGCCTCCTATCCTCCCTCCATACAATTCCAAAAATAGGATAAGTACACCATCCATGTATGGAAGCAAAACTAAAAATACATAAATAGAAATTGCAACATGAGGAGGTGTGTCATAATCCCATATATGGTACCAGCGTAGGACATCTCCTACCTGCATCAGATCAAGATGTGGTAAGTGGTTTTCCCACCACTTACTTGCAGCCCATACCATCTCACTGTAGCTGAATGTGTGAGATATGTTTGGTGCCTTAGGAAAGCACCCATAATGAAACAATATATCCCTTTGTCCACCAAGGGAGTGGCCAAGTACAACAATTGTTGTAGCCCCATATTTTCCATGAGATTGAAAAGATATAACACTCCTTCTTGGAGTCATGGCCTGAAAAAAATGGTGTAATAATGCATGAAGTCAGAATATAAAATACATTTATTAAGAGCATGCTCTTCACTAATAATTCTCCTCCTATCAATGGAGTGGTGCATAGATCTACTCTCTCCTTCAAGGGAAGGAAGAGAGGGCTGATTTAATTCTCCCTTAGAGCCATATTTCTACTCCAACTCCACAGAACCCATGCATCTATGACAATGGTGATATAGTTCCCTTTCAAAGCCCTCCCAGTAATAGCTCCTCAATATGATATTGTTGAGCTTCATAGAATAAGTGTGGCTAAGATGGAACTCTTCATAAGCCCTCTGTAGAGGCTTCCCCTTGAGCTTGGAGGCTCTAGAAAAAAATATTCTACCATGATTATAGATGACTTCATCAAGGATTGAGTAGCTCCCTTCATGCAACTAGTCATCAAGAATCATGCAAGTATGAAGATCCTTGGAATACTCCACCAATAATTGGGATTTCTGATAGGTATTTAGTGTGCCCAACAATGATAGCACTGATAGTGTGTCATCTGTAGTGTCTGCCATGTTGTGGTTCTTCTCCTTGACATCTCCCATGTCAAAGTTACAGGGTGGAAGGTTTCCAGTCCTCCCTTGCTGCTTTCCTTGCTCATGCACATGCTCACAAGAGGAGGGAAGTCATTGGAAGTTAGCCTCCCTTAGAAGGCTGCCATCTATCCAAAACCTCCTTGGTTTTTCCAAAGTGTGCATGTGTGTCCACCATCTCTCATCATGTATGGAAGAGGATTCTCCAAACAGGATTGTCCCTAGATTCAAGGATTGCCTCCCTTGCTTCATGGTGGTGTCATTCTTCACTCTTGCATCATCTCCTCTCAACGTAGTATGGGATGAGAGAATGGATAGTGAAGTTAAGGGAAAAATTCTTTCCCTCTCCTTGTATTTTCCCCACACACTCAGCGTTGAAGCTTGGTCTTCTAGTGCTCCCTCCCTCCTTGGATCTATGAAAGGAGCATCAATGCATGAAACATCTCCCATAAAATCTGAATCAGGTGGTCTACCAGGTGGTATACCACAGAATAATGATGTCTTATGGCTCATTCCCATGTGAATAATAGATGGGAACATATCATGACTGCCTCTAGTGCAAAAATCCATCTCTGATTTCTGTGTGGAAGTACCATGAAACTTGGAGACCCCTCTTAATGATGTAAGAATGCCTCTGATTGGAGCCCTTGCCCCATATTCTAATAGCGGATCAGCTGTTTGACCCCTCCTTTGTTCTGTCTCATTGTATTTTAGCAAAGACACATGCTGCTCATGTCCTCCATATCGAAGAATCTCTAGAATTCTTTGCAAGGGTGCAATAATCCCTCTAATGGAATCCATTGTTTCATCTCCATCTCCAAATGAAAATAAATCTCCTCCTGCATGCACAGCGCTAAAGGATCTTATTTTCTCTCTCTCTCCCTTCTCCTCATCAGTGGATAATGATTAATCATCGAGAGATCCTTTGTGTTGATCTCTTGGTGAGGAAGGAATCCTCAAATCTCCTCTTTGAGAAAAGAGATTTTGCTGAATTGGGTTCGTGCCTCTGGTAAAAAGTGGAGCAAACCATCAACCCCTTCAACAATGTTTAGGACTGGAGTTAGCTCCATGGAATCTTCCAACTTATGCAGAGATTCAAATTTTTTGGGCTTGATCTACTCCCCCCAAGAAGTCTCAAAATGTCTCTCATCAAATCTTGTCACTAGTCTCCTAGTGAATCTTGCATAGGAAGAGATGTTCCTCCCTTTCAAGGAAGAGGACTCAAACAACCACCAAGTATAAGCCTTCCATTAAAGATGCAGTGCTAGTAATCTCAAGGCTTCTTCTTCTGATAGTTGATGCAGCTGAAATTATGTGTCAAGCTTCTTTACCCAAGACTTGGTTGAGTCTTTAGGTGATCCATCAAATTTAGGTAGAGAGAATCTACCCAAAGTTTGCTGCATGCACCCTTTCCTCCTAATGTAGCTTCAGGATCTCTCTTCTTTGAGTTGAAAGAACTTTGGGAAACTGATATTCTCTACGAATATCTCTGATTGAGATTCATATTCTTGGATATATTCACCAAGAGATCCCTCCTTTGGTGTTTCTCTTCTTCCTCCTTCCTTTGACAAGGAAGTAGGCATGCTACCACATTGTGGAACAGATTGTGTGGCTGAATGGTCACACACATCATATGAAGTAGTGGGGATTTCTTCATGTGTAAACCATTTTAGAAGGTCTAATTGTATTTCATTCCTCACTCCCTTGATTCCTCCTTTCAGCTCATGCAAAGCTTGAGAAAAATGTTAGATAACTCTACTTCTTTTATTCTTCCATACAAAGGGGTTTCATCATTGCTTGCTTTGTCTTTGGTGTAATAAATTTTCTTCTGTATTCTTCTATGATACCTTTGCTTTCTATTAGAGAGAGGCTCTCCTCCTTCTGAAGAAATATTGGCTCCAAGAATGCACAGGATGTGCCAAGAAAGATGCTTTGATACCACTGTAATATTCCAAAATTGGAACAACACATCAAGCTTGTTGAAATAACACACTCCTAAGAAATATATGCATAGAAATGAATTTGTAGCTCCTGGATCCCTTAGATAAGCTCATCTAAAATCTAAATCCGAAAGGAGAGAAAAAACAAATCAAACTAGGTGGGTTAAATAGATCTCCCACAAACTAGTCTAGCTGGCAAACACCCAAAGAGAGGGGCTACAACTATATGCAAAGGATTTCTTCAGAAATAATGCAGTTTATCAATTTAAAAGTGTGAGACAAACATGGAGGTTCATATTTCAGCTATAAATCATAAAATTAGATCTACAATGCAAGTTATGCATTGTATAACATATATAGAAAGAATGTACAAGACAAAAGCCTCAAAATGAGCTGCTACTACAACATGAAATGGAAGAATAAGCTTGACAACATTATTTTCATTGCTGAAGCATGTAGTATATTAAAACTCATATCTAGATCATATCTGTACATAAAATGATAGATCTATTTCAGATCTGTGTACAAGATAGGCTCCTCTATACACTCCCCTTGGGTATCTCAGTAAAACAAGAACAATGGTGAGTAGATATGAGATATAAATCACAGATCTGCAGAAGTATTCAGAAAATTATAAAGCATAACATATGCATTAGATCATATCTGAGACACATGGATTGGTTGGCCTATCCATGGATCACCACAGTGAAAGGAAATATCCAATCACCAGAGATCTCTCCTCTAGAATGATGCCAAGTACCCCAGCAACTCTACTCTTGAAAATAACACAGTCATGGAAGACGGACTGTCTTGTAGGCCTTGAAAATGCTTTTTCCTGCTACCAATATGTGGATCTAAAGCTCAAATAGTCGATGCACTCTTCCAGGAGGTTAAAAGACACACTCACTAAGAAGAGGCTCCAATACAAGCTAGATCTGAACAGATCTAGAGTTCCACTTGCTGCAACTTACATGGACAACTCAAGCCTAAATAGGACTGTGATGTAGATGCAAGATGTGGCTTGGCCAAATGCTGGATAGTGGACTAGGCAAACAAGACTACTCCAAGAGCTGCACAAGGAAGGAGGTGGGATTCCTAAACAAGAAAGCCCAACAAGGGATGTCTAAGCAGACAATACCTTCAGAAAATAATAACATCAACAACCCCTTCCTCTTGTCCCCCTCATTCTTTTATAAGATGAAAGCCTTGCCAAACCCTAAACCACCTTAATGAGTTAGCTCCTTTCACATGTGGAGCCTCCATCTAAAACTGCGTTGTATATCCATGAGGTTCATTGCATCTAGACTGCGCTGTTGACTTGATCAAAGTTGACCAATCTCATGATTCAAACCCATTCATACCTACAAGAGTTTATTTACATGGCCCAGATATGTCCTTGTTTACATAGGCATTGATTTATTTATGTTTTTAGGAGTTTTACATGTCCTCCTTCACATTTTATTCATCAACATGAAAAACAAAGTAAGACAAAGCAAAATTGAATATTCCCATTAGCTTGGGATAATTGGGAATATTACAGTCCTCCCATCCAAAATGTTGCTTATCCTCAAGCAACTGATAGGGTGAGTGCTACAACACTTCTCCTTCCCCATTGTTGACACCATCAAGGATCCAGCTCTCTACATAAGCTGAGTGTTCACCAATCCATCCTTCCATGAGTTGTCTCTCCAAAATAATTATGAGATGTACATAATCCATCCCAAAAAGTGTCAATAATGCCACTGAAACAAACATGGTTGAACCCATACTCTCGAAATATGTAGAAAATCATACAAAGAGAGTTTCCATCCCATGTGGTACACACATGCCTCCTATCCTCCCTCCATACAAATCCAAAAATAGGACAAGTACATCATCCATGTATGGAAGCAAAACTACAAATACATAAACAGAAATTGAAACATGAGGAGGTGGGTCATAATCCAATATATGGTACTAGCACAGGGCATCTCCTGCCTGCTCAGATCAAGATGTGGTAAGTGGTTTTCCCACCACTTACTTGCAACCCATGCCATATCACTGTAGCTGAATGTGTGAGATATGTTTGGTTCCTTAGGAAAGCATCCATCATGAAACAAGATCTCCCTTTTTCCACCAAGGGAGTGGCCAAGTACAACAATTGTTATGGCCCCATATTTTCCATGAGATTGACAAGATATAATACTCCTTATTGGAGTCATGGCCTACAAAAACATGGTGTAAGAATGTATGAAGTCAGAATATAAAATACATGTATTAAGAGCATGCTCTTCACCAACAATTCTCCTCCTATCAATGGAGTGGTGCATAGATCTACTCTCTCCTTCAAGGGAAGGAAGGGAGGGCTGATTTAATTCTCCCTTAGAGCCATATTGCTACTCCAACTCCACAGAACCCTAGCATCAATGACAATGATGATATAGTTCCCTTTCAAATCCCTCCTAGTAATAGCTCCTCAATATGATATTATTGAGCTTCATAGAATAAGCGTGGCTAAGATGGAACTCTTCATAAGCCCTCTGTAAAAGCTCCCCCTTGAGCTTGGAGGTTCTAGACAAAAATATTCTACCATGATTATAGATGACTCCATCAAGGATTGAGTAGCTCCCTTCATGCAACCACTCATCAAGAATCATGCAAGTATGAATATCCTTGGAATACTCCACCAATAATTGGGATTTCCAATAGGGATCTAGTGTGCCCAACAATTACAGCATTGATAGTGTGTCATTTGTAGTGTCTGCCATGTTTTGTGTCTTCTCCTTGACATCTCACATGTAAAATTTACAAGGTGGAAGGTTGCCAGTCCTCCCTTGCTGCTTTCCTTGCTCATGCACATGCTTAGAAGTGGAGGGAAGTCCTTGGAAGTTAGCCTCCTTTAGAAGGCTGCCATATATCCAAAACCTCCTTGGTTTTTCCAAAGTGTGCATGTGTGTCCACCATCTCTCATCATGTATGGAAGAGGATTCTCCAAACATGCTTGTCCCCAAATTCAAGGATTGCCTCCCTTGCTTCATGGTGGTGTCATTCTTCACTCTTGTAGCATCTCCTCTCAGCATAGTATGGGATGAGAGAATGGATAGTGAAGTTAAGGGAAAAATTATTTCCCTCTCCTTGTATTTTCCTCACACTCTCAGCGCTGAAGCCTGGTCTTCTAGTGCTTCCTCCCTCCTTGGATCTATGAAAGGAGCATCAATGCATGAAACATCTCCCATCAAATCTAAATCAAGTGGTCTACCAGGTGGTATACCATAGGATAATGATGTCTCATGGCTCATTCTCATGAATAATAGATGGGAATATATCATGACTACCTCCATTGCACAAATCCATCTCTAATTGTTGTGTGGAAGTACCATGAAACTTGGATACCCCTCTTAATAATGTAAGAGTGCCCCTGATTGGAGCCCTTGCCCCATATTCTAATAGTGGATCAGTTGTGTGACCCCTCGTTTGTTCTGTCTCATTGTCTTTTAGCAAAGACACATGCTACTCATGTCCTCCATATGGAAGAATCTCTGGAGTTCTATGCAAGGGTGCAAGAATCCCTCTAATGGAAGACATTGCTTAATCTCCATCTCCAAATAAAAATATATCTCCTCCTGCTTGCACAGCGCTGGAGGATATTCTTTGCTCTCTCTTTCCCTTCTACTCATCGGTGGAGAATGCTTCATCATCAAGAGATCCTTTGTCTTGATCTCTTGGTGAGGAAGGAATCCTTAAATCTCCTCTTTAAGAAAAGAGATTTTTCTGAATTGGGGCCTTTGCCTCTAGTAAAAAGTGCAGCAAACCTTCAACCCCTTCAACAATGTTTAGGACTGGAGTTGGCTCCATGGAATCTTCCAAATTACGCAAAGATTCAAATTTCTTGGGCTTGATCTGCTCCCCCCTAGAAGTATCAAAATGTATCTCATCAAATCTTGTCACTAGTCTCCTGGTGAATCTTTCATAGGAAGAGATGTTCCTCCCTTTCAAGGAAGAGGACTCAAACAACCACCAAGCATAAGCCTTCCATTGAAGATGTATCACTGCTACTATCAAGGCTTCTTTTTCTGATACTTGATGTAACTGAAAGTATGTGTCAAGCTTATTTACCCAAGACTTGGCTAAGTCTTTAGGTGATCCATCAAATGTAGGTAGAGAGAATCTACCCAAAGTGTGTTGCATGCACCCTTTCCTCCTACTGTAGCTGCAGGATCTCTCTTCTTTGAGTTGACAGAACTCTGGGAAACTAATATGCTCTTCGAATCTCTCTGATTGAGATTCATATTCTTGGATATATTCACCAAGAGATCCCTCCTTTGGTGTTTCTCCTCTTCCTCCTTCCTTTGACAAGGAAGTAGGCATGCTACCACATTGTGGAACAGATTATGTGGCTAAATGTTCATACACATCATATGAAGTAGTGGGGATTTATTCATGTGCAAACCCTTTCGGAATTTCTTCTTGCATTTCATTCCTCACTCCCCTGATTCCTCCTTTCAGCTCATGCAAATCTTGAGAATTTTTTTTAGAGAACTCTAATTCTTTTATTCTTCCATACAAAGGGGTTTCATCATTGCTTGCTTTGTCTTCGGTGTAATCATTTTTATTCTATATTATTCTATGATACCTCTACTTTCTATCTGAGAGAGGTTATCCTCCTTTTTAAGACATATTTTCTCCAAGAATGCACAGGCTGTGCCAAGAAAGATTCTTTGATACCACTGTAATATTCCAAAATTGGAACAACATAGTAAGCCTACTGAAATAACGCACTCCTGATAAATATATGCACATAAATGAGTTTTTAGCTTTTGGTTCCCTTAGATCAGCTCATCTAAGATGTAAATATGAAATAAGAGCAAAGACAAATGAAACTAGGTGGGTTAAACTGATCTCCCACAAACTAGTCTAGCTAGAAAACACCCAAAGAGAGGGGTTGCAACTATATGCAACGGATTTCTTCATAAATAATGCAGTTTATTAATTTACAAGTGTGATACCAACATGGAGGTTCATCTTTCATCAATAAATCAGAAAATTAGATCTACAATTCCGCTTATTCAGTATATAACAGATATAGAAAGAATGTACAAGACAAAAGCCTCAAAATGAGCTGCTACTACAACATGAAATGGAAGAATAAGCTTGAAAACATTATTTTCATTGCTAAAGCATGCAATAGATTACAACTCAGATCTAGATCAGATCTGTATATAAAATGATAGATCTATTTCATATTTGTGTAGAATATAGGCTCCTCTATACACTCCCCTTGGGGATCTCAGCAAAACATGAACAACGGTGAGTAGATCTGAGATCTAAGTCACAGATCTGCAGAAGTATTCAAAAAATTCTAAAGCATAACATATGTAGTAGATCATATTTGAAACACATGGATTGGTTGGCCAATCCACGGATCACCACAGTGAAAGGACAGATACCGGAGATCTCTCCTCTAGAATGATGCCAAGTACCCCAGTAACTCTGCTCTTGCAAATAATGCAGTCATGGAAGAGGGACTACACTATAGGCCCTGAAAATGCTTTGGCCTACTGCAAATATGTGGATCTGAAGCTCAAACAGTGGATGCACTTTTCCAGGAGGTTAAAAGACACACTCACTGAGAAGAGGGTCCAATACAAGCTAGATCTGAATAGATCTAGAGTTCCACTTGCTGCAGCTTACATGGACAGCTCAAGCCTAAAAAGGATTGCGCTGTAGTTGAAAGATGTGGTTTGGCCAAATCTCGGATAGTGGACTAGGAAAATAAGACTCCTCCAAGAGCTGCTTAAGGAAGGAGGTGGGATTCTTAAACAGGAAAGCCCAACAAGGGATGTCTAAGCTGACAATACCATCATAAAATAATAACATCAACTACCCCTTTCTCTTGTCCTCCTCCTTATTTTATAAGATGAAAGCCTTGCCAAACCCTAAACCATCTCAATGAGTTAGATCCTTTCACATGTGGAGCTTCCATCTAAAACTACGTTGTCTATCCATGAGGTTCATTGCATCTAGACTGCGCTGTAGTCTTGGTCAAAGTTTACCCAATATCATGATTCAAACCCTTTCATACCTGCAAGAGTTTATTTACATGGCCCAGATATGTCTCTGTTTACATAGGCATTGATTTATTTTGATTTTTTTAGGATTTATACATGTCCTCCTTCACATTTTATTCATCAACATGAAAAAAAATTAAGACAAAGCAAAATTGAATATTCCCATTAGCTTGGGCTAATTGGGAATATTACAGTCCTCCCCTCAAAAATGTTGCTTATCCTCAAGCGACTGATAAGCTGAGTGCTGCAACACTTCTCCTTCCCCATTGATGACACCATCAAAGATCCATCTCTCTACATAAGCTGAGTGTTCACCAATCCATCCTCCCATGAGTTGTCTCTCCAAAATCATTATGAGATGTACATAATCCATCCCACAAGTGTCAAGAATGCCACTAAAAAAAACATGGTTGAACCCCTTATCTCCTTGAAATATGTAGCAAAGCATACAAAGAGAGTCCCCATCTGATGTGGTACACACATGCCTCCTATCCTCCCTCCATACAATTCCAAAAATAGGACAAGTACATCATCCATGTATGGAAGAAAAATTACAAATACATAAACAGAAATTGGAACATGAGGAGGTGGTTCATAATACCATATATGTTACCAACGCAGGGTATATCCTGCCTCCATCAGATCAAGATGTGGTAAGTGGTTTTCCCACCACTTACTTGTAGCCCATGCCATCTCACTGTAGCTGAATGTGTGAGATATTTTTGGTTCCTTAGGCAAGCACCCATCATGAAACAAGATCTCCCTTTGTCCACCAAGGGAGTGGCCAAGTACAACAATTGTTGTGGCCCCATATTTTCCATGAGATTGACAAGATATAACACTCCTTCTTGGAGTCATGGACTACAAAAACATGGTGTAAGAATGTTTGAAGTCAGAATATAAAATACATGTATTAAGAGCATGCTATTCACCAACAATTCTCCTCCTATTAATGGAGTGGTGCATATATCTACTCTCTCCTTCAAGGGAAGGAAGAGAGGGCTAATTTAATTCTCCCTTAGAGCCATATTGCTACTCCAACTCCATAGAACCCATGCATATATGAAAATGTTGATATAGTTCCCTTTCAAAGCCCTCCCAGTAATAGCTCCTTAATATGATATTGTTGAGCTTCATAGAATAAGTGTGGCTAAGATGGAACTCTTCATAAGCCCTCTATAGAAGCTTCCCCTTGAGCTTGGAGGCTATAGAAAAAAATATTATACCATGATTATAGATGAATCCATTAAGGATTGAGTAGCTCCCTTCATGCAACTAGTCATCAAGAATCATGCAAGTATGAATATCCTTGAAATACTCCACCAATAATTGGGATTTCCAATAGGGATCTAGTGTGCCCAACAATGAAAACACTAATAGTGTGTCATATATAGTGTCTGCCATGTTGTGGTTCTTCTCCTTGACATCTCCCATGTCAAAGTTATAAGGTGGAAGGTTGTGAGTCCTCCCTTGCTTCTTTCCTTGCTCATGCACATGCTCACAAGAGGAGGGAAGTCCTTGGAAGTTAGCCTCCCTTAGAAGGCTTCCATCTATCCAAAACCTCCTTGGTTTTGCAAAAGTGTGCATGTGTGTCCACCGTATCTCATCATGTATGGAAGAGGATTATCCAAACAAGCTTGTCCCTAGATTCAAGGATTGCCTCCCTTGCTTCATGGTGGTGTTATTCTTCACTCTTGCAACATCTCCTCTCAGCGCAGTATGGGATGAGAGAATGGATAGTGAAGCTAAGGGAAAAATTATTTCCCTCTCCTTGTATTTTCCCCACACTCTCAATGCTGAATCTTGGTCTTCTAGCGCTCCCTCCCTCCTTGGATCTATGAAAGGAGCATCAATGCATGAAACATCTCCCATCAAAGCTGAATCAGGTGGTCTACCAAGTGGTATACAACAGGATAATGATGTCTCATGGCTCATTCCCATGTGAATAATAGATGGGAACATATCATGACTGCCTCCACTACACAAATCCATCTATGATTGTTGTGTGGAAGTACCATGAAACTTGGAGACCCCTCTTAATGATGTAAGAGTGCCTCTGATTGGAGCCCTTGCCCCATCTTCTGATAGTGGATCAGCTGTGTGACCCATCCTTTGTTATGTCTCATTTTCTTTTAGCAAAGACACATGCTGCTCATGTCCTCCATATGGAAGAACCTTTGGAATTCTTTGCAAGGGTGCAAGAATCCCTCTAATGGAAGCCATTGCATCATCTCCATCTCCAAATCAAAATAGATCTCCTCCTACTTGCACAGCACTCAAGGATCTTCTTTGATCTCTCTCTCCCTTCTCGTCATCAGTGGAGAATGATTCATCATCAAGAGATCCTTTGTCTTGATCTCTTGGGTAGGAAGGAATCCTCAAATCTCCTCTTTGAGAAAAGAGATTTTTCTGAATTGTTGCCTTTGCCTTTGGTAAAAAGTGCAGAAAACATTCAATCCCTTCAAAAATGTTTAGGACTGGAGTTGGCTCCATGGAATCTTCCAACTTATGTAGAGATTTAGATTTCTTGGGCTTGATCTACTCCCCCCAAGAAGTCTCAAAATGTCTCTCATCAAATCTTGTCACTAGTCTCCTAATGAATCTTGCATAGGAAGAGATGTTCCTCCCTTTCAAGGAAGAGGACTCAAACAACAACCAAGCATAATCCTTCCATTGAAGATGCAGTGCTACTAATCTCAAGGCTTCTTCTTCTGATACTTGATGTAGCTGAAAGTATGTGTCAAGCTTCTTTATCCAAGACTTGGCTGAGTCTTTAGGTGATCCGTCAAATGTAGGTAGAGAATGCACCCTTTCCTTTTACTGTAGCTTTAGTAAAATTTTAACCTTAGTGGCTTTATTAGCATTGGAAGTATCATATGAACCTGCAAACTATGATAGTTTGGTTAAATGTTTAGTAGGATCAGCTAGAGGATCCTTCCACAAAACATCAATAGATTCATTTGTAAGGTTTGTGACTGTACCATCAATTCTTCTCATTTTTTTTCTCTTGAATACATCCTTATGAATAGGACTGCATAAGATATCCAGCGAAGGAATTTCCTCAATTTTTAACACTATCTGTTCCTGGGATAAGCCAGAATGATCTCTCGATCATGAGGTTCTGGAATTTGTTGTAGTGGCGTTATAGTTTCCATTAACGTCTGGGAATGTTCAGGTGTCTGAAAACCAGCATCTTGATCAGTATTGGGATTTGTTTTAATAGTTTTTATTCCTTTATAAAACTCATCCCATTCACTATTCAAATTCTTTGGTTGGGACTTTTCAGACTGATCGAGTGTATCTTGTCTGTGCTGAACTTCTTGACTAGTTGACTCTGTTCCATTACTTCCTTTTTTCTCCTACATCTCAATCTCTTGGATTACTTGATAAATTATCTTTTCTGGGTTTTCCTTTGTGTTTTTGGATTAATTTTCGGAATGATATGAATTGTGAGATTTATGCTCTGATTAACCTGACTCATCTTTAGACATGTCTTTCACCCCATTATCCAGGCTAATACTCGGAGCAGGTCTATTGACATCTTCAATAGTTAACAAATCTAGAGGAATATTTTCTAATATCTTAATTCTATATTCTTGGAAGGTTTCCAAGTCATCTTGATTGAGTTGATTGGATGCAAAATTAACTACATCTGAAAAATTTTTAATGCCTTGAAAGATATCATCAAATCTGTCTATTTATTTCACAAAAGGCTTCATTTTGAGATCTGTGATGAAGTTCTTAATTACATCATTGGGATCATATGGCTGCTTTGGTATTACTGCAAAATTCAATAGATTAAATTTTGACATTTCCTTGTAGGCATGACCAATATCAAAAAGTGCAAAATTACCGCACTGTAAAGGGAAATTAGGCCAAACGACCTTCTTAGAATCTTTAAGTTGTTTAGAAATTCCATTTACAACAAGCTGGTAGGCTATCTCTCTTGCAAGTAACTTATCATGATCATAATATGGTAGGATATGAGGAGAAGCATAACTCTGAAATACTCTAATATATGCGAAACTTTCCTCTACAAACCATCTAGCAATAGAAATAATGTCTATACTAGCCTCTTTGGAAACCCTAGGGGCTTTCTTGTTGAATATCATCTGGTGCATAGGCAACATGACTCTATGGAAAATTTTGTAAAAATTCAAATGGCAGTCTGAATCCCAAAGGGCCATGTGGTAAATGTGGATTGGAGTAGGGTCTTAGGTCGTCCATTTCCATCCCATGATAGGGAAACTAGAAGAAAAGAAAATTGCGTCCATGACATAGGCACTCATATAAAATGGGGGTATTTATCTAGATGAAACAATTCTTTTATTCCTATAATCCATGATGTGTTTAGCTAAATTATCAGATAGGATATTTTCCCAATTCCAAATTAAATAATTGACGATTGCGTCAATTAATGGGACCCAATCTACAGAAAACCTAGTGGTATCAGGTTTTGCATATAATCTAGATAACATACCGACATCATAACTGTAAGGGGAAGGAATTTGTGCTATTGGGTACGTATCGAGTTTATCTCGCTTAAGTTTTCCTTGGTCTTCTTTCCATTCCTTTATGAATTTCATCAGATCTGGATTTTTTTTCTAAAGCTTTGGACAAAAGCTTTGTCATATTTCTGCTTTCGGAAGGGTAGATGGTACATTGTTTGTAAGTCTTCTGCCCTGAATGACCCAATATTATCTCCTTTTGAATCTTTGAATGTTCTGTCTTCTATGCTTAAGTGGTTGATTACCCACTTAACCATGTCTATATAGGGAAGAATCTTTGGCCTTGCTGCTACCTTATGAATGAATGAACATGTAACCTCGAAATAAGTTGCGTCTGAAGTAACTGACATGCCTGTTGTAGCTTCGGTAATTACCCTTGGATTTTTGTCTTGAAATAACTGATAAATTTCTTACCATGATGAAATGCCACAATCCTTGTTGCAGGTAGTGTCTAAAAACATGGGAGACATATATGTGCCTTCGGTAGATGATGTTTGGGAAATTTCTTTGCCTTTGTTGCTCATCTCTATTTTCCTCGCTCTGTTAAGTGGTTTCCTGATTTCAAGTGAATAGAGAAAAAAATTAAAATATAGAGAATAGAGAGGAAAATAGAATTGAAAAAAAAATCTAGCGTTCAATAGCATGCTCAGAGTATATATGAATCTATCAAAACCTTACTTTATTAAATGTCGTTAATCATCAAAATAAATTAAAATCAAATCTCTTACACCTTCACGTGAAATGTCTATCGATCAATTTAAAGAGTTGGATCTCATATTTCGGTTTGATTTGACATGAGTAATTTTGCATCGCATATCGAAACTTATAACTATTTCCATTTATGATGTTTACCCATAAATTCTGTGAAATGCGATCTGCGCAAATCACACATCGCAAATTTTATGCAGTAAATGAATTTGCTTCTAGTTATATCCTGCGAAATGCGAAGTGCACTTTCAAGAAACAATGCATCTATGCTCTATCGGACCTTGGAGCTTTGTGCTCATTACTTTATTGGCTCGTCGGGTCTATGTAATTGCAACTTTCACCGGATTACATAAAAGGTGATCATTTAAATGAGGCAGGATGCGATAAATGAATTATAACGATGATTGTAGTGATTTTAATAAGATTTCGATATGGATTTGGAAAGAGCTTAGCACATATCGTAGCCCGCATGAATTAGTGGATTTAAAGTCATTTTAAGTTTGTAAGTTATGCAAATTGTGATTCACACTAAGGAATGAAAGCGGATAAGTAGAAAGAAAATTTATTTCCTAAAGTTTTTGACTTAAGCTTAAAAAATAAATGAAATGAATTTCCTAATTATTTTTAAAGGGTCCCCATTTATTAAAATAAATGGGGGTTTTTGTATAGCACAACAATTGGTGATTCACTTGGGAGAACCAAATATATTTGACTAACTTTTTGAAATTTCTGAAACTTTTTTGAAATAAAAATAGTTGCAGGAATGAATTTCAAATAAATAATATCTTACTGAGCAATGAAATTTCTCTTAATTACAATTCATAAGAATCTCTCTTTTAAAGATATACTATGAGAATCTATATCAGTCTTTACTTAGTTCAAAAAGATAAAGCAGGTGGATCTTACAGATCAACTTTATAAATATTTACTCTTTTATCACAGGTAGAGCCTCTGATCCAATAGGCAATTTAAGCTCTTGGCAAGGTTACCTTTTACCCAACAATGATTCATTGTCCTATCCAGTGTTTCTTACAATTTCCAAAAATAAATTCTAACTTTGTAAAATTGATCTTTTATGAAAATTTTTCTTTTTTGTATCATATTTTTATTTACTTAAAATCCATTGTCTTGCCTTGGTAACCAAATAATGACAATGCCATTCACTAGTTGTAATTAAACTGATCAAGTTGGCTCTTGATGAGACCCCTTGTCCTCCTGATATAATATCAAGTCATTATCCTTATTTTGGTAGGAAGTATTGATAATGTCAGTTCAACTATTTCCCTATGAACATGGTAAATAAGCTCATGATGAGACTTATTATCTTTTAAGCTTTTCTAGTTTAATATTTTTTGAATTTCTTTCAGGAATTGATATGTTTTCTCGGATAGGGTGAATCATTGGTCCCTTTGAGGATTCTGGATGATAATGTTGAGCTTTAGATTGCTTTTCTGTAAAAGAGTCTTTACTATGTTAAGTATTCTTTTCTCGACTTATAACAAAATAATCATGCTATATAAAGATGAGAGTTCATCAGAGAATAAATAACTTCAGTGAAATTGCATCTTTTAGTGAAAAATAAAATCTATTTGTCTTTCAAATCTTTCAATTGTTTCCTTAAAACTTATTATTTCTATAAGTGATAAATAAAAAAGGATTGTTTGAGATATTTATTTGAAAAGCCAAAAAATGTATATTAGACAACTATTATTTTTCTAAGGAAAATAAAAAGACACTATTATACAAGGAATATAAGGGGTTACATCCTATGAAAAGTATTTTTTCAAAATCTTCCCATTAACAGACAAAGAATCTATTTTTCTGACAGATATTGTGATAAGAATGTCAATGGGCCTATTTATTCAACTATTTGAAATGGACCTAGTGAGAGTTTTTGAAACTTCGTGTGTTTACTGGTTTCCTCATGCACTTTGTCCCATTTCAATACCATATCACCAATTTGAATTTTTTTTGGAGTAACAAAAGTTGAATCAAATAAGGCTTTTACTATCTATTGATGATGTGCATGAGTATTCTTAGGTTTTTCTCTTTCTTCTTCTAGCTTAAGAATTTGAAATTTTCTTAGTTGTAGTGACGAAGAAAGAGATTCATAAATAAATTGTACTAAGGAAAGAGAGTGAATAACTACATTGGCAGGAAGAAAAAATTCTTTTCCATAAACAAGATTGAATGGAGAAGTGCCAATAGAAGATTTTTGAGTTAGCCAGTTTGCCCAAAGAGCAAAGATTAATGAAATATGCCAATGTCTTTGGTTTTGATCAACAGTTCTTTTAATTATTCTAATCAAGTTTTTATTCGTGGATTCTGCTAAACCATTTACTTGAGGGTAATAATTTGCAGAATAATTAAGTTTAAAACCTCTTTTTATTGCAAATTCCATTGTTGCAGTTCTTGATAAGTAAGATGCGTATTCAAACATTAAAGCAGTAGGTAAACCAAACCTAGTTATGATATATTGGTTGATGAAATCAATGATATTCTCAGAGTTGGCTACCTTTAATGGAATTAATTCCACCCATTTAGTAAAGTAATCTGTAGCTGTGAGAATATATCTATGTTATTTGGAAGAGTTAGGAACAATATCACCGATTATATCTAATCCCCATTGTTCAAATGGTTGTTCAATGTTAACTGGCTATAATGGGAAGGATGGCTTCCTTTGTCTTCCAGGTGCACTTTGACACACTTTTCATTTTCCTGCATATTCGTGAGCATATTTGAAAAGTGTAGGCCAATAGTAACCTGGATGGAGGATTTTGTGTGCTGTCGTATTTCCTCCAGAATTTCCTCCAGCTGGTCCATCATGGATTTCCCGCAATAATTTCTCTGCTTCAAATTTTTCTAAGCATCTTAGTAGTACAAAATCAAAATTTCTTCTAAACAATACATCATTGATTAATTCATATTGCTTGGACCTTAATCTCAAAGCCCGTTTTGTTTTGTAACTGAGTTGGGTTGGAGCATATCCATTTTTCAAATAGAATATGAGATCAACGTATTGAGATTGTGCATCATTGAGGCTTACCTCTGATATTTGCACATTGTTACCTGAATCTTCTTGTAATGATAGATGGGATGCTCCTGTAAGCATTCTGAAAAAACCTTGACCTCTAATAACTTTAGAGGGTCTAATTTATACATCATATTCTTGTAAAGTGGTAACCCAGTTAGCCCTTTTCTCTCCTAATTCTCTTTGCATTAATAGTTGTCTCACTGCAGAGAATGGAACTATGATTTTGGTATGAGTTTTTAGGAGAAATGGCCTGAAATTATTTATAGCCTTAAAGACAGAAAATGCTTGCTTTTCAACAGATGAATAATTTAGTTCTGCACCTTGCAAATTGGAACTAAAAAATGATATTGGTGCTTCAATTTATTGGTCATTAAGCTGTGTTAAAAAAGCAATGTATGATGTATCTGATGAAAAAGTAAATAAAGTAAAAGGATTAAGAAAATTGGGGGTAGTCAGGAATGGAGCATTGAAAATGGATTGCTTAATCAAATCAAATGCTTCTCTTTTATTATGTCCCCATTTAAAGACTAATTTTTTCTTAATCATTTTTTGTAATGGTAAAAATATTTGTGAAAAGTCAGGGACAAACCTTTTAACAAAATTAATTTTCCCAAGAAATGACTACATAGCTTTCTTGTTATGAGGGAAATGAATTCTTTTAATCTCTTCAATTCTTTCAGGATCAATATACATACCTATTTTTGACACAATGAATCCTAAAATTTTTCCTTCATCTCATGCAAAAAATGATTTCTTTGGGTTTAATGAGATGCCATACCTTTTACATCGCTTGAAGACTTGCTCCGGGTCATTGTTGGCTTGAGGGGTCCTAACCCAAGTTTGGAGGTTAAGGATTTCCAACAAACCCCTATCCTACTGGCCCTTTCAACAATGACGTACTTGCGCAGGAGAAGGTCTCACCCAAAGTAGTATGGGAGGGTGTTGGGACTAGGTTTCCGCACCCTGGGAGAGAGTAGGTAATGTGAGGCAGATCTGTATTATAACTTGCTAATTTTACCTAGAATGATTCTATTCAAAATCCTTTTTAACAATATACTCAGCATATAACCATAACACATCTATCAGATCTAATCAGTACATTCACACCCACGTTCGAATTACCAGATACCATGAAAAAGCAATTACAATCGTAGCTCATAACATATCACATATATACTTATGCAAAAACACAGATATATTCACAGTACAAATATAGCATAGATGTATTCACAGCTTAAACAGATACCATAGATTCACATTAACAGTAAACACAATAGATCTAGGTAGCACAAATATACTTAAAAAATACTTTGCATTCATTAACATTCAGATCCAATTACAACCAAAAACCAGCCTGCGCACACATCCTAGTGGGGTCCACACATGGTAGGACTCAGGATCTCCGTGCACACATCCAACAAGATTCCTTACCCAAAAGAACCTAAAACAAATCTAACAGTTCGCACGTAGCATCAGTATTAATTCATGCCTACCTCTAGACTCAAAGTATTCATCTATTTATATTGATGTAGCCTACGATATCCTATTGTCTGGAAACCATGGTTTACAGACTCTAGGTGTACCCTTTGACCCATTACAATGTGTTCGGGGCTTTGACCTGCCCCAAAACCCTTGTGTTAGACTAATTAATAAAAAAAATATACAAAATTCGCAGCTTAGGGAGCCCCATTCCAACAGGCCCCCAACATAATCTCATGACTTGTCCCAAGTCATTGTGGTTGTGGGTTTTTCATCTTCTCCTGAAGCTTCTTGATCACATCTACTAGCAGGGAAAGTACTCCTTCACTTTGCGCAGCAGCACTCTGGGCTATCTCCACCAACTTCTGTGAAGTTGGGCCTTCTGTAGTAGTAATGACGCTCTCCAACGTCTGTTTCAGTTGCTTAACTACGATGTCGACATCTTGAGATAGCGTGAGGGCCTCATCAACCCACGGCTTGAGGTGATCACTCAAAGTCTTCTTCCATTACTAAAGAGCTTCCATGTTGTCTCTGAGCACATGGTTGTTGCATGGTTGGTCCAAGCGCTGAGTGGGGACTAGAGTGGTCATTGTAGCTTCCATTTTTTCAAACTTTTCTTCCTTTTGACGTAGTGCTTGGTTGTTTTCATGAAGGAGTGGGTCACGTTTCCCCTTGAACCATAGATGCATAGCTGTTTCCAATAGTTTTGCACCCTGGGCGATTTGACCTGTAATGAAATTGGTGGCCTCTATAACCAGCGCAGCTCACTGGGTCCTTACCTCAAGTGGTGTTTCTGGCCGTAACTTGGCCGGCAAGGCCCCAATTTTCTATTCCATCTCCATCTTGACTGCTTATATATCGGTCTTTGAGGCCTTTAGCGCTACAACCAATCCCTCAATCTTGGCTTGGGGGGTTGAAAAAGCCGTGATATCTTTGGTGACATCTGTGGAAAGCCTACTAATTAGGTGCTCCAACTCTATCTGTTGCACGGTGGTGAGGGTACATGCAGCCTGTGCCTGGGATACCTTAGCATTTTTTTCTTCATTTTTCTGCTCAACTGTACTGAGATGCTAGTGCACTTGACGGTCTTTGTGTTGAATCTCTTTGAACAGGGACATGTGAAGGATCTGCAACGATTCATGTAGGTGGGCTAGATCCAACTGTACCTCTACCCAGGCTTGGACTTTCACTCCTAAGTCGGGTGGAATTAGTATGAGGGTTGCACCTAGTAGAAGGCATAGGCATCTTTCCAACCTATTGATTTCTGCGCTTCTTGTTGCTGGGGTCGACCTTACCTGAATCATACTAGTTTTCAATGTATTAGTCTTGAGATGTAGAGCTCAGAGCTCAGCTTGGAGTGTATCAATTTTGGCTTTTTGTTGTTCTTCTAGAGCCAACCATTTATATTTTGTAGCTAGGGTGACCTTATCCACGATCTGTTAGGGTCCCGTGATTTGGCTGATTGGAAAGCCAAATGACAGTGTAACATCAAACCAAGCTTTGGAGCCCAAGGACCTAGCCTTCCTGGACTCAGAGAGGGCTCTCTCTATATGCGTAAGGGATATCTGTGTGTTTTCTTATTATGTTCTGATTTTAGGCTAGTTATGAAGTAAGTTTTTTGGTTTTTTAAGTTGTGAGGGATGAAACTGATCAAAGATATAAAATAGATAACAAGATGTTAGATTAACTGGCTATGGGGTCAAAAGGTCAAGAAAGCTATTAGATGACGATACAAGGCTGTTGAAGGGCCGATTTGATTCAAGGTAGAAAGGATCTTAGGGAAAAAATGGAGTAAATGGACATCAAGTTTGTGAACAACAAAGAGTTTCAAGCATCACTGGTTCAATAGATAACATAAACATGGTAAGGAAAACCCTTAATCATGCAAAATGTAACTATAAACTAATCGACACATAGAAACAAACATTCAAGCCATGCATAGAAGTATAAGACCCTCTAACTTTGGGAAATGGCTATCAGACTTTGGGGAAAACACATAAGACGGACTAACAACTCAAAACACTATGCCAAAACGCCTAAACACAGTACTTCAAGTTATTGGGCACTTTGAACAACAAGATTTTCATAGTTTTAGGAAAAGGGCTAGATCGGGACTAGGCCTCCTTGGTTCAAACAAAAAGATAATCTTAAATAGTCAAAGAGATAGTTTCATGGATGGAACTGTTACACCATTTTTTGGTCATCTCACCTTTTCTTATTAGATGGACCCAAGTACACCATGTAAGACCAGTTTTACCCCAAGTAAAACTGCTTTCACTATGTTAATTAAGGAAACCCCAAAAGGAATAATTAATTAAACCACAATTTAATTATTATTCCCGGTCATGTTTAACCCAAAAACAAAGAAATTAATGAGATACACCCATAGTTATCTTATTATTTTCTAGGAATAATTATTTAAATAATATTCCTTGTTAAATATGACCAAATCAACCACTATTAATTAAATAAATCATTATTTATTTGATTATATCTCAACCACTTCCTTAAAAGGATAAATAAATCATTTATTTATTTATTCTTCACTAATCGAGGGATTTTGACCCAAGTCAAAGTCCCTTTCCCTCCAACAAATAATAATAAAATATTCCATAGAGGTGGATCTAGATTTGGTTAACATTATTTTAATCATGCACCAAGATCTAGAATGACCCAATATTTTGTTATAAATAGGAGGTTTTTCCCCTTCATTCTTCACCTTTTGTTGCATACTAGATCACTCTGGATCTATACACTCGGTCTCATTTTCTGCCATTGTTGCTCCCATTGAGCTCTACCTTCTACATTGGGTTTTCTACATCTACAAGAGAAAGAAAGCTTAGATCTGAAGTGCTGAGGACTACAAAGAACCCATCCCATTGAGGAGATCTGGATACACCTTCTTGTTTCCTCCCAGGTGCCCTGTAATATAAAAATTCATTCAAAATCGTGTTCTTGTCTTGTCTGTTGGATGCATGGAGCAAACTCTTTACTTTACTGCTTAATGTCTTTCCATTTATAGATCTGTTTGTTGCAGCACTTTAACTACTAATTGCAGATCTGAAGATGTTTTGCAGCCATTATTGTTGTTAGTGCTATTAGTTATGCGTAGCTAAAGTGGTTCTTTTTCGTACGCTTCGACAAAGAATTCATACTAACAAATGGCGACTCCACACGGGTTTTAAATTACGACCGCTGTCGTTTTTCATATTCCTGCATATCCAGCTACTTCAGGCCCTAGGGCTTCCTTTTTAGCTGCTTAGTTTTCTCTTTTCATGTCATTTTTCTCACATAAAACCCTAAAAACTTAAAATTTCTAACTTCCGTGTGTTTCTGGCCTATTGCGCGAATTAGCGACACCGGCCATAGCGAGACGGCAACTTTCGGAAAATGCGTGAAACAACGGGCAGAAGTGCTGCCCACAGCCCAAAACTGCGACACAGACGCACACCGACCCGGCTGTTTCCTGCGACCTCAACTCGGATAAGGGTCGAACACCAGAACACCGCCTTTTTTGCTGGGCGTGCCCCACAGAGACACCAAGGTTACTGTTGCGGCCTGCGGTTTTCCGACCTCGTCTCCAGTAGCCTTGACAGTTACGATCTGTTTTTACTCATCTAAGTGGGAACCCAGCCCCTTAGGGCTTTAGTACCCTCCACTTTTGTGGAAGAGTTTCAGCTGTTTCAGCCGTCGGTTTCAGAGCTTCAGCCCCCTCTTTTTCCAGATCTGTTACCTCACTTTCAGATCCATTGAAATCAGCCACTTTTCCTTTCAAATCACCTCTTGTCGTTTTGTTTGGACCTCTTCTAAAGGCCTATGCCTTGCCCCCCCGGGTTTTTTGCTGATTTCCCTTTTTCCAGCCACCTTGCCTCTGTCTCTTGGCTGTGATCTGCACCCCTTGTCTGCAGCTTTATCCTCCAGATCTCTGTCCCCTTTGACCCTAGATCTGTCGAGCTTCCTTTGTGTAAGCAGGGCACACCATACATCCTACTCAACATGCATAGAACTATTAATGAAACTAGCAACAATATCCTCAAGTTATTAAAGAGCCGTTAAGAATTCTTTAATGCAACTAAGGAAGAAGAAAACATAAAGGCTATGAAGATTCAGGAATTTTGAGGTGCCTCCATGGGCATATCTCAAATTTAATCTCTATTGATCTATAGCAAGCAAGAAACATGTATCATGAATGAAAAATATAAGACAACAACAATGCAAGAGACACTATACCATTCTACCATGTCATGGAATCCATCAACAATCCTTCATCATCCATCCAAGAACATTCAAGAGGCAATCCAAAAGCATAAAACAAGTATTTTCTCCAAAGCTCATATGACCATATATTGCTTCTCTTCTCAAGTTCAGCCTTGTTTACAATGAGAGCCTTTGGAATAAATAGGCTCAAGTGAGGAAAACCTCATGGTTCAACTTCCATCCTCATTGGCCTAATCAAAATATCTAAACTTGTCCTTGAGGCTTTGCAAAGCCCAAGGCACAAAAATATCTCATAAAATATCTAAAAATTGCTAAAAAAGGGAATTTAATTGACTTTGCATCATTTTCCAAGTGTAAAAATAGCTAAATGCACATTTGGAAAAAAAGCAGATTTTAGAGGTTCAAAAATTACAAAAATATTTCAAATTTACATCAGAAAAAGGTCCCCTGATTTTCCCGAAACATTTGGCAGCCTTCCTGATGTCAAAACAAGGCTCATGATAGCTTGTTTTTTTTTTGCTAAATTACGCTATTTCTATTATGAACATAAAGTTACAAAACTGCCACGGCTCAGCTGAGAAAGCCTGAGGCCGGGCTTGAGTGCTACTGTCAGACTAGATATAGAACTGCCCATTAACGGGAAACCAGTTCGTTTGTAAGCAGATACACCGCCCAATAATTGGGAAACCGGCGAAGAGTTAACTGTTCTGTGCATATGAAAGCTGTAAAGATACAAAAATATATGCAGCTAAATCTGCTGTGAGCATTCATTGAAACACCTGAAACTAGCAAAACTTTTAAAGCAGAGTTCATACTGGAATTTTGTCATGGAGGTAAGAGAGCATTTAATCTGAAGCAGAGTGCTCCTCCATGATTCTGCAGCCATACTGGTCGTCCTGGTCCCCATCAGCAGCCTTGTTCTCTTCGTCTTCATTCGGTCCGGCGTCCACCTGTAAATTGAAATGTCCTGAGGAGGAAGGGAAAGGGACAGAGGGCGCGCAGGAGGAAGGGGTGAAAGGAGCCGGGTTGGGGACAGAAGGGGGAGCGAATGCAGGAGCTGAGGGAGGCTGCAAGAAACTGGGGTGGGAGGCAGGAGGGAAGGGGAGCTCCTCGCTCAATGTAACAGTAAGGAAAACTGAGACAGGGTGGTCAAAAGCACGGTCAAAGCGCAATTCAGTATGCTGCGTGGCCTGTCTGAGGAAACTACCGCTCGGAGAAGGGGTGGAGGCGGCGACGACAGGCTGGGGAGGGAACGAAGGAGGAACAAGGGGCGGAGGGTCAGAACGGGGAGGCGCCATGTCAAGAAAATCAGGGCGAGGACCAGGAGGGCCCGAAGATGAAAGAGCAGGACGTCTAGCAGAAGGCTCCAGAGTTCTATCGACATGGTGGCTGAGGGGAGGGCGCTCGCCCAGGGATCTCCCCCGAGAAGCCCCCTTTCTACAAGCCATTCGCTGCCTCAATCTGGGCATGGTGAAAACCTCGGAAGAGTTCGTCCAGCCTCTGGAGGGAGCAGCAACTAAAACAGAAGAATTATCAAACGAAACCGGAAAACCATGAGAATTCAAATGAAACGGGCAGAGGTTACTGTGAGAGAGATGGAGTCCTGGAGCGATTTCCAAGCAGCTGTACAGTGCACTCCGTCGCCCCGTATTTGTTCGCTCCCCGCCTGTAGAAGCACCTCCTGGGCAGAGCGAGTTCAGAGGCAACGGAGGGCGGTGGCCATCACTGGAGCAAACGGGAGAAGCTGAGCGATCCTGCGCCATATGAAGGAGAGTGCACAGACCAATGCACAAGTAATGGCGGCGAACCGGAGTGAATGCACAACGCAGCTGGGCAATTAACATTGCATTTAAGTTGCCATGGGGGGCCATGTGGCCACCCCATGTGGGTTGCGTTGGGATTGTAGCCGGGCCCGTAGGCCTCATCTCTCTGCTAGACATCCGCATCCGGAGGCTCATGATAGCTTGTTGGAAATCTCTGAGTGTCTAATTTCCGGCGCAACTGAAATTTCTTCAATCCGATACCCAGAAGTCCTCCAAATCTGCACCTGTGTGTAAAAAGCCGTAAATTGCGTCGATGATCGCGTAGTGTGTGAAAATGCGAGCTTCCGCCGTTTTGAGGGGGAAAATGATCTACAAATATTCTGAAAATCGCTGAGGGCATTCTCATGAAATTATGGCATTCAATGATACCATTCTCCTCCCTTGAAGAATTCTCAAAATGAAATGGCGAATTTATGAGTTTTTAACCAAAAACCCAAAAATGCCAAAAAACCAAAAACTGTCAAAATGGGCCCAAAATTGGGGTGCATGACCCTCAAGGGTCCTTAGCAACATGTTTCGAAGCTGAAGCCAAAATTTCAATTGCTGATGTGCCTTTCTTCTCTTTCCGTGCCTGGCGCTTCCCCTTTGCTTCCTTCAGTTTCTCTTGGGTGGCCTTTAGCTTGCGCCGGGCAAACTGATTTAGCTTCTGATAGTGTTTTGTCATCTTCCTTTGTAGCTCCAGGTCTCTGTTTTCCTTCTCAAGCTTAATCTCCAAATTTTTATTGGCTCTTTCTAGCAATGCCTCCTTATTCACTTCAATTTCTTGCTCAAGTAGTGCAGTGAGGGGAAAGGATTGAAGATGGGCCTGTTCTTCTTCCTTTTGCTTTTCTAGGGCTCTTTTAAGCCCTGTGGTTCTAGGCCTCTTCCGCCTAGGCTGGTCTTCTTCTTCATCTTCATCAAACTCACCGATGAGCTCCTCCGTCCCTACACTGCTTTAAAGGGCCTCATTCATGTATTTGATTGCTTGTGCCTCATACGCTCATATGGACACTCATTCGTTTATTTTGGATTCCCCAAAAAAAATGATTGAAGGTTCTCATTCTAATGGAAGGTCATTCTCCAATGCTTCAATTTGACCCTCTCGATGGATTAGAAGGTTTTCAAGAATGTGGGTTTCATTATCGCTGTCATCACTTTGGATTGGAATGACAGCCAATGCACCTCCATGTTATTGACTTTCTCCTAACTTGCCTTTCCCTTTGCCCTTGAAAGCTAACCTTGCACTCTTCCTTTTTGGCATGCTAGTGGGAGACCTCTTTGGCGATTTCATTTTGTTAGGGAAAACTCTTGTCACTTTTGGAGTGGCAGCCTTAGGCCCTTTCTTTCTTGCTGTGTTGGGCTTTGTCTTTTTAGGAGAAGGAGGCACAATTGCTTTGCCCTTGTCATCTTCTTGAAACTGCTGCTCTCCTTGAGGCTGTTGTGTGTCTTCTTTAGGTTGCTTCTGCTCTTCAATGTCATGATACTGATTTGTCTCAAATTATTGTTGCCCTTGATCATCAACATCATGCTGCTGCTATGCTTGGAATTATTGTTCATCTTGTGGCTCAAGCTGCTGCTCAAATTTCTGCCCAAATTGTTGTTCATGACCTTCAATATCAAGCTGTTGCTCTTCCTCTTGTCCCTGCTGTTCATTTTCACTGAGATGCTGCTGTTCAGCACCTTTTTCTTCTTGCTCCTGCTGTTGCTCTTCATCTACAATTTTCTGCTCTTCACCTATCTCTTCTTTCTGTTCAAATTGTTGCTCCTGTTCACCAACATCAAGCTGCTGGTGTGTTTCCACCTCATGCTCACTGTGTGGCTCAATCTGCTGTCCCTGATCATCAAAATCATGCTGCTGGTCTTCATCAGTTTCTTCATGTTTCTCCTCTTCCTCCTCTACCTGTTCATGTCCTTCATCTTCATGATGTCCTGACTCTTCTGTAGGAAACTTGAGCCTTCTAGGAGTAGGCCTGCTGGACAAAGGTACAGGGTGATGAACAGGCTGGGTGGGAGATATATGGACAGGAGGAATAGTAGAGAAATCTGGGTGGCTGATAAAAACATCCCATGGAACCTCTTTCTTCTCTAGCTAGTGTAGGATGATAATTTTGATCAGAGAATGATGGAAAATGGAGGCTATTTGCAGAGATGGAGTCCTCTTCTGGACTGTGGATGCCATCTTCTCGATGCTCTTGTATAAATAGTAAGGGATATTTAGCTGCCTAGTTCTAGTGAAATGCATCAATAGTCAGACATGGTAGGCATAAACTCGAGTAAATCTCCCTTCACAAGTAAAATAACTCATTATGACCTTCATTAGAGGAGCAAAGTTGTCAAGAAGATAAGAAAAAGGAAAAATAGCAGTGCAAGTATCTCTATGCTCGAGCTTGATGAAAGCCTTGTAATCATCCAAGTCAAGATGGGTCTGTTTGAACCATTTCTTGCCATGATATGGAATTTTGGTGGCTTTGGACACTAACCTCAGGGAAAAAAATTGAAATCAAGGTCGCTACCCGGAAATGCTTCGTTTTGGAACCTCAAAGGCGCATAGGTGTGTCAAGGGCGAGAAACTTTTGACCTCCTGTACTTTCTAGCAGAAATCTAAACAACCTACCTCATGAAAGTTGAAGAGGATGGATGGATGCGCATTGACCTCCTCTGTAGATATTGGCTCATATATTTTATGTAAACCACTTTTGCTGTCTTGCCTGGGCGGCATTTTGGGCTAAATAAGCTCTTGAAGCACCAAACAGTCTTACTGCCTTTAAACTGCTTTCTTGGAACCAAACCCTGTCTATTCACTATTTAGATAGGGAAACAATGTCTTTGAATGACTTCAAAAAGTTTCCTCACAATACAAAACCCCTTCTCCCTTAAAAAGTGGCCTTTTCACCTTTAATACGTATCTCAGCCAGCAGACCTCTTAACAAGAGACAATACAGTGAAATGTAGACAGACTGTTGGGTGAAATTGCTGGGTATAATGTAAAAATCACCTTGCTCTTGTGAAGTTTGGAGGTCAACAACCCATTTTTATCTTTGACCAAAGTAAACTTCCTAACTCCACCATCCTGTCCCTGTCTAGTGTGTCAATTAATCAACACAGTTCACACCATATACAGTCAATCTTGAGTGTAGTCATATAGTCAATTTCACAGTTATGGAACAAAGGTGACAGATTTAAAAATGCTCCAAAAGTTTCAACAGAGGCTGTAGGAGCTTATTCCTTTCAAAAGCCAAGACTCCCCTTTCAATATAGAATACCAGTCCTCCTTAGAAGAATGCCTTTATAACCTCTGAAAATCAACTTGACAGTGAGCTTTGAAGAACAAAAGGGACAATTAAAAGTGTACACAGTGCAACTGTCTTTCTCTGTGGGTGATGGGGTAACCTTGCCCTTTGGTATCTTGAAGAATAAAACACACCTTTGTTCTTTGATATGTAAAGGTGAAAACACACAGCTCTTAGTTCAACACATATATTTTCCTTGTAAGCACCTTTATTAGTATGCCCATCACTCCAGCACAGCTTTGATCAATGGATACTTTCACAGCACAAACATAGTTTACAGATATGATGACAGGGTTTGAAAATTTTTGTAGGCTGTGGTAACAAGACTTATGGCAGTTCAATGTCGAAAAGCTCCTCTTTGACCAAAACCTTAACCCTAATATGCAGCTCAACAGGCATATGAAGATATATAAACTCAGTAGTGGTGACTTGTCAAGATTTGTAACAAAGCTTTCAGTTAGGGGAGATATGGTGAGTTTTTAAACATAGAACCTATCTCTTTGACTCACACTGGAACGTTCAACCTTTACCCTTGTTTGGCCTTGAAAAACACAGTGATTCTTCCACCCTACAGATTTTTAAAATGTCAAAGATGCACGTGGAGTACCTTGAGATTTGAATGGCAATGCTTGGCTGATCATTTGAGTGGATTTGGAGCACCTTTGGAGGCATTTGAGATCATCAAAAGACATGCGGCATGTTCATATGTAAGAGCGCTGCGCAAATTTGTGCCGTCGGGTCACTGTCGGGCCGACAGGACCGGCACTGCACAGGCGCGCCACGTGCATGTACAAGCGAGCTGCGCGGTAGTTATCTGCCTGTGCAAATTTTCTTCTGAGCGCACCATGCGCTATTCCAGGCGCGCCACGCAGTGAAACCTGGAAAAACTTGTGAAAATTCCCAAATTTTCTCATCTTCAGTCCTGTGAATGGCAAGATTGGAATGATATTTTGTGCTTGTTGAGAGATTTAAAAGGAAGTCCAAAGGTCTTTATTCCTTTGAATGAAAAATAACCAATCATTGTCGACATGAATTTCGTGAGGGTTTTTTGGGAAAACACTCCTTTTCAAAAGCTTTTCTTTTGTCCATTCGAAATAAAACAAGGTGACCTTGAATGTGTTAATAAGGGTTCACATTTGGAAACTGTGAGTAATATAAGAAGGTTGTGTATCTTACTCGAGCAGTAGCAATGGTTATGACCCTTTCCTAGGGTTAATGTTATTCATTTTATTTGCACATTTGAACAGTGCCTTCTATCACTGCTAACCTTTCCAACATAGCAAGCAAAACCCAGAAATACACTAACAATTTATGAAACATCCTTTGCCATCCTACAAGGGGGAAAATTTACCTCTTTGAACCTGAAAATAATAGTGTATGCTCTAGATGTTCTAGTGGTGATAATACTTACTGTGAAACTGATTTTTTTATCAAGTGTCCTTTAACACATTTTCTGACTGTGGGTACAGAAAGGGGTTGCATTTATTCCAGCGCTTTCTTCTTAGTCTATTTCAAAAGAGATCTCTTCAATCACTTTTCCCTTACTCAATTTGCATTGATATGGTGCCATCGACTTTTAAAAGTGAACATGCCTATATAAGTTTTAGGATCATTCTCTAAAAGTTGAAAATATGTCAAAGTGCTTCCTTGTATGTTATGAACCTGTAAACTTACTTGTAGGATCCTTTGCTGCAGTTTGAACTGTTGCCTCAAATATCTTTTATACTTTCTGATTCTTGAATGGAATACTTGTCTTTGACATTTGAAGGGAGATGGCTTACCCCTTTTTAACTTGGTTTGACAAACTCTGTCTCTAAGCGCTTCATCAATTTTTTCCACTGTAGGTGTCAAAATTTGCTGCTGCATCTGAAGGCTACATTTGTCTTTGTGGTGGAGTGTAGATCAGAACACCATGAACTTGCACTGGTGCTTTGAATGATAGCAAGATGTCACATGTTTGGGACTGTGTACTACTTGCCTGCCTTTTCTTTATGTTCATCCAGAAACCACGAACTGCATTTCTCATTTCAACAGAAACACAAGAACACACATAGGTCTTTTAACTGAAGTATTTTCCTGCTCAAGACTGATTTGAGCTATTCATATTTAACACCCCTGTAGAGATATTTGTTATGAAAACTTTGATTAAAGGAGTCCTTTTTGATGTGCCATGATGATGACTAAAACTTCAAATGATCCTCTTCCTTAGGACACAAGACCAAAAACTCTGCTTTCTTTTTTCTTGCACATTTCAGATCTTAGCCTTGTTTTGGTCATCACTTTCACTCAGAAACCTAGAGTCACTGTTTTACTGTCTAGTAAAAAACAAACTTGTGCTTATAGTAAGTTTCGCAATCCTTGAAGTCAATATTGGCCATCGCCCTCTGCTTGTAGATGAAGGAGGCGCCTTAACCCTCTGCTTGTAGATGAAGGAGGTTCTTGGCCATGACAAATTACTAGTTTGTTTGACAGTGGTGTCTTTCTTCTACTGTGATTTCATGCTGAATGGAAGCTGCAAGGTCTTGATGAGTAACTCCTTACCCTGCATATGTATCTCAGGCTCATGTTGACATTGAGAAGCAACTGTTCTTCTAAATGTGTATTCAAGAATTTTCTCCTGAGATGAAGATATACTTCCTGTCTTTGTAAAATCCATAAAACACTGTAAAACACCTAATAATCAGCTTGAGACTGTGGTCTATGCAGTGCTGAGACTTAGGGGTGTGTAAGTGGTGTGACTTAGGGCTGTGATCATTTTCATTTGCAGAGTGGGAGGTCTGTCATGATTGGTCTATATCAGATGGAGGTTTTTTGGCCTTTAGATGGTTGTCAAGGGTAAAATGCCTTAAAGCGCCACTTCCTAACTTAGCGGAGGCTTTTGAAACAGAAATTGGATTGTCCTTTTAGAGCTGATGGGTAGACCAGTAGGGATAAAGCTAGATAGGATAGTGATAATGAGTTTTAACCTTGACATGGGCGGACTGAAAAGCAGGAGGGCGAAAAAGTTTTATGAGGGTTTTCTAGATGACAAATTGACATATGGAGATCGGCTTCTAGAAAACTCAGCTATGGGTCTAGTCATCACTAACAAGTGAAAAATACTGATGACTAATAGTGGCTCCATTTGGGGAGGGCAGCTCCTCGTCAGGAGGTGTCCAGAATTCAGGTCTTTGGCTTATGAAGACCAGTTTCTTACCCATTGGCGCAAAATTTCACCCTTCTTTGATGCTATTTCTGAAAAGTGACAGCATGGTTAACATCAATGATATTTCTACCTACCCCACTATCTTTCCTAACATTTTTTCTTCTCTTTGGCGCATTTGAACTAGCAGCCTTTTGACAATGTATATTTTTCTTTTTGCGAAATGAACCTATCTACTTCTACTCTTATATCTGCCGGGAGTTCAGATTAAACTGATGAACTCCTTCATTACTCTACCTATGCTAGATCAACTGTCAAGATTAAGCAGTTTGACAGGATTTTGTTCTCTAATCTAAAACATGAAATTTAAAATGATTAAATCAGGATTAGACAGTCTGATTTGTCATGCATTTGTGGCATAAAAGACAAGCTGCACACAAATATTATTTTGCATAAAGGAAATTTAGAAAAAGCGGGGTTAAGATGTACAATGTATTTTTCATCCCTCGCTTCTCTCTTTGGTTCTGTTTTAGGCATGTGGAACCAGAATCTCTCCCTAATCTAAACTCTGTAATAAGTCAATCTTACACAATGTTGACTATCTTTTGCACTCACTAACTTATCAGCAAATAAATTTAAACATGCTCAGCTATGATTAGGCTAGATAGTTGAACAAGACATTGAAGTACTAGTAGCAGCATTTAGACTTGCTCGCTTTCCGAAAGACTATTTTTTGGAACATGGGGCTTTGTTCTATCTTCACTCGCCCTCTTTTCTAACTTTTACTGTTTTTTGACTTTTCTATTTTTTATATTTCAAACAGTGGTATGTACAATGAATGAAAGTGTTTCAAACTTAGAAATCTTGGAAATGACGAAACTTAAGCATCTTATCCTCATAAGGATCTCCTCTCACCCTTGGCCCACTCAACTCCTGAAAAGAGAAATTTGGAAAGTTTTCTCTCTCTAACATGACATAGGGATTCATGCAAGAATCTCTGAACAGACTGGTATCTTCTCGCTGTACCTCTTTGAATATCTGATTTCCACTCCTTTCCTTTCTGTACATCTTCCTTAAGTAATGCATGTACTCTTGGTCATTCTGGAAATAGATAATGATATCGTCAAGGTATGCAAAAATGCAGAAATTTAAAACTGGGAACATGGCCTTCATGAACAGATTTTTGATATTGGGTGGTTTTGCAATTTTGATTTTGAAATTAGATCTACCTCCCGCAAACTGGAAAAAATATTTAAGCTGCTTACTTTGCAAGGGAATCTTTTGAACATGACCTGAAACATCATCTTGTGAAAACACATGATTAAAAGCACTTTTAATTGGTATATCATGGTCTTGGGTAGAAAAAACATAATTTCTGTTATAGGGATATGCCGTAGTATTTCTAAAATCGAAACAGACTCTATGACCAACTGTTTTATCCTTGATTATTATAGTTTGGTTCAGATTGTTATGTTTTCTCTTGTCAACGTTATTCTTTGTGGAAGAAAAAGTATCACAGCATTTTCCCTTGTTTTTCCTGTAGAAATTGGTATTCTGCATGAGATTTCTGATTTTAGCATTTCTGAATTCTTCATGAAAAGATAGAATACGAGCCAATTTCAGTAGCTTAGGTATGCTGGGACTGCATCTATCATTCTTGCTCATAAGAAATTTATCAGTCATCTTTTCTAGATTTTGAGCTGCTAAGGCTATAGTCAAAGTTTCATTTGCAATGGATGATCCATATGATGGTAAATCTTTGAGGTATGGTAGAAACATTAAACTCCCTTGCTCCCGGGTTCCGAACAGGTTTATGATGTGTAAGTCTTCTAAAGCCTTTACCCAGAAAAAATTTCCGCAGGTTACTGCTGGTGTTTGACTAGGGTTAGAGTAATTCACTTGATAGTACATAAGGGTTTGCGCTTATTGCTCTAATCCCACCTTAGAAGGGACATACTTACTTTCTTCATGACACAGTTGTTCATGATCATGGTAGTTTTGAGTGTCTAGTTCATCATAGAGCACTAGGGGAAGCTGATGTGGTGGATCTAAGTTTATTTCAGTCTCTTCTGACTCTTCCTCCATGTTTTCATCAATATGCATAATGAAAGAGTTCAGGTCGGAACGTAAGGAATACATTGGAATGTTGTCTAGCCTCTCTTGACTACTAATCATGTATTTCATGTGTGACTCTTGGTAGAGTATTCTTGTCTGGTCGAACACAGGAATGGTGGCGTATGACATGTCCAGTTGAATATTCCCTTGGAGTTTGGCTCCCCAAGATCTGGATAGAAGCATCCCGTACTTGGGAGGGATGTCTGCCACCACTATATCCATGATTAGATGTTTCGCAGGTATTTGGGCCAGACTAAAACAAAGGTCTTTGATCAAACCCAGGCATTTGACTCTACTCGAATCAAATGAATACAAGTCTTTGTATGGTCTTGTGATTTCCAGGCCTAGTCTTTCCATTACTACCTTCGGCATAAGATTATGCGAGGCGCCGGAGTCTAGCATGGCTTTGTGGAGGATTTGGTCGTGGATGTTTAGGCTAATGTAAAATGGAAGAGTAGTTCCTTCTTGGAATTTTCCCTCTATCTTCGGACCAAACAACACTTCAGGAGTGTCATCAGCCAGATTAACAGTGTTCGCATCATTTCCTAGATTTAGGATTTTTAACACTTGGGTTTTATAAGAGCTTTGGGCAATGAGTTCGGTAAGAGGCATGGTGATCTTGATCTTGGCGATTTTGCCTTCAAAGCTAAAAGGCAGCTGAAGTTTAGATATGTTTTTTTCAACTTTTTCAGCCACGACCTTCTCTAGGTTCTGAGTTTGTTGGCTTTGTTTCGGGATTTTGTTTGCCATAGTTGCTTCGGTAACTTTTGTGGAAGTACTCGGAGTAGCTGAGTCAGGACTAGTTTGGGTAACTTTAGCTTTATTTTGTTCAATCTTCTCGACCGTGATTTTGTTACTGTTAACTACTTTCCTAAGGATGGTATCAGGGGTTTTAGCAGTATCTGAGTTACCTTTCTTGGAATTATCTTGGTTTCTTTTGCTTCTAAGGTCATATTGCCGGTGAGCTTCTATTATGGCATTTTGAAAATCTATGGCAGGGTTGTCGAGATCTTCATAGTTGGCCTCATCCTGATTAGGGGAAAAGAACGCTTGTTCTTCTTTTGCGAGGTACACCTCACTCTCATTATAAGATCCTATGAGGTTTAAATGATGTTGATCAAGGGGTTTTGTATCCCTGTCATCTTCTTCCACATAATTTTCATTAAATGGTGGCCTAATTTGTTGGTCATTTTCCCTTGGTCTGTTTTGGGGCTGCTCCCTCCTAAAGTTTTGGTTTCGGTTTCTGTTTGGAGGGTTTGGTTAGTTGTCCCTAACAGGAGCTTTTTCATTTATCCTTTCCCACATTTTGGCCATGGTTTTGACTAAATCATCTATTCTAGGATCTAGGGAAGGCGATGAAGTGGAGACCTCGTCTTTATATGTGACCTTTCTTTCTGATCTAGTCCTAGCCCTTTTTTCTGCTAAGTTGGCATCTGCTTTTATGGCTATTTGTTGGATTTCTTCTAAGGTAGGAGGATCTTTGTCTCTCAGATGATATGTCATGTCTGGATCGAAACCCTCGGGAAATTTTTCCAAGGCTAAACCAAGTGGGGGTTTGAAATGAGGTGGGAGGGAGTTATACACACTGTTGAACCTAGTGCAGTAAGCCTGGACACTTTCCCCATTTTCTCGTTTTAGGTTGTTATATTCTGATAGGATTTGAATAGGGTTCCTTCGGACTTCCTACCTATTTATGAAGATTTGATGTTGTTCTGGGATGTTGTGGATGCTGTTTGGAGTCAAGATTTTCAACCATGTTTTGGGTTCACCACCCAGGCTTTGGGCGAATATTCTCATTCTGATGGTCTCGTCTTGTACCTCCAGGTATTCATAAGCATCACTCATCCTACTTATATGCTGTTGAGGTGTGGTGGTGTCTTCCCCGGTAAAGTGTGGGATTTTGTCTTGATATTTATTTGGGAGAGGAGCCAAAGGCGGTGGCAACACCAAAGGTGTGTACCAGGCTGCCATGACGGGAGCTAATGGATGATGTACAAGATGAGGACTAGTGGGATGAGCTGAGGTGGTTTGAATAGTGGTGGTTTGGACAAGTGTGGCTGATGAACTTGGAATAGTGATCTGGTTTTGGGCAGATCTGGGATGGTAGGAGCCAAAGTGATGGAGAAGCTGAAAATCGGGGGGTGTGGAAGGTGAAGCTTCTATACTAGGACTCTGTGGTGGGTCTAGGGGTTCAGGATCGTCAAAGTTTATCTTACTATGAGACCTGCTTCTGAAAAGAGTTTTTGATGAATCTAATTCAAAAGGTGAATCTGGTAGGATAGTGAGATGCTCAGGTACTGATCTTGTTTTACAGATGGATCTACCAGTATCTAGATGGTAAATTTCGGAAGCTTGCCATAGAATCTTCTCTGGGTCATCTACTATGATAGGGGGATTTGGGTATGGATGAGATCTGGTGTTGATTCTTTGTGAAGCCATATTTTGGATCTAGAGCTCAGAGAGAACAGTATTGGTGAATGTTTTGGATAGATGGTCTCTCTAGAGTTCTACTGAGGTGAAGGATGGTTAAAATAAAAGAGATGAACTAGTGGAGTCGTCAGGTGGAATTGGGTTGTTTTTGTGAAGATAGCTATGGTCCACCACCGGTAACTAATCTGGAAATGTTTTGGATTTTCTGAGTTTTATGTGAAATCTATGGTTTAAATTATTCTAAATTTGTTTCAACACTTTGCTAGGGTGGCGATAACAAAAAGAGTTTACTCTAAATGAGTCTATGGACTGCTTGCTTGTTTAAGTATCTAAAGGACTAAAGAGTCTATAATAATTTGCTAGACTGTCATGCACTCAATGTCCCACCATCTCCCGCTATGTTAGTGAGCGATGGGATAGGTTGATAGGATAGTAACCTAGAGTTTGGTAAAATAGTAAGGCCTACTAGAGGCTAGTGGAGTCGCCAGGTGGATTTTTAGTTGTTTCAAGGTATATTTGTATGGTCCACCACCAATACTATCAAAAACCAATCTAAGGGAGTTTTTGTGGTTTTTTCTGAGTTTTATGTGTTTCTAAGGTTTAAAAGAGTTTCCTATAACTGACTCATCATTTTTCTAGGATGGTGAAGGAGCTATTTTCTACTCTTCGGACAACACTTAAGTTTTCTAAGTTTGAATGAGACTTCGAGAGTTACTAAGGAGTACTTAGATTGTCACTAACTCAGAAGGTCCCACCGTGATCGCCATTATGTTAGTGAGCGGTGGGATAAGTCAACAAGCTAGTATTTTCAAAGGTTTCTTAAGGTAAAGGGAATCTAAGTTTGTTTATCACTCAGAGTCCCACCGTGATCGCCATTATGTTAGTGAGCGGTGGGCTAAGTCAGCCAGACAATATTCTCAAAAGTCTCTAAAGATTAGGGAATCTAAGTTTGTTTAATACTCAGAGTCCCACCGTGATCACCATTATGTTAAGGTGGCGATGAGGTGGCTCAATAGGCAGGTATTCTAGAGTTTGGTAAAATAAGAAGGCCTACTGGAGGCTAGTGGAGTCGCCAGGTGGATTTTTAGTTGTTTTGAGGTATATGTGTATGGTCCACTACCAATACTTGACAAAAACCAATCTAGGGAGGTTATTTTGCGGTTTTTTGAGTTTTTATGTAATCCTAAGGTTTGGAAGAGTGTCCTATAGCTGAGTCATCATTTTTCTAGGATGGTGAGACAACCGGATTCTACTCTTCTAAGTTTGACTGAGATTTTGAGAATTCCTAAGGGATACCTAGGATGTTTTGACTCAAAGTCCCACCGTGATCGCCATTATGTTAGGGTCCCGTGATTTGGCTGATTGGCAAGCCAAATGATAGTGTAACATCAAACAAAGCTTTGGAGCCCAAGGACTTAGCCTTCCTGGACTCAGAGAGGGCTCTCTCTATATGCGTAAGGGATATCTATGTGTTTGTTTATTGTGTTCTGATTTTAGGCTAGTTATGAAGTATGTTTTTTGGTTTTGGTTTTTTAAGTTGTGAGGGATGAAACTGATCAATGATATAAAATAGATAACAAGATGTAGATTAACTGGGCTATGGGGTCAAAAGGTCAAGAAAGCTATTAGATGACGATACAAGGCTGTTGAAGGGCCGATTTGATTCAAGGTAGAAAGGATCTTTGGGCAAAATGGAGTAAATGGACATCAAGTTTGTGAACAAAAAAGAGTTTCAAGCATCACTGGTTCAATAGATAACATAAACATGGCAGGGAAAACCATTAATCATGCAAAATGTAACTATAAACTAATCAATACATAGAAACAAACATTCAAGCCATGCATAGAAGTATAAGACCCTCTAACTTTGGGAAATGGCTATCAGACTTTGGGGAAAACACTTAAGGAAGACAAACAACTCAAAACACTATGCCGGAATGCCTAAACATAGTACTTCAAGTTATTGGGCACTTTGAACAACAAGATTTTCATAGTTTTAGGCAAAGGGCTAGATCGAAACTAGGCCTCCTTGGTTCAAACAAAATGATAATCTAATTAGTCAAAGAGAAGTTTCATGGATGGAACTATAGCTAGCCATAGGTAAGAAGGGCATACCATAAGTCCTTAGCATGTATAGAACTATGAATGAAACAAGCAACAATATCCTCAAGTTGTTAAAGAGCAATTAAGAATTCTTTAATGCAACTAAAGAAGAAGAAAACATGAAGGCTATGAAGATTCAGGAAATTTGAGGTGCCTCCATGGGCATATCTCAAATTTGTTCTCTACTGATCTATAGCAAGCAAGAAACATGTATCATGAATGAAAACTAGAAGACAACAACAAAGTAAGAGACACTATACCATTCTACCATGTCATGGAATCCATCAACAATCCTTCATCATCCATCCAAGAACATTCAAGAGGCAATCCAAAAGCATAACACAATTATTTTCTCCAAAGCTCATATGACCATATATTGCTTCTCTTCTCAAGTTTAGCCTTGTTTACAATGAGATCCTTTGGAATAAATAGGCTCAAGTGAGGAAAACCTCATGGTTCAACTTCCATCCTCATTGGCCTAATCAAAATATCTAAACTTGTCCTTGAGGCTTTGCAAAGCCCAAGGCACAAAAATATCTCATAAAATATCTAAAAATTTCTAAAAAGGGGAATTTAATTGACTTTTCATCATTTTCCAAGTGTAAAAATAGCTAAACGCACATTTGGAAAAAAAGCAGATTTTAGAGGTTCAAAAATTACAAAAATATTTCAAATTTACATCAGAAAAAGGTCCCCTGATTTTCCGTAAACATTTGGCAGCCTTCCTGATGTCGAAACGAGGCTCATGATAGCGTGTTGGAAAGCTCTGAGTGTCTACTTTCTGGTGCAACTGAAATTTCTTCAATCCGATACCCAGAAGTCCTCCAAATCTGCACCTGTGTGTAAAAAGCCAGAAAATTACAGTCTGCTGATAGACCAGGCAAAGTGTGCAAAATGCGAGCCTTTTTCACTGTTTTGAAGGGGAAAATGATCTCCAAATGCTCTGAAAATCGTTGAGGACATGTTCATGAAATTATGGCATCTGATGGTACCATTCTCCTCCCTTGACGAATCCTCAAAATGAAATGGCGAATTTATGAGTTTTTGACCAAAAACCCAAAAATGCCAAAAAACCAAAAATTGTCAAAATGAGCTCAAAATTGGGGTGCATGACCCTCAAGGGTCCTTGGCAACATGTTCCGAAGTTGAATCCAAAATTTCAAGTGCTGATATGCCTTTCTTCTCTTTCCATGTCGGGCGCTTCCTCTTTTCTTCCTTCAGTTTCTCTTGGGTGGCCTTTAGCTTGCGCCGGGCAAACTGATTCAACTTTTGATAGTGCTGTGTCATCTTCCTTTGCAGCTCCAGGTCTCTTTTTTCCTTTTCAAGCTTCATCTCCAAGTGTTTATTGGCTCTTTTTAGCCATTCCTCCTTATTTTCTTCAATTTCTTGCTCAAGTAGTGCAGTGAGGGGAAAGGATTGAAGATGGGCCTGTTCTTCTTCCCTTTGATTTTCCAGGGCTCTTTTAAGCCCTATGGTTCTAGGCCTCTTCCGCCTACGCTGGTCTTCTTCTTCATCTTCATCAAACTCACCCATGAGCTCCTCTATCCTTACTTGTGCTTTAGTAGCCTCATTCTTGTATTTGATTGCTCGTGCCTCATGGACAACCATATGGACACTCATTTGTTTATTTTGGATCTCCAAGAAATGATTGAAGTTCTTTGCTCGATGAAGGTCATTCTCCAATGCTTCGATTTGACCCTCTCGATGGATTAGAAGGTTTTCAAGAATGCGGGCTTCATTATCACTGTCATCACTTTGGATTGGAATGACAGCCAATGCACCTCCCTGTTCTTGACTTTCTCCTATCTTGCCTTTTCCTTTGCCTTTGAAAGCTAACCTTGCACTCTTCCTTCTTGGCATGCTAGTGGGAGACCTCTTTGGCGATTTTATTTTGCTAGGGACAACTCTTGTTACTTTTGGAGTGGCAGCCTTAGGCCCTTTCTTTCTTGCTGTGCTGGGCTTTGTCTTTTTAGGAGAGGGAGGCACAATTGCTTTGCCTTTGTCATCTTCTTGAACTGTTGCTCTCCTTGAGGCTACTGTGTGTCTTCTTTAGGTTGCTTCTGCTCTTCAATGTCATGATGTTGATCTGTCTCAAATTCTTGTTGCCCTTGGTCATCAACATTATGCTGCTGCTGTGCTTGGATTTCTTGTTCATTTTGTGGCTCAAGCTACTGCTCAAATTCCTGCCCAAACTGTTGGTCATGACCTTCAATATCAAGCTGTTGCTCTTCCTCTTGTCTCTGTTGTTCATTTTCACTGAGATGCTGCTGTTCAGCACTCTTTTCCTCTTGCTCCTGCTGCTGCTCTTTATCTTCAATTTGCTGCTTTTCATCCATTTCTTCTTGCTGTTCAAACTGCTGCCCTGTTCACCAACATCAAGCTGCTGGTGTGTTTCAATTTCATGCTCACTTTGTGGCTCAAGCTGCTGCCCCTAACCATCAAAATCATGCTGCTGGTCTTCATCAGTTTCTTCATGTTTGTCCTCTTCTTTTTCTACCTGTTCATGTCCTTCTTCTTCATGTTGTCCTGACTGTTATGTAGTAATCTTGAGCCTTCTAGGAGTAGGCCTGCTGGACAAAGGTACAGGGCGATGAATAGGCTAGGTTGGAGATATATGGACAGGAGGAACAGTAGAGAAATCTAGGTGACTAATAAAAACATCCCATGGAACCTCTTTCTTCTCTAGCTGGTGTAGGATGATAATTTTGATCAGAGAATGATGGAAAAGGGAAGCTATTTGCAGAGATGGAGTCTTCTTCTGGACTGTGGATGCCATCTTCTCGATGCTTTTGTATAAAAAGTAAGGGAGATTTAGCTGCCTAGTTCTAGTGAAATGCATCAATAGTCGGACATGGTAGGCATAAACTCGAGTAAATATCCCTTCACAAGTAAAATAATTCATTATGACCTTCATTAGAGGAGCATAGCTGTCAAGAAGATAAGAGAAAGGAAAAATAATAGTGCAAGTATCTCTATGCTCGAGCTTGATGTAAGGCTTGTAGTCATCCAAGTCTAGATGGGTCTGTTTGAACAATTTCTCGCCATGATATGGAATTTTGGTGGCTTTAGACACTGACCTCGGGGAAAACTTGAAATTAAGGTCTGCTACCTAGAAATGCTTGCTTTGGAACCTCAGGGCGCATAGGTGTGTCAAGGGCGAGAAAATTTTGACCTCCTGTACTTTCTGGCAGAAATCTAAACAACCTACCTCATGAAAGTTGAAGAGGATGTATGGATGTGCATAGACCTCCTCTGTAGAGATTGGCTCATATATTTTATGTAAACCACTTCTGCTGTCTTGCCTGGGTAGCATTTTGGGCTAAATAAGCTCTTGAAGCACCAAACAGTCTTACTGCCTTTAAACTGCCTTCTTGGAACCAAACCCTGTCTATTCACTGTTTAGATATGGAAACAATGTCTTTGAATGACTTCAAAAAGTTTCCTCACAATACAAAACCCCTGCTCCCTTAAAAAGTGGCCTTTTCACCTTTAATATGTATCTCATCCAACAAACCTCTTAACAAGAGACAATATAGTGAAATGGAGACAGACTGTTAGGTGAAATTGCTGGGTATAATGTAAAAATCACCTTGCTCTTGTGAATTTTGGAGGTCAACAACCCATTTTTATCTTTGAACAAAGTAAACTTCCTAACTCCACCATCCTGTCCCTGTCTAGTGTGTCAATTAATCAACACAGTTCACACCATATATAGTCAATCTTGAGTGTAGTCATATAGTCAATTTCACAGTTATGGAACAAAGGTGACAGAGTTAAAAATGCTCCAAAATTTTCAACAGAAGCTGTAGGAGCTTATTCCTTTCAAAAGCCAAGACTCCCCTTTCAATATAGAATACCAGTCCTCCTTAGAAGAATGCCTCTATAACCTCTGAAAATCAACTTGACATTGAGCTTTGAAGAACAAAAGGGACAATTAAAAGTGTACACAATGCAACTGTCTTTCTCTGTGGGTGATGGGGTAACCTTGCCCTTTGGTATCTTGAAGAATAAAACACACCTTTGTTCTTTGATATGTAAAGGTGAAAACACACAACTCTTAGTTCAACACATCTCTTTTCCTTGTAAGCACCTTTATTAGTATGCCCACCACTCCAGCACAGCTTTGATCAATGGATACTTTCATAGCACAAACACAGTTTACAGATATGATGATAGGGTTTGAAAAGTTTTGTAGGCTGTGGTAATAAGACTTATGGCAGTTCAATGTTGAAAAGCTCCTCTTTGACCAAAACCTTAACCCTAATATGCAGCTCAACAGGCATATGAAGATATATAAACTCAGCAGTGGTGACTTGTCAAGATTTGTAACAAAGCTTTCAGTTAAGGGAGATATGGTGAGTTTTTAAACATAGAACCTATCTCTTTGACTCACACCGGAACGTTCAACCTTTACCCTTGTTTGGCCTTGAAAAACACAGTGATTCTTCCACCTTACAGATTTTTAAAATGTCAAAGATGCACGTGGAGTACCTTGAGATTTTAATGGCAATGCTTGGCTGATCGTTTGAGTGGATTTGGAGCACCTTTGGAGGCGTTTGATATCATCAAAAGACGCGCGGCATGTTCATATGGAAGAGCGCCGCGCAAATTTTTGCCGTCGGGTCACTGTCAGGCTGACAGGACCACTGCACAGGCGCGCCACACGGTAGTTATCTTCCTGCGCAAATTTTCTTCTGAGCGCGCCGCGCGCTATTCCAGGCGCGCCGCATAGTGAAACTTGGAAAAACTTGCGAAAATTCCCAAATTTTCTCGTCTTCAGTCTTGTGAAAGCAAGAGTGGAATGATATTTCGTGCTTGTTGAGAGATTTAAAAGGAAGTCCAATGGTCTTTAATCCTTTGAATGAAAAATAACCAATCATTGTCGACATGAATTTGTGAGGGTTTTTTTGGGAAAACACTCCTTTTCAAAAACATTTCTTTTGTCCATTCGAAATAAAACAAGGTGACCTTGAATTTGTTAATAAGGGTTCACATTTGGAAACTGTGAGTAATATAAGAAGGTTGTGTATCTTACTCGAGCAGTAGCAATGGTTATAACCCTTTCCTAGGGTTAATGCTATTCATTTTATTTGCACATTTTAATAGTGCCTTCTATCACTGCTAACCTTTCCAACATAGCAAGCAAAACCCATAAATACACTAACAATTTATGAAACATCCTTTGCCATCCTGAAAGGGGGAAAATTTACCTCTTTGAACCTGAAAATAATAGTGTATGCTCTGGATGTTCTGGTGGTGATAATACTTACTGTGAAACTGATTTGTTTATCAAGTGTACTTTAACACATTTTCTTACTGTGGGTACAAAAAGTGGTTGCATTTATTCCGGCGCTTTCTTCTTAGTCTATTTCAAAAGAGATCTCTTCAATCACTTTTCCCTTACTCAATTTGCATTGATATGGTGCCATCAACTTTTAAAAGTGAACATGCCTATATAAGTTTTAGGATCATTCTCCAAAAGCCGAAAATATGTCAAAGTGCTTCCTTGTATGTTATGAACCTGTAAACTTACTTGTAGGATCCTTTACTGCAGAAGAATTTGATCTGTTGCCTCAAATATCTTTTATACTTTCTGATTCTTGAATGGCATACTTGTCTTTGACATTTGAAGGGAGATGGCTTACCCCTTTTTAACTTGGTTTGACAAACTCTGCCTCTAAGCGCTTCATCAATTTTTTCCACTGTAGGTGTCAAAATTTGCTGCTGCATCTGAAGGCTACATTTGTCTTTGTGGTGGAGTGTAGATCACAACACCATGAACTTGCACTGTCGCTTTGAATGATAGCAAGATGTGACATGTTTGGGACTGTGTACTACTTGCCTGCCTTTTCTTTATGTTCATCCAGAAACCACGAACTGTATTTCTCATTTCAACAAAAACAAAAGAACACACAGAGGTCTTTTTACTGAAGTATTTTCCTGCTCAAGACTGATTTGAGCTGTTCATATTTAACACCCCTGCAGAGATATTTGTTATGATAGCTTTGATTAAAGGAGTCCTTTTTGATGCGCCATGATGATGACTGAAGCTTCAAATGATCCTCTTCCTTAGGAAACAAGACCAAAAACTCTGATTTCTTTTGTCTTGCACATTTCAGATCTTAGCCCTGTTTTGATCATCACTTTCACTCAGAAACCTAGAGTCACTGTTTTACTATCTAGTAAAAAAAAAACTTGTGCTTATAGTAAGTTTCGCAATCCTTGAAGTCAATATTGGCCATCGCCCTCTGCTTGTAGATGAAGGAGGCGCCTTAACCCTCTGCTTGTAGATGAAGGAGGTTCTTGGCCATGACAAATTACTAGTCTGTTTGACAGTGGTGTCTTTCTTCTACTATGATTTCATGCTAAATGGAAGCTGCAAGGTCTTGATGAGTAACTCCTTACCCTGCATATGTATCTCAGTCTCATGTTGACATTGAGAAGCAGCTGTTCTTCTAAATGTGTATTCAATAATTTTCTCCTAAGATGAAGATATACTTCCTATCTTTGTAAAATCCATAAAACACTGTAAAACACCTAATAATCAACTTGAGACTGTGGTCTATGCAGTGCTGAGACTTAGGGGTGTGTAAGTGGCGCGACTTAGGGCTGTGATCAATTTCATTTGCAGAGTGGGAGGTATGTCATGATTGGTCTGTATCAGATGGAGGTTTTTTGGCCTTTAGATGGTTGCCAAGGGTAAAATGCCTTAAAGCGCCACTTCCTAACTTAGGGGAGGCTTTTGAAACAGAAATTGGATTGTCCTTTTAGAGCTGTTGGGTAGACCAGTAGGGCTAAAGCTAGATAGGATAGTGATAATGAGTTTTAACATTGACATGGGCGGACTGAAAAGCAGGAGGGTGAAAAATTTTTATGAGGGTTTTCTAGATGACAAATTAACATATGGAGATCAGCTTCTAGAAAACTCAGCTATGGGTCTAGTCATCACTAACAAGTGAAAAATACTGATGACTAACACGATATACTCTAGGTACTCTTCTATCAATGTAACTCATGTGTTGCGTTCTAGCCATTGAGCTCATTGCTTCTTTCATGGCCCTTTAACAGGGTCACAAGTATGCTTCGTACCTTGAGGGGAGTCAACACTCCCACATCCAGACCTTCTGCGCCTAGATCCTCCTGTGAATCCTTCTGCGATGTCGGTTCTATGCCCTTCCCAGTACTCTTGCCTTGCTGCGAACCCTTCTGTGATTTCGGTTCCATGCCCTTCACAGTAGTCTTGCCCTGACCTCCGTTTTCTTTGGTGGTGTCAGGCGGGGTGACCTTCATGGTGCTCTTCCCTACAGTGTCCTTCGTACCTGATTTGAAGCTAGGCTTCCAGTGTGGAGGCCAAGTCATAATTAGGTGGTCAATTTCCTCATCAGCAACCATGTATGGGAGTGAAAACCATGTTGGATCCTTGCAGCCTCTGATCTGTACATTATGCATGGTTACTTGAAATGCTGCGATGATTTTGTACTTATCATAAATTTTCGGCGATAAGTGAGGCCGGGAATTGATGATTGCTATGAGCCCGCTTTGAAATAGGACCCAGAAGACTTGATTGTCCTCCATACGTTGCGCGTCCTTTGAGTCCCACAAATTTTTGTACCATTCCCCCTCACACATATCTAGGGTGAGCTCAGAGATGACCGAGTCTTCAGGGGCTTCCCATGATGAGAAGTAATAGCTAGGAGTAGCAGAATGCTGGTCCCTGATCCTGGGCTTCGTGTATATTCACCAGAAATGTGTTGCACAATAACTGTGACCAATTGTAGCAGACCTCCTTTTTGCATTGGCCTGCCAGCTGAATTACATATGCAGGGATGGTGGAAACCTGACATTTTCTCATCATCTTGCATGCCAACAAAAAGGCATCCATATGGGCACCAGGGTCGCTGATGGTGATGATCATGAACCCCAAGTGTTCCACTCCACATGGTAATCCTTGCGCACCTTTTTGGTGATATTTTGATCATACTTTTTACCAACACACAACATATGTTTTGGCCCTTCCACGCGGAGACTAGTAATACGGTGAATATGTGCGACATCAATGGGGATTCAAACCTGGATCCACAAGCTGCCATCATGGACTAGGGAAAGTAGCTGGTGCACAAGTCGGTCTATGACATTGTAGTGGTCAAAATGAGGCATCCTCAGCAGTTTTAAGAGCTTGGAACTAGCCAATCTGCATGCCCATGGCATGGGGACTATTTTTATCTTGTAATCTTCCAAGACCCTTTCGAGATATAGTTTTAGTGCTAATTCGGGGAAGGCCTCCAAATTGGCCAGGTTGTGATCGTTGAATTTTACCTCGTGGAGTTTTCTAAAGGGTTCTCCAATGATGGGGACCTCACCCAGAGTCAGTGGAATTTGCAGATAAGTGTGCAGGCCATCGAGATTCTTAGGTGTGTGTGTCAATGGCCTGTGAGATTGGACATAGGGCGGTAGCCAATTGATCGGTTCAGCAATCTGGGCCTCTTCTTGAGGGGACAAGGGTCTCTTTAATGGGTTAGGCGAACGTGCCTGGGGCATCACTCGCGAGGACTTCACGTTTCAAGGAGAGGTGCGAGGCTTCACCCCGCCCCGTTTCGCAGGTTTCCCCAACCCTTGCATCTTTTCTTTCCCCTTCTGCTTCCCTAGCTTGGTGTGGACATAACCTCCTCCACTTCAAGGTCAACTTCCAGCACTTCCTCAGATTCTATCTCTATCAAGGCCATGGTCTGGGAAGATTCAGTGGGATTAGATGCAGTCATTATGGCATGAAAAATGAACTCAGGGTGGCTACTATCTGAGGGGGAAGCACACTCAGACATGAACAAGGCGCAATAGTCACAGACTCGTACAAAACACCAACTGCTCAAGATACATGGAACCCTCTTCTGAGCTATCATTCTGCTTTTATAGCCTAGGAGATCAATCAACGGTTGCGTGAAACCTATTAGGAACTTACAATCAAGTAAACAGTAAAAAACCTTAGGAAATCACCTCATTAATTTCCAGTCGCTCGCTCCCTTCAAAAGTATAATTTTCTTTTTACCCAGTTTTACTGTTCCAAAAAACTAGTTTCTGCACCTCCTGTGCTCCCAGCACACCCCTGCGCTCCTAACATACCTCCTGAGCTCCCAACGCACCCCTATTCTCCCAACGCACCTGTTGCACTCTGAACACACCCCTGTACTCCCAGTGCACCTCTACGGGCCTCCAAAACTGCGATCGATCCTTGTGCATACCAAGGTCCTGCCTGCAATTTCCTCACTTTGTGCGTGTATTCCGTCCCATACAACTACTCCGGCCATATAGTCATTTGATCCAATATGGTTTGAGTTCGCTGCCTTTGACATATCCTAGTATCATATCGCTACGTAGGGTAGCTAGCCGAACAACTCCTCCATCCGTGATTTCTTTTACCGTATAGGGACCTAGCCAGTGCTAATGAAACTTCCCTAGGTGTTTTGCAAACTAGCTATCATAAAGTAGGACCAATTTGCCCTTCGAAAATGTCTTTTTTCAAATATGTCGAGCATGTCAGGCCTTATCCCGAGCCTTCTGAACCTTCTAATGAAAATTAACAATGAAACAGTCTTCCTCCAAAGCCATAAGCTATGATAAACCCTCCTCCATGATATCAGGCTCTGCCATGTTCATAAAGGTTGTGATGCATAGGCTAGGCATAATGTATTCCATGGTCATAATGGCCTCCTTTCCATAAACCACCTGAAAGGGTGTTTTTCTAGTCATTTTCTTGCAAGTGGTGTGATAGACACAAAGGATAGATGGGATGCGCACATCCTAGTCACTGGGATTGGCATTATAGACCTTAGTGAGTTCCTGCTCCAAGATTTTATTAAAAGCTTCTACATCTCCATTTGCATGCGGATGATACAGAGTGATTTTTGCGTGATGGATCCAAAATTATTTAGTGAAGGCCTGTATTGTTTCATTCACAAAGTGCATACCTCTATCGCTCACTAAGATCTTTGGATAGCCAAACCGGGTCAGAATCTGCTCAAAAATGAAGTTCGTAGCAGTATCTGCAGTGCAATCCTTCACAACTTGTGCTTCGGCCCATATAGTTACATAATCAGTCGCAACAATGATGTGGCACGCACCTGTCTTCGTTCCAAGTAGGTTGATGGGCCCAACTAAGTCGATGGCCCATTTGTCAAATGCTTGTAGGGCCAATTGTGGTTGTAGGGGAATTTCGTCTTTGCGCGATGTCCTTCCTGTCTTTTGGCACATATCACAGGCTTTGCAATAGTCGTGAGAGTCACGATGTAGTGTAGGCCACCATATCCCAACTCTCAAGATATTTTACGCCTTTCTTTCCCTGCATGGTGACCTCCTACTATACCCCTATGATATTTTGCTAAGATAGCATGCCTCTCATGCTCCAAAACGTATCTTTGCAGCACCTTGTCAACTCCCAGCTTATACAAATGGCCTGTGATGATGGTAAAATCTGTTGCTCGGGTTACCAACTCTTTCTTCTATTGTACCGAATATTCTACAGGTGCCATCCTTGTAGTCAAGAAGTGAATGATGTCGGCGAAGTGTGCATCAACTACCTTAATAGAGAATAGCTATGCATCAATTAATCCTTCTTCTAGGTTGGTTGGTTCCTCACCCCTGTCTATTTGGGATAAGTGGTCTCGCCCAACATTCAAATTCCACGGCTTGATGATGATCTCAAAGTCATATTCTTGGAATAGAAGTAGCCACTAGCAGACTTTCAGCCCCAACATAGGCTTATTCACTAGGTACTTCAAGTCCAAGTGATCTATAAACATCTTGAATTGTCCCCCTAACAGGTAATGCCAGTATTTCTACAAGGCATATACTATGGCCAACCCCTCATGCTCCATAGTGGAATAGTTGCGCTCTGCACCAAAAAGTTTCCTACTAGAAAATTTAACTAGATGGTCAATGTCTTCATCGCCAGTCTGCGTAAGGACAAATCCCAGGCTGATTCCTGATGCATCTATGTGAACATGAAAAATATTTTCCTAGTCAGGTGTAATGTTCCAAAATTTTCATTAAGTTAATTGGAACATTAATTTTTCTTTCCTTTTAATAAAAAGAATAAAATGGGTAAGGGGGCCCATGAAGAAGCATAATAAACACTCATAATGTGCAAAGGGGTCACCTAAGTGGCTTAATTTTCATCTCCTAGTGTGAAAAGGGGAAAATACAAGAAGACTAGGTCCAGTTTGACCAAGTCAAGCAGCACTGCATGGAGGGAGTGAGTCACCAAGTGGGACAGCATAGTTTTCATAGGAGGAATATTATTAGATGAGAGAAACCCTAATGGGTGGGGTCCATGGCAAGGAAGCCTCCTCTTGGCATAAAAGAGGGAAGGAGAGCCATTGCTCATAAGGTTGAATATTTCGATTTTGGATTTGCTCTCTCCAGTTGTTCAACTGGGATAGCTTGTACTACTTAGCACAAGGGAGATTTCTGTTTAGAAGTTTCCTCTCCTTCATTGGGAAGATTTGGAGGACCTGATCTTCATTATACTCACATCTAGGCTTGAATCCAAGGTAACCATCTTCAGCTACAACATTTTCTAGCTTGGAAAAAACATTGAGTTGTTGGGGGTTGCAGTGAGGATTCATTATCACCCACTTTCGGAGCTAGTTTTGTAGAGGAGGAGCTCATTCTTTCTCTGGGAGATCAGTGGGGAAGATCCAAGAGCTTCATTACAGATTTTTGCATTGGGCCATATGTTTCATCTCATTCTCAATGCAGTCTCTTCCTCATATTGCCTTATTTTGAGAGGGCACTTGCAAGAGGGGTTCACACTGTGGATTGGAGGGTGTAATCTTCAGTGAAGGGAGTAGCCTTTCACTTTGAAAATCATTGGAGGAGGTTTCTTCATCATTTGTAGCATTTCCATCCTTCTCCATTTTTGTATTATTATTGAGTTTCTGCTGCTACCGAGCAACTCCGACATTTTTCCATTTTGTACATTTTAGTCAATCCCTTGAAGGATTGTTGCACTATTGTTTCCAGGGTTGAGATCATGCTCCCCCAATTTATTTGAGCTTTTTATTGTTACATATTTGTATAAATATCAGTTTAAAATCATTTTCCCTCATGGATTGCGCAGTCATAGCTTGTTTCTGGGTTGTGTAGCTATACACTTTCACTATTGCATGTACATCTGTCTTGGGGCTGATCCAGCCTATTTGAGAGGGCTTTCCTCAAGTTCTTGTATATCTATTTGTTGCTGAACATAATACAATTTCTATGCTCTTTTATTGCACCATATGTATTCTTATTTCACTTTTTCCACTTGTTGGAGTTCATATATTGTTTTAGCTCTCCGTTTGAGTATTGTTTGAGATACCTAGGAGTGGAGGATCTAAATAACCCACCTAGGGTTATTTCCTTGAGCTAATATTCTGGAATTGTAATATATGAAGGGTAAACAAAGGGATCTGAGTCTTGATTCAGCTTATTTTTGCATTGGATTCCTTATACAACGTCCTTCTAGACCCTATTCTATCAAATCCTGAAAAAGGGATATTACAGTGGTATCAGAGCTTTGAACTTGGCCCAACCTATGGAAGTTCTAATTGCAGAGATAGAAGAGTTCAAGATGATGCAGAGGATGAGATTACTCTCATAAAATTTTAGATCCAGGAAATACCTCTCCAAGGAGGTTGAGGAGACTGAAAAACGAGAAGAGGAAGGACCATGCACTTCCTACTCTCACCAAGGAGGAAAACTGCAGCATGGAAAACACTTGGAATTCGAGATTCTAAGTGAGTATCTTGCTAATTACAGAGAAAACCCTAGAGCCTTTCAATAGTCTCTATATTTTCCACAATGTATTCAGCAGAAAGAAGAGAGAAGACCCCATAACTATGGGATGATGAGAGGCAATAGATTTATATTGTCCACATTTGATGGATCACTCACATGTGCAACAGAGGTTTGGGTGAAGAAGCTAGAGGCTTTCTTCCTTCTATATCCCATAGTAGATAGAGAGGCTGTAGAAGTTGCAGTTGTTACACCATTTTTTGGTCATATAACCTATTATCATTAGATGGACCCAAGTACACCATGTAAGACCAATTTTACCCTAAGTAAAATTGCTTTCACTATGTGAAATAACTTAGTAAAACACCTTTATTAAGTTGTTTATGGTCTAAACAGGAAACCCCAAAAGGAAATAATAAACAAATCTATATTTTTTTATATTTCCTCAAGGAATAATTAGTTAAGCATCAATTTAATTATTATCCCTGGTCATATTTAACCCAAAACAAGGAAATCAATTAAATAAATCCTTATTTATTTGATTATTTCTTAGGAATAAGTTATTTAATCCTTATTTAAATAATATTCCTAGTTAAATTTGACTAAATCATTTATAAATAATTAAATAAATCATTATTTATTTAATTATACTTCCACCATTTCCTTAAAATAATAAATAAATCATTTATTTATTTATTATTTATAAATAAAGGAGTTGACCCAAGTCAAAAATCCTTTCCCCTCCAACAAATATAATAAAATATTCCTAAAAGGTGGTTCTATAATTTGGTTAATAATATTTTATTCATGCACCAAGTTCTAGACCACCCTAATATTTTGTTATAAATAGAAGGGTTTTCCCGTTCATTGGTCACATTTCATTTGCATTAGATCACTCTAGATCTATACTCTTGGTTTGAATTTGAGCTATTATCATTGTCACATTCTCCATCATTTTCTTTGTGAGCTCCCATTGAGTTCTATGTTTGTTTGGGATTTCTACACCAACAAGAGCGAGAAATATTAGATTTGAAATGCTGAGGACTTTCAAGAACCCATCCCATTGAGGAGAATTGGAAACACCTTTCTTGTTTTCCTCTTAGGTGCCCCTTTAATATAAAAATTATTTCAAAAATATTGTTCTTGTCTTATCTATTGGATGCATGGAGCAACATTTCATTTTTACTGCTTAATGTCTTTTTATGCATAGATTTGGATTTGTGCAACTTTATTTGGATCAACTAACTGCATATTTGAAGATATTGGCAGCCATAATTGATGTTAGGGTTATTTGTTATGTGTAGCTAAAGTGGTATTTTTTCGACAAAAGATTCATACTAACAGCAGTGCTGCACGAGGGTGAAGCAAAGACTTGGTGGTTCAGCCATGGGGACCATGCAAGGGTTTCTACTCTTGCTGATTTTTCTCAAAGATTGATCAGAAGATTTGGTCAAAGGAGGGAGGAGCCCTCACCACTAGTTGAAGAGGCACATACTAGTGCTGACATAGTAATGGAGGAGCAAACTTCATCTCCAGCAATTGAGGCATCCAACACTATTGAGGAAGAGACTCTTGCTACAACACAAGATTCTTCCAAAACTCTCCAAGGTATGCCTAAGTTTTTATTTCTCATGGAGGATTGTATATCATTGCATGCTGATTGTTTGGAGTAGGAAGTTTTCACTAAGTTGTACTATAATCCTTATACATCATTGATATTTTGTGTACCGCCATTGAGGTTGGGGTTTAGAAAATTTTTCATGGAAGAGATTGCATTTCAATGTCCCATGAAATGCAAAGGCAAAAATCTGTTTTGGGAAGACGGTAGCCCTTGTTGGGAGGATTCCAAAATGCAGGATGAAGGGGGAAATCCACAAGGATTTGAGTGGATGTGGATGGAAGGCAAGAGGATGGTGAGCCTTTTGCAAGTTTATGATACAGGGCAGCAAGAGGCAATGTTGCGTTGGCTACTCTTGAGAGAGTTTGGCCAGCATAGGACCTACCCTTTTTCATGGGGAATGGAGAAGGAGGAGGACTAGAAGGATACTTACACCATGGGGCAGAGAGGGGCATGGGTGAATTATGATGAGATGGAATTATTCTTACCACTCATGATGCCACCTTCACATATTTCTTATGGTGGGAGTATGGAGGAGCAACAAACATTCTTGTTGCTAAGATTATATTCAGATTTTGCAGGAGCAGGAGGAGGAACTAGCATAGTGAAAAGGGATTGCTCCTTGGCCTTAGATGCCCCAACAATACCTTCTTCATGGGAGGGACTCTATATGTGCAACGACATGATGAGTATAGTCTTTGACAAGATCCATGTCAAAGAGTTGAGATTTGAGATGACAGTGGCCCTACTCCATAGGCCAACAACGCTGTCACTTCAGAGTTGGGATTAATTGTTGAAGTGTTCCCAAAACCACTTCACAAGTGATGTACCTTGGAGGCATGTAGGAGATGAGGATGAGGGAGTAATGTATGGTAGCATCCCTTACTATATATTGATCTTCTTGGCTTGGGTTCACAAGCACAAGGGGAGACACCTACATGCATCATTTATGGATTCTCCTTTCATTCATTTTCATGCATACTATTTTTTGACGGAGGAGCCCACTTTGGAGGGCATCCTAATGGATGCATATCAGCATATGGATAGATGCACATCCCAGGAGATGATGGTATGGTTGGCACAACCACTTCCTTACTCTGTTGCAGTAAGGGACAATTTTCATTTGAGCCATTTCAGCTCAAAGACCGGAGTACATGATGAGGGAGGTAACTATTTTCTTTATGTCTTGCACTCTCTTATATTTTTGAGTAGCATATCATATCAAGGAGGATATTTCCTTCTTGCACATTATGTTTTGTTGTACTTATGGTCAATTGCAGCAATTATTATGGGCATCTTATTGGTGGATTTTGGGGGGAAGCCACAGGATGTTAGGTGTGCACCATTGGCACCAAATTATGTTTTCATAATCTCACCTTGCAGGATGAATGTGGCAGAAAAAAAGTGGCTAAAAGGACACTTGTTGCACTATATATTGAGGCAGGCCAATGATGCCCTACATTGGTTTCATGTGTGGAGCTATGTTTCACCTCCTTGCTCTCACAGATTTATGCTTCCATATTCTGCTAGTAGAACGTTGGACATGGGAAGCACCATTGGAGGAGTGGCACAATAGTTGAGGATTCCCATAGGGAGTATGGTTCCCCATACTTCTCACATTGCATGTTTTAGAAAAACAAGGGGGCCAGCCTTGATTGCCATGTTACACCTCTTGCTTTCAAATGGGAGGAGCCATTTGGAGAGCTTGAGTTTTTTGGGGAGGCACCCCATGGGTGTTGGATTTGATGGGATGGATTGGGTCTCTCTTGAAGATCATTATTTTTTAGCCATATATCAGCAACATCCCCATATGTATCATAAGGAAGGAGAGACACATTGGAAGGTTGTGCTCTTTGGGGGAGAAGACATCCATACTTTTTGTAGTACATGCTCTAAGGGGAGTATGGAAGATGATATGGTCACCATGATAAGGCAATTGTTTCCTCATAAGGTGAAACATATGATTGATAGGATTCCATATGATGATGACTTTGAGCTCATCACATATGAGATGATTTGGGCCAGCTTGATTTGCAGCGTTGGAGGAGAGATCCTTGGAGATCTAGACTTCATCTTGTCACTTGAGGGAAACACTATTGCAGCCCAAGTTCAAATTTCACTCCACACTTACCATAAGTGGAGAAGAGGATAGCATGGGGTAGGCCATGAAGCCTACCATGTTTAGATTTCCAGCCCACCTATTCTACATGAGCCCAGGGTGGAGGATGATTTCCCGGAGTTTCCTAGTTGGAAGGTGACTCATTTTGCATGGTTGACTACTTGGGGATGGAGGATACACATGGGGAGAATGTCTCCCAACACATTTCAGACTCCATACCTTGGGAGGACCTCTAGACATCACCTTGCCACTCTCTTAAGCACCTCACTTTTTCATGATAATAGACTGGTAGCTAATTTACATGCTGAGGAGAGGCATTGTGGGAGATTTATTGATGTGATAACATCCTATTTATTGGAGGAGATCATCATACATGGGTGTTGTAGGAGAGGAGAAGAAGAATAAATCTACCCTTGCACTTGCTTGAGGACAAGCAATCGTTGGGAGGGGAGGATTGTAATGTTCCAAAATTTTCATTAAGTTAATCGGAACATTAATTTTGATTTCCTTTTAATAAAAAGAATAAAATGGGTAAGGGGGCCCATGAAGAAGTATAATAAACACTCCTAATGTGCAAAGGGGTCACTTAAGTGGCTTATTTTTCATCTCCTAGTGTGAAAAGGGGAAAATACAAGAAGACTAGGTCCATTTTGACCAAGTCAAGAAACGTTGCATGGAGGGAGTGAGTCACCAAGTGGGAAAGCACAGTTTTCATAGGAGGGATATTATTGGATGAGAGAAACCATAATGGGTGGGTTCCATGGCAAGGAAGTCTCCTCTTGGCATAAAAGAGGGAAGGACAACCATTCGTCATAAGGTTGAAGATTTCGATTTTGGATTTGCTCTCTCCAGTTGTTCAATTGGGATAGCTTGTGCTGCTTAGCACAAGGGAGATTTATGTTTAGAAGTTTCCTCTCCTTCATTGGGAAGCTTTGGAGGACCCGATCTTCATTCTCCTCACATCCAGGCTTGAGTCCAAGGTAACCATCTTCAACTACAATGTTTTCTAGCTTGGCAAAAACGGTGAGTTGTTGGGGGTTGCAGTGAGGATTCATTATCACCCACTTCCGGAGCTATTTTTGTAGAGGAGGAGCTCATTATTTTTCTAGGAGATCAGTGGGGAAGATCTGGGAGCTTCATTGCAGTTTTTGGCATTGGGCCATATGTTTCATCTCATTCCCAATGCAATCTCTTCCTCATATTGCGTTATTTTTAGAGGGCACTTGCAGGAGGGGTTCACACTGTGGATTGGAGGGTGTAATATTCAGTGAAGGGAGAAGCCTTTCACTTTGAAGATCATTGGAGGAGGTTTCTTCATAATTTGCAACATTTCCATCCTTCTCCATTTTTTTAGTATTATTGAGTTGTTACTGCTACCCAACAACTCTGACATTTTTCCATTTTGTACATTTTAGTCAATCCCTTGAAGGATTGTTGCACTATTGTTTCCGGGGTTGAGATCATTCTCCCCAACTTTATTTGAGCTTGTTATTGTTACATATTTGTATACATATTAGTTTTCAATCATTTTCCCTCATGGATTGCACTTTCATAGCATGTTTCTGGGTTGTGTAGTTGTACACTTTCACTGTTGCATGTACATCTGTCTTGGGGCTGATCCGGCCTATTTGAGAGGGCTTTCCTCAAGTTATTGTATATATATTTGCTGCTGCACATAATATAATTGATATTCTCTCTTCTTGCACCATATGTATTTTTATTTCACTGCTGCTACTTGTTGGAGTTCATATATTGCTGTAGCTCTCCGTTTGAGCATTGTTTGAGATACCTAGGAGTGGAGGATCCGAATAGCCCACCTAGGGTTATTTATTTGAGCTAATATTCTAGAAGTGTAATGTATGAAGGGTAAACAAAGGGATGCAAGTCCCGTTTCAGCTTATTTTTTCATTGGCTTCCTTATACAGCGTCCTTCTGGACCTTATTCTAGAAAATCCTGAAAGAGGGATATTATATCAGGAAAGATGAAAATAGGCGCAAATATCATCTTCTCCTTGAGTAGCTCGAAGCTCTTCTGACCCTCCTCATCCCAAAAAAATGAAATTTCCTTCTTTAGAAATTTTTCCATAGGTGTTGTGATCAGCATGTATCCTTGAATGAACCTCCTGTAGTAGCCTGTATGTTCGAGGATAGAGCACAACTGTTTATCAGTGGTAGGGACTGCCATATTGATGATAACTGCTATTTTGGTGGGATCAAACATCAATCCTTGTTGAAAAACTATGTGACCGAGCAAGATTCTGAAAGGTACACAAAATATGCACTTCTTGATATTCAGTGAAATCTGCTGCTTTCTACAGGTGTCCAACATCATATGCAGGTTTGAGACATGCTTATTTACCAACCCAAAGACAGTCTAGTCATCAAAATATACCTCCAAAAACTTGTGGATGAACTCTTTGAACACTGCGACCACCACCCGCGAAAAGATGGTAGGGGAATTATTCAACCCAAATAGCATGACAGTATACTGAAAAGATCCCCATTTAGTGGCAAACATAGTTTTGCTGCGATCTTCAGGTGCGATTATGATCTAATGGTAGCCTCAAAAACCATCTGTGAATGAGTATTCTTCCTTCCCCCCTACGCTATCAAGGATTTCATCTGAGAATGGAGTAGGAAAGGGATCATGTACGTAGGCATCATTCAGTTTGTGCAGGTCAACACAGATCCGGATTTCCCCCTTATTATTTTTCTCCTGAACCACCATAGGACTTACCCAATCTGACTATTTGATCGGTTCGATGATACCTGTGGCAATAATTTATTCAATTTCTTCATTTAATTTTTGTTTATACTTGGGGTTCAACCAATAAAGGTGCTACTTCATAGGGCACACATCTAGTTTTAAAGTGATGCGCATGACTCCTAGGTCCATGGAAAATTTTAGGGGCTAATATTCGCAGGTGGGCTAATTTTCCAAGTTTTTTCCAAAAAAAAGATTTGTCCAAATTTTGCAATATAAATTATTTTAACTTAAAAATTGCTAACATTATATAGAGAGTATATAGAAAATCATTATAAATTTGAATAATTTTACAAATATATCAATAAACATTTTATAGTTTGCATATTAGGGACTAGTGAGATTCACCAATGTTTTAAACTTCAAAATAATTTCCCATCCTTAAAATTTTCCTTACCTAGGTCCCCTATAATCCATTTTAGTTCCGAAGATTTTTTCGGGAATAAGTCTTGGTATTTCATGAGAAGTTTTGCAACCTTTCCCACAGTATCATCATCCCAATAGTCCCCAATCTTGGCTAGCTTAGGCTATACCTTCATTTCAATGTTGACTTCTTGTAGCTTTAGAGGCTTAGTGATGTCGACAGTTTGCAGTGGGGGTCCAACAACTATGCATTCTCCCTTCGACTTCGGGATAGAGACATTTCCTAGGTCTTCATCACACTCCTCTATTGATAAATTGTAGCAGTTGACAATATCATGCATCCGCGTTTCCCATGTTGGTGCCCCATGTGTTGTGTAAAGGCGTGATTCATCAAATACTAAGGCATAAATATCCTACAGAGCTTCATCTAGTGCCTCCATTCCTCCTATCAACCCGAATTTCCCTACAAACTTGTCCTTCAGGGTTTCCCAGTGGCAGGTGCGCTGGTGTAATTCTGCGTCTCAATACCATGCGGTCAGGATTGGCTCCAAGGCATGAATGAATAGATGGACCCATTCCTCTGTAGTTTTTTCACCCCATTCTTCCATCCATGTTGAAAAGTTCTCGCGCGTGTCCCCTGGCCCTAAGAAAGTCTTTACGCACACGTGAGCCGGAGGTTCAAACCGTAAGATCATCTCGCATGAAATTCTTCCCAATCCTAGAATGCCCCCTTATATGTGTCCCACCACCTCATAGGGGTTGCGCGCATGGCTAGATAAAGGGCCCATAGCATTCATTCCCTTGGGACTTTAGCTTCAAATGTTCACAAAAATTCTCTAATACTTCTAGAACCATCGAAGTAGTCCAGTTCTCTTACCTCTGAGGAGATACACCGGAAGTCCTTTGTAATTTTGAGACATCGCAGCGTAGATACATTATGTAACCGATTCTACCAATTTTACCTCTCAACGTCAGAATCAGAGAAGCATTTTCTGTCCTTCTCCCATAAAAGCACACCATTAGTCATAGGATTGATCCAATCTTTGTCCCGAGTGGTTAACTTATAGATGTGATCCACATCCTTTTCTTTGCGCACTGGTTTTGTATATCGCTCTCCTTCCACATGATCTAGTGGGACTATCACCCATGTACCCTAATTCTCAAACACCATGCTTCTTTTATTTAGGTTCATTATTCCTCCCATATCTATAGCCAAATCCTATCCTAAGAGCGTAGGATAGGGGTCCACATCTTCCACAATCTGAATTACCTCAAAGTCGGCTTAGACCTTAACTCCTGCAATATCTACCATAATTTTTGACAACCTCCCCAATGGTATAATCTTCTGTTGGTTAGACATGCATAGCTCAATAGTGGACCATTATAACTTAGGCTCACCCATCCGTTGCCAAGTTTTCTTAGGAAGTACGTTTGCATCTGACCCCAAGTCAAAGATAACATGGTCCATTTCATAGTCACCTTGTTAGCTGCATTTCCTTCCAGTGCGTTTCTTATGCTTGTAAATTTTTTGCATATCCTTAAATTCTAGGAGTGGGTTAGTTCTCTTTGTGTAAATGTCTATTAGTGCTTACAGATTTCCTACTGCCTTCTTATTGCGTAGTAGCTTCATATAGGCTTGTAGAAATGGTTAAATTCATCATCTATTCTTAGGTTTGCTGGAGCTTTTGAAATAGGTGCCTCATCCTTAGTAAAGTCTCTATGAGCTACGACAAAGGTTTCCTTTTCCTTCTGTAGGTCCAGGTTTTCCTATTTGACAACTACTTTCCAGATAAGAGGTTTAGCTTCGGCTTTCTCTTCAGCTCCTCTCATAGCCATGCTGCTACACATTATGACATTAATACTTGGTCCTTCATCACGTGGTTCCACCTTAACCCTCTGTACATTCTGCATAGGTGTCTATTGTTTTTCCTACATTTTTTCTATAATAATTGGACAGTCTTCAATCATATGGTATAGTTGTCTACAATAATGGCAGGATTTTTGCGTAGGGTTTGGAAAGTCCCTTGCAAAGTGCCCTATCTCCCCACAGTTGTAATAGATCAATTGTCCTCTTCATCGACTTGTGCCTCCACCCCTCCTCTGTCCCCTGCCCCTGGCTGGGGAGCCTCCTCTGCTTGAGGGAGATAGTGGTGAAGAAGGGTCAGCCTATACCCTGTATAGGCTTCCTCGATCTATCATCAAGTCATAGGTCTGGAAATTATGCTTTTCATGCCCCACAGAGGAGCAGAATTGACACCATTGTTGCTTCAATTCTAGAATGTAAGCACCAAGATGGGGAGAATGGTTAGTATCATGTAGCCTGATGATACGACAATTAGCGCACCATAACGTTGGACCACTTGGTCCTGCATCCTCCTTAAGACGCAATGGGCTGGGTCCCCCATCCTACATGTTATCTTCCAGCAGAGGACACTGATCCTTGGTATGGCCGAACACCTTGTATATTATGCACCATCTGTCTGGACTAGCCTCTTTCCATCGTTCTTTTTGAAAGTTTTTTATTTCAAGCTGCATTGCCTCCAACTACCCCTAGATATGCTGTAACCCAAACTGAGCATTGTCCCTTGGCATAGCCTCTAGTTTCATAGCAATATCCAAGGCCTTCTCTTGCATTGCGATCGATTGCTGACACACAGGTCTGTGTAGGTGAGGAAACATCATAGTGATAAACCATTCCTTGTGTTGCCTATCATCATACTAAAATTCCCCATCTCTGATAACCTTTTTTAGCCACTGATCAGCTTCCCATACCGATTCAGTGGGTCCCTGACTAAAGTCTTTCAAGTCAACCACTATCTGAGAATAGGACTTAGGATTCAAAAACTATTGTTTTAACGTTGTCTTAATTTTTGAAATGGATGGATCCACGTGTTTTCCTACGTATCCCATTTACCAATCCAAGGCCCTTCCTTCAAAGGCGAGTGATAGTTGTGCTCTCTTTATAGCGTCAATAGTCACATTTTGCACATCCCATACTGATTCTGCGACAAACCAAAATCGGTCCATATCTTCATCCCCTACACCCTTGAAGGTAGGTATCTTCATGTGTGTGGCCATATCATCTTTTGGTGGTGGTGGGGGTATGGGTGAGTTCTTACCCTTATGCTGACTTGAAGGTGGTGTAGATGGAGGGCTGTGCGCGACTAATTCCCTTAATCGACCATAGACAGATCTATCTCCTTCTTGATTAGTTCGGTAGTACTTACCACTTTGTGTTGTGCTCTCACTCAGATTAGAGGTCATTCACTCGGTGTGTTTGCACAGAATGCCCATTTTGCATAGTAATATTTTGATTAAAAAAGGCAATGTTTTCAAGAACTTACCCTAGAAACCCTTGAAGAACCTCCACTCTTCCTCAGAGTAGGATAAGAACTGATCGACCGTGAATTTTGTCAATCTGCCCAACTCACTATCTACCCAGTGATCTACAGTATGGGTGATCGTATTGTCAGTCCTTTACAGCTGTTGAATCAATTATAGTGTCCACTGCGTTACTTGATCGTCCTTCTAGCACGTTTGGAATTCTACGAGCCTTGCCACCCACTCCTGAAGCTCGTGCACAAAGGTTACAAAGAAAATTTCAGAGAATTCAGTGAATACGTACTTGTTCTTCCACTTCTCAGCCTTCAACTTCCTGTTGCGATTCTCTTTTACAACAAACTCTTAAATCTGTCTTTTAAACCAATATTCAATTTCTACTCTCTCAAGTCTCGAAGGACCTTGTGGCATTACTCGATCTCTCTCTCAAAATGCTCCCGGTCCCAGCAATAGAACCATTTTTCGGCTTGAGGGGTCGTGACCCAGGTTCAGAGGTTAAGGTTTTCCAACAAACCCATATACTACTGTCCCTTTCGGCAATGACGTACTTGCATAGGCCAAGGTCTCACCCGAAGTAGTATGGGAGGGTGCTGGAACTAGGTTTCCACACCCTGGGAGAGTGTAGGTAATGTGAGGCAGATCTATATTATAACTTTCTAGGTTTAACCAGAATGAGTCTATTCGCAGCCCTTTTTAACATTATACTCAGCATATAGCCATAACACAACTATCAAATCTAATCAGTACCTTCGCATTCACGTGCAAATTACCAGATACCATCACAAAGAAATTACAATTGAAAATCATAATAGATCATAGATATACTTGTGTAAAAACATGGATACATTCACAATACAACAAATATCACAGATGTATTTTCAACTTAAACAGATACCATAGATTCGCATTAACAGTAAACATAATAGATCCAGATAGCACAAAGATTCTTCAACAATACTTCACATTCATTAACATTCATATCCACTTACAACCAAAACCAACCCATGCACAGAGCCTAGTGGGGTCAGCACACAGAAGGAATGAGGATCTCTGCACACACAACCAACATGATTCCTTACCCAAAACAACCCAAAACAACTCTAATAGTTTGCACGTAGCATCAGTCTTAATTCATGCCTACCTCTAGACTCAAACTATTCATATATTTATATTGATGTAGGCTATGCTATCCCGTGGTCTCCAAAATATGGTTTTCGGACTCTAGGTCTGCCCTTTTACCCATTACAATGCGTTCGGGGCTTTGACTCGCCCCAAAACCCTTGCATTAGACTAATTAATACAAAAAATATACAAAATTTGCAACTTAGGGAGACTCATTCCAATAGCCATTGATTGGTTAATTTTTTAGAAGATACTGTAATGTCATCTAAATAAATAATCACTAATTTATTTATGAGCCCCCTAAAGGCTATGACCATAGCTCTCTGAAAAGTGGCATGCAATATCCAAAAAAGGGAGAATGCAGTAATACTAAAACACAATATAAGGACTGCAACTAAATAAACAATAAATCTAAAGAAAACATCAGAATATACATAGAATCTAATCCTTTTTATTATATGGAGAGGATTCGGTTACACAATGTACAAAACATGAGGGAATATAGCCAAAGAGATGACCTAGAATCACCCTACAAACATGCTACAACTAACACTGCATAACTGGTGAGCTTACAAGAATAATACTGCACTGTCCCTTTTGCTGATGATGTACATGAATCTTATGCAAAAGGAAATGTAGATCTATGGAGCTCAGGAGCTTTGATGATGCCAAGATTCAAGATCTGGCCAATGTTATGGGAACCCAAGATAACCCAGAAAGGATTTTCCAGATCTACAACTTTGGAAAATCACCCTCCTAGGGTTTGATCCTTTGTCTGCTAGGTTATACAGATTTGAAGCTAGATCTGATCCAAATATGGCAGCAATATGTTCTAAAAATAGATCTGAACTTTGAGGGCTAATCCCTCCTTCAGATCTAAAAGCTAGGAGCTTGAGATCTTGTCTCCTCTTCTTCCTCCTTCAAGAAGCAGAAACTGAATATGCAGCTGCTACAGAAACTGCACTGTACAAGAGGGATAGGTTCTATGCTTGCTGAAATTTGCTGCAATAAACTCCAGGCTAATGGAAATGGTGATGGCAAGGTGAGGGGATGATCCCTCATAGGATTATTAGCTGAAATACTAGTAACTTCCTTACTCCTTTGGATCTGCAATGATGGACTGTGCAATCCTTGATGGGAATGCTACTGATAGAAGGTCAATAATGTTTGGATTGATGCTAGATCTGAAATGAAGCCTTGGGAATGCTGATATTTAATCCCAAGGTGATAGTAATAATCCTACACTGGTTCTCCAGATGAAATACTGAAGACAACCTCCACCTCCCAACTGATCTTCAGAAATTGCGTAATTCCTGAAGGTAGGTGTTATGCAGAGAATGGAAATAATGTGGCACCATTGCCTGATGAGAATGAATTACAACCCTCTTCTAAGAGATACTCAATGAAAGAGGTGGGATTTCTGACCAAGAACACCTAGTGCTAAACAACACTTGCAATCTTAGCTAAATAGCCAAAGAAAGCATGGAATGTCAAATGACAATTCTAGATCTAAATATACCCTTACATGAATAATCAAAATCATGTCTCCATTGTTGCCTTCATCTCCTTTATATAGTTTATGATCCTTCCCATGCCTTGGCCCACCTCTAAACTACGCTATGCATGTGGACATAATACTCCATGTTTGACTGCGTTGTCTTTCCAGGTCATCCATCATGAATACATGTAATGTAATGTGTGCATTAATTGCACTACTTACTCCATCACTTCATCATGAATTCTCTATGATCTTACATTATATTCCCTCCATGATCTCAGTTGACTCCTTCAACCTCCATGATCTATCTCATCAATGAGACATGATCTCCACCCCATTCACATTAGTGGTTTCTCCACTACCCCATTCACACGTAAAAAGTGGATATTTATTCATCTTGAGGATTATGGATCCCTCCACCCTTTTATTTACTTAATTCATTAAGAAAAATTAAAAACTATAATATTCCAAATATCATGTGAAAATTTGGGAATATTACAATCCTCCCCGGCAAAAATTTTCTTGTCCTCAAGCAACTGCAAAAGTAGATGAAAATCCATCCATTCCCTTCCAAATGGCATCCACATAAGGAAGGCCTCCTCCATTTGCTGCAATGTGTCATGTATGTTTGGCTCCAAATTTGTCTCTCATAAATGCAGAGAATGACCTCCAACTGTATGGTTAGATGTCCTCCTTCCACCATGAAGTAACAAGTGACAACCATATGATGTCCAACATCATCATCACTACATGAGATACATAAAATAAAGTGACTCTTTCCATGAAGGAAAAGCTCCATCTCACAATACATCTCTTCATCCCATGCTTTATGAATTAGATTGAGCATTAACATGCTATCATCCTTAGCCCTGTTGGCCTTGTTGGATCCAAGCATCATTCCAGCATAATGCAAAAGAAGAAATAGAGATATATGGGTAGAAAAATATGTCAAACCATATTCTCCCAACAGTAACCACCGGAGTAGGGCCCTTTGCTTCCATCCTCCATCTCCCCCATGCAAGATGGATAAGCCAAACTCCCCCAAAAGCAACCAAAGAAACAAGAGATCTTGCTACCCTCTCTCCTCCTCATGTGCATCATGGAGTAAATACATACTAATAGAAATGTGGAATTTCACATCAGCCCAATACAATTAAGCACCATTAATACATATCATGAGAGTACCATGCCAAGTTTTACACAATTCAAAACACATAGACATAAGGGATGTCATGTGATGGCAAAACTCTCTCATGGTCAACCAAAGTGAACATGCTTTCTTTTGTTGCATTATATCATTGATACACAGGGCATGGATTGGAAAAATATGAGCTATTGGGTGGTAACCATACTCACCCAAGAGAATCCAGCACAACCATGCCTCCTTCTTCATTTCATGAGTGTTTTTCAAGGCATGGATCAGAGAAATAGGGGCCTTTGGGTAGTAACCAAACTCACCCAAGAGAAACCAACATAACCAAGCTTGCTGGCCCATGTCATATATTTGCAAGTGGTCATGCAAACCCTTTCTTATCATCCCCACCCACTCATCCCAATGTGGATGATGAATGATGTAATGCATAAACACAATATCCTCCCTTTGTAGAATACCATCCTTCTCAAACTGATGAAGAAATTTTCACTCCATGAAATGTTGAAGTGCACCTCTAATGAGATATATTAATGAGACCTTGTTTTGATCAATGGCCCTCCAAAACCAGTGAGGTTCTGGATCTGCTACAGGTAGAAGTTTCTTTTTGAGTTGTGAGATGCTCATTAAGAAAGTGTCATCTAGAAAGGAGAAACGATTTCTTATCTCAAGATGTATACCATTTATCATTTTAACCTCCATTGCTTCATGAGTGAAGCTACCTTCAGAATGCTCCAAGAATGATGAGGCTCCTTCCTTATCACGGATACTAAGTGACAGCACTGTAGATCTGTATGGTAATACATGTGCTGTCTCAAAGAAAGGCACAATACTGATCTCATAACTAGTTATTGTACATAGGATCATGATCATCCAATTTTCTGAAACTCTACACTTCAGCTCAGAGGGTTGAATGTGGCTCAAAAATGATGAACTAGGACAGTTCTTAATCTCCTCCTTGATTAGATAAAGGGTCCTCTGCACTCTGATATGTTGTTGCTTCAAAACAACATTTTTTTCTAACCCTTGGTTATGCATTGGCCTTGATGGCATGTCCCCGTAAGTTTCAATAATATCTACTGAAATAATATATGATGAAATTAAATGCATACCTTGGATCAACTGATGTGTAGGAACCTCTTGCAAGAACACATGAGTTCCTCCAACCAGAACAACAGTGTCTCCAACTACTGGTAAGAGTGATGTTTTCCCCTCTCCAAGTGTACCATTGCTGGAATATACCTCCTCTTCCTCATGCATCATGCATGGGAATCTATGTGTCAAGAGCTCAATACTATCTTGCAAAGTTGTAAGTGTCTCTTCTCCGAATGCAAGTACTACTGCAGTTGGTGGTGAATGTAGTGACCCCTTGTCCAGAGTGACAAGAATGACATCCTCCTTTGTTTCCTTAGGCAATGTATCTTTGTGACACATCTTTGGTTTTCTCACATCAAACTTCCTTCTCAACTTGTGAAAGAAATCTGAATATTTAGCCACCTTTGCGTGCTCCATGTGAACAAACCACCAATCATTGGCTTCACCATAAAGATGAAGTGCTGCAATTTGGAAAACCTCTTTTTCAGCCACAAGATGTAGTATGAAAAATGCATCTAAATATTTCCTCCAAGCCTTAAATATGCTCGAGGAAGATCCATCAAATGTAGGCAAATAGAATCTATTGTGCCTCTTTCTTCTATTGCTATAGGATCTTATTTCTTCTTTGAGATCGAAGAATTCTTGGAGAGTTAGACTCTCTTTGAATGATCTAGGTAGTTCTTTTTACTCTTCAAGATATAGAATGAGAGTCTCATGAGCCTCAGGTTTTATTTCTTCTTCATTTCTATACGCTTCACCCTCTTCAAAGAAAGTGGGCATAGTATATCGATGAGGAGATCTACGATTCTTCTGTTTCCTTCTTTGCTGATAGGAAGTGCTTGGACCTTCCTCATCAAATCTTCTTCTTGGATCCTCCTTTTTCCTTTCCCTCTTGATTTTAATGACGTCTTTGGAGAGATTTTGCATGGATCTAAAGAGAGGGGTGTTGGGAAAAATACTGAGAGGGGGGGTGAATCAGTATTTAGAGCTGACTGAAAAAAATTTCACTTTTTGTTTCTCTTAAACCCATATGTTACTTTACTGAAACCAACTCACATATAACTGTAGATATCCTTATGAAAACTTGCATATGTCCAGAGATCTTATTATACATTTAATTCTTAACTTAGATCATTGCATCATTCATTCATCAGATGTTTAATAAGCAGTAAGCATGTGCAGAAATAACAGAACAAACCATCACACATAAGGAACACACATGAACACCAATATTTAAGGTGGAAACCCAATTCGGGAGAAAACCACTGCTGTTGTTGTCTCTGTCTTAAATATTTATTATAAAGAAAACGTTTTACAACCATGTACTGGTGCAGACTCATAACAGCACACAGGCACCCACCTACAGAAGTCTACAACCTTCTCTCATTTGCCAGCCTCTCCTAGAAGGGAGCTACTACCCCCTGCTCTTGTTTACCAGCTACCATTGGAAGGTAGCTACAACCCCCTCACTGAAGGCTTCAACCCTCAGATCTACTGTGGACCATGTTTCATCAATTTTCAAATTGGATCCAATAGCTTCCACACAACATACCTTGCAGGCCACCAGATTTATTCATTTTCTTCAGTAGACTGGCACCAGTTCTTCATGATTTCATCAATCAATCTAACCAGAGATTCATCATTGTCAGATCATTATATCCATGGGTGCATCATAGATTCATATTTATCAATTAAGAACAGATTTTTTCCATGCAGATATTCCTTAAAGGAATTTTTCCATCCACCACCCTTACACATGCACACCTTGTACAATAATCATCTTCTCCTTATATAGTTTTTTCCTTTAGTGAAACCATGAGTAAAAACCATTCAACTGCTAATGGTATTCCTTTGACAGTATTTCCTTTAGTTTACCCCATGTGCCTTTTTGATTTCTTTTTAATTTATTTATCAATTTGAAGAAATTGACAAATAAATATATTTACAACTTCGAATTGAACTTTAGGATTAAAGTTACAACCCTTCGCACTTTAAGGAAATATCCAACGCTTTCAAAAAATTAACCTTATGATAAAAATTTGACCCTAGGCCCACATACATAGTCAATAGCCAATCAAATACGCACATGGTACCATAAGTAAACTTCGCGCAAGTCCAGCATCCGACCACCGTTAGATAGCAAGCTTCCAGATCAACGACATATATGCATATCGCTCGACCTCCAATGCTGAACATTAACATGCGATGGCCCACCGTACTTCGGTTAATCTTTGTGCATCTTCCTCATACGACCACCGTCCGATGGCTTCTTCCCAGATCAACGGTGCACAAAAATATTTCTGGGCATCCTGGGTCGAACAATAACGCGTAGTGGTAAGCGGTTTTGTGAAATTGTACAGGGACGTGTGTCGCCTGTTCTATGGAATCGCTCCCCACCTCTTGAATACCGCTTGCTCGTCGAAAGTGGTACGATGAAAACCGGAAACCGCTTGTACTGTTCCTCCTTCATGGTTCTGCCCTTCGCTCAAGGTTCCGTCCTTGCTACGTTTCTTCACGAAAGAATAAATTTGTTTTAATGGTTCTTCCTCTGCGTTATCAGTTCATATAACCATAATACTGTTATATAGCTCCGATGAAATCCTTATGGACTATTTGACTCGATTCTTTTGCATTCAACAGGGGCACCTTTCTTTGTATTGTCTACCATATGCGGAACGCACTATTACTTTGACCGATAGAGCTTATGTGCCTTGCACACACAGAGCACGTACGTGGCTCATTCTCCCAACATGACTTCACACAGAGTTTCAGGGCATTCTGTTACGAGAATTGAACCAATCAATACCCAAATACTCTCGGTATTCTCCACCCATCAGAGTGTCACCAGAACTCAATGAAACACATGATTTCCTTTATCCTCCATTAGGATGCATACATTATGTTCACACATGAATTAATATTTACTCCTTCTTTTTTAATTCCTTTGCCATCAATGAAAACATTTCCAACAATCTCCCCCTTTGGCATTGATGGCAATACTCTTCCTCTATTTGTCTTATAGAAGCCCCTCTTTGCTTTTCCTCCCCCTTTGAAATCAATGGAAAAGGGTTGATCAATGTACCGACAATACCATGCTCCCCCTAAGATCATGCTATATCTTCAAACAAAAATGACTTATAAATGCCAAAAATGCATCCTTTTCATATGACCAATGCCCCCCCTTAGCCTGTGCATTCAGAGATGCCCAACAACACCTCACAACCAATTTAATCTTATGTTTTTAAGTAGATCTGCTCTTCTGCATGGCAGAGACTACTCCAAGTTTCTGTCTGAGATATTCAAATGCTTCCCTAGGTAGAGGTTTGGTAAATATATCAGCAACTTGTACTTTGGAGGGAACATACTCCAATTTCACCTTTTGTTCAAGCACTTGTTCACGTAAGAAGTGATATTTGACAGGAATGTGCTTGGTCTTGGATTGCATAATAGGATTCTTTGAGATACTGATGGCACTTGTATTGTCACACATAATGGAGAAAGGAGGTGAACATCTGATTTGAAAGTCTTGTAAGGTTTGCATCATCCAGAGAAGTTGAGTGCAACATGATGCGGCAACCACATATTCTGCTTCTGTTGTAGATAAGGCAATAGAGCTTTGCTTTTGGCTAAACCAAGATACTAACTGGGGCCCCATATAGAATGCACCACCACTAGTGCTTTTCCGATCATCAACACTTCTAGCCCAATCTGCATCAGTGTATGCATGAAGAGTAAGATCAGAATTCTTTGGATACCATAGTCCAAAGTCTTGAGTTCCTTGTAGATATTTGAATATTCTTTTCACAGCCTGAAGGTGAGACTCTTTTGGGTTAGCTTGGAATCATCCAAAAATCCCAACTGCATGGATGATGTCTGGTCTTGTCCCAGTGAGATAAAGTAGACTTCCTATCATAGATCTGTGTTCTAGTTGATTTACCATGGGGGAATCATCATTAGAACTGAGATTACATCCGGTTATCATTGGCGTACTTACAGGTTTGCATTCTTCCATGCCATACTTCTTCAGTATTTTCTTGAGGTATTTTTCTTGTGATAAGAATATGCCATTTGTTGCTTGTTGCACTTGCAAGCCAAGAAAGAATGTTAGTTCCCCAAGTAAAGACATTTCAAATTCTTGCTGCATATCAGAAGCAAATTTCTGACTCATAGACTCTTCATTACTTCCAAAAATGATATCATAAACATATAAAACCACAATCAATAGTTTGTCATTTTAAGTTTTTTTGTATAAGTTGCTATCAACAAACCCTTTTGAAAATCCTTGTTGATGAAGATATTTGTCAAGACGATAGTACCATTCCCTTGGAGCTTGTTTGAGACCATATAGAGCCTTTTTAAGTCTACAAACAATTTTTTCATCATTTCCCAAAATGAATCCTTCTGGTTGTTCTATATAAACTTCTTCTAGATCACCATTGAGAAAAGCAGATTTAACATCCATTTGATAAAATTTGATTTTTTGGAAGCTTGAAAAAGTAAGAAAAATTCTTATGGCTTCAAGTTTGGCTACAGGAGAAAAGTTTCTTCAAAGTTTATACCTTCTTGTTGAGCATACCCCTTGCAAACAAGTCTAGATTTATTTATTATAACATCCCCATTCTCATTTAACTTGTTTTTGAATATCCATTTAGTTCCAATGACGTTTTTGTCAGGAGGTCTTGGTACTAATTATCATGTGTGATTCTTTTCAATTTTATCAAGCTCTTCATTCATGGCTTGAATCCAACATTCATCTTTTCTAGCTTGACTGACATTGTGAGGTTCAATAGTGGACAGAAATGCCATATTGCTAGAAGATCCCACAATAGTCCTTCTTGTTTGTACACCTGATCCCTTTTCTCCCAAAATTTGAGATTCTGGATGATTCTTTTGAACATATCTGTATGGAGCCTTTTCAGACAAATCATCTTCGGGTTCTTCATTGGGTTCACTGTTTGTATCATTACTATTTGATGTAGAAGGATATATGTCATCATCATTGTCTTCATTTGTTGTTTGTTTTTCTTCTTTTGGAGCTGCTGGAGACTCATCAATAACAACATCTATACATTCAACAATCTTCCGAAGTCTTTTATTGTAACATTTATATGCCCTACTCCTAGAGGAATAACCAAGAAATATTCCTTCATCTGCTCTGGGTTCAAACTTGCCAAGTTTTTCATCATTATTTTTGATAAAAAAATTTCTTCCAAAAATTCTAAAATGCTTTATAGTGGGAGAATTACCATACCAAAGTTCATATGGAGTTTTATCACTATTTACATGAACATGTGCCTTGTTAAGAATATTTACTGCTATATGTGCTACTTCTCCCCAAAATGTGTCAGGTGTTCCGAAATCATCAAGCATAGCTCTAGCCATTTGTTGAACTGTTCTGTTCATTCTTTCTGCTACACCATTCTGTTGTGGAGTGCCAGCTACAGAAAACTGTCTTTTTATGCCATGTTGTTCACAAAATTCAAGGAATTCATTGGATGTATATTCTCCTCCTCGATCATATCTAAGACACTTGATTTTTAGATCTAATTCATTTTCAACCAGTGCTTTGAAGATCTGAAATTTCTCAAATGCTTCATCTTTGTGTTTAATCAACCCAATCCAACACATTCTAGAGAAATCATCAATAAATAAGATATAGTATTGTTCACCACGTGGTGAATTTTTTCTCATAGGTCCACATATGTCAGTATGAATGAGTTCAAGAGGCTTACTTGATGATCCTTCCTTGGCATTAAATTGCACTCTGGTTTGCTTACCGAATTGGAAAGATTTGCATATGATACTTTCAGGTAGAGTAATATTGGGAAGATCACGAACAGCTTTAAGTCTGCTTGATTTGTTGATTTGAGAGAAGCTCAGATGCCCCAACCTTCTATGCCATAGCCAGTTTTCTGAAGATTTACTCAAGTAACATTGATCTTTTCAGTTCTTCAATACATACAGGTTGCTTGGAGTTCTGTTTCCTTTTATAATTGTTTTACCTGTATCAAGATCATGTACCACACATTCTTTTGAACTAAAAACAACTTTGGTTCCTTGATCACACATTTGACTTGTTAGCGCTCGAATCTACCTCAGGCTGAAGAAGGCGAGGTTCGAGGCAACATCAAACCAACCTTAGCCTCGTAGCTAGCCCTACGAGGACAGGAGAGGGCTCTCTCCGGGTCTATCTCGGCGGAAAATTTTCAAAGGGGCTGAGATGACCGATAAGGAAAACTAATCTTAGGCTAGTAAAGAGATATGAATAAGGTTTTTAATAAATGATGGGGTTTTCTGGGAAGCATGGGATTAAGAACAACATGAGCAGAGTTTTAATCAAAGGCGTAGATTATTCTATAAGGCAAGGTAGGAGTGAAGTTTAACAATTAATCTGAATTTAAATGGGATGTAGAGACTGCTTAAGAAAGCTGAAAGGGGCATTTAACAATGAATCCCTTTCAGACAGAAGAAAATACACAAATACTGACACTCCTTCAAGGCAGAGCAAATAAATTGAATTCTGCCTATCTTACTGCAAAAGCATTCAGTGAACTGATTATGAATGAAACGAAAAACATTACGAGATTACATATGAAACAGTAGAGAAAACATAAGCTAAACTTCAAACCACAGGAATCTTAAAAATCAGAGCTGCGCTATTTAAATTAAAATCTCTGTCAGAACTGTACAATAAAGCTTTGTTTTTCTTCTCACGCACCTCTCGGAACTCTCCCCCCCCTTTACAAATGATTATTCAATACATAAATAAACTATCCTAGGAGAAACAGATCGATCAGAAACGAAGGCGCTGTTTCAACTGAACTGATAAAGATAGAAAGGAGAACAGCATTCTCCATAGAATTCTCTGATGACTAAACAAATCTGTAGCGTTCTCCTTAAATTCCTCTGATGGCCACTTTAAAGACACAAATTGGAGCGTAGATCCACTTGGAGATTTAACTGAAACCCTTAATAGGAGATCGAATCCTATTTCTTCTGCTGTGATGGATATCTTCGTTTTGTTTTAGGCGTATTTTGACTTGGCATTTTTCATTTGCTATTTTAAATAAAAACCAATTTTTAATAAAACTAGATCTTTTACTTTTTATCTCCTTCTTTTTCACAATGCTCACGTGTAACTTCTTCAAAAGCAGCTGAATCCTCTGACACGGTGTTCTCAAGATCAGATTGAAACAGTTTCTAATCAGATCTACTAATTTGCTGAACGTTGCCAAGCGCTGACACGTACATAAGTGATGCTCCTTGGCAGGTCCACATAGCAGTAAATTGCAGCGGCCACACCATGATTGTATATAAAAGACGTTGCTCCACCATATGCAATGGTCAATGCATTCACATGACCTGTCACAAAAAATCCCGAGATACATTGCCAAATTTGATGAGCAGCGATACGTATAACGCTGAGTGTGCTTTGCGTTTGCTCCATTTTGCTGGCACCTGAAATTTTCTATTAAAAGCAGATTGATTTACAGAATCCTCTTTTTTTTCCTTCTTTGTATTACTTTATTTGTATGTCGCTGATCTTAAATCTCAGCGTATAACCTGTGAGCACTGCCAAATAAATGAAGGATAAAGCAGGGCCGGCTTTTACACAATATGTGCATAAATATCCCATGTTTTCTAAATGTCCCATATCTTTCACCTTCTTGAGCGTATTGTTTAAACAAAATTTTTGCAATTTGAATAAATGCAGAACAAGATCATCTATGGCTTCACATTTTACTGAGCAATGATTTAAAACCTGTTTGTAGGCTGCCGGAGACAATTTGAATGAAGACTGGGCGCAAAACATCAATTTTTGGACGCTGTCGCTCTGTGGGTAGCGCCTCTGCCCAATGGGTAGCGCGCAGCTCTATGGGTAGCGCCCGTGCAAATTTACTCTGGCTGTAAGTGCCCAATGGGTAGCGCCCGACCCAATGGGTAGCGCGCAGCTCCAATGGGTAGCGCGCAACCAAACTCCGTTCAAAACTCTGTTAATTTGTCTGCGGCCTTCCAAAACTTACCATTCAACTTCTATGCCGTGGATTTTTCAAATGAACTTGATCTCCATTATTTATACATGAGAGAAATATCCTTCCAAATCAGATTTGATTTTTGAATTTGTTTGATAACCCACATTATAATGTTTTTGGAATTTTGTCCTTTGGTCCTTTACCGTTAATGCTTTCTTTCGTTTTTTCCGAGTTTTTGACCGATCATCGTCTGTTACATTCCTTGCGGACGGGCACGGGGCTTTGGAAAGACTTCTGTGAGGCTTGCACCGAAGTCTTCTCATGGCCTCGCGAGTGTTATTGAAACATTTCCGAGAACAAGCTCGCAAACATCTAAATTCATGGGTGAAAGTCATATTCGCATTTGGCCTACACATTGAACCGAAACCAACAACGCCCACCGTCCGAATTTGACTCGACAAGAGGACCAGACAAGACTCGAGCTCAACACGTTCCACGTATATACCGCCGCTTTCTGAGGAAGCAAGAACCGCAGAGCTTTGGGAGAGCAGACAGTGCCTCCATCCATTGGGCAATGGAGTCCATTATTTCAACAAACTGACAAAACACTGATAACTCAGTTTATTAACTAGAAATTTGACTCACACTGGCTTGATGCAAACTGAAATGAATGAATTAAAACAAAAACTTTCTGAAAAGGGCAGTAGTCCATCAAGCTTTAACATCATGATGGCAACCGCCCACATACTGATGTGATATATACAATCATGTATAATGGGCCTTCCAATGCAACCAATCCAGCAGATGGCTACACCTCAAATTTCTGCTCTTACTCTCTTCAAGTAGGCAGAATGCTAAACCTGTAGGCAACTCAACACAATCACTGAAACCAACGCTCATGACAATAAACCAGGCAACATTTATCCTTTCTAATGCTTGCAGAAGAATGCTGAAGGGATCTTGAAAATCCTGAAGCACTGGCTTATCTGGAGATCCAGCTGCAAAAATACTAGTATTCACCTCACTCTGATCTGAAAGGACAATTGATTTCTGAGGGATAGAAATGCATAGATCTACCATCTGAGTGTTAGCTGTAGGTTCCTTGACCATGAGAAATTATGACATATACTCTTCAACTTCATGATCTAGATCATTTTTAAACAGAGAACAATCTTCAAGATTATCAATCATGATAGCCTTATCATCTTTGTGAAGGAAAAAATTATCTGTTTGCTGATCTACATAACTGATTACAAGACAGTCATCTTTTTCAAAAGAGGAAGAAGTTTCACCAACACTTTCCTGACTATGTGTGCACTGCAAATCTGCTGTAGCTTCGGCTGAAACAAGACCTTTCAAAAGCTGATCTATCTCATCTTCAGACAAAGGAGACAATGTTTTTTGTTTTCTTCTGCTTAAACAGTAATTGTCTTCATATGACAGGGCATTCAAGCTATCATTTATTACTGAGTTATTGAAAGGAGATTTATCACTTACTTGCACAAAGATCTTATTCTGTCTTTCATGAACTGACTGGATTGCTTCTTCATGAAGGCTGTGTTCTAATGATGAGCTGACAGTATGACTGAGAACATTTAGATCCATTACTGTGTCTTCTTCATTCTAGATGATTTCAACAACATAGTTCTCTTTGATGGGCTTCAGCACAAGATATGCTTGGTCATCATGATCTGAATCTGAATCTAAAGTAGCTGTCTGGACATTATCACAATCTGCAATTGGAACTGGACTTACTTGCATGCTGCTGTCTTCTGTGGGCAGATCTGAAATGACATTTTGCCTTTCATCATTTTCAACCACGTGGCCCTCTTCAACCTGCTGATCTTGATTCTGCTGCAAAATTTCCTGAGCATCTTGATGGGTATCCTCCAAGTTCTCTTCATTCTGCTGAAATGGATTCTCATATAGAGCCTCCATGATTTCTCCGTCCATGAAATCATTATTACCATAAAACAAATCTAAATCTTCAATGAAATTATGTACATGGTTACAACAATTCTGAACTAAAATCAAAGATGGATATGATGCTTTATACTTTTCAAAGAATACGGTATGAAAATCCCTTAAACAGTAAATAGAAGCAGCTGGCAAACCTTCATACCATGATCGGGCTTCATCTTCCAGAGTAGCCATAAACATTTTCATCAAACAGTCTTCAGAAAAATTGATCTTTAATTTATGCACATGAATGTGAAATTTCATCAGATGAAGAGCAGCGTCATTACCTTCCTCATTTCTGAACATAGGCAAATTCTGAAGCCAATCCACCTTGGGCATCTTATTCGGAAAACCTGGGATGTGATCTCGGCTCATGGGAGCATATCTTCTTGCAATCCGGTCCGTCAGCAGTGAGGTCGCCATGAAGCATTGATTTCTGGATTGTTCAGTGAATGAAGTTGCCAGGTGAATGATTTCAGCCTTCCGGTGTCTGATCGTTGTTCACCATCAACCATCAGATCTAAACTTGATACATGTACTGGGGCAATTTACAAGTTAAATGCTACGATTACAAGTTAAACCGGAGATCGACTGAAGCAGCGTTTATCTACTTCGCTGATGCATAGCAACAACGTTTCGAAGGCTACCTGGCGTGACTTCAGACTCCGTCTATAACAAGCAAACGTTTTGAGTTTCTCCCCAGTATGGTCGCCACTATGTTAGCGCTCGAATCTGCCTCAGGCTGAAGAAGGCGAGGTTCGAGGCAACATCAAACCAACCTTAGCCTCGTAGCTAGCCCTACGAGGACAGGAGAGGGCTCTCTCCGGGTCTATCTCAGCAAAAGGTTTTCAGAAGGGCTGAGATGACCAAAAGCATAACTGATCTTAGGCTAGTAAACTGATATGAATAAGGTTTTTAATAAATGTTGGGTTTCTGGGCTGTGTGAGGCAAAGACAGCAAGAGCAGAGATTAAATAAAGAACGCAGATTATCTCCTGAGGCAAGGTAAGCATGAAGTTTAGCAATTAAATTGGGATAAACGGAATGACAAGACCGCTGAGAAGTCGACAAGGGCATAGAAGATGGATCCTTGTCGAACAGAAGAAAACATTAACTATGAATACTTCCTCAAGACAGAGCAAATAAATTGAATTCTGCCTTTCTCACTTAGAAACATTCAATATTGAAATGGCGATTAATGAACTGTGAACATAACGATGACATATGAAACAAAAGGAAAAACATTTGCTAAATTTCAAGCCACAAGAATCTCAGGAAACAGAGCTGTATTTCTCCATTAAAATCTCTGTCAAACTGTACAATAAAAGCTCTGTTTTTCTTCTCACGCACCTCTCAGAATTCTCTCTCCCCTTTACAAATGATTATTCAATACATAAATAAACTATCCTAGGAGAAACAGATCGATCAGAAATGAAGGCGTTGTTTCAACTGAACTGATAAAGATAGAAAGGAGAACAGCATTCTCCATAGAATTCTCTGATGACTAAACAAATCTGGAGCGTTCTCCTTAAATTCCTCTGATGGCTACTTTAAAGACACAAATTGGAGCGTAGATCCACTTGGAGATTTAACTGAAGCCCTTAATAGGAGATCGAATCCTATTTCTTCTGCTGTGATGGATATCTTCGTTTTGTTTTAGGCGTATTTTGACTTGGCATTTTTCATTTGCTATTTTAAATAAAAACCAATTTTTAATAAAACTGATCTTTTACTTTTATCTCCTTTTTCACAATGCCTTCGTGTAACTTCTTCAAAAGCAAAACAATCCCCTTCCGACACTGTTCTCAGACTGGGACAGCCATTTTCAATCGATCTACTAATTTGCCGAACGTTGCTAAGCGCCGACACGACATAAGTGATGCTCTCCGGGGCAGTCCAAAGACAGCGCAAATCGTAGCCGGCCACACCAAGATTGGGAGCATGGCAAGACGTTGCTCCACCATATGCAATGGTCAACGCATTCACATGACCTGTCACAAAAAATCCCGAGATACATTGCCAAATTTGATGAGCAGCGATACGTATAACGCTGAGTGTGCTTTGCGTTTGCTCCATTTTGCTGGCACCTGACATTTTCTATTAAAAGCGGATTGATTTACAGAATCCTATTTTTTTTCCTTCTTTGTATTACTTTATTTGTATGTCGCTGATCTTAAATCTCAGCGTATAACCTGTGAGCATTGCCGAATAAATGAAGGATAAAGCAGGGACGGCTTTTACACAATATGTGCATAAATATCCCATGTTTTCTAAATGTCCCATATCTTTCACCTTCTTGAGTGTATTGTTTAAAAAAACTTTTTTCAATTTGAATAAATGCAGAACAAGATCATCTATGGCTTCACATTTTACTGAGCAATGATTTAAAACCTGTTTGCAGGCTGCCGGAGACAATTTGAATGAAGAATGGGCGCAAAACATCAATTTTTGGACGCTGTCGCTCTGTGGGTAGCGCCTCTGCCCAATGGGTAGCGCGCAGCTCTATTGGTAGCGCCCGTACAAATTTACTCTGGCTGTAAGTGCCCAATGGGTAGCGCCCGACCCAATGGGTAGCGCGCAGCTCCAATGGGTAGCGCGCAACCAAACTTTGTTCAAAACTCTGTTAATTTGTCTGCGGCCTTCCAAAACTTACCATTCAACTTCTATGCCGTGGATTTTGCAAATGAATTTGATCTCCATTATTTATACATGAGAAAAATATCCTTCCAAATCAGATTTGATTTTTGAATTTGTTTGATAACCCAAATTATAATGTTTTTGGCATTTTGTCCTTTGGTCCTTTAATACAATGTTTTCTCTTTGGCTTTTTCTGAGTTTTTGGACTGATCACTTTGCTGTCTTTTGCAGGGACGTGGCACGTGGCTTTGGAAAAGATCAGAGGCTTGCACTGAAGTCTTCTCATGGCCTGCGAGTGTTATTGAAACATTCTGAGAACAAGCTCTGCAAACATCTAAATTGCGGTGGGTGAAAGCTGATTCGCATTTGGCCTACACATTGAACTGAAACTTTAACAGCTACCTGTCTGAATTTGACTTGGACAGAGGACTAGACAAGACGGAGTCTAACATGACTTACACTTAAATAGTTATGCTTTAATCCGTCCACATACATGACTTCATTAGCTTTCATATTTTCTTTTAGAAAAACAAACCCTTTTCCCTTAACGACCGCAGAAGTATCATTTCCAAATGTAACATTTTTTTCCTTTTCTAGAGCACTATATGGAAGAAGTTTGTTTTTGTCACCTGTCATGTGTCTTGAGCATCCACTATCAATGTACCATTGGTTTTATTCATCTTCTGCAAATAACGCTATGCCACAATTTTCAACCTGTAATTCCTTCTTTTTCCATACTTTGGAGCTTGAAGGAACATGTTCTTTTGTCTGAACTTTGCTCCTGCATTCAAATTCTTCATGGCCAAATTTATTTCAGTAAGCACATTCAACTTCATTTTGAAGAGGAGAAAAGTTGTTATAGGTATTCTTCTTTGTTTCAATATCAATCCTTTTCTTTCTTGCTTCTCTTGTCATGATGGTTTTATATGCTACACATTAAATAGCTTTATGACCAAAATTGTGACATGAGAAACATTGTCCATTAAAGAATAAATTTTTGCGATCATGAAATCTCCTTCTTGAATTTCCTGTTGATTGGTGTTTATTTGAAAGATATTCTTGTTAGTATTCTTTGAATTGATATGATCATGCTTTTCCTGCAAATATTCTTTATTCCCTTGCTGAGTGGCAGCATGTTGTATACCAGCTGTAGCTGCTTTTAGATAATTTGGTGCTGAAGTCTGAGAAGATTCTCTGATATATCCAAGACCTGTCTTTATAAGGGGAGAATGTTGTACCCTGATAATCTCATATAAGGTTTCAGATCCTTTAGCAAATCTAAGATTCTGAGTCTTTACTTTCTCAAGTTCTTTTCTTAGACTTACTACTTCACATTCTAATTTCTCATTGTGTTTCTCTTTTTCTTCAAGCTGTTTTTTCAGAGTTTCTATGATTATTTTACTCTCTTCTAAGCAAATTTTGAGTTGATTGTTTTCATCAAGAAAATCATTGCCTTCTAGAGCATCCAAAAAAGTATCCTTTTCTTCTCTAGACTCTTTTTCAAATGCCATGAGAATTCTAAGATCTTGTTCACATTCTTCCTCACTATTAGATAACCCATCACTGTCTTCATGAGTATAGTAACTTTTTCTAGTGCTATAACGATTCTTATTCCTTCTTGCTACTTCCTTCCCCTTGTTATGTGTTTCTTTATGAGGACATTTAGCAGCATAATGAAAAACTCTTCCACAATCAAATCATTTGAAAGGAAGCTTACCTCTGAACCGTCCTGTGCCAAGTTGAAGTTTATTTACAAATTTTATCTCATCTTCTTCTGAGATATATCCTGATCCTTCTATTTTTTGTACTTCCTTCCTTTTTGTAGAAGTTCTAAAGACTGCTTCTTTGACTTCAGATGGTCCTCCTCTTCTTATTTCATATGCAGTTAGTATGCCATGAAGTTGCACCACAGTAAGATTTTGAAGATCCTGCTTTTCTTCAAGAGAAAAAACTTTTGACTCAAATTTTGCCGTTAGTGATCTTAAAATTTTCTCAACCAGAGTAGATTCGGTTATTGTTTCTCCCATATTTCTCATACGATTTACAATATCATCAAGACGTAAAAATAATTTTGTAATGCTCTCCTCATTATCCATTTTTAGATTCTCATATTGAATTCTGAGAGTTTGGAGTTTAGCACTTTTTACCTTTGCATCTCCTTCATAACTTAGAATTATTTTGTCCCATATTGCCTTTGATGTATTCAGCTGCATGACTTTGACAAATTCTGATTCAGTTAGACTTCCCAATAGAGCATTGACTACCTTTGCATTGGTTTCATAATTATTTCTTTCCGTCGAGTCTGTTGGTACTGTAGCTGGATATTGATATCCTCCTTCAACAATTTCCCATACATCTGCTCCCAGATACTGAAGATAGGATCTCATCCTTGTTTTCCAGAAGATTAAATTGTTTCCATTAAAGAGCGGAGGCCTGATATATGTTGTTCCATCTTGATTGCTCATCCTGCTTGATCTTCCTTCTAGTGGCTAAGCTTTTTCAGAAGGACCTCCTCTGATACCAATTGTTGGGAAAAATACTGAGAGGGGGGGTCAATCAGTATTTAGAGTTGACTGAAAAACTTTTCACTTTTTGTTTCTCTTAAACCCATATGTTACTTTATTGAAACCAACTCGCATATAACTGTAGATATCCTTAAGAAAACTTGCATATGTCCAGAGATCTTATTATACATTTAATTCTTAACTTAGATCATTGCATCATTCATTCATTAGATGTTTAGTAAGCAGTAATCATGTGCAGAAATAACAGAACAAACCATCACACATAAGAAACACACATGAACACCAGTATTTAAGGTGGAAACCCAATTCAGGAGAAAACCACTGCTGTTGTTGTCTTTGTCTTCAATATTTATTATAAAGAATTTTTTTTACAACCATGTACTAGCGCAGACTCATACCAGCACGCAGGCACCCACCTGCAGAAGTCTACAACCTTCTCTCGTTTACCAGCCTCTCCTGGAAGGGAGCTACTACCCCCTGCTCTCGTTTACTAGATACCACTAGAAGGGAGCTACAACCCCCTCACTGAAGGCTTCGACCCTCAGATCTACTGCGAACCACGTTTCATCAATTTTCAAACTGGATCCAATAGCTTCCACACAACATACCTTGCAGGCCACCAGATTTATTCATTTTCTTCAGTAGACTAGCACTAGTTCTTCATGATTTCATCAGTCAATCTAACCAGAGATTCATCATCGTCAGATCATTATATCCATGGGTGCATCATAGATTCAGATTTATCAATTAAGAATAGAGTTCATCCATGCATATATTCCTTAAAGGAATTTTTCCATCCACCACCCTTACGCATGCACACCTTGTATAATAATCGTCTTCTCCTTATATAGTTTTTTCCTTTAGTAAAACCATGAGTAAAAACCATTCAACTGCTAATGGTATTCCTTTGACAGTATTTCATTTAGTTTACCCCACGTGCCTCTTTGATTTCTTTTTAATTTATTTATCAATTTGAAGAAATTGACAAATAAATATATTTACAACTTCGAACTGAACTTTAGGATAAAAGTTACAACCCTTTGCACTTTAAAGAAATATCCAACGCTTTTAAACAATTAACCTTATGATAAACCTTTGACCTCGGGCCCACATATATAGTCAATAGCCAATCAAATACGCGCATGGTACCATAAGTAAACTTCGCGCAAGTCCAGCATCCGATCACTGTTAGATAGCAATCTTCCAGATCAATGGCATATATGCATATCGCTCGACCTCCGATGCAGACGTTAACGTGCGATGGCCCGCCGTACTTTTGTTAATCTTCGTGCATCTTCCTCATACGACCACCATCTGATGGCTTCTTCCCAGATCAACAGTGCACAAAAATATCACTGGGCATCCTGGGTCGAACAATAACGCGCGATGGCGCATAGTGGTAAGCGGTTTTGTGAAATCGTACAGGGATGCGTGTCGCTTGTTCTATGGAATCGCTCCCCACCTCTTGAATACTGCTTGCCCGTCGAAAGCGGTGCGATGAAAATCGGAAACCGCTTGTACTGTTCCTTCTTCGTGGTTCCGCCCTTCGCTCAAGGTTCTGTCCTTGCTACGTTTCTTCACGAAAGAATAACTTTGTTTTAATTGTTCTTCCTCTACGTTATCAGTTCATATAACTATATTACTGTTATACAGCTCTGATGAAATCCTTATGGACTATTTGACTTGGTTATTTTGCATTCAATAGGGACACCTTTCTTTGTATTGTATACCATATGTGGAACGCACTATTACTTTTACCGATAGAGCTTATGTGCCCTTCACAAATAGAGCATGTCCATGGCTCATTCTCCCAACAGGACTTCACACAGAGTTTCAGGGCATTCTGTTACAAGAATTTAACCAATCAATACCCAAATACTCTCGGTATTCTCCACCCATCAGAGTGTCACCAGAACTCAATCAAACACAGGATTTCCTTTATCCTCCATTAGGATGAATACATTATGTTCACACATGAATTACTATTTACTCTTTCTTTTCCAATTCCTTTGCCATCAATGACAACATTTCCAACGATCTCCCCCTTTGGCATTGATGGCAATACTCTTCCTCTATTTGTCTTATAGAAGCCCCTCTTTTCTTTTCCTCCCCCTTTGACATCAATGGCAAAGGGTTGATCAATGTACCGGCAATACCATGCTCCCCCTGAGATCATGTTGTATCTTCAAACAAAAATGACTTATAAATTCCAACAATGCATCCTTTTGATATGACCAATGCTCTCCCTTAGCCTGTGCATTCAGAGATGCCCAACAACACCTCACAACCAATTTAATATTCTGTTTTTAAGTAGATCTTCTCTTCTGCATGGAAGAGACTACTCCCAGTTTCTGTCTGAGATATTCGAACACTTCCCTGGGTAGAGGTTTGGTAAATATATTAGCAACTTGTTCTTTGGAGGGAACATACTCCAATTTCACCTTTTGTTCAAGAACTTGTTCACGTAAGAAGTGATATTTGATGGGAATGTGCTTGGTCTTGGAATGCATAACAAGATTCTTTGAGATACTGATGGCACTTGTATTGTCACACATAATGGAGATAGGAGGTGAAAATTTGATTTGAAAGTCTTGTAAGGTTAGCATCATCCAGAGAAGTTGAGTGCAACATGATGCGACAACCACATATTCTGATTCTGCTGTAGATAAGGCAATAGAGCTTTGCTTCTTGCTAAACCAAGATACTAACCGAGGCCCCATATAGAATTCACCACCACTAGTGCTTTTCTGATTAGGATGGCATGAGAAAAATATTCTTAAAAAAATACCAACTTTATTGTAGATCAAGAGATTCTAAAGATGATATCTTTAGAATGAATCAACAAGAGGATGAGAGCTTAGAGGAATATTTGGAATGATTTGTTTACAATCTACAAAAATCAAAACATAGAACCATGTCTCTTGATCTGATCCGAACAATATTTTTGAAGGGCATCTGAGAAGAATACTTAGATGATCTTAATTTGATGAGAAAAGGTGATATTTCTACCTTACCTTTTGATGAGATTTCTGATTTATGTGAAAAGTATTCTAGGAGAAAAGCTAGGAACGGAAAAAGAACCATATCATCCAAAGCCACTAAATCTGCTTCAGCTAGTGTCACAAGGGTTGAAATAGGAAACTTATTAGAAGAATTCAAAACATACCTATTAGGTACCTTCGGAAACCAAATTGACACTTCAAAAGCAAAGAAAAGATAGGAAGAAGAAGATCAATTAATGGCTGTCTTTTGTCCAAAGTGCCGGAAGAAACATGCTTTGAAAGACTACCTTTTAGAAAATGTTCAAAATGTTCAAGTTTGTGCCTTTTGCACTGAAAATCATGATATCTTTCATTGCTCTAAAATCAAGATTTTGCAGAATTGTAATTTGGAATCCAATGAAGATATGGAGAATTTGTATTTCATGGGCGCTAAGAGACCATGGCAACCAAGACCTCCACCTCCAGGTATGTTTCCAAACCAAAATTTTCAATTTCATGCACAAGATCATATGTATGCTCAAAATTCTTGGAATGTTCCCATGCCGTCGCAACACCAAACTTACCCACAGCAACAATGGAGCCCATTTCAGAAATACCCTCAACCATACCAACCATATCCTTAACCATAACAACAATATCCTCAGCAGTATCCTCAAACATATCAGCAATATCCTCAAAAACAAGCTGTCCATCAACCTCAAAACACTCAACAAACATTTCCTACTCCACCAATAAATCCATCTCAATTACAACTTCCATATAACTAGCCTCCTAGACCTACTCAGATACCTGCTCAACCTATACCTAATCCGAAGAATAGAGAAGATAGACTAGCTTACAGTGTAGATGAGGGAACATCTTACCCCACTCTACCTTTACAAAATATCGAGCTTAGGTCTGGTAGGATAATTCAACAAGAACCTCTAGTAGCTGTCAAACAAAAGGAAAAAAAAGAGAATGAAGTTGAAACTCCAATTCAAAAGAAACAAAATGATGACATCCAAAATAAACAAATGCAACCAATGCATCCACCACCTTTTCTGGATATATTGATCCAAGAAAAACTCCCCATGTCTTTACCTCAGTTTGATGTTTTAGATGAGCTAAAGAATGTCTATATAAAAATTCCACTACTTCAAGCCATAAAATACATTCCAATATATACTAAAGCAATCAAAGAACTATGCCTCAAGAAGCCTACAAATAAAAGACTTGACCCACAAACTATTCATGTTATTGGACATCTAGCCGGCCTTATGAAAAACACCATTTCAATGGAAAAGTATGTTGATCCTGGTATTCCTAGAGTCACTACAATCATTAACAACATACCTATTCCAAACATTTTGATTGACCTTGGGGCTGCAATAAATGTGATGACCCTTGAAACAATGAAAACACTACAGCTCACAAACTTGCAATACACACCAATTGTCCTAGAACTAGCTGATAGGTCTAAAGAGATTCCTGAAGGGATTTTGGAGGACATAATTGTTTCACTGGACTCTTGGGAGTATCCAGTTGAATTTTTAGTCCTTCAGCCAAAATCTGATTTAGGAGGACACCCTATCATCCTTGGTAGACCATGGTTAGCAACTGCTGATGCATTCATAGGGTGTAGATCAGGTAATATGATTATTTCATGAGGAACTGAAAGAAAACAACTCACTCTGTACCCATCAGCACAATCACCAGCAGTAGCAAACAACTTATGGTTTGATGACAAATACAATGATAAATAATAAGTTCAATCTGTTTTCATCATCAATCAAATCTATGATTTTCAAGAACATAATAATGATGATTTGGTAGAATTGTTCTTTTCTCAACCTGATATTTCTGAAGAATTAAGAAATGACCAATACAATGCTACAGATAAAATTTTAGCACAAAGTTTCTAAGAAACATGTACCATTCATTCTTTGCAAACATTATTTGAAAACATTTTTCCCATTCAATCTATCACAAACACATAGAGTAATACCATAGAGAATATTCCAAGAAAAACATTGAATATTGGCACACACCTAGACTTATCTCAGGAAGAAAAATTGATTCAATTATTGAGAAAATATCAGAAGGAATTTTCTTGGGACTACACTGATATGCAGGGAATCCACCCAGAAACATGCACTCACCATATTTACACAGATAGTAATATAAGACCAGTGAGGCAACCACAGAGAAGAATGAATCCCATCCTTCAAGATATTGTTAGAGATGAATTAAAAAAACTACTGAAAGTCAATTTTATTTATCCCATCTCTAATAGTCAGTGGGTATATCCATTGGTAGTAGTGCCCAAGAAAAATGGTAAGTGGAGGATTTGTGTTGACTACAGACTATTGAACAAAGAAACCCTCAAATATTATTTTCCACTACCATTTATTGACCAAGTTTTGGATACATTGGCTGGGAAATCATCATTTTCTTTTCTTGATGGTTTCAGTGGCTATAACTAGATCAAGATAGCCTTAGAGGACTAGGACAAAACCAATTTTACTTGTCCCTGGGGCACTTATGCATACAATGTTTTACCATTTTGACTTTGTAATGCTCCAGCTACATTTCAGAGAGTTGTATTAGCTATTTTTGTTGATTTAGTTCATGAGTGTGTTGAAGTTTATATGGATGATTTTTCAGTGTATGGTAATTCATTTGAGCATTCATTAGAAAATCTTGAGAAAGTTTTGAAGAGATTTATTGAAGCCAATTTATCCTTGAGTAATTAAAAGTGTTTTATGATGCTAAATGAAGGGGTCGTATTGGGTCATTATATTTCTTCAGAAGGCATTAAAATAGATCCATAAAAAATCCAAATCATTGTCAATTTGCCAATTCCGAAGAATTAAAAAGAGGTAAGAAGCTTTCTTGGCTATGAAAGCTATTATAGAAGGTTTATTGAACATTTTAGTAAGATAGCTTTGCCTCTGTTTAAGCTTCTTGAAAAAGATGCACCTTTCAACTGGAATGAAAATTGTCAAAAATATTTTTAAACACTCAAAGAAAAATTATCAACCACACTAGTTTTAAAAGGACCTAATTGGACCCTACCCATTCACATCTTTATAGATGCATTTGATACTGCAGTAGGTGCCTCATTAGGCCAAAAATAAGAGTCTTTGAATTATGCCATCTATTTTATTAGTAAAAATATGACACCTGCAGAACTAAACTACAGAATTACTGAAAAAGAAATGCTTGCAATCATACATGCTGTGAATAAATTCTGACATTATATAACTGGTTATGAGGTTTTTGTCCATACTGATCACTCTGCCATTAAGTATTTAATGAAAAAACCAATAACTAATGGCAGAGTTACCATATGGTTGTTATTGCTACAGGAATTTAATATTACAGTGTTAGATAGACCAGGTAAAGAGAACCAGGTGGCAGATTTTCTTTCTAGACTCCAGAATCCAGGTGAGGTTTTTCCAGTTGAAGATTCTTTTCCCGATGAAAATTTATTTGCAATATCAATAGTGGATCCATGGTATGCTGATTTAGCTAATTATCTGTCCATAGGAAAGACACCTCCATATTTTACTACAAAGGAGAAGAAAAGACTCATCAAGCAAAGTGCCAGATATTCATGGGTTAATGGAGATTTATTGTACACTGGTTATGATATGATTATTAGAAGATGTGTAAGAAATGATGAAATAATTTATATTTTAAAATCTTTCCATGATGAACCTTGTGGTGGGCATTTTGTAGCTAAAAGGATAGCATTCAAGATCCTCAGTCTTGGTTATTATTGGCCATCAATTTTTAAGGATTCCAAGAAGTATGTGAGAAGTCGTGATAATTGCCAAAGAATAGGTAGACCAACTGCTTCAGATGAAATGCCACTTCAGCCTCAAGTACATTTAGAGTCATTTGAAAAATGGGCTCTAGATTTTGTAGGACCTATCAATCCACCTTCAAAGGGAAAAAATTACATCTTAGTATGTACTAACTACGTGACTAAATGGGCTGAAGAAAAAGCACTTGTCCGGGAAACTGAACAAACAGTGATAAATTTCCTTTTTGAATAAATTTTTGTAAGGTATGGAGTACCTAGAGAGATAGTAACAGACCAAGGTACTCAGTTTACTTCAAGGATGGTTCAAGACATCATAGAAAAATATCAAATCAAGCACAGGAAAAGTACACCTTGCCATCCACAGGCCAATGGCCAAGTGGAATCTACAAATAAAACTTTGGAAGGAATTATCACTAAAACAATGGAAATGAACAGAAAGAACTGGGAGGAAAAGCTCAAGGATTCTCTTTGGGATTATAGAATCACGTGGAAATACACTATAGGATTTACACCATATCAGCTGGTGTATGGAAAAGAGGTAATGCTTCCTATTGAATTTTAGATACATACTTATAAAATGGCTACCAAATTAGGGATTGATCTCAATGAAGCACAAAAAGAGAGAATTATGCAATTGAGCCAGTTAGATGAAATGAGGCAACAAGCAGAGGAGAGAACAATCCTAATGCAAAAAAAAAGGAAGCAACGGCATGATTCACACATAAAGAAGAAAGAATTTAAAGAAGGAGATTGCACTTTACTCTTTGACTCCAAATTCAGAGAGCATAAAGCCAAGTTTACAACACATTAGATGGGCCCATATGAAATAGTTCAAGTATATGAAAATGGATTAGTCAAACTTACTACAATTGATGGTGAAGGCAACACCTTTATTGTCAATGGAAATAGGTTGAAACTCTATCATAAGCCCATTAGCAAAGATGATTTTATTCAAACTGTATCTCAGAAAAAGGAGGTTGAGATATCACAGCCTTCAGCTGTGATATCTCTACCTTAGTCATTTCAATTTATTAAAAAAAAAAAAACATAAAAAATAAATAAATAATGGTTTAGATGTGAAAACCAGACTCTGGCACACTCTAAACCTGAATTCTTACTGGAAAACCAATCATTTGGTTGGTAAGAATTCATTGCTCTACTTGTTTCCTGTTTTCACAAATTCAATAATGACTTGACGACAAGTCAAAGAATTAGTGGGGGAGAAGAAATAGTGGTTTTTCCCTATCTCATCTGCTCATTCTCAATTTTTCAAGGAATTTTTTTTAGTAATTCAATATTTCAATAAGAGCTTTTTTGTTCTAATCAATAAAGGGACCTGTTCAAGCAATAAAATATGCAGTGGGACCCATTTCAACATGATTATACAGAGGGAACTGTTCAAAGGCTATGTCAATACTAAAAATAGCAGAGGGAACTTGTTCAAAGACTGCATCAAAGGTACACAAGGCTACTTCAACAATTTTCAAATGTTGCCTATTAGAATTCTAAACAAATTTGCATCAACACCAAAGATGAATACAAGCTTCACAAACATGACTCTTCATATTTGAAGGGACCTGTTATACTCAATTTCAAAGGGACCTATTTTAGAAGACAGGGATCAGTTACAAAGACAATCGAATTAGTCACACCTGTTACAAGAAAATCAGTTACACCTGCAAAAAGAAAAATCAGGATTTTATCAGCCAACAAGTGTAGTGTATTGAAAGATTTTTGTTTTTAGCATTTAAATTCCTAGATTATTTTAGTGTTAAATAAATAATTATGATTGCCTATTATCAATTTCATAAGCCTTTTTATAACCCTCATACCCATATTCCTCTGTTTATACACTCATATATATTCCTCTGTCTATTTCTATATGCTCATATATATTATCACTTTGCCTATTTTTATACGAACATTTCTATTTTCATAACATCCATTCCTATTCCTACTATTCCTACCATATCATCCATTTTAACCTATTCTGAGCCATATTCCTTAAAACCTTTTTCATAGACTCATCATTTAACCTTTGCCAAAAAAGTACCAATGAGCCAATGAGAAAATCTGTCAAAGGAAAGACATCTGTAAAACCACCTGTCCTTAATTGATCATTTAGAATGGATAAGAAATCTTGTGAAAGGAGAAGAAAAATCAGAAGCAAAGTGGTGCAGAATTGGAATGGTGCGGAACCATGAGAATAAGAAGCGAAATATTGAGCGATAAAGTAAAAGCGGGTTTGAAGTAGAAAACGGGCAGTATCGCGTAGTTGAAAAGTTGTATTTAAGTTTTATCAAAAGAATGCGATATGTGTTTTCTGTTGAGACATAAGGAAGTAGTGGTATTCTAATACCACTAATATTGCATAGATTTGGAGCGTTAATGCTCGGAAACTTTAACAACGTGATATTCATTGGTGATCGTCCGATCAGGGTTTGCAACGCGACGAGCTGGGGGTCGTCGATTGAAGAAGTGCATGGATTGGTGGGACCCATTCTTAATATAACGCCAAGGTTTATAACAGGAGAACGTTTGATGCATGGTTTAAACTTAGTCTGGGGCACATATATGGATTTAATTGAAAGGTCAGGGCGTATATATATATATATCTGCTTATGAGTGTATCTTCCAATGATTTCATTTCTCTGTCAGCACGTCTTATATACTCTGTTACTATGACTGTGTTTTCTGCAAACCACTATCATTCCTCTGTATTTATGATTTTAACTCTCTATGACACGTCTTTAGGCTCTATAAATAAGACTATGATCTTTCATGATAAAACCCTATTCTCTGCACCATCATCATAACAATCTCATCTCATGATAACAGGAAAAATCAAGGTTGGGCGTTGAGTTATCATTTTATGAAACTCTAAGTTAATAAAAGTCGGCTAACATTTGGGCTCTGAGTTTTAAAATCAAAAGGTCGAGATAATAGGTGTTAAGAAAGGGAAAAAGTATGGGAGTCAGGGGTTATCCAGAATTGTGACTTTCGCTCAAAAATTGAAGTAAGCTCAAAAATTTACGACCAGCTCAAACATTTGAAAAAGGCAGTTCAGAAACTTAAGGTCAGCTCAGTGGAACGCAAAAAGAAAGGTAACAAGTTGAAAAACCCTGCTTAAATTTTTTTTTCGCATGTTATAATAAGAAAGGTTTAAAAAATGGATTTTTCTAAAAATGAAAAGTAGAGCAGAGCCTGAGAAATTTGATAGCTCAAAATACCATGAAGACTCTGTTAAAATTTTGAGGGAAAAACAATGGTTATCTTTTCTAGAGAAATTCAAAGGAAACAATGAAGAAGTTACAAAACATTTTTTGTTTTCATTTAATGGAGAAAAAGCTTTGATAGGAAATTTCTCTTTTAGAATCTCAGAGGATATAATAACTCAGTCATTAGACATGAGTCTAGAAGGGGAAAAATATTTCAAAATCAAGCAGTTTAGAGAAAAATCATGGACTCATTTTATGTCTAGGTCAATAGTTTCTTCTGTCAATTGGAAAAAGGGTGTTCCTAGAAGTTGGCTAATCCACCCATGGGACGAAATGGTATACATTCTTCAAAAATTTGTCACATGTGAAGGGCGTTACAACATAGTATACCTGTATCACATAAAAATCTATTTGCACTTAAAGGGTCAATGCACTATCAGTTTGCCTTAATTTCTTTTACAGAGTTTGACTAAAATGCAAATACCATCTACAAACAAAAGGGTAATGAAGATATAAGCTTGTATCATTTTGGTTTGATCAAAATTTTAATTGAATTTGAATTGCAAAAGAGAGGAATAACATGGGAAGGATTTTTAATTGCTAATCAAATCAAAACCAAATAAGATGATCAGGAGAAACAAGGAAGCACAGAGTTTATGGTTTGTGTTGATGAGGAAACCCTGAATTTAAGTCAATAACTGTTACTCAGCCCAGTAGTAGTGTGAAAACAAGGAGAATGAGGCAAGAAGATGCCAAGAAAATTTCAAAAGACAAAATTTTCACTACTTACACAAGAAGATCAAGGAGGATAAAAAGAAACAAAATACAAGATGATCAACCAGAGAAAGATATAAATACACCAATGTAAATTGAAAGCAGTGGTAATTCACAACCAAAACAAGATGCAGAAATGGAAACTGAATGTAACAAGGGAGAAAGAAAAGAGCCAGTACCTACAAACAAGAAACAGAGAAAGATAAAGAAACAAATAGAAGAGTTAAAAGAGGAAATTATGGAAGCAAATATGTTAGAAAAAGTCATAAAGAAAGAAAATGAAATGTTAAGAGCCCAGAGCAAGAAGATTCAACAGAAAAATGAGAAATTGAAAAGGAAAGTCAAAGAGCTCAAAACTGATCAAATTGAAATATGCAAATGGGCAACAAAATGGTACACGCAGAAAAAGGCTCTCAAAGAAAAAGACAAGAACATGAAGCATGAGTTTCAAGCCCATAAAAATGTAGATGTATTGATACAAGCAACAGAAGCAAAAGCAGAAGCAGAAGCAGAACATAAAGGGAGCACATCAGGTTAGCATGAGGACATGATAAATCATTGAGTTTGGGGGAAATGTTGGTATTATTTTATGGCTATATTTTTCTCCTAAAATCCCATCATTTATCCACCATTTTCTTCCATAAATCCCTTATATTTTATCGAAATTGATTAATATAGCATTATAATTGTTATTTTTACATTAAATTTAATTTATGGAATTTTTGTGTTAAAAATTGAAATTTTTCAAGAAAATTACAGCATGTGATAACTTCCTGTAAATGGTTTATGTTATGACACGTGGCATAACAGGTAGATCAAAACGAAGGACAAGGACGTGATCTGGAACGTACACAGATGATGAAAAATCTATCCAGCATCAGATTTGAAGTTCCTAAATAGCCTGTCAACACTGGTCAAACCCAACCAATCTAGCAGAAAAATTAGAATCATAATGAATGAGCTTGATATTTTTCCTATGATTAGGAATTCCAAACTAATTCGATCTATTTTGGAGATCATTTAGGATTAGAAGGAACGAAAATAGCCTCTTTTGATTGTAATTTTTGATAAACAAGTGAATGAAAGCATGTAATAGGCTAATGATGCTAGTGATATCATTGAATGTAAGAGAAGACTTGAGACTATGTATGTGCTTCAGAACTTTGTTTTAATGTAACTTATTCCCAGATTTTAATTAGAAACATAATTTCATCATTTATGGTGTTTTAAGTTAGCGTTCTCATCATTTGAAGTTTCCCAAGTGTGCCTTCAAAGCATGGAAGGGCCCCCATGTGAAGTCGGTACACTTTTCTTTACATTTCTATTAGATTTAGTATTCAGATCTTATTAATATTTTATTTCATTTTCATGCTTTTGATTTCATCGATTTTGATTATGAGTGCTTGTGATTTTATTCATCATTTTTATTTCATGATTCATAGTTATAATTGAAGAATTCAATTACAAAATTAATGAACATTCCTTGTAAGAGGTTTAATTGAGTATTGAATTCCAAATTATTTCTGTGATCTTTGTTTTAATGAATTCGATTTTTAGTATGCTTCAGTGTGTTACTTTGAAATATTTTTTGTGAACTATAACCTTGTAAAAGGATTATAAACTCAGACAATTAGTAGCACTCTGTTTTTAGAACGATAGATCAGATTTAATTACATAAGTGTTTAAAGTGTGTGAGGAAACACATACTAATCTCTTGTAAAAGAGTGCTAGAGCCTACCACAAAAAACATTTACTTAGGAAAACAGATCCTTTTAGGTCTATAAACATTAGACATGTGCCTCTAAGATTACCTACCTTGGTTGACAATAAATTGAGCCTAATTTAGAACACTAGATTAGTCTATACAATGATCTTACATTAGATGCCCTCCTTGATCTTAGTTGACTGCTTCAACCTCCATGATCTATCTCATCAATGAGACATGATCTCCACTCCATTCATATTAGTGGTTGCTCCACTACCCCATTATGTAGATCTAGGCTTAAACAATCCAAATTCACACATAAAAAGTGGATATTTATTCATCTTGAGGATTATGGGTCCCTCCACCCTTTTATTTACTTAATTCATTAAGAAAAATTAAGAACTCTAACATTCCAAATATCATGTGAAAATTTGGGAATATTACATGGCATCTGCATTAATTAATGCAAATGGAATCTTTTGAAAGACGTAATTTCCCCACTTAGTCTTGAATGTAATCTTCATTCTGTGATCTGGATGTATGAGAATTTGGCTATATCCCAAGAATCCATCTAGAAAGGGCATAAGTTCAGAACTAGCTACTGTCTGCAGTACTTGTTCCAAGGTTGGTAATGGAAAGTTGTCCTTTTGACATAAATTCCTAAATTCAATACAAATTCTAATATCACCATTTTTCTTCCTGACAGGTACCGAATTTGATACCCATTTAGAATGCCTGACTGGAAAGATCATCTTTGCTTTGAGGAGTTTTTTCAGTTCTGTTTTGATTTGATTTTCAAGATTTGGATGAATTTTCCTCAACTTCTGCTGTATAGGTTTTTATTCTGATATCATAGGAATGGTATGTCGAATAAAAAAAGTGGCATATGTTTTAAGATAAGTGTAATCCCAATCAAAGACACTTTTTTTCATTCTAAAAAAATTAATAAATGATAATATTTCTTCGGAAGATAGACCAAGACCTAGATTGACATTTTAAGGCTTTTTCGTTAGTTCCTAGATTTAATAACTCAAATATTAAGGTAGAGCTTTGAGGTTTTGAGTTAGTAACTCTTTTAAACCTATATTTCAGATCATATACGTCTTCTAACTTGACAACAGACTTAGGAATAAGATTTTCATCTTGTTCTTCCTTAATCTGAATGTCATGTTCACTTTCATCCAAAATTTGACTATCATAAGATCCTTTAGATGTTAAGAAATCTATTATATCTGAATCATTATTGAATACTCTCCCATTAATAATATTATCAGGAATAGATGGTCTAAAAATTAATTCAATGGAAAATCTATCGGGACTAAATTGTTGAGATGGAATTAACTTTGATGATACATTAGCTAGTATATCTGCACTAGAATTCTACATTCTAGGCATAGAAGAAATATTAAAGGCTAAGAAATGAATGGTTAATTCTTGGAATATTAATGGGTAATGCTTTAAATGTCTAGAATTACAATGAATGGTATTTCTTATCTGTCTAATAATGATTTTTGAATCTCCTAGGAATTTCAGATATTTGATATTAAGATCAATGGCTTTGAACAAACCTTGGACTAATGCTTCATATTCAGCTATATTGTTTGTACAATTGAATTCAAGTCTGCAGGATAACATGGTTTTTTCTCTTTCTAGGCTTGTTGGAACATGGTCCTCTGAAGGCTGCGAATTGGGAAATTTTTGAGTATTTTTGTATATTTTTGGCATATTTTAGTATAGTGCAGGGATTTTGGGGTGGGTCAAAGCCCCGAAAGCATTGTAATGTGTCAAAGGGTATACCTAGAGTCCGTAAACCATGGTTTGTGGACCACAGGAAATATTAGGCTAGATTGCTATAAATAGAAGGAAAATTTGAGTCAATAGAGAGGATGGATTAAGATTGGTGTGAGTTACGAATTAATAGATCTGTTTGGGTTATTGGGGGGAAGGACTCATGCTTGTTGTTTGCGCGGAGATCCTTAGTCCTGCTATGTGCGGACCCTACTGTTGTGTGCGCAAGTTGGGTTTTGGGTATTGTAAAAGGATCTGAAGGATTAATGAAAGTGGAAGGTTGTTGGAATAGCTGAATCTTTTAATGCGAATCTATGATTTCTGCTATGTTATGTTAAGCTACAAAAGTAACTTTCTTATTTTCTTATGCTGCGTTGACATATGATCTGGATCTTTATATTATACTTTATGCAAGAATATATGTGATAATTGTGTTATTTATCTCTGAATTTATGATCTATTGTTTACTGTGATTATAATTAGTATTGCACATAGGGATATATAGGTCTAGGTTTTGTGATATACGATCTGGTAATTGTAAGGTCGAACGAAACTCTTCTTGAATTACCTACCCTCTCCCAGGGTGCAGAAACTTGGTTCCAGCACCCTCCCATACTACTTCAGGTGAGAGTTTTGCAGGCGCAAGAAGGTCACTACCGAAAAGGCCAGTAGTATAGGGGTTTTTTGGCAAACCTTAACCTCCAAACCATGATCAGGACCCCTCAAGCCAAAAAATGGTTCCGTTGCTGGGACTGGGAGCATTTTGAGAGAGGGATCGGGTAATGCCAAAGCAGTATTGGAAACCTGAAAGAGAATAAATTGATGAATGGTTTGAACAGCAAGTTCAATAATTTGCAGTAAAAGAAAACCGCAGTAAGAGGTTGATGACCGAAGAGTGGAAGAATAAGTATATTTTCATGGAGATCTACGAGTTCTTCTTTATAACAATTGCGATCGATCTCTAGGAGTGGCTCACAAGGTTGGTCGAATTTCAGAAGTGTTGGAAGGATGAGCGAGTCATAGAGTGGACCCCAGAATTGATCTAGCAGTTAGAGATGACTGATAACACTATCACTCACACAGTGGACCACTGGGTGGACAGTGTGCTAGGAGGGTTGTGATAGAATTTTCCATCGATCAATTTGTCTCCTACTCTGAAGCAGACCAAAGATTCTTCAAGGGATTCCGGGGTAAGTTTCTGAAGACCTTACCATTGCTGATTAATATATTATTGTGCGAAAAGAGTATCCTATGCAACCACACCGAATGAATGACCTCTGATCTGGACGGGAGTATGACGCGAAGTGGCAAATACTATCATACCAACCAAGAAGGAGATAGATCTGTCTATAGTCCCGTAAGAGAGCCAGCTGTGCAGAGTCCTCCAGCCACACCACTTTCAAACTAGCATAGGGGTAGGAATTCACCTACACCTCTGCCACCACCGGAAGACGACATGGTTGCGCAGATGAAGTTGCCTACCTTTAAGGGTGTGGGAGATGAAGACACGGATCAGTTCTAGCTTGTCATAGAATCGGTATGGGCTACACATAATGTAGCTAGTGATGCAGTGAAGAGGGCACAAATATCCTTTGCCTTCGAAGGAAGAGTGTTGGACTGGTACATGGATACATCAGCCAGCATGCAAACACAACCATTAAAGAGATTAAGAATGCCTTGAATCAATAGTTCAAGAAGCCTAAGTCCTAGTCTCAAATAGTGGTTGATCTAAAGGATTTCAAGCAAGGGCCTTCTGAGTCTGTGTGGGAGGTAGATCAATGACTGAAGAAGGTGATCAAAGAAGGAGGATTTTAGTATGATGATAGACAACACATGGAATGGTTCATTTCTATGCTACTTCCTCACCTGCGCATACCTATGGGTCACCAAACTTTCGAATTGTAGGAAAAAGCGTTGGAGGTCGCTATGAAGTTATAAGCTGCACCCAGAGATGATACTCATCTAGGCATCCAACAGATCCAAGGACAAATGGAGGCGATGCACATGGAGATCCAGAATATATGAAAGGAGCGAGGAGCAGAGGCTAGCCCTGAAAGACGGTGCATACGATGCATCATGAATGGTCACACCAAGGATAACTGCCCTCTATTTATAGACTATATGCAGGCCATGGGACCTAGTCCGTTGTGCCTTAGGGAAGTTGCAGGATCAAGTGGGTCGGTGCTATGGTGCAATGATTTTCGCGTTGTGGGGCTGCATGACACAAACCATTGTCCCCGCCTTGATGCGTATGTACCAGAAGTAAAGCAACAATGGTGCAGGTTTTGCAGGTCGGTAGGACACGATGAACAGAACTACTAGATGTATGATTTGATGTCGATCGAGGGAACCTCTATAGGGTAAATTCGAATCCATCCTCGCCAAGATCCCTCTCAAGCACAGGCGGTTCCCCAGCCACGGGCAGTGGAGGCGGAAGATGTGGAAGCATAGGCTGGGGACAATGGAAACTAATTTGTTATAACTGTGGAGAAGTAGGACACTTTTCCAGGGACTGTCCAAACCTTACAAGGCAGTCCTGTCGGTATTGCAATGAGCTGGACCATGTGATTGAAGACTGCCCAATATTGATGGCAAAGATGCAGGAGAAGCAACTGAAACCTATGCAGAATGTGCAGAGGGTTAAGTTTGAACTGTGAGACAAAGATCCAAGCGTGAATGTCATAACACGCAGTGGGATAGCCACCGGGGGGGCCCGAGGAGAAAACTGCGACCGAACCTCTGATCTGACAAGAAATTATCAAGCATGAAGGTTTGAATCTAAAAAAGGAAAAATAAACATTTTTTGCAGCTCACAAAGACTTTTATCAGGTATAGGCATCTACTTCGCAGCCTCTGGGAGACCTCAAGGCATATGAGGAGGTCAAACCATTTTTACAGGCATGTATGAAGCTTCTGCACAACCCAAAGGCTGTGGAAAATCTTTAGGCATTAATAGATAACTGTGAAGCACTACCTAGCCTCCCTATGTAAATCAAGGACTTACACAAACTATATAGATATAAGAAATGTATTGGTAGGGAGATGCGATTGACTACGTAGATCGGTGATTACGAGATGGATCAGGTTATTTTGGACCTAGGGCCAGATGTGAATGTATTGCCTAAATAGACATGGCAATGAATGGGGGAACCTAAGTTGGAATGGTCCACTATCTAGCTGTGTATGGCCAATCAGCAGAAGATCATACCCTTGGGGAGACTATCGAAGATTATGGTGGAAATCGCAGGGGTCAAGGTCCAGAATGATTTTTAGGTAAGTAAGATTGTAGAAGATGCGGACCCCTACCCTGCACTCCTAGGGTTGGATTGGGCCATCAATATGGGAGGCATCATTAACCTAAAGAAGAGAAGCATGGTATTTGAAAATAATGGTACAAGGGTAACAGTACCATTAGATCCTGTGAAAGGTGAACGATACACAGAGCCAGTGCGCGACGAAGAGGATGTGGATCACATCTATAAGTTTAATATGCGGGATGAAGATTAGATCAACCCCACGACGGATGGAGTACTCTACTGGGAAAAGGATGGTGAATTCTACTCTGACTCCGATGGGGCGATAGAGAATTGGAAAAATCAGTTATAAGATGTCTCTGCGCTGCGATGTCTTTGGGTCATAAAGAACTTCCACTATGTTTCCTCAAAGGTAAGAGATCTACCCTATTTTGATGGTTCTAGTAACGTTAGGGACTTTTTGCGAGAATTTGAAGCCAATGTTCCTAGAGAATGAAGGTTATGGGCCCTTAACCTAGCTATGCATGAAACCTCTACACGATGGTGGGATACACATAAAGGAGCATTCCAGGAGTGGGAGGATTGTAAGAAGCTTTCCGAATTATCCACAATATTGAGGAACATGTGTCGACGTTTCGAATCCCAACTGGGATCCATCATTAGGATCCCAGTTTGGATTCAAAACGTTGACACATTTTCCTCAATACTATGGATAATCCGGAAAGCTTCTTACAAAAAAATCACCACAGGAGTTTAAAAACCAAAGTGGGAGGATTGTCAGGACATGATGCTCCTATGATTTGAGACTCTGACGGAGGTGTGGGTCAAGATGTTCCTTGGCCTAAAGGATCATTGTGAGCACGTGGTTACATGGATGGAGACGCGGGGCAACCAAACTACAAAATAATGGGTTCACTTATTCACTCTTGCGTTGGGTCCAATCCCTACTGCATGGTACCTAGATGCGGAGCTACATCAACGCACTTGCCATTGGGAAAATCTGAAGAGTGACTTCATTGGAACATTCAGACTGATAGGGGGTTTCGAGGCACTTGAAAAAGCTCTGTAGGACATAGATAAATTTGTGTTTGGCAAATCCGGTTCTTCTGTAGTATTCGAGGCCCCGACATGGGAAACACAGATGCAGGATATTGCCAACTGCCACAACTTGGCAAGGGAGGAAGGTTAAGATGATCCACGGTCTGTCTCTATCCCAGAGTCGAAAGGGGAGCACGTCATTGAAGGACCTCCACTGAAAGAAGTGGATGTCACTAAGCCTCTCAAGCTGCGGGAAGTAAACATTGGGACGAAAGAGCACCCTAAGTTGGCTAAGATTGGGGACTACTGGGATGAGGATATAATAGGGAAAGTGGTTGAATTACTTATAGAATACCAGGACTTGTTCCCAAGAAAGTTTTTAGAGCTGAAGGGGATCACGGGGGACTTAGGGGTCATGCATATCACTCTCAAAACCGATGCACGGCCCATAAAGTAGGGACCTTATAGGTTAAACCCCAAGTATAAGCAAAAGGTCAAGGATGAACTTGATAAAATGCTTGTTGCGGGTATCATCGAACCTATTGAAAAATCAGTCTGAGTTAGTCCAATGGTGGTTCAGGAGAAAAAAAACTAAGGGGGAGATTCATATCTATGTGGACCTACGTAAGTTGAACGATGCCTGTTGTAATATCCCAAAATAGGGAAAATAAAAAATATTTGGAATATCTTATAATATCCCAAAATTGGAGACACAACAATACATGGACACAATAATGAAAGAGCAGTGATATATCAACACATAGGATGTAAGAATATCCCAATAGCCATCATATTAAGATGATAGTAGCAAATTCATATAATATCTTGAGGAAACAATCACTCAAGCTACGCAATACAAGCCTCAAGAAACATGTACATGGAAAAATGAAGATCACTGCTACACATAAAATGCCCAAGGCTATGACAGCATAGTTTTATTAGAGGTATTGCTGCTGGGAATTTTCAATACACAAATATACAAATATAGGGCCCAAACAATTTTCAGGGTGAATATCTAGACTCCCAAACTGAATTTCAAGACAATCCGAAAAATATTTTCTGAAATATACAAAATGGAAAAAATGCCAGAGTTGTAGTCTCAAGACTGAGTAGTAGCTACAACTCAAGAACTAGATGGAGATGGCTATAGATGATGCACAAGCTAAAAAAACCTCCTCCAATGGATCTTCCAAGTGAAAGGCCGATCTTAACACTAAAGATCTCACCCTCCAAACAATCACTGCAACCCTCACTCTAGATGCTCACTGAAAATAACGTAGTCAAGGAGAGGGACTGCATTGTAGATGATGGAAAATGGTTGGCCTGATGCCAAATATGGTGAAATCAACCCAAATTATTCCTCACTGAACCTCCAAAGGAAAGAAGGCTTCCTCCTCTGAAAAATAAGCTCTGAAAGTGGTGTTGAGTAACCTCCACTGCAACACCCTGCAACACAACCCAACTCTAAACAGATACTGCGTTGTAGCTGAAGGAGGATGCTTTGCCTAAAGACTAAATGTGGAGAAATAAAGAGAAATATCTCTCAAGAGGCCTCTCTTGAAAGGATAAGGAATTCCTAAATAGGAATTCCTTGTGCTAAGAAGCACAACAACTTTGCTAAATAACAAGAGAATGCGAAATAGTCTTCCACACCATAAAATCAATAATCCATAACATGAATAAAAATGGCTTCCTTGCCCTCCTTTTAAACAAATGGAAGCCCTCTCATCATGAGTCCCACTCATTAGTGTTTCCTCCACCAAGGAATCTTCCTCCCATTCATACTACGTTGTCTCTCAAAGTGTTCTCCACCTCCTATCCCAGCGTTGTTTGACCTTGTCCACATGCAAATGACCCTGTTCACACATGAGGGTGTGAAATCCAACTCCTATGATGATAAATTTTCTTACTATGAGGGATTTTATTCATATTTTTAATGTGCATGGGCCTCCTTGCCCATTTATTCCACTCCTATGTGATAAAAACAAAATTAAATATTCCAATTAGCTGCAAGTTAATTTTAGAATATTACAGTCCTCCCCTCCCAAATGTTGCTTTTCCTCAAGCAACTATAAGGATAGAACTGAGAAGCCTCCTCTTCTTCCCCTGTAGCATCCTCATATGATACAATCCTCCAAGGATCAAGATGTTCTCTCATCCACATGTCTCCGAGTTGTCCCTCCCAAGTATGCAAGCTAGCTTTTGGTGTGCATCCCAAATAGCTATCATCATGTAAAACATCCATGGAGGCAACAATGGGCTGTCTAAAGGCATTATTGAGGCATGGGATCTAAAATGCATTGGGAATCATCATTCCCATGTGGATATTCCTCCATCCCCAAGAAATCATTCATATAAAGTGAGTTACCTCCCAACATGGTAACTCTTGAAAATCATCTTCCACATTGAGCTCCTGCAATGTAGGTGGGCTAAAAATCTGAACATGGTAGAAAAAATAGCCTACCCCACGTTGTCCTCCTCTCCACTTATGATAAGTGTAGAGTGTCTTTTGATCTTTGGCTGCAATAAAGTTTCCCTCAAGTGGCAAGAAAGAGACTAGACCTCCAAATATCTCTTCTCCAACGCTGTGAATCAAGCTGGCCCAATTCATTCCATATATGATGAGTTGGAAATCACCATCATATGGCATCCAATCAATCCCATGGCTCACCTCATAGGGAAATAAGTGTTTTGTTGTAGTGGCCACATAATCTCTCATGCTCCCATTAGAACATGAAATGAAAACAATGTGGGAAATATCTCCCCCAAGGGACACATCCAACCAATGTGTCACTCCCCCAATTATGCTCCCAATAAAAATAAGAACAACAACAACATAAGGAACTACAATGAGAATAATTCTAGCTACCATATGAAGCAAGGGAGAAGGAAAATGGTCCCTTAAATGTAGCCGATGCAGTTTGACTCTCAATTGCAATAAAAAAATGAAATGATGGGTGGCCTCCCCACCACTTTCTTGCTGCCCCAATCTCCTCACAAGTTTGGATAAAGTGTATGGTGTATGGTTCAAAGTGAGCATGCTTTGCAAAAGATAGAGCCTCCCCAAGTCATCCTAGGGAGTGACCATCACCAATACTGCTTATGGTCTCAATTAGACCATGAGATCAAGAAGGAAGAATGCTCCTCCTTTGAGCAAAATCCTACACATATATGGTTAAGGGGTGCATATATACATTGTACAAGTCATTTTGCAAACAAACAATACCCTTACCATATGTCTTGCTCATGCAAATGGAGTGGCTCATAGATGAGTCTCCTCTCATCCTCAAAGAGAAAAGCAGTGGTTGTGCTAATTATTCCAAAGAATTATGTATCTCCTCCATCTCTACATGATCCATGCATCTCCTCATATGCTGATACGTCTCCTCCTCAAAGGCTTCCCAAAAATACCCCTCCATGATGGTATGGTATGCCCTCATAAAATAAGTGTGGCTGAAAAGGAAATCTTCATGAGCTCCTTGTAGCAACTTCTCCTTGAGCCTGGAAGCTCTAGATAAGAAGATCCTACTATGATAGTAGATGAACCCATCTCTAACTGAATATCCCACCTCATGTAGCTGGTCATCCAATATTATACAAGTGAAAATATCCTTGGAATACTCAACCAATAGTTGGGAGTTCCAATATGGATCTATCCTCCATAGTGACAGCATTGATGATCTCTCATGAAGAACATCTGTCATATGGTCATCCTCCTCTTTGACATATCCCATGCCAAAGATGCAAGTTGGAAGGTTGTTATCCTTCCCATGCTGCTTCTTCCACAACGCAAAATCTGAAATGAGAGTGGGTACTGATGATGTTGAGAGAGTTTTCCCTCTCTCCTTGAGTATACCCAAGCCTCCCAGAATTGTACCAAGCTCTCCCAAGGTCTCCACTCCTCTAAAATTAATGAGTGGTGCCTCAAAAGGTGAAGCATCCCTCATCATCTGCTGATCTAGTGGCCTCCCTGGTGAAATGCCTCCATGCAATGAGACATCATCATCAAGAGTAGACTGCATATATGGATGGACAGAATTGTCCTTGCCCTCACTGTGCAATCCAGTCTCCCTCTTACGTGCATCAACCTCTTGAAATGGATAAGGGTGTGTTCTCATCATCACATGATGATGGTCATCCACCCTATCTCCTCCTTATATCTCCATAGGTTCACACCCTATCTTCAATGGAACATGTGAATCATGAGTTGTGCCTTGATCTCCACATGTGAGATCCTGGGGAATTTCTTGCAATGATACAAGAATCCCTCTAGTTGGAACAAGATCTCCTTCTTCCTCTGCATGAGGTGCTAGATAAAATCTAGACATGACAACACTATTTCCCTCTTTCTCATCAACATGTATGGGCAACCTCCCAAGAATTGGATCCTGTTTTGAAAAATAGATCCCCATGCCCTCTTGTTTAGGAATATGAGATAGAGGCTTTGCCTCTAACAAGGTATGATGCAATATGTCAGCCTCCTCCATGGTTTTCTAAAGTGGATTTGAGTTTATAGTTTTCTCCATCACATGCAAGCTTTATGTTTGCTTGGGTTTATTTGTTTCCACCACATGTGTTTCAGAAAATTTTCCATTAAATATTTAAAATAATGTCTTCGTGAACCTAGAATAAGAGGAAGTATTTGAATTCTTTAAAGAAAAGGACTCAAATATCCACCATACATAGGCCTTACCTCCAAAATGTAGCACTGCAACTCTGATGGCTTCAACTTCAAAAATTTGGTGTTGCTGCAAAAAGGTGTCTAGTTCTTCCATCCAAGCTCTAGCTGAACATGTAGGTGAACCATCAAAAGTAGATAAGAGGAATCTACTCCTATCATGCTTGTTGCTTCTCTTCACCTTGATCTTGCAGAACTCTGGAAAAGTGATATGGTCTCTATACTTCTGAGTTTGAGACTCATACTCTTGCAGAAAATCACTAAGAGTTTCCCTCCTAGTCATTCCATCTTCTTCCATCTCTCTTATGGCAAATATGGGCATATGATTGCACTGTTCACCATAGTGTGTGGCTGCATGCTCACACTCATTATAGGAAATCTAGATTTTGATCCTAATTCAAACCCTCTTGGAGACTCTATACACATCTCCCTTCTTATTCTCTTGAGATCTTCTTGAATGCTCTGTATAGGTTTAGGAAGAAGCTTTGAGAGCCTCTCCTACATCTTTCCTCCAAAGAATGGAGTCTTAATATTCTATTCTCTTGATAGCATCATGGCTGAGATCCATAGGCTGAGCCAAGATTATGCTCCGATACCACTGTAATATCCCAAAATAGGGAAAATCAGAAATATTGGGAATATCTTATAATATCCCAAAATTGGAGATACAACAATACATGGACACAATAATGAAAGAGCAGTGATATATCAAAAAATAGGGTGTAATAATATCCCAATATCCATCATATTAATATCATAGCAGAAAATTCATACAATATCTTGAGGAAATAATCACTCAAGCTAGGCAATACAAGCCTTAAGAAACATGTACATGGAAAAATGAAGATCACTGCTACACAGAAAATGCCCAAGGCTATAACAGCACGGTTTTATTAGAGGGACTACTGATGGGAAGTTTCAATACAAAAATATACAAATATAGGGCCCAAAAGATGTTGGGAGTGAAGATATAGACTCCCAAACTGAATTTCAAGACAATCCTGAAAGGATTTCTTGAAATATACAAAATGGAAAAAATGCCGGAGTTGCAGTCTCAAGACTGAGTAGCAGCTGAAAATAAAGAATTGGATGGAGATGGTTGTAGATAATGCACAATATGAACAAACCTCCTCCAAAGGATCTTCCAAGTGAAAGGCTGATCCTAACACTAAAGATCTCACCCTCCAAACAATCACTGCAACCCTCACTACAGATGCTCACTGAAAATAACGCAGTCAAGGAGAGGGACTGCACTGTAGATGATGAAAAATGGTTGGCCTGATGCCAAAGATGGTGGAATCAGCCTAGATGCTTCCTCATTGATCCTACAAAGGAAAGAAGGCTTCCTCCTCTGAAAAATAAGCTCCGGAAGTGGTGTTGAGTAACCTCCACTGCAACACCTTGCAGCACAACCCAGCTCTAAACAGATATTGCGCTGCAGCTGAAGGAGGATGCTTGGAATGAAGCCTGAATGTGGAGAAATGAAGAGAAATATCCCTCAAGAGGCCTCTCTTGAAAGGAGAAGGAATTCCTAAACATTAATGCCTTGTGCTAAGCAGCACATCAACTCTGTTAAACAACAAGAGAATGCAAAATAGTCTTCCAAACCATAAAATCAATATTCCATAACATGAATAACAATGGATACCTTGCCATCCTTCTAAAAAAATGGAAACCCTCTCACCATGGGTCCCACTCATTAGGGTTTCCTCCACCAAGGAATCTTCCTCCCATTCATATTGCACTGTCTCTCAAAGTGTTCTCCACTTGCTATCCCAACATTGTTGACTTGGTCAAACTTGACCTTGTCCACATGCAAATGACCCTGTTCACACATGAGGGTGTGAAATCCAGCTCCTATGATGATCCGCTTTCATACTATGAGGGATTTTACTCATATTTTTAATGTGCATGGGCCTCCTTACCCATTTATTCCACTCCTAGGTGATAAAAACAAAATTCAATATTCTAATTAGCTACAAGCTAATTTTGGAATATTACACCTGCGTTCATGATCCATTCTCGACACCATTCTTAGATGAAATCCTAGATAGCGTGGGAGGATAGGAAGGATACTACTTCACTAACAGGTTCTTAGGATACCATCAGATCAAAATCACACCTGACGACCATAGAAAAACCACATTTTCCACTGAGTGGGGATCTTTTCCGTATACTGTCATGTCGTTTGGACTAAAAAATGCCCCTGCTATCTTCTCGTGGGTCATCGTCACAGTGTTCAGAGAATTCATCCACAAGTTCCTCAAGGTGTATTTCGATTATTGGACTATCTTTGGCTTGGTAAAGGAACACGTATCAAGCCTGCGCATGATGTTGGATGCCTGCCAGAAACACCAGATTTCCCTAAATATTAAGAAGTCTATCTTCTGCGTACCCTTTGGAATCTTGCTCGACCACATAGTTTATCGGCAAGGACTGATGGTAGATCTTTCCAAAATCGCAGTTATCATAAACTTTCCAGTACCAACATTGGAGAAACAACTATGCTCAATCCTTGAACATAAGGGCCACAATAGGAAATTCATTCAAGGCTATGTGCTTATTACTTCCCTTATGGAAAAATTTCTCAAGAAGGATGTTTCGTTCTTTCGGAATGACGAATGTCAAAAGAGCTTCGAGTTACTTAAGGAAAATATGTTCTCACCACCTATTCTCATCTTTCCTAATTGGGAGAAGGTATTTCATGTTCACGTAAATGCGTCAGGCATTGTTCTCGGGGTTGTCCTTACGCAATCGAGAGAAGGAGATATTGACCATCCGGTTTCCTTTTCAAGTAGGAAACTCTCTGGTGTGGAACAAAACTACTCCACCATAGAGCGGGAGGGATTGGCCATGGTCTATGCTTTGTGGAAATATCGACATTACTTGTTAGGAGGACACTTCAAAATGTTCACAAACCATTCAATGTTAAATTACTTGGTAAATAGGCCTGTGTTGGGGGGGGGGGGGAATATGTCGATGGCTACTACTATTTCAGTTGTATGAATTTGAAATCATCGTCAAGCTGGGAAAGTTGAATGCTAAGCCAGATCATTTGTCCCGAATAGAGAGTAGCGAGGAGCCAACCAACCTGGAGGCCAGATTTCCTGATGCGCAACTATTTTCTATTAAGGTAGTAGATTTACACTTCGCTGGTATCATTCAATTCTTGAATACTAGGATGACACCTTTAGAGTAATCTATATAGTAGAAGAAAGATTTAGTCACCCAGGCAGTAGATTTTACGATCATCGCAGGTCATTTATGTAATATGGGAGCAGATGAAGTATTGTGGCGATATGTTTTGGAGCATGAAAGGCATGGTATATTGGCAAAGGCTCATGATGCAGTAGCAGGAGGTCACTACGTAGGGAAACCAATGATGCAAAAGATCTTGAGAGCTGGGTTATGGTGGCCAACCCTGCATAGTGATGCCCACAACTATTGTAAAGCCTGCGATATGTGCCAACGAATAGGGAGGACATCCCACAAATATTAAATTCCCCTTCAACCACAAATGGCTCTACAAGCATTTGATAAGTGGGCTATCGATTTCATCGGGCCTATCAACCCACCAGGGAAGAAGACGGGTGCATGCTGCATTATTACTGCCACTGATTATGTAACCAGGTGGCAGAAGCACAAGCAGTAAAGGATTTTACTATGGATACCGCTACACATTTCATCTTTTAAAAAATCCTGACCAAATTTGGATGTTTGAGGTATGCTCTTTGAAACAATCCAAGCTTTGATCAAGGAGTTCCTAATCCATCATGCAAAGAGCACACCATATCACCCACAGGCCAACGATGCGGTTGAAGATTTTAATAAAATCTTGGAGCAAGCGCTGAAAAAGGTATGCAATGCTGATTGCAGCAATTGGGACGTGTGCATCCCATCGGTCCTCTGGGCCTATCGAACAACTTGCAAGAAGCTAACAGGAAAAACCCCATTCAATATGGTTTAGGGTAAAGAAGCCATTATTCCCATGCAGTATATTTCTCCTAGTCTCTGTATCATAGAATTTACAAACATGGCAGAAACTAACATCATGGAGGAGCAATTAGAATAGCTTATGGCTTTGGAGGAAGATCAGTTTCTTGGAAATTTTCATCAACAAGTCCAGAAGGCCTGCGATAAAGCTTGGCATGATCAACATATTTTCCAGAAGACATTCACAGAGGGTGAATTGGTCCTCTTATAAAATAGCCAGTTTGAAAAGCATCTCAGGAAGTTTCGGCAGCATTGTCTTGGTCCCTACATAGTTAGGGAGATCACGGATGGCAGAGCAGTTAGGCTAGCCACCCTGCGCGGTGATATGCTACCAGGCTACGTCAATGTTAGCCAACTCAAACCGTATCAGATCAAATGACTGTATGGCTGGAGTAGCCATCCAGGTGCAGGTTGAGACCCCACGACCACAGTGACTCAAGACAAGTCACAAGATTTTGCTAAGGGATTGTTGGAACAGGGTCCTCCAAAGGCTATGAATTGGGACAATTTTGAGAATTTTTGTATATTTTTGGAATATTTTAGTCTAGTGCAGGGGTTTTGGGGTAGGTCAAAGCCCCAAAAGCATTGTAATGGGTCAAAGGGTAGACCTAGAGTCTGCAAACCATAGTTTTCAGACCACAGGAAAGATTAGGCTAGATCATTATAGATAGAAGGACATTTTGAGTCAATAGAGAGGATGGATTAAGATTGGTGCGATGTAATGTTCCTTTTTCAGAAACATTGTCAATCGACAAACAAATCTATTCTAGAGATAGATTGAAGGGGAAATTACTGGATTTTTCACATTCATAAAGAAGGATGAGCTCTAGAGGCTTCCTGGCCCTCTATCAGAATCTTTCTATAGAACGTTGTCAAGGGACAATATTCCCAAGAGGGAATACAACCAGATTGGTAATCTCTCAAGATAACCCAAGCATGCAGCCACAGCAATATAAAGACATAAACTAGAAATAGCAGTGAATAAAAATTATGCCAAAATGTGTGAAAACCCTTGAGCATTTTATTATAAAGCAACAACAGAAAATGATACAATTAAGGTCAGAAGAATAAGGCTAAAAGACATCCATGAAAATACATGCCAAAATACAAGTGCTGCTCCATAGCAGAATGTCCATGAATAGGGACTACGCAGTCATAGAAGGGAGACTACTGTACTGAGTGAAAAAAAACATGGATATGCATACACATGGCTCATATATCATTGGGAGAGAAGATATAAGCTCCCAATCACTACCTCAAGTCAATCCTATAAGGATTGGCTGAAATTTTCAAAACTGCAAAAATGTCGGAGTTGCTGGGTAGCTGCAGCAACTCAATATATGGAGTAGAATGGAGAAATATGAATGGAATAATATGATGAAGTGCCTTTATCCAATGGTCTCCCAAATTTTAGGCAGATCTCGACACAAGAGTGTTCACCCTCTGAAATCTTTGCAATACACTCACTGCAAATATGCCTCAACAAGAACGCAGTCTATGAGAGGGTCTGCGTTGTCATTGATGGAAGTGGTTGGAATCCTACCAATGATAGTGGAATAAGCTCAGGAACCATCCTCACTATCCTCCCGGAAGTAGAGAACTTCCCTCCTTTGAAAGATCAGCTCGAAATGGTGTTGTAGGAAACCTCCCAGCAACACCCTGCAACACTTTGCACAATATTCTGCTACAGATACTGTGCTGATGGAGTAGGCTGATGCTATGGCTTGAATTCTGGAATATGGAGGATGAGTGAAATCCTTCATGAGCTACTCAAGAAGGAGAGGAAATCCTAAACAAGACTCCCTCGTGCCTGAGGGCACTACAGCTCTGCTGAATAGCAAGAGGCAGCAATTTGTCTCTCTAGAAAAATAATCAAATGATCCAAGATAATCTTAATGGGCTACTTTGCTCCTCTTTTAAACACTACGAAGTCTCCATCTTCCTTCCTCTATAATTTTCCTTCCCCATGGAATATTCCTCCACTAAAACCACATTGTCCCACCTAATGCTTGCCAACTCATGCCAACGCAGTTTGACTTGGTCAATTACGGCATGTCCATTTGCATTTTAACCTCTTTCACACATGAGGGTGTGAAATATAGCTCCATGATGATCCCTTTTCACATGGTAAGGGATTTTATTCTTGTTTATTACATGAATGGGTCACTTTACCCACTTTTATTCAAAAAAATGAAAATATGCAACTATAATGTTCCATTTTAGCTTGAGGCTAAAATTGGGAGCATTACAGTCCTCCCCTCCCACATGTTGCTTTTCCTCAAGAAACTGCATAGAGAGAACAAAAATTCCTCCTCCTTCTTCTCTTGTGGCCTCCTCATCCATGGTCCCACCACTGCTCAAATATGCTGCAATAAATCTGCCCTCCAATGCTCTCTCCCAAGTATGCAAACTGAAAAATGATGCTCCTCATGGAAAGATAGAAGGTGTAGTGGAATCCTTCCTGCTGGAATGTGGCCTCCTTAAGGTAGGAGTGATGATATGAATGGGATAATTTTGCTCCCAATGATGATCCTCTCATCCATGCTATCATCCAAATGAGAATCTCAACCCTCAGTTTCTGCAATGTGTTGGGGCTGAATGGAGAGTGTGCTTGTGCTTCTCAAGATGGTCCTCTCTCCATTTGAAGTGTTCATGGGGCTGCCTCTATCCTTGGGATGAAATATTATGGCCTCCAAAAATGGCCCAAGCTACCCCATCGAGAAAATCAGCCATGAAATGCCTCTGCAAATTCTCCCAGTGGTCTCTCCCACAAGAAGGTACATGTAGCAATGTGGTAATCATGGTTTGCCCATGGTATCTCCTAGAACATAAAACATGTATAATGGGGAGAATCATGCTCCCAATGGGTTGTTCATACAATGCTCTCCAAATAAAGCTCTTCAATATACATACAACATCAGACATACATAAGGAGAAATTGCAATAGAAACAAGTTGTGAAATGAAAACTGGAGAGTGGTTCCAAATTCCACTCATGGAACCTGTGCAGTGCCTCTTTGGCCTGCCTCAAAATCAAGAGTAACAAGTGCTGTACTAGCCACTTATTTGCTACCACCACATCTCCTCATAAGATAAAACATGAAATCACAATTTGGTGCCAATGGTGCACACCAAGAAGCATGTGGCTTCCCCCAAAACCATCGCAAAATAGCCAAAATCAAGGCTACAAGTAGCTGCAAGTATATTATACCAAGCGCAAAAGGGATGATCCTCCTTGATCAATATGCTTCTCATATAAAGTAAAGAGGTACACAATGTGAAATTATACCTTCTCTACTATGTACTTGAGACCTTGAGCTGAAATGGCTCATCCAAGTGCTCTCCCTCTCCTCCAATGAGTAAGGTAATGGTTGTGCCAACCTCTCCAGAAACAATCGGGCTCTGCATCTATCCATATTCTGATGTAGATCATGCTGAATTCCCTCCCAAGTGAACTTCTTCTAGCAAGGCAAGTATGTATCCAAATGCATAGCTAGGAAGTACTCACATGCTGCATGCAAATAATTTCTCCTTGAGACTAGAAACTCTAGCTAAGAAGAGTCTGCCATGATCATATATGATCATATCATCCACTAGGTGTCTGCCATCTCCATCAAAGCCATCGAAAAATCATGCATGCATCTAGATCCTGGGACCTCTCAACCAGAAGTTGAGTCCTCCAACATGGATCAATCCTCCACATAGACAACGCTAGTGTTTTGCAATGTGGTGCTCCATCACGTTGTTGCCTGCTACCTTGACATCCCCTCATGTAAAATTCATCCTCCAAGTTGCTGCCATGCCACCATGTAGCTGCTCATTCTCAAAAGAGATGATGATCTCTGAAAATGAGCCTCCTATGAGAGACTATCACCTCCAAAGAATATCTCGATCATGGGCAATGTAAAAATGAGTGGCCTCCATCCACTCCAAAGCATGAAAGATTTATTCCCCAAAGTAAGTAACCTCTCTCTCACAAAATCTATGGAACATCCATCCTGCATCATGAAGATGCAATCCTCTATCCCTGCAGCAACATCTGCCAGTGCAGTATGATTGATGAGAGTGGGTGATGCTGAAAATGAGATAGTGTCTCCCTCCTCCTTGAGTCTATTCCCAACTCTCTGCGCTGTGATGAATTCTCCCAAGGTTTCCACCCTCCTGAAATCAAGGTGTGAGGCCCCCAAATGTGGAGCATCCAACCTCCTCTGCTGATCTAGTGGTCTTCCTGGTGCAATGTCTCTATGCAGTGAGACACCATCGTCAAGAGATGACTAAATGTATGAATGGAGAAAACCATCCATTCTTCCACTGCGAAATCCAATCGTCATCTTAGGTGCATCAACCTCATAAAATAGACAGGGTGTGTGCTCCTCATCACATAATGTTGATCATCCTCCCTATCTCTTCCTTCTATCTCCATATCTTTTCACCCTACCAATAATGGCACATATGTATCACGAGTTGTGCCTTGACCTCTACATGGGAGATCCTCGGGAATTTCTTGCAGAAACACAAGAATACCTCTATGTGGAGAAAGAGCTCCTCTTACCTATTCATGAGGCACTGGAACAACTCTAGCTATCCCAGCACAGTTGCCCTCCTCCTCATCAATGTGTATGGGAAAATTCTCCAAAATATGATCTCCTTTTGAAAAAGAGACCTCCATGTTCTATTTTTCAAGAATATGAGATGGATACCGTGCCTTCAACAAGATGTGATGCAATATGTCAGCCTTCTCAACAATGCTCTAAAGTGGATCTGAGTTTATGTTTGCTTCCCTTACATGCAAAGTCTTGGTTTTTTTCTCTGCATGTGTTTCAGATTTCCTCCTACCAAATCTTTCCATCATTTCTTCAATGAATCTGAAATAGAGAGAAATATTTACATCCTCTAAAGAATATGACTCAAATATCCACCATGCATAGGTTTTACCTCTCAAGTGCAGCGCTACAAATCTGATAGCATCTCCTTTGGAAACTTTGTGCTGCTGCAACATGGTCTTCAACTCCTCTACCCATGCTTTGGCTGAACATGTAGGTGAACTTCTGAAAGTAGATAGAATAAATCTATCTTTTTGTTGGCTTCCCTTCACCCTAGACTTGCAAAAATCCATGAAGTGAGATGATCTCTGAATGCTGGAGTTTGAGACTTATACTCCTTCTGAAAATCTTCAAGAGTTTTCCTCTTGATCACCTCTCCTCCTTTTCCCATCTCTTCATGACAAAGCTACACATGTGAATACGCTGCGCATCAAAGGATGTGACTGCATGTTCACATTCCTCATCAGAAAACCTAGAGTTTGTTTCTGCTTCAAACCCTTGTGGAGATTCTTCAAATCTCTCCCTTCTCTTTTGCTTGTGGCTCCCATGAAAGCCCTAGATGGATTTAGCGAGAAGCTTGGCTAGCTCATCTCCTTTTTCTTCTTTCTTCTTCTCCACAAAGTGGAGTCTTCCTCATATTCTTAGATGACATCTTGGCGAAGATTCACATGCTAAGCCAAGATTATGCTCTGATGCCACTGTAATGTTCCTTTTTTAGAAACATTTTCATTCGATAAGAAAATCTATTCCACAGATAGACTGAAGGGGAATTTACTGGATTTTTCACCTTCATAAAGAAGGATGAGCTACAGAGGCTTCATGTACCACTATCAGACTCTTTCTATAGAGCTTTGTTAAGGGATAATATTCCCAAGAGGGAATACAACAAGATTGGGAATCTCTCAAGATAACCCAAGCATGCATATACAACAATATAAAGACATAAACTGGAAATAGCAGTGAATAAACATTATGCCAAAATGTGTGAAAACCCTTGAGCAATTTTATTATAAAGTAATAGCAGAAAATGATACAATGAATGTCAGAAGAATAAGGCTAGAAGCCTTCCATGAAAATACATGCCAAAATACAAGTGCTGCTCCATAACAGAATGCCCATGAATAGGGACTACGCAGTCATAGAAGGGAGAATATTGTACTAAGTGAGAAACAATATGGATCTACATATACATGGCTCATATATCATTGGGAGAGAAGATCTAAGCTCCCAATCACTACCTCAAGTCAATCCTAGAAGGATTGGCTAAAATATGCAAAACTGCAAAAATGCCGGAGTTACTGGGTAGCTGCAGCAACTCAATATGTGGAGTGGAATGGAGAAAGATGAATGGATGAATCTGATGATGTGCCTTTCTCCAATTTTTCTCCCAAATTTCAAGCTGATCCTGACACAAGGGAGTTCACCCTCTGAAATCTCTGCAATACCCTCACTGCAAATATGCCTCAACAAGAACGCAGTCTATGAGAGGGTTTGCGCTGTAACTGATGGAAGTGGTTGGCCTCCTACCAATGATAGTGGAATAATCTCAGGAACCATCCTCACTAACCTCCCAGAAGTAGAGAACTTCCATCCTTTGAAATATTAGCGCAAAATGGTGTTGTAGGAAACCTCCCAGCAACACCCTGCAACACTTTGCACAATATTCTGCTATAGATACTGCGTTGATCGAGTAGGCTAATGCTATGGCCTGAATGCCGAAATATGGAGGATGAGTTCAATCCTTCATGAGCTACTCAAGAAGGAGAGGAATTCCTAAACAGGACTCCCTCGTGCCCGAGGGCACTGCAGCTCTGCTGAACAGCAAGAGGCAACAATTTGTCTCTCTAGACAAATAATCAAATGATCCAAGATAATCTCAATGGGCTGCTTTGCTCCTCTTTTAAACAGTACGAAGTCTCCATCTTCCTTCCTCTAGAAGTTTCCTTCCCCATGGAATATTCCTCCACTAAAACTGTGTTGTCCCACCTAGTGCTTGCCAACTCATGCCAACGCAGTTTGACTTGGTCAATTAGGCCTTGTCCATTTGCATTTTAACCTCTTTCACACATGAGGGTGTGAAATCCAGCTCCATGATGATTCCTTTTCACATGGTAAGGGATTTTATTCCTATTTATTACATGAATGGGTCACTTTACCCACTTTTATTCAACAAAATGAAAATATGCAACTATAATGTTCCATTTTAGCTTGAGGCTAAAATTGGGAACATTACATGTGAATTACGAATTAATAGATCTGTTTGGTTTATTGGGGGGGAGGAATCTTGCCAGTTGTGTGCGCGGAGATCCTCAGTCTTGCTGTGTGCAGACCCTACTGCTGTGTGCACAGGTTGGGTTTTGGGTATTGTAAAAGGATCTGAAGAATTAATGAAAGTGGAAGGTTGTTGGAATATCTGAATCTGTTAATGCGAATCTGTGATATTTTCTATGTTATGTTAAGCTACGAAAGTAACTGTATTATTTTCTTATGCTGAGTTGACATCTGATCTGGATTTGTCTGTTATAATTTATGCAAGAATATCTGTGATAGTTGCATTATTTTTCTGTGAATTTATGATCTGTTGTTTATTGTGAATATAATTGGTATTGCACATGAGGATGCAAAGGGATCTATATATCTAGGTTCTGTGATATACGATCTCATAATTGTAAGGTCAAACGTAGTGCTGCTTGACTTACCTACCCTCTCCTAGGGTGCAGAAACCTAGTTCTAGTACCCTCCCATACTGCTTTGGGTGAGACTTTGGCTTTCACAAGTAGGGCACTGCCGAAAGGGCCAGTAGTATAGGGGTTTGTTGGCAAACCATAACCTCCGAACTTGGGTCAGGATCCCTTGAGCCAAGAGGGCTTATTAAAATACAACTAGCTCCTGCACCATCTTCAGATTTAGAACTGTCAAAATAGAGAGTCCAAAATAAGGAATTAAATACTGCTTTATCTACAAAATATTTACATTTGGAACTATCTGTCTGGGAAAATTTCTCAATTTGAGAGACAACTGCATTATCAAATAAAGGTGATGGTTGAGCATTGAAATTTCCCAAAAATGACTCTACTGAATAGTTTCAAATAATGTTATTATTGAATGCTACTGGTTCATTTAATCCTTCAATATTGGTGATTGTATGTTTCATGAACTTTTCACGGTCTACTCGGATTTGATTTGGCTTTCCATTATATGGTAGCCACATATGTGACCAGTCTATTGCAAAATATCCATGAATTTTTTTAGACCAGTCTCAGCTTAAAACTAAGCCATAAAACTCAGGAATATCAACCACCAGTATATTAGTTATTTGAGCAATCTTGGGGTTTGATGACAATCTGATGGAGACATAATTTATTTCTCCTACAACCTGCACTTTAGTTTTATCAAGTTGTACTATATAAACAAGGGAACTCTGAGGAGTTATGTTCAACTTAGCACAAATTGATTTTGGCATTATATTAGAGGAAGTACCCAAGTCTATTAAACAATTATGAACTGTTTTATTATAGATCTCATAGGTTAAGAGAAATTGAGGTGTATGAGAGATGGATCCATCACCTATCATAATCAAGTTTGTAGCATATATTTTAGTTGAAGGAGAAGGTAGCTTACCCATTTCAATAGGAGCTTGTACTATTACTGGAGAAGGTAAGGCTAAAGGAGGAACCACATTTAAGTCTCTGAGTAAGATTTTATGTTGCTGCTTTAATTTAGTAAGCTCGTGAATTGAAATGTTTGGGCTGGTTTTCTTCATATCTTCAACTACATTATACTCAATAGTGTCTGAGACTACCATTGTATTAGATGTAGGTGGAGTACGTGAAGTAACGAGACCTGTTTTTTTAGCCTTTGAAGTAGACATTTTTCTTAGTGATTTATCCTTCGCATGCGTTGAAAACTTTTGTTGTTGATTTGGCTGCATTTCTTTAGTAGTATTTTTCTCCTTGTACTCACAGGTAAAGCTTCATGTTGTTCTTCATTTGGTAGGATGAAATCCCGCATTCCATTTAGTTCAACTTCTTCTTCTTCATCATCTTCTTCTTCCTCTATTTTCTCTTCCTTTGTATCTTGATCAGATTCAACATTAGATATGATATTTGGAGGTTGAGTATTAGAGGACTAACCTTTATTGAAGTTTCTGAAAGTATTTTTTGAGCTAGAATTTTCAGCAACTTGTTTCTTAATATCTGCCATCTCTTTTGTCATAGTATTCAAAATTTTTTGAAGACCTTCCACATCAAAAGGGTCTTTTGGCAGCTTCTTTTTAGAATCATCTTTGAAAGATACCTTCTTTGATTTTCTATCTTCTTGAGAATTCTTCTTCTCAAAAGAGGTTATGGGTTTTTCTACAGATAGAGATTCCTTCATGTTTTCTACAAGTGTCAACAGTTTTGATATATCAACAAAAATAGCTATATTGGATGGAAGAGATGAAATATACCACTCAATTTGAACTTTTGCACTAGGAACTAATATAATAGGAATTTTATCGAGTAATTTCTTAAATATTGAATTAAAATATTTTATCTTCTCACCTGACTTAGCTTTTAGAATTGATAAATCATTGATGAGAATAACAACATCCCCAAACTTAGCTAGAGATTTTTCTTCGCACATATTCTAGCTAGTTATAGAGTGGGTAGGCAGTGAAAAATACTAGGATCCTGCAGATCCTGTTAGAGTATACGGAAATAATCTTACAACACAATCCTCTTCAACTACTTCTTTTAAATTGATGGCTAACATAAAATTATGAATGTGTTCTTCTTCTAGAATATCATCATGATTAAATTTAGGCAACCACCTTTCAGGATATTTTGGAAGAGAATGAAGAGGAGCGGGAATATTTACAACCCCTGGATTGTTCCATGGAAGTACATTTGGTGGAGGTACTTGGCTTGCCATTGGAGCTTGGGTGGATGTGATGGATTGAGTTTGAGTTGAAGAAGGGGTAGGCTGAGTGCTAGGACTAGTTGAAGGGATAGTAGTTTGAGTACCGGAACTAGTTAAAGTAACACTAATTGTTGGAATAGAAGTTGTGGAAGTGAGCGGAGGTAATGATGATGAATGGGATAAAATCTTGTGGGTGATTGAATATGATTGAGTCCTCTTTATTCTATTTTGATTACTATCGATGGGAAATTCAAAAGGAAGAATTCCTGTATTTTGAATTTATGATTGAGTTAATATCTGTTGAGGTTGTAAAGAAGACAAAATACTGATATCTGATATTTGAGAAGATTCGGTCTTTTCAGCAGAAATGAATACTCTCTCTAAATTTTCTATAAAATACTGAACCTCTGTGGAATTTTGATGAGAATCAAAAGATAGTATGGGTTGGGTATCACTAGGAGACTTAGGATAAGGATGATCAACTTCAAATTTTAAAGATGAGGATCTAGATAATTTTCTTGAAGTTGATGGGGATCTAGAGGGAGAGAGAATCTTAGATTGACCTTTTGATTTGTCAGACATTTTTTCCATTCACAAGGCCCTACTTCTAGCACCAGAATGTTGAGGCCTTGAAATTCCACTGCCAAAAAATGGGGGAAAACCACCCGTTTCGGACCTTAAAGAAACTCCTTTTCTGTTTGGTGTGGTGGCTCCAACTGGGGATAGTGGGACCAGTTTCCCAATAAGGAATGATTTTGGGGTGTTTTTTTTATTATAAAACATACAATGGAAAATGATTCTAATCTATCACATGCATCCATCTAAACTATCTATTCTACTATATACCTGGGGTGTTTCTTCCTTTATGCGATCTAAAGATATATCCTTCAACTATTAGTAATGTAGATTATTTAACAATTGAAAGAGATGAAAATTATATAAGATGATCCTTCTAACAAAATAATTTGATTAGAAGAATTATGAAAAATATATTGAATTCATATGTGTGATTATATATTGGATAAGAAATCACAGACAAATATTAGAACGTAAGTGCATCTAACATTCATTTATAATAACGTTTCAAATATATAATCCAATAAAATGATGATTGTCAATCTAGGAAGCAAGAATTAATACAAGTGAATAGACGTACCATATGTACGAAGTTATACTCATGTAAACTAAGCGTAACTGATATTCTCCTCTTCACTTTCAAGTAATTTAAAGAGTACAGTAGTGCAACATTAGTTAAACAACTTTAATTTTCAAAATATTACAAATTGCATTCCATTAATTCAGCATTCACAAAATTACAATAGTGCATTCTTTGTAAATGTTTTTGAAAAATTTCTGGACCCTTCTCTAAATGCATGAGAGGGGTTTAAATACTAAACTAAATATGTTCTAAAATAAATTATTACAAAAAAATAGAGGAGGTTTCAAGAAACCATCCTTGTAAGACTAACTTTAACTACAGTCTAGGAAAATAAAGTTACAAATTGACATGAGTTTCGATATTTCTTTTGGATTTCCCCCAAAAGTTGAAAAATATCTAGCATGGGCTTGAGCTAAGCTGGCTATGAAATCTGTGATCTGACCTATCCTTTGAATATCACATTTGAGAGTGTTTCCTGTGATCTTCTTATCAAATCTGTTAAAGACTGTAGGGTCTGGTATTGATGATAAGGTTTGATCAGAAAATTCCAATATTTTTGTTGATCAAACTTATTTACTTTTTAAATTGTTTCATCCTGCATTTATACCTTTTGTTTCCACTGTGTTTCCAGTTGTTTTACTTCTGAGAGCACTTCATATGTGCACACTTTGATAAGTTCTACTTTCACAAGCTGCTCACACACAGATTCAGTAATTTCTTTTTCCAACTTGAATGCTTTCGCTGCTACTTTCTCTGACTGCTTTATCTATTCTTCCCAATCTTTGAATAAGATTTCCTTGTGGAACTTATCTACCTGGGGTAGATTAGCTTCCTTGCCTGAGTCTGATGCTTGCCATTGAATGTGTTCATTGATTTTCTTCTCGATCTTATCACATTCAAGTTTCTAGATAGCTACTTGCTAGATCAATATTTCACTTGAGTCACAATAAGAGCCAGTAATAGAAGCTTGTTGGAAAAATAATTCTTGTTGTTGCTTTAACTTAACATTCAAATCCAATGCTTCCTTTATGAATTTCTCTAACTATGGCTGACTTTGTAATCTGGTCATTGCTGCTTCTAGTTGTGTTTGCTTCTCAGTGAGTTGTACTTGATGCTGTAAATTAAGACTTTCAAAATCCTTTTGAAATTGGGACATCTTCAATTTCATTTTCTTGTTAGAGTTAGAATTTTCTTGATTCAACAGTCTCTCTAGTTCTTGTATTCTATCCTCTTTCTGTTTTAGTAACATTTTAACCTCAATAGCTTTATCAGCAGTGGTAGCAGCATATGCACCTGAAAACTATGATATTTTGGTTAAATGTTTAGTAGGATCAGCTAGAGGATCCTTCCAAAAAAATCAACAGATTCATTTGTAAGGTTTGTGACTATATCATCAATTATTCTGCTTTCTCTTCTCTTGACTACAACCTTATGACTAGGACTATAGAAGATATCCAACAAAGGAATTTCCTCAATTTGTAATACTATGTATTCTGTGGGATAAGATGGAATGATTTGTCGATCATGAGTTTCTCGAACTTGTTGTAGTGGTGTAACAATTTCCACTAACTTCAGGGAATGTTCAGGTGTTTGAAAACTAGAAGCTTGATCAGTATTGGGATTTGTTTTAGGAGTTTTTATTGCTTTAGAAAAATCATCCCATTCACTATTCAAATTATTTGGTTGGGACTTTTCTGACTGATCCAGTGTATGTTGACTGTTCTGAACTTCTTGAGAAGTTGACTCTGTTCCATAACTTCCTTTTTTCTCCTGTATCTCAATCTCTTGGATTACTTGATCAATTATATTTTTTGTGTTTTCCTTTATGTTTTTGGATTCATTTTCAAAATGATCCAAATTGTGTGATTGATGCTCTGATTGTCCTGACACATCTTCAGACCTGTCTTTCACTTCATTATCCAAGCTAATACTTGGAAAATGTCTATTGACATCTTCAATAGTTAACAAATCTAGAGGAATATTTTCCAATCTCTTACTTCTATATGCTTGGAAGGATTCCAAGTCATTTTGATTGAGTTGATTGGATGCAAAATTAAGTACATCTGAAGATTTTTCAATGCCTTGAAAGAAATCATCAAAACTGTCTATTTCTTTCATAAAAGGCTTCATTTTGAGCTTTGTGATGAAGTTATTAATTACATCATTGGGATCGTATGGCCGCCTTGACATTACTTCAAAATTCAATAGATTAACTTTTGACATTTCCTTGTAGGCATGACCAATATCAAAAAGTGAAAAGTACCTCCCTGTAAAGGGAAATTAGGTCAATGGCCTTCTTAACATCTTTAAGCTGCATTTTTTTGAATAATGGTATTTCCACAAATATTGGAGGAGAGAAAAAACCATGGCAAAAGGTTTCTGCAGTATTTTCTTGGCGTTCGGTGAAGGGTTTCAGCCTACCATCGACGAGAATGGAGTCTACACTGGCCAAGAGCGACTTATCTACCTTATGAAGAGCTCAGATCTGTCTGCTGCGTGGGTGGTGTTTTCAAAGGGCGTGGAGGAACAGAGCTGGAAGATCTGGACAGCACCGGTCCAGCTTTGTTCTCCTTGCATGCGGAAAAAGTTCAAAGGTCCCCAAACCTCGAAGCCTGATCTCGCATGGCCCCTGACGACCCTCGATACACCACAGAGAGTAGGGGTTTTCTATTTATTGACGAGGTTGGAGTCTCTAAGAAGATCGGAGTTGAGATCTTGGCCAGATCCATTGCATGATGAGTATTTAGTTGAAAATTTTCTGATCAGATCAAATGGGTCACCACTACCATTGAGGAGCCGGTGGATCGAGCCTCTTACTGATTGCTACGCGGCAGCAGTAGACGAAGAAGAACCCTTTGTCCCTTCGGGGGTAGAGAAACAACCGCGGACTCCTGCAGAAAAGCTCCACGTGTCGATCATCAGTTTTTTATTCTTTAGATGGGAGATCTGATCAAGCTCTATGCTCTTACCTCAGCATAAGGCGAGAGGAGAGGCGTCCAGGCCCGATCTGCAGAATTCCTTTCTAAATCTGAAGAAAGGAGAGGTATAATCAAGGAGGGATTGGCAACAGCAGGGAGCGCCCTCTGCCCTAGCTTCACCTATCAAGCTGGATTCTGCCCCCCAATCATCAGGTAACCTCTTGTCCTAGCCGAGCCCTACTCTCTACCAAATTTTTATCAGACCCCCTGTGGGTAAGTCTTGTTTAGTTTGGGTAAACGAAGACACCTCTGTTCAGAAACTTAAACACAAAATATGGGGACTAATGGGGTACCCAGTCCTGACCCAAGATCTAGTTAATGGGCTCAGATCTCTCCAAGATTGCAGGCTCATGAAGGATTAATCCATAAAGGCAGATATGACAATAGCCCTAAACCTGCACCTGCGAGGGGGTGCTGTAAACCAGAGAATGCCAAGATATGCAGTGGGATACAAAGGGAAAATGCACACCAGCCAGAAACAAACAAACGGAGGGCCTTCTTACAAAAATATCCTTCAGGGTAAAAAAGCGGAAGGCTCTCATCCAAAACAAGATGAAAATGATGCAAGGCCCTACATAGTAGAACAACAAGAAAAAACCCCAGCACTAAAAATCAACAGTTTAGCCACAGAGGAGTACATAAATACATATGAAGCTCAAGCATTAATCTACCACTTCAACTGTTTCTGGCCCAAACCCCTGGACCTTTTCCATTGGATTTTCACTCAATGGTCCCTTGATTGTGAAATTCACCTCTGCTCCAAGGGGTTCTTCATTGTGAAATTTCAAACCTCGGAGGAAAGAGACATTATCATCAGGGAGGGGCCTTGGTTTTGGGGGTCCACGGGGCTTTTTATCACTCCTTGGTTTCAAGAATTTGACCCCAACACTATGATAGTTTCCAGATTACCTGTATGGGTAAGATTATACAATATTCCTTTACATTTCTGGAACGATCCGGTACTTGAGAGCATTGGGAACAGTCTTGGGTGATACATCCAAACAAACTTGGAAAGATTAGAACAAAGAATCTTTACCTTTTCCAGGATCTACGTGGAAGTAGATTTAAGCAAAGGATTACCAGCAAACATCATGCTGATTTACAAGCAACAAAGCTGGTTGCAATCACTAGACTATGAAAACACTGCATTTAGATGCAGGAACTGCAAGATGACAGGACACCTACAGAATACTTGCCTAGAAGCAAAGAAACCAACCAGCAAAAAGAATCCGAAAAGGAAGCAGAGGAAAGGTTGGCAGTTTCCCCCTCCCGACTCAGAGGAGGATGAGTCAGAAGAAGAAGAAGAACAAGTTCCAACAGAAAACAATCATCCTACACAGGAACTAGAGGTACAAACAGAGGATACAACCGCGGTCATGGACCCACACCTCCAGATGAAACAAACCGAAAGGAATGTCATGGACATGAGCAGTGGAGGAATCAAATGACACCATACATCAGAAACTTCAGATTCAGACAAGGACACAGGAACCCAAATTGCAAAAAATCAGATTTTCCTTGCCACATGTGAGCCATATCAGGGCGAGTGGTGCAAGGTTGAGAAGAAGAAAGGGAGAAAACCCTGATATGTGGGACATTTTCCCACGATCTAGGGGTCTTTAGTTTTTCTGCCTCCTTCTCTCTACTCTTCTATTCTTTCTCTCTCCTTATTATTTTTTTTTTTTTTTCTGAATTCAATGTAGCCTCACTACTAGGAATTGTGTGCGCGAGCACATGAGCCCATTGGGAAAACTCCAAAAATGCTTCAATGCATATGCTATGTGTAACTTTTTATTTCTATAAATAAATGGTTACCGATTTTTTCTGCGGAAAAAAAAAATAAAAACATCTTTAAGCTACTTAGAAATGCCATTTACAACAAGTGGGTAGGTTATCTCTCTTGCAAGTAACTTATCAGGAACATATATGGTAGTACATGAGGAGAAACATAACTCCCAAATACTCTTATATATGTGGAACTTTCCTCTGCAAACCATCTAGCCACAGAAAAAATGTCTATACTAGCCTCTTTGGAAACCCTAAGGGCTTTCTTATTGAATATCATCTGGTGCATAGGCAACATGACACTATGAATTTTAAAATAAAAATAAAAATGGAAGTCTGAATCCCAAAGGGCTCTGTGGTAAATTTGGATTGGAGTAGTGTCTTGGGTCATCCACTTCCATCCCATAGTAGGAAAACTAGAAGAAAATAAAATTGCATCCATGACATAGGCATTCATATAAAAGGGGGGTATTTCTCTAGATGAAACGCTTCTTTTATTATTATACTCCATGATGTGTTTAGCTAAATTATCAGATAGGATATTTTCCCAATTTAGAATTAAATAATTGATGATTGCATCAATTAACGAGACCCAATCTATAGAAAAACTAGTGGTATCAGGTTTTTCATATAATCTATACAACATACTGGAAGCATAATAGTAAGGTGAAATAATTTGTGCTATTGGGTATGTATCGAGTTTATCTCGCTTAAGTTTGCCTTGGTATTCTTTCCATTCCTTTATGACTTTCATCAGATCTAGATTTTTTGTTCTCAAACTTTGGACAAAAGTTTTGTCATATTTGTGCTACGGGGACGGTAGATGGTACATTGCTTGTGAGTATTTTTCCCTGAATGACCTAATATTCTCACCTTTTGAATCTTTGAATGTTCTGTCTTGTATACTTAAGTGGTCAATTACCCACTTAACCATGTTTGTATAGGTAAGAATGTTTGTCCTTGCTGCTACCTTATGGATGAATGAACATGCAATGTTGAAATAAGTTGCATCTGAAGTAACTGGCGTGCCTGTTGTAGCGAATTTGGCTATTACCCTTGGATTTTCATCTTCAAATAACTGATACATTGCTTCCCATGATGAAATGTCGCAATCCTTGTTGCAGGTAGGTCTGAAAACATGGCAGACATATTTGTGCCTTCGGTAGATGATGTTTGGGAAATTGTTTTTCCTTTCTTGCTCATCTCTATTTGCCTCGCTCTGTTAAGTGGTTTCCTGATTTCAAGCGAACATAGAAAACATTTAAAATATAGAGAAAAAAGAGGAAAAAATATTTGAAAACAAATCCAGCGTTCAATAGCATGCTTGGAGTAGATATGAATCTATCAAAAACTTACTTCTATTAAATGTTGTTAATCATAAAAAATCATTTAAAATCAAATCTCTTACACCACGTGAAATTTCTATCGATCAATTTAAAGAGTTGGATCCCTTATTTCGGTTTGGTTTGACATGAGTCATTTCGCATCACATATTGAAACTTATAAATATTTCCATTTATGATGTTTACCTATAAATTCTGCGAAATGCGATCTATGAAAATCACACATCGCAACTTTTATGCAGTAAATGAATTTGCTTTTAGTTATATCCTACGAAATGCAAAGTGCGCTTTCAAGAAATCATGTCACTGCACTCTATCGGACCTTGGAGATTTATGCTAATTATTTTATTAGCTCGTCGGGTCTGTGTAATCACAAATTTCACCGAATTACATATAAGTTGATCGTTTAAATGAGGCACGATGTGATAAATGAATTATAATGGTGATTGTAGTGATTGCAATAAGATTTTGCTATGGCTTTGGAAAGAGCTTAGCGCATATCACAGCCCACGTGACTTAGTGGATTTATCGACATTTTAAGTATGTAAGTTATGCCAATAGCGATGCGCACTAAGGAATGTAAGTGGATAAGCACAAAGATTCATTTCCTAAATTTTTTGGCTTAAGCTAAAAAAATAATGAAATGAATTTCCTAATTATTTTTAAAGGGTCCCCATTTATTAAAATAAATGGGGGTTGTTGTATATCACAACAAAAGCATAGGTAATTAATATTCTAATTGACTTTTGTGAACCTATCCATAGAAAAATAGGATAATTAGAGAGGATATTTGTTGTTTATGCTCAAAATTTAGATAAGTAATAAATTAGAGATAGGAATGATTCTTTTAATAGAGTTTGTTGCAAATCCATATGTAGGTTTTAACCTTGTACAAAATTTACCTACAAACGAATCTTAGAAACTGAAAATAAACAATAGCGAGAGCATAAAACATAAAACAAATATACACAGAAATTTTCCCTGGATCCCAAATCGGGACGACTAGCTTGATTTTTCATTATATTCCTTTTAGTGTTACAACACATATATATACATGCCGAAGCATACATAAACCCCAATCCATTAATCCTGGATTGGAACATAACTGTAGTTCCCTTGACCAGATCTACAAAATACCAGGGGCTGAAAACCATCATGCCCCAAAACCATGTGCAAACCTGTGCACAAAACCATGGGCAGGTCCGCCCACCGAAAAGTAGGGTCCAAATATTTTTTCCTAGGGTTCTACCCTGGACCGCGATCAGAGGGGGCTATCGCCCCCCCTATGACTCCCTTGCTGCACCTGGTGCAACGTACAAGGAGTGCTCTTGCCCCACCCCCCGATGGTCGCCCAGCGCATGACTAGTCATGGAAAGAATATAACACATACCCAACATTCTCCCACTTGTTTTCTTTCCACAAGGGGTTGGAGGATAGCTTAGTCATTAGCCCAGCTCCGCAACACCCATTGTTTCTCTACACCAAGAGAAATTTTGAGTGCTCACATACTTCGTCAATGCATCTGCAACATTCTTCAAAGTGTCCACATTTACTAGCAACACTCTTTTAGCCTCAACCATATCTCTCACAAAGTGATATTGAACATCAATGTGCTTTGTCTTTGAATGATAAATAGGGTTCTTAGCCAAGTATACCGTCTTTGGCTACCGTCAGCTTCATCTGTAGCTTGTTGCACCAACCCCAAATTTAAACACACCTCTGCAAACAATCCATTTCCTTGCTTTCAGATGAGTGGTCAGCCATGTATTCTCTGCCTTCCGTAGGTCAAAAAGAGCTACGCTGTGAACGTATTTTACTCATCCAACTGACTGCACCTCCAAATAGGCCAAACACATACCCACTTGTAGATCTTCTTTGGTCCAGATCTCCAGCCCAGTCTGCATCAACAAAACCACGAATGTCCAACACTCTTTCCAATCCTGGTCTTCCCTGGTAGCACAAGCCATAATCACTAGTGCCACGCAAATATCTGAAAACCCGCTTCACTGCTGTCCAATGCTCCTTCCCTGGGTTTGAAATAAACTTGCTCAATACTCCCACTGCATGTATGACCCAGTCCAAAGGAACTTACTCATCACATACATTAGGCCACCAGACTCCATTATGTGGAACATGTGGACATAGCATGCTATGCTTCTTTGTCTGCACATTGCGTCAACAGACAAATTTTACAATTCTCATGTATGACCCAACATTCACCGTTTACTTTCCATGATATTGAACCTTCCACATATCTCGCATACTCTCTGTTTAACTAGAGCCTTCGCCGTATCTCTGACTTCATGCTCAAAATATAGTTCAGAGCACCAAGATCCTTCATGTCAATCAGAATATTGTGTTTTCAAATCTTGATAATTTATTTGTTGTTTTCATAATCAACAACATATCATCCACATACAAGACCAAATAAATAATATGGTCACCAATTAATTTAAAATACCCACAGTGACCTGCTTTTCTTCTTGTGAAGCCAAGTCCCCATATATATGTATCAAATTTCTGATACCCCATCCTTGGTGACTGTTTTAACCCATACAAAGACTTTTTTAACTCATATTACTCAGCTTATTTTTCCTTCACTATAAAGCTTTCAAAGAAAGCCATAGATCTCTCTGTAATTCATATGAAGAATTTTACCTTTAGACTTAACTATTTTATCTCAAAATCAATTATATAAAAGTAATCTAATACAAGTAAATTTTGCAACAAGAGAAAAAAATATCACCAAAATCACCCCGCACTCGAATAACCCTTTTCTACCAACTGAGCTTTTTGTTTTCTTCCATCTTCAGATTTTCATACCATCTCTTTCAAACACCCATTTTCTCCCAATGGGATTCCTTCCAAATCACAACTCCCACCATCCCCATGTTCATTTTTTAAAGGTGATGCTATTTCATCAACCATGGCCTCCCTTCCGCAGCTTCATCCTTCCGAATCTAATTCCTCCCAATGCTGTGGAGATGGGACTCTACCACTGCCAGTTATAGCAGGGCCTTGAAAATAAAGCAGATGGACTATACCTTTCTGGTTGTCTTCATTCCCGAACTGATCTTCTCACAACTAGACTTTGTGGCTCTTCCTCTTCTGAGTCTTCTTTTGTTGTAGAGTATGATTCATCCTCCTTTATCTCAAACTCTATCTTCTTAGGTTCCTTTGGTATAGCTTCATGTTTAAAAACATATTTCACCTCTCTAAACACCACATCTCGGCTGTACACAACCTTCCTTGTTTCCGGGTTCCAAACCTTGTAACCCTTTAAACCATCCTTATACCCAATAAAGATGCACCTTTTAGATTTATTATCCAATTTGGTCCTTTTCTCCTTTAGAAAATGTACATATGCATCACGTCCAAATACCCTTAGTTGTCAAAGAGAGGGATTTTTACCAGTCCATACCTCATGTGGAGTCTTATCCTCCAACACTGATGAAGGTTATCTGTTAATCAAGTAACTTGCAGTCTCCACTGCGTCTGCCCAGAATTATTGTCCTAACCCGGTACCACTGAGCATGCTTCTTGCCTTTTCCATCAGCGTTCTGTTCATTCTTTCTGCAACTCCATTTTACTGAGGTGTGTATGGAGTAGTCTTCTCCCGTGCTATACCACACTTCTTACAGAAATCTTCAAATTAATTCTTGCATAACTCCCCACCATTATCTGTCCTAACCACCTTTATCTTCTTCTCTGTTTGGTTTTCCACCAGAGCCTTAAATTATTTAAATCTGTTAAAGAATTCAGATTTCTTCCTCAAGAAATATATCCATGTATTCCTTGAGAATTCATATATGAATGAAACATAGTACACAGACTTACCAAGTGATGGAATCGACATAGGTCCAAACACATCACTATGCACAAGCTCTAATATCTTGTTCGCCCTCTTAGCACCAGGAGGAAAACTCACCTGATTCTGCTTCCCATATACACAATGTTCACAGAAATATAAATCTAGAGATCTATTAGACATACCTTCTACCATACCATTTCCATGCAGTATTCGAAGGCCCTTCTCTCTAATATGTCCAAGCCTTTGATTCCATAGCATGGTATTTTCTCCAGAGACCACTAGGCTTTCCGCTCCACTTTTGGGAACCAAAGAACTGTTTCACCCATCAATAAAAATTCTACCTAAAGCTTGTACATAGTTCCAATATAAACTCTCGACATTAATACCAGTGCTCCCCAAACCATCTTACATGTATCTTTCTCGAACACTATTTTTACACTTGCATCATCCATCTCGCTTACAGAAATCAGATTTCTGGCCAATGCAGGAATGTGCATAACACTAGGAAGTGTTCTAATCCTTCCACCTGAAATATTTAGCTTGAATTTTCCATGTCCGATGATTCTGGCCTTCCTATCATCACCTAAGAAGACATCACCACCATCATATTTATCATATTCGCAGAACCACTCCCTATGGGGAGTGAAGTGAAAGGATACACTCGAGTCAATCAACCATGACTCATGATCTACATGTGTATTTGAAGAAGAAGCCAAATACACATCCCCACCTTCATCCGAGGTGGTTTTTACCTCTGCAGAAGGAGCATCATCAGATCCCTTTCCTTTCTCAGGAGCTTTAGATATGCATTCCTTTTTGTAGTGCCCTTCCTTTCCACATTTCTATCACATCTTTACAAAATTTCCATGATATTTAGATCTCCCACTCAAAACCTTATTTTTGTTTCTGTTCTGGGACCTTCCTCGTACAGATAAGGCATCTCCATTTTGACCCTCCATATTTCTCTGTCTCATTTCCTCCAACAACAAGGATGAGAAAATGTCATCAAAATTCAAGGTAGTTGTATTTCTACCTATTGAAATAACCAGACTGTCTCACGATTCTGGTAGAGAACACAACAAACTGATTATAATATTCCAAATTTGGGACAGCTCAGCAAGCCTACTAAAATAACGCACTTCTGAGAATACTGTACATAGGATTGAGTTTGTAGCTCTGGGATCCCTTATATCAGCACATCTAAGATCTAAATCCAAAAGTAGAGAAAAAAAAAATCATATTAGGTGGGTTAAACAGATCTCCCACAAACTAGTCTAGCTGAAAATCACCCAAAGAGAGGGGTTGCAGCTATATTCAAAGGATTGCTTCAGAAATAACGTAGATACACTGAAGAAAAATAGGAGGCTGATATGAAGGTTCAGAAATCAGATAAATAACAGAAAATCAGATGTTATTTACAACCCATACATTATACAAGAGAAAGAATGAGACTATACAACAAAAATCCTCAGAAATGAGGGGCTACAACCATGAGAAAAGACTGCATAACCATGAAAGCATTATTTTTAGGGGCTGAAGCAGAATTTTATTAATATTTAGATCTAGATCAGATATGTACATAGAAATTTAGATATAATACAGATCTGTGTACAAGAATTGCTGATCTATACATTCCCCTTAGGGTTTTGTGCAAAACATGAAGCACAGAGAGTAGATCTGAGAACTAAGGTTGCAGATCTGCAGAATGATTCAGAAATTTCTGAATAATACAATGGTACAACAGATCATATCTGAAAATAACATGGATTGGATGGCCAATCCATGGATCACCATAGTGAGAGGAAGAATCCCAACATCTAAGATCTCTCCTCCAAAAGATAGACAAAACACCCTGCAGCTATAGATCTGGAAATAACGCTGTCCAGGAAGAGAAAAAATTCTTTAAGCTTAGAGAATGATTTGGCCTAATTCCAATGTCTAGATCTGAAGCAAAATAAGCTAATTAACTCTTCCAAGAGGTTAAAAGACACACTCACTGAGAAGAGCCACTAGTATAGGCTAGATCTGAGCAGATCTAGTGTCTTCCACTGCTATAACTTACAAGGATAGCTCAACTCTCAATAGGAGCAGTGCTGTAGCTGTAAGGTGAGATTGGCATAAAAGCATGATGTGGAAAAGATAGCACAAGTCTCCTCCAAGAGCTGCTCAAGGAAGAAGGTGGGATTCCTGAACAGGAAGTCCCAACAAGGGATGTCTAAGCAGAAAATACCTTCAGAAAATGATAATATTCAACAACCCCCTCTTGTTGATCTCCTCCTCCTTTTATAAGATTGAAGTCTTGGAAAAACCCTAAACAAATTCATTGGTTTAGCCCTTTTCACATTTAGAATCTCCTTCTAGAACTATGCTGTCCCTTAAGGAGGTTCAATGCATCTAGAATGCGACGTTGACTTGGTCAAAGGTGACCCATTCTTGTGATTTAGACCCATTCACGCCTACAAGATGTAATGTACATAGGCCATATATGTCTCTATTCACATAGGCATTGATTTATTCTTAGTTTTTAGTATTTTTACATGTCCTCCTTTACAATTTATTCATCAATCATGAAATGTAGAAATAAACAAGGAAAAATTAATATTCCTATTAGCTGCTGCTAATTTAGGAATATTACAGTCTCCCCCTCCCAAATGTTTCTTGTCCTCGAGCAACTGCAAAGGTGCTACAAAATCTCCCCTCCTTCTCTTGTGGCCTCTTCATCCAATAGTCTCCACCATTGTTTTGAATTTTCTGCAATAGTTTTATCTTCCAACAGTCCCTGCTCAATGTGAAAGTTGGCCTTTTGTGAGTAAAACCAAGGGCTCTCATCATGAAAGAGTGGAATTTTTTTATGGAAACCTTCTTGCTGATCCATGGCCTCCTCAAGATATAAGTGATGACAATCATGGGGATTTTCATGTTTCATAAAATTTTCCCATCTCCATGCTATCATCCAAATGAAGTGTATCACCTCCCAGCTTGGAAATCCATAGAAAAATCCCTCCCCAACACATATGAGAGGCATGTTTCCAACAAACAGATGGCTCACTCTACAAAGAGACCAGTGATCTATCATAGTGGCCATACAAAATCTTATGCTCCCATTGGAGAATGCAACGCAACAAGAATGGGGAACTCCTTTCCCCAAGGACACATCCAACAAGTGTGCCTCTCCTCCAACCATGCCCCCAACAAAGATTAGGACATATTAAACTTGTGGGATCATGATTAGAATCATGCTAGTTTCCATGTATGATAAATGAGAAGGAAGATGTTCCCTCATGTGCAACTAGCACAGTTTTATCCTTAACTGCCATAGAATAGGATATGACAAGTGCCTTCCCCAACACTTGTTTGCTGCCCCATGCCTTTGGAATTCTTGGAGAATGTACATCATAGTTGGTGTAAAATATTCACACCATGAAGAATACAATAGCTTTCCAAGAGTTTCCAAGGAATGTCTTGCATCATCATAGTTCATGGCCTTGAGTAGCCCATGAAACCCATCATAAAAAGTGCCCTATCTTGGCACAATATCCTACAAATGAGTGTTAGAAAAATATAATAATATAGGAGATACATTATAATGCTCAGAAAGATAAGCCTCTCTATATACTTGTTTTACATCAGTGGGGTAACTCATGGATGAGTCCCCTCTCACACTCAATGAGTAAGGAGAAGTGAATGATGGCTCCTCCCAAGAGCTATGTTCCTCCTCCTCTACCAAATAATCCATACACATCTTCATATGAGAGTGCACCTCTTCCTTTAAACCTTCCCATATGAAACCACCTGAGAGAGTATGATATGCTCTAATGAAACCAGTGGGTTTGGAAAGAAGGATCTCATAGGTGGCATCTAGTAGTCTCTCCTTGAGATTGGAGTCATTAACCAAAAGAATAAGATTTTAGAAATAGATAGCTCCATCAACCACCCTAAACCTTTCCTTCTTTACTTCCCCAGCAAGAACCTCCCATGTGAAATAGTCCTTGGAGTATTCCATCATGAGTTGGGAATCCCAATAAGGATCCAAGCTCTCCAAGAATGACAGCATTGTAGAGGTCTGAAATGTAGCCCTTGTCTTCTCATGGCTCCCATATTTGACATCCTTGATATCAAAATCACATGTGGGAGCATCAAAATCTCCTCATTGCTGCCCCATTTGCAACTGATCTTGCTCAAGACAAGATTGAAGCATATGGAAATCAAATTCCCCTCGGAAAGTCCTTATCTTCCAAAATTTCCTCATTTTGGCCCAAGTATAAAAGAGGGTTAACATCCCCTTGCCATGTTTAAAAATATTCTTTGTGAATTAAGAGATCATGGGTTGTCCCAAAGATATGGAGTTTCCATGTGTCCTCATGCTCATGCCATCATAGATCTCTGATTTATCCTCTCCTAGCATAGATATCTGAGTGGGAGTTAGCAATGCCCCTTTCAGGAATTTTCTCATCTCTCTTCTGAATTCATGGGAGATTCTCTACACTATGCTAGCTTCTCCCAAGGCTCCCTCCTTAGCCAATTATGTATATGCTGCCCATAGTTGAGAGAATATTTTAGATTTACTCCTATCAAGAGGTGCTCCAGGTAAAGTACCTCCTTGCAAAGAGGTGTCAAGGCATAGAGTAGAATGTGGATGTAGCTAGACATATTTGCCCCCACCCTTAATGCATAGGTTCTCTTGCATTATTTTTTATTCCAAGCTTTGAAGTAGAGAAGGGTTCATGCTATTTATCTTGTGATGCCCTTCCTCCTCTTTTCCTTCTCCTATCTCTAAGATCTCATCATTTGATAATGGTGGTACATGCTACTCATGTGTTATGCCAAGAGCTCTATGTGTGAGACCTTGTGGAACTCCTTGCAAGAGTGCAAGAGTTTCTTCTCTTGGAGAAAGTGCTCGAACTTCATCTTCGTGAGGTGCTTGAGGTGTTGTTTTCATGTCTGCGTTATCATATCCTTCCTTCTTCTCCTCTTCAATAACTGAAATTTTCTCATCAACAATAAGAGACCTTAGCTCTTGGTCATATGTTGAAGGAGAAACCTTCATGCTTTCCTCTTGAGAAGAGGACCCTTCACTCAATGGAGATCTAAACCTTGGAAATGCATCAAAAAAACTTACACCTTCTTCCATGGTTTTTAGAAATGGAGTTGGATCCATAGACCCTTCCAAATCATGCAAAATATTTGTCTGATGTGGTTTGATAGTGTCAACAGAAGATGTTACACATGGAGCTTCATCAAACCTCTCTATCATTATTCCAATAAACCTTGCATAACTAGGTGTATTTACATTCTTCAAGGAAAAAGACTCAAACAAACACCAAGCATATGCTTTACCTTCAAAATTCAGCATTGCTGCTTTGATGGCTTCAATCTTTGAGAATTGATGTTGTTGCACAAAGTTGTCTAGCTCTTCCACCCAAACCCTAACTGGACATTTAGGTGATCCATCAAAGATAAATAGATAGAATCTACCCTTACCATGCTACTCCTTCTTTGTGCCTTTGCTCTCCTTGATCTTATAGAACTCTTGGAAGTTCAAGTTATCTTTGAACTCCTTGGATTTATCTTCATACTCCTGCAAATACTCTCTAAGAGTCTCCTTCTCAGGTACACCTCCTTTCTTCCTTTTCATGAAGAAATCACTGACAGAATGCTGAAAATTTGGTGATATGGCTAAGTGCACATATCCATGATATGAGGATTCAAAATGTTCCTCATGTATATATCTTGTAGATCTGATCGGAAGATCTTCTTGATCTCGAAACTTTCTAGGAGTTTCATTGCTTCTTCTCTCTTCTTCTTGTACAACCTCCTTGGAGAGGTTCTTACTGGATATAAAAAGTGATGAGAGTAAAATCATATTATTCATCATTTTGACCTTGCTCCTTTCTGTACAGAAATTTTTCTTGAAGCCACAGGCTGAGCCAAAGATCTTGCTCTGCTACCACTTTAATATTCCAAATTCAGGATAGCTCATCAATCCCGCTAAAATAGCGCACTTCTGAGAATAATGTACATAGGATTTATTTTTCAGCTCCTAGATCCCTTATATCAGCTCATCTAAGATCTAAATCCAAAAGGAGAGCAAAAAAAATCAGACTAGGTGGGTTAAAGAGATCTCCCACAAACTAGTCTAGCTGAAAATCACCCAAAGAGAGGGGTTGCAGCTATATGCAGGATTGCTTCAGAAATAACGAAGATCCACTGAAGCACGATATGAGGCTGATATGAAGGTTCAGAAATCAGATATATAACAGCAAATAAGATGTTCTTTGCAGCCATACATTATACAAGAGAAAGAATGAGACTATACAACAAAAATCCTCAGAAATGAGGGGCTACGACCATGAGAAAAGAATTCATAACCATGATAGAGTTATTTTTAGGGGCTGAAGCAGTATTTTATTAAAATTAAGATCTAAAGCATATCTGTACATAAAATTTATATATAATACATATCTATGTACAAGAAATGCTGATCTATACATTCCCCTTGGGGTTTTGTGCAAAACATGAAGCACAGAGAGTAGATCTGATATCTAAGTTTTCAAATCTGCAGAATAATTCAGAAATTTATGAATAATACAATGGTACATCATATCAGATCTGAAACTAACATGGATTGGATGGCCAATCCATGGATCACCACAGTGAGAGGAAGAATCCCAACACCAGAGATCTCTCCTCCAAAAGATAGACAAAACACCTTGCAGGTGTAGATCTGCAAATAACACTATCCAGGGAGAGAAGCAGTGATGTAAGCTTAGAGAATTATTTGGCCTGATGCCAATGTCCAGATCTAAAGCACAATTAGCTAATGAACTCTTCCAGGAGGTTAAAAGACACACTCACTGAGAAGAGCCACTAGTATAGGCTAGATCTGAGAAGATCTAGTGTCTTCCACTGCTACAACTCACAAGGAAAGCTCAAATCTCAACAAGATCATCGCTGTAGGTGTAAGGTGAGCTTGGCCTAAAAGCCTGATGTGGAAAAGATAGCACAAGTCTCCTCCAAGAGCTGCTCAAGGAAGGAGGTGGGATTCCTGAACAAGAAGTCCCAACAAGGGATGTCTAAGCAGACAATACCTTTAGAAAATGATAAGCTTCAACAACCCCCTTTTTTTGATCTCCTCCTTTTATAATATTGGAGTCTTGGAAAAACCCTAAACCACTTCATTGGTTTAGCCCTTTTCACATTTAGAATCTCCTTCTAGAACTGCGCTGTCCCTTAAGGAGGTTCAATGCATCTAGATTGCGCTATTGACTTGGTCAAAGGTGACCCATTCTTGTGATTTAGACCCATTCACACCTACAAGATGTAATTTACATAGCCCGGATATGTGTTTGTTCACATAGGAATTGATTTATTCTTAGTTTTCAGGAGTTTTACATGTCATCCTTTACAATTTATTCATCAATCATGAAATGTAGAAATAAACAAGGAAAAATTAATATTCCTATTAGCTACAGCTAATTTAAGAATATTCCACTGATGCACTTATCTTCATCTAAGATTTAAATATCAATAGACGATAGCTGAATTACCATAGTATTGAAGGTGTTTAGATGCTTTTTCACCGAGTCTCCATCCTTCATCCTCAGGTTATACAACTTTTTCCGCAGGAACAATTTATTCACCAGAGACTTAGATTGGTACAAAGTCCCAAGCTTTTCCCACAAATTATTCACCATAGCTTCCCCAGATACATTCAAAAATACCAAATTTGAGGCACGCAACCATATTGTGCTCTTCGCCTTGCGATCTAACTTTTTCCAGTCTTCATCTAAAATTGCCATTGGTTTAATACCTAGATCTATCGTGATCCACTGGTATTTATCCACCAACAGATCCTCCATCTTGAGCTTCCACAACTCAAAACTCTGACCATTAAATTTCTCAATCTCTATCTTTCCACTGGTCACCATATTCTTTCACCGCAAGAATCAATCCCATAGATCTCCCACTCAACAAGGTCTACCATAGGCCCGAGAAAAAACCCCTCAACAGCAAAGGTGTCCCCTAGAAGCTGAAATTGCTCTGATACCAAATGTAGGTTTTAATCCTGTACATAAATTATCTGCAAACGAATCTTAAGAATAGAAAATAAACAATAGCGAGAGAATAAAACACAAAACATATATACACAAATATTTTCCCCTGGATCCCAAATCGAGACGACCAGCTTGATTTTTCATTATATTCCTTTTAGTGTTACAACACATATGTATACATGATGAAGCATACATAAACCCCAATCCATTAACCCTAGATTAGAACATAACCGTAGTTCCCTTGATTGTATCTAAAAAATACCAGGGGTCGAGAACCATCATGCCCCAAAACCATGTGCGAACCCATGCACAAAACTATGGGCGGGTCCGCACACCAAAAAATAGGCTCCAATTTTTTTTTCTTGGGGCGCTACCCTGGACCCCAAATAGGGGGGCTGATGCCCCCCCTATAACCCCCCTGATGCACCCAACGCAATGTACAGGGTCACCTATCGCCCGCCTGTGGCCTCCCTGCATGTGACTAGTCATGGAAATAATATAACATATACCCAACACTGTAGGAGTTGATTGTGAGGGTTGTATAAGCTCTAAATTGTAATATAAATTCATTGTAAGCATGAAGGAAGGGAGAGGCCAATCTAAAAGAAAGAATATTAGGCAGAGGGATCATTTTAAATGAAGATATCCAGTCAGAGATAAAATAGAGAGAGGAGATTTGAGAGAGCAGAGAGGGTTTTGTAGGAATAGAAGGCCATGAAAAGACGCATCAGGCTAAAGCAGATTGTAAATAGATTTATTTTGTATATGTACATTTATTTCAATTAATGAGAGATTGAATTTCATTGAGACTATTTTTTGTTACTATTATGTGTTGAGTGATCCATAATAGAAAAAATGTTATTTATGTATGAAATAATTTTGTGAATGAATTATGAAATGTGAATGAGTCTTACTATGTGATAAAAGACTAAATGGTTGGGTAGAATCATGCGTGATTCTGGTCTGGATCGAGTGGTGGTGTAAACATGTCAAATGTGAAACAAACCCAAATTCAAGATTTGGAGAAGTAATACATAATGGTGTTATGTATTCTGGCTTGAGACAACATTCAAGGCATGTAACAATGGATAATCATAGATCTGAGTAAATAACAAAAGAAAATATTAGAAGGAAATAAAATAAAATTGTGTTTTGGTCATACTCTGGGTTTCCAGTTTGATTCGCTACACATTCACTCGGTAGGTGCTACTCTTTCATTGAAGAACTCTACCCTTTTGCTATAGACGCTACCAGAACACTACATATATGCTGGAGATGCTACACATTCACTGTATGTTACACACACACTATGGTTTCACCTAGATCAACCCGTGGAGACGTGAAATTGTTAAGCTATGAGGCAGAGAGAATCAAGAGTTAGTGTAAGTACAAATTATGTTTAATGAAGTGAGGTTTCAGATCTATTGTGTGTGAATTGTCTATATGCTGGAAAAGTTGGAGAAATTACAACATGTGAGAAATCTAGAATTAGTGGTATTAAATTATCTCAAATCACAATCTGCGAGACTTGCTACTCTTCAGCATGTAGCAGGTCATATAGGAGAGCTGGAAGAATGGCATGGATGTAAAGAGGATGATGTGCTGAAAGGTGTCACACAGGTATATAAATCCAAAAGGATGGAAACATTGAGAATTATTGAGTGATCAGTAATTTGAGTCCATTGAATTTTTTGCAACTATGTGGGTAGAGAACTGATTGGGTGATAAAGGCCATATTAGTTCCATCATTTGGAATCAGAGGTCGAGATTTATGAAATCACATTTTTTCTGCGTCGGTAAATGAGACAGTTTGTAGTGCCACAATTCGCTCAAATGATTGAAGTTTTGAACCAATGTTAGAAGTGGCCTTCTGGTGACTTTATAGAGTTCTTAATATCTTAGACCTAATGTGAATGCATATTTCATAGGTGCATCAACAGACCATGTAAAATTTTTTCCATTGATAAAGGAAAGCCTCATCCCTTTATCTTCCAATGCAGATATAGAAATAAAATTATTCATTAATCTCGGCACATGCACAACATCATGGAACATTATTGATTCCACATAATTAAACTATATTTAACGGATCCAAATCCTTTTACAGGATGAGTGGATTTATCTCCAAGAATGATTTTCAGCTTAGTCTACCTATCTACGAGATTAGAGAGGACTTCCTTGTATCTAGAGAAGTGATGAATGGACCCACTATCAACCAACCAACTATCCCACGAATCCGACAGAGAAGAACTAGTAAGTGCAGAAATGAGAATATATTAAAATTTATTCACATCATTAATTTCATACCTCAAAGGACTTGACTTGTTTTGAGGAGGTTTTTATTCTTCACGGTTGCTTGAAGAATGAGTCTTCTTGTCCTTTCATATCTTTTATCATGGTTGTTCCTTTGATTTTATTTTATTATTTTATTATTGTTGTTTCTTCTGGTGTTGTATCGTGGCCTATTTCTCTTCGCAAGACAAACACATGCATAATGGCCTTTCTTGTGGTAGTTATAAAATTCCATATGGGAGAGCAATCTTGTTGGCATTATGATGTAATATGTTTTTATTGATGGAAACCTATTTGTTGAAGATGTAAACTTGATGTATTTATAGGCCAGTTCAGATGTGACGGAGAAATAAATTCCAGTTAGTGACAGAGGAATGATGAAGGTACAGTTTCAAGAAATATAAACAAGTTTTATGAAGAGAACCAACATATAACCATAGGTTCAATGAAGCCAAGTCGTGTATATATCTAGAATTAGTGTATACACAGTTTTTGTGAAGAAAAGTCACATGTACACGTGGGTACAAAGAAGAAAAGTCGCGTATGAGTTGGTGCACTATTTTTAACAATACCAATGGTCTTTACTATGGTATTAGCCCACAATGTTTAGCGTAGTAACGTATATTTGATCCCATCCAAGAATACCACTGGCACTTGTGTGTTTTTTGGCTCATGGTATTGGTTAAGGCTCAAACTATATAAGAGGGAGAAGATCATAGTGCAAGGGTGTGCATATGAATTAGAATTGAGTGAATAATTCAGTCTGAAATATATCTACATGGATTGAGATATATTTAATATATAGGTATGATATGTTTGATGCACTCATGAATATAATAATGGATCAGGTTCTTTAGACCTGAAATGACTATGTATTTTCATGATCTATTTAACATTTGTTTAGATCGGTGGTCTTGCGCATAATTGCTGAGGTAAATGATATCATCTCAGCAATTGTGTTGCTCTGAAGTGTTGCGCAGTGCTATAATATTTAAAGATATATACGTTGGTTCGTCATGGTGAAAGAGCATATACCTGCAGGTTCGTTTTAGAAAAGGCGCATATGGAAGTTAGGGTTTTTCCAAATATTGTTGAAGAAAATGTCTGATCATTTCGGTTGTCTGTCAATGAAGTATTCATGTAGATCTATATTTTTTGAATACTATTTATACTGCTAATTGATTATGTATAAATATGATTAATGTCTGGTTGATTACGAATGATGGATGTTTCAGACTAAATAAGGCTTCTATAAATCTGACAAAGTGTGCCTGAATGTCTCTGATATGTTTTGAGTCTGTTCATATCTCTAATTTGAGTATATAAAGATCTATACGTAGGTTTCTCCATAGAAACACACGTATACACACAGGTTACCGTCAATAAATTAGCATATACAATTTGTTTTATGAATGATCAGGGTTAAAGTTGATTCTGCGTCTTAATACAGAAGTCTGGGATTAATGATGTGATCTAGTTACAGTAATATCAATGTTCTGTTTCAATATTGGGTTATGGTTATTAGCATTGTTATACAAATGGTGTTGTGTTGAAGCTGTTGGATCTAGTGTGAAAAATTATGAAACGTGTTTTGCAGTGGTTATGAGGGTTGAAGCCTTCAATATGGAAGTCGAAGCTTATACTAGTAAAAGCTGGTGATCATTTTAGGGGGTTGAATCTCCCTTCTAGTAGTGGTTGGTAAACAAGATCAGGGGGTTGGAGCTCCCTTCCAATAGTAGTTGGAGAACGAGAGAAGGTTGTAGCCTTCTAAAAGTGGGTGCTTGCATACTGGCATGAGTCTGCATCAGCATAACATTGGAAGTAGTTTTCTATAGAATAAATATTAAATATAGAGACGAAAATAGCAGTGGTTTTCTCCCGACTTGGGTTTGCACCTTAAATCCTAGTGTTCATGTGTGATGTATTTTGTGTGATTATTTACTATGATATTACTACACATATCTACTGCTTAAATTTATGATGCATAATTGATTATCTGGGCTAAGTAAAGTTTCTAAAGATTTATTTGAACATTAAAGTTATCTGGGTATATACATGTTTCCTTTACAAAATACGTGTGCATATGATAGTTGGACTAATTAGATGCGTGTATAGAAATCACTAAAGTGAAAATAAAATATTGTGATTATTGTAAATAATGATTCATCGACAGTGCCCCCCCCCCCCCCCCCCTCTCAGTATTTTTCCCAGCAAATCTCTCATTCATTTCTTTTGAATTTTGAGAAGGAGAAAATTACTTTTCTTGAAGACAAGAACAATATCCTATCTTCAGTCTCTTGGAGAATATATTTGGGCAATAGTTGAAAGCGGTTACCAATATCTAGCTACAGTTCCAATAGATACAATAATAAGGAAGAAGAATGAAACCAATGCAAAAGCTGTCAATGAATTATTGGGAAGTCTGAGAATCAGAATTTGTCAAATTTATGTAGTTAAATACAACAAAGGAGATATGGGACAAAATAATTTTGAGCTATGTAGGTGATGCCAAGGTAAAGCGTGCTAAACTCCAATTTCTTAGAATTCAATATGAAAATATCAAAATGCATAATGATGAAATTATTGCTACTTTCTTTTTTCGTCTAGATGAGATCATAAATCGTATGAGAAATTTGGGTGAAGAAATAAGAGAAATAACTTTAGTAGAGAAAATATTAAGATCTTTAACTCCTAAATTCGAGTCAAAAGTGTCTGCTTTTTAAGAGAAGCAAGATCTACAGACTCTTACAGTTGTTCAACTTCATGGGATCATGAATTCTTTTGAAATGAGAAAAGGAGGTTCGTCTAAAGTCAAAGAAGTTGATTTTAGAGTGACTACAAAAGGAAAGGACAAGCAAGAACAAAAATAATGAGGGTATGTATAAGAAGACGACGAGGTAAATTTTGTAAAGAAACTTCAACTTGGCACTAGAAGGTTTAGAGCTAAGCTTCCTTTCAAATTTTTTGCTTGTGGAAGTGTGGGTCATTATGCTACTAAATGTCCTCATAAAGATAATCATGATAAGGGAAAGCATTTAGAAAAAGGAAATATGATATGATTTGTTAATAGAAAAAGTTATTATACTCATGAATATAGTGATATCTTTTCAAATAGTGAAGAAGGAGAATCTAATCAAGATATTAGACTGCTCATGGAATTTGAAAAAGACACTAGTGAGGCTAAAGATAGTTTTATGGATTATTTAGAAGAAAATTATTTTCCTAAATAAATCACACAACTCAAAATATGCTTGGAAGAGAACAAAATAGCCATAGATACTCTAAAGAATCAACTCATAGAAAAGGAGAAGCACAATGAGAAATTAGAATGTGAAATAGTAAGTCTAAGGAAGGAACTTGAGAAATCAAAAACACTAAATCTTAGGTTTTCTAAAGGATCTGAAACTTTAGATGAAATTATCAAGGTTCAATGCTCTCCTCTTGTGAAGACAAGTCTTGGATATATTGGTGAATCTTCTTAGTCAGAAAAATCCTCAGCTATAAACTATATTAATGCGGCAAAATCCAGCCAGCAAAGCTTCATCACTCAGCAAAAGCACAAAGACAATGTTCAGGTAAAGCATGATCATTCAAATTCAAGGATGAAAAATAATAGAAATATTAGTCAAAAGGTAAACAACACTAGAAGGTTCTATGATCACATAAATTTCTTCTTTAATGGAAAATGTTTCTCATGTCATAATTTTGGTCACAAATCAGCTCAATGTGTTGCATACAAAATCATCATGACTAGAGAAGAAAGAAAGCAAAGAAATGAGACGGGAATAAAGAAGAATACTTTTAACAAATTTTCTCCTCTTCAAGAAGGACTTACATTTCAAAAGTTGTGGCATATCTTTATTTGCAAAAGGAGAAGAAAATCAATGGTACATTGATAGCGGATGTTAAAAACACATGAAATGTGATAAAGATAAACTTATTTCATACAATGTGTTAGAAAAGGAAAAAAATGTTACTTATGAAATTGTCTCTCCTGCTATCATTAAGGGTAAATTATATATTTTTCTAAAAGAAAAGGTTAAAGCTAACAATGTTATGTATATTGATGGAGTAAAGCATAAATTGTTGAGTGTTAGTTAAATGTGTGACCTATTATCACTCTAATAATTCCCAAAGTTGTGAGATTTTAGTTTATAATTTTAAGAATATTAGAGGTAACCACAGACCTACTTTAAAGCTTTAGGATCTAGCCTTCCTAAGGCTCAGAGAGGGCTCTCTCTATAAGATTTAACTTTGTTTCAATATATGATCGTAAGCTAGTTATATAGGACAATTTGGTTTTGATATATGGTTTCGTTTGGTGGGAAAAATCACTTATTGAGATGGATCATGATAGATATGTTTTTGCATTGGGAAAATGGAGTCAATCTGTCAATCAGATAGGTTAGGATTAAGGTCTGAAGTCAAATATTTTTAGGGCAAGATAGCAGAGTTACTCAAGATATTTGAGGCTGATTGGTGAAATGGTTTAATCGAGATAAAGAGAAATCAAGGATTCTTTAATCTAGATAAGTATTAAAGAAGACATAAGTCATTCGAAAGAGGGAGCAATTAAGGGTTCCCTACTCTGGAAATCATCAGAAAACATCAAAATGAAAACCAATAAATAAAAGAGTGCTTTTAACAAATTCTGATATATCACTTCCTGATTTCACATTTAAATTTGGAACACATTTATGCATGAATGAAAAGCATAATAATATTTAACCAATAACAGTAGAAAGTACTTCACTTAAGTTGGCCCAACACATGAATCCTGAAACATGATGCTTTATTAATTTGATCCAGCCTACTGACTTGAAACTTGGTACAAAAGCTCTTCAGATACAAAAATATTCACTATAGAAATCTTCAGCAATTTATTCCGCAATAATACTTCAAAGGATGAAGTATTTATACAAAAAATGTTTAAAAAATATCTTAGAATACTCATAGGATTTTTCTAAGAAAAATAAAATATCTTTTACAAAAATATAGTGACAGCTACTTAACAACTAGCAAGCTATCCTATTTATCCAAATAAAATAGAAATGTTGTTTTGGATTGGGTGCAATTGGCTGCTTTGTTGTCTCCGACACTGGCAAAAGATCTTTTAGTCTATTTTGAAACTCTATCTTCTCATCTGATACTCTTTCATTTGCTTGAGGACTGCTTTAACTATCTCACTGTTGTAAATTCTGTTTTTACTATGTAAAAACAACAATCTGTAATTTATCCTCTTCCACTGTAAAACCGTCTTTTACTGCAAATCAATAAGTTTCTGCCAAAATTCTTCATTGGGTAACTTGATCTCGGTAATTTTCCTAGAATTTTGATAAGCCTATGTGTACCTAACAAATGTTGGTTTGACCACAAAGAGATGTTTTATCTCATACTGTAAATATAACAAATCTTCAATTCTTTTATGAAACATTTTTCCTGTGGGTATTCCTTGCCAATCTACTTTGTTTACCCGTTCTTTGGAAAAATATCTGATTTTCTTATTGTAATCCTCTCGCTTCATTAATTTTTCATTTAGAACAAGAATTTTTGGCAAGCCTTTTTGCCTCAATATATCAAATTTTACCATAGATCTAGTTATTTCCAAATCCATGTTTTGGAACTTTTCTTCAAGCTGCTTCATCAAGTTTTTCTTTGTAATTACCTTTGTCACCTAAAGAATTGTGTCAGTTCTATCAGTGATGCCTATCTCATCCAATTATTGTTTGTTCTTGGTGTCGAGAAACTTGATTATTTCTTGGGCCTCTTCAGGTTTGGCACCAAGCTCTTCCTTTGTCTTCACAATTTCCTCTTTGGCTGCTTTAACCAAGTCTTTATGTTCATAAATGAATTGAATGGAAGGCCAAGTATCATTGATTGTCTCAATCATCTTAGACCACAACTGATTTTTTATGAAAGTCATTGGTTCCTTCAAATTTAACTATGCTTCAACTTTCTTCAACTATTCACTTGCCCTTTTGGTTGTCTGTTCCTCATTTTTAGCATTTATTTGGGCTAATTTCTTGGCATCTTCCAAGTTCTTATTTTTTTCTTTCAACCTATTGATCTCATTACTCTTTATAGACATTTCTTCCATAGATTTAATAAGCTTGCTAGCTTCATCTGTTTGCTACACTGTTGATGTAGATAATTCTGTAGCAGAGGTAGTGGAAGATGTCACTAGCACAATTGTTAGCAATGGGGATTTTGGTGCTAATTCCTCTGCTAAGGTTGATGGAACTGCCATAGTTACCATAGGGATGACTATGGGTGGAGCACTCTGATTTTTTTTTGCTTCTTTCTCGTGGAAAAGCTTGTCCATTTCTATCTCCATTTCCTTAATCTGTGCTGTCATTTGAAGAATGAGACTCATCATCTCATCTTTCTAATTTTATTCCTGCGGAATCTCTTTAGTTTGTGGATGTTTTGTTGGAGGAAGCTTCAATTTTTTTATAAGTGCTGCTATGTAAAAATTTTTCTTCTTTATCATTTCTTCTGCAGTGTTTACATTTGATGGGTCATACACTACTTCAATTACCAATTCTTTTAAGGACTTGATTCTAGTGTCCTTGATAAGAGAAGAAGCCTTTTGAATCCCAATTTGATCTCTCAAATTGGTTATAGTTTTCTAAAGCTTCTGGGCACTCATTACCTTGGTATTCATAGTAGAATAGAGCATTTCAGATCTCTTCTTATGAAACTAAATTTGATCTAAAGGATGAATGCTATCAACTCATACTTCCAAGTCAACTTTCTTGTAGTCTGCTACTATTGTAGGCTTTGGCACTGTTGGTTGTAGTATTGTCATAAGAAATTTTTTGTTGGTGTAATCAAAGGCTGATAATAATCTGTTTTGACTTCCTAGATTTTGCTTTAGATACTGTGAATAAATATCATTCTTTAATTCTTCATTCTTAGGCTTGATTTCCTTGTATTTTTCTTTGATATCTAAATCTTTATTCTCTGCTTGCTGTGATGAGGATGCCTCCATGTTTTGCTATCTTTCAGCGATATGAGTGTCTAGAGTATCCTTTTCCTTCTCTTTTGTAATAACTGTAGCAACATCTATGTTCTTCTCTATGTTTTCTTCATCTAGCACCTCAATTGTTTCTTTTTTCTTATTCACTGGATTGAGCTTAGGCTTCTTATTATATCTGAGTTTAAACCTAGTCTCTATTGTTGTTTCAATAGTGTAGGTACATTCTTTCCTGATTCTCTTAGTGGCTTTATCTTCTTGATTTACAGTTTTCAAGGTGTGACTAGTATCACCCTGTTTAGCTGTTTCTACCAAGGTATTTTCCAACCACTCTGCTTGATTAGAAAAATGTTCAATCTCTGGCATTTTATCATGGATATAAGGGGTCAATTTTCATTTTACCCTTATTTTACTGAGTATTACCTGAGGATCATAATTCCATAAGAAAATTTCTTCAAATTTGTATTCCAGCAATTGTTTTGTTGCCTTTGTACTGCATCCCTATGATTTCAAATGAAAGGGCCCACATGGTTCTTTAACTTGAATTGAGTCTTATTTTTGGCAGACAAGAAGTTGATAGAATCTGAATTTAGTATTTCCCTTATGTACTCTAAGGCAAAAAATCTCATTACAAGTATTTTGGTAGTTTATAAGGTAAAATATTTGACCTAAAAACTCTGATCTTTGTATGATTTTGGTAAAGGTACCAATCTCCAGTTCTACTTTGTTCTGATAGTTGTAACACTTTCTTTATCTCATCACTGACTCTTTGTTGTACACTATTTTTCAACATCACTGACTCTTGGTTGTAGACCGTTTTTCAACATGTTTATCAATGGATGAACAAAACAACCTATGAAATCCACATAAGTGAATTCCATTGATTCTTTTCTGATTAGAGATGTCCAAAAGATGACTGACAATGGATTACCTTCTACCTCCGATTTCTGAAGGTTTATTGGAAATTTTTCTGCTTGAAAATAGAGGAACATGTGAAATAGGAAGGATGAATATTTGAAAACTCCTTCAATGGGAAATTTCACAAACTAATCATGGATATTATCAGCTATGTATTCAACATAATTGTAAATGACAGACGGAGGTTGACCAGGCAAAAAAGTGGATAGAAATCCTAGAATAGACTCATCAATATGCTCATCAGGAAAATAACCTAGGATAAAGGATAACATTGAAATGAAATGCCTTGATCCTTCAGGAAATTTGGAAGTAGAATAAGGAGGGTTTATCTTTGGGATTTCAACATATGCAGGCATGAAATTTTGGAAAATCTGAAATCTTTTAGGAAAGTCTAACTAAATATAGAGCTTTGTGAGTGCTTCTATGGATAATGGGACTGCATTGGGATCTGGTTTCAGCTGAAGCATCATGCTTATAGACTCTGCAGAAAGAGTGAAAAATACTTCTTTGTTACCATTAATCATAGCTCTTTGGTCAAGGGAATAATAGGTTTGACACAATCTAATGAATTCTGGACACTGAAGAGTATGTGGAACTACATACTTGGGTAAATTGGACTCCAAAATTTGTACTTCATCTCCCTGATCTAAGGATTTTTCTAGACTCCAGTAGTGGAGTTCTAAAAGATTAAATTCTATCACTAGATCAGTTATTTTGTAATCAACATTAGCTAGGGGTGTATGCTTCACATATAAAACAGGAGGTTGTGGTGGATTTATAACAATGGTGGTTTTTGAAGCCATTACTGGGTTTCATTTTGACACTTTTAGCCATCTGGATGCTTAAAACTCTGTATTTAAGCTTTTTGTACTCTTCTTTCAGCTTAAACTGTTTACAGAAGGTATTTTTGGCTTAGCAGAGTTTTCTTGAATAACAAAGGGTAAAATTAGGCTTTCTTTTAGTTAAAACTTTCAATTTGGTTTCAAACTTGATATTCAAACTCTTTACAGACTCAGAAAATTAAATAACAAGGGTTTATCTACTCTTTTTGGATAAACTGGACTTAAAAAACAATTTAATTCATGTACAAAGGGTTCTGATTATTTGAAAAAAGGTTTTTGGATTAATTAGAAGTTATTTCAAGGCCTACAAAGGCTAAACTATATTCAATTTCATTTTAAAACCATATATAGTATCAAAATGGAAATTTCATCAGGGTTTCATAGTAAATCCGTTCTTTGAAGGTAAATACAGGTCTTTTGTGGGCAAACAGGGTTTATGGCTATCAATTTCATAGGAAACTCTTTTTCAAATGATAGGAAGATTGATTTTTTCGAAGAATACATGTTCTTGTAGGTATATGGTCTTTAAACATGGTTTCTGAGGCATAGGAGGGATTTTGGAAGTTGTTGCAATCCTTAGAGGTATACTGGAGGCTTCAAGCGGTCTTGGTAGCAATTTCTTAATATATCTCTGGTTATTTGGGCACAAAGACAAGGAAAATGGTGTTTTTCTTCAGTCAGAAGTGATTTTAATGAGTGGAGAAGGCATAAAAGGCTTAAAATATGTTATATGAAGTTCTATTGAGTTTTGGGTTTAAAACAATATAAGCATTGAATGAAGGTCAAGTCAAAACGAAGAGTGGTTTTGGTGCTGATGGGAGAAATACCACCAGTGGTTGTCACATGAGCTCGGAGCAATAAGTATTTTATTTGGATCGGATGCGATCCAATCTCTTATTGCCACATGGAGTAGAGATAATAGGGTTAAACCACCCATTTCACAAATTTCAAATTGATTATTCTCGGCGTTATTGAAATTGCAATATATCATATGGATCGTTGGATCTGGGGAAGGGCCTGCGAACGACAGAGATTTAGTAATGAAGTTGCTCAGCGGATGGGGCATGGGGCATGGATAATTATATGCGGCAGGGTTGGTTTAATATGTTTAAACATATAAACTAATGGTATAAGTGGGATATGTGTAATATGGTTTACACAACAATTGGATGATTTTCATGTGTATTGCAAAGGTGGGTTTTATTATATATAATATGTTTAACCTTTGGGGGATAGGCGGGGTAATATTTAACACATGGGTATTCAGACCATAGGTTAAATGTTAATATAGTGGGTTTTGGATATTTTATATAAAGGAATTAATATATCTATGTGAAGGGGTAGTTATAAAGGAATTAATACATTATATTAGAGTTAATATGAAATGAGTATGATGTGAGCGAAAATACATATAATATCAACTAAGAAAAGTGTAAAATTGGCATTTGAGCACAATAATGGTCCCAATGTGAACATTTAACCATAATACTCAGGATAGATTGTATTTTTGTGGTTTTTTGAGTGTTTTTTCATGAAATGAAATTAGTTAAAGGGGATTTTTACTTTCCCTAAGAAAAAGTGTTGTAAACTTTAGGAAAGGGATTATATTTTTAGAAAAGGGTGATTATGTCAAGGAAATGGGTTTTTATGAAGGGAATTCAATACTTATTACCAATCAGTTATTAAGCCTTGGGTTTGGTCCCAACAAAAGTCAGAGAAATGCTCTGAGCCTTTTTAACTGAAGGTTTTGAGTACTGAATACTTTGAGGGGAGGGGAAATTAGTAATTTTTGCCAAATGAAGTTTTATTACATGCCTTTGTACAACTGATTTTTACCTACCCATTATTATTCTAAAATTTTGTTTATTTGCATGGGTTCATTTGACCTTGCAAACCTAAATCCCTTTTTCTTTTAAAGCATAAAACTATCTAATTCTAACCTTATTTCATTTGAAGGCTCAGATTAAACTGTTGAGCTCTTCATTTATTCTCTAACTATCTGCTGATTTGTCAAGTTTAAACTATTTGATAGATCTTTATTCTCTATCTATAAAGATAAAATTCAAAGCATAAAAAATTAATATTAAACTATTTAACTCATCATGGATCATGGCATTTTGAACAAACTGCACATAATCATTATTTTTGCAGTAAAGGTAAAAAGTAGTGGCATTTTGACTTTCATCACTTTCATGTCTTATTCTTATCTCTTTTTGGTTTAGGGTCCTATTCTTATCTCTTTTTGCTTTAGGATCCATTTTTTATTATTTTTGATCTTTTCTTTTCAAGTCCTTTGATCTTTCTTTTAGGACTTTTACCCTCTTTTCATTTTTTTATTATTTTCAAATATGGGAAAACAACTTGCAGATAGCAAGGTATGTACATATTTACAAGACTAATCATATTCAATTAAAAAATTATGAATCCTATTATTATAGGACCCTAACAGTGGCTCCACATGGGGATGGCATTTCCTGGTGAAATGTCAAGAACTTTAAGACTGGTAGCCTTTGAATTTTGACTGTGCCGAACTTGTAGATGTTATCTGATCTTTGCAATTATTCATACTTATGATATTTTACCTTTAAAAGCTCAGGGCCTTCTCTCTCGGCTTCAATTTTGTTAGGAAATCATCCAATCCAATATAAAGTCTTCAATGTTATGTACAATGGAAAAAGTAAACAAAAATAACTATTGGTTATTTCTGAGGAGTAGTAGTGCTTCAAAATTCTTCCATTGACAGGTTCACCTACCAGATCTGATCCATCCATTTCCTTCAAAAATAAAGCATTGTTACCTCTGTAACCATAAATAACATAAGGTCCTTTCCATAGGAAATCAAATTTTCCATGTTTACCTTTCTCTTCTCTCCTTGAATCGCATTTTAGAAATTTTTCACCACTGTAAAAGTCATCTTCTTTATTTTTTTTGTCAAAAAATTTATTTATCTTATCTTGGATAACTTGAGACTTAAGATAAACCTCTTCTCTTTTTTGCTACAAGTGAATGGTTTGATTAATCCTTATTTGACTATCATTCATTTCAACTTTTAACTCTTGAATTATCTTCATTACTGGTACTCCTAAGGAAGATGGAAAAACAACATCCATTCCATAAAAAAGCTGGTAAGGGGATGTACCAATATATTTTTTGGTGGTAAGTCTATCTTCCCATAAGGCATTAAATAACCTCTTGTTCCAAGTCTTCTTGTTATATTATAGTAATTTATTGATAATGTTCACAAGGCTCTTATTGGAAGATTTGGCAAGGCCATTACCTTGAGGGTAATATGCAGTAGAATGGCCTAGGGTAATGTGGTATTTATGGCAGAAATCAATGATCCTTTTGGATTTTAATGCTGCTACATTGTCAGTGATAATATTTTGGGGACATCCAAATCTTGAAAGTATATTTTTTTCTAAAAATGAGATAATGACAGTGTCAGTGGCTTTCCTGGGAGGTATGGCTTCTATCCACTTAGTAAAATAATCAGTGACTGTCAGAATCCACTTTTGTTGGGCTGATGATGGAGGGTTAATTTCACCAATGAAGTCAAGACCCCATTGTTGAAAAGACATTTATGTTGAGATGGGTTTTAAGGGCAGGTGTAACAGCTTTTTCTTTCCCTCATATATTTGACACTTGTAACAAGAGGCCACATACTTATTTACATCTACAAATAAAGTAGGCCAGTAAAAACCAACTCTCATGATTTTGTCTGTAATAGTCTTCCAGTAAATATGTCCTCCACAATCACCTGCATGAAATTATTCTAAAACTTTATTAGTTTCTTCTTTAAGCAAACAATTCAGTAAAATTCTACTATGATCTTTCCAAAAAAGTACATTGTCTAGGATACAATTCAGTTTTAAGAATCTAGATTTTGTTCTTGATAATCCAGGAGGAGCTTTTAAATTTAGTAATACAACTAAAATATTTGCATACCATGGTGAGTCTAAAAAGGCTTCATTGATCTCTGGAGTCACCATCTCTTCCTGATCATCTACTTGGGCAATAAAATTAATGTCTAAAGCATGAAAATTTGATTCGGCCATGAGTTTAGCTAAAACTGGACCTTTTATAAGTTTAGTGGGTTTTATTTCTATTTCATATTCCAAAATTGTGGCAATCCACTTGCCACTTTTACCATCAGGACCATTCTGTGTTATAATGTCCTTTACAACTACATTTGGAACATAGGCAATGATGTGTGAGTAAATAATGTACACTCTAAAGTCTTTAATGGCATTTACCAAAGCTAAGGTCTGTTTCTCCATGATATTGTACAATAGAGTGGCATCTCTAAGTGATTTGCTAAAGAAAGATATAGGCTTCTCATAGCCCTGGTGATTTTTCTGCAGTAAAATTTCAACAATAGTGTGCTCTGAAGCAAATGAAAAAATGATGAAATCTTTTTTAAAGTCGAGACTTATAAGCATTGGGTTTTTGTTAAAGCTTGTTTAAAGGATTCAAAATATTTCTTGGCTTCAATAGTCCATTTAAGAAATGAATATTTTTTCAGCATATTGTTGAGCTCTTTGATTATTTCAGCGAAATTTGAGATGAATCTTCTAAGAAAGTTAATTTTACCTAGAAAAGCTTGTAAATATTTATTGTTCCTAGGAGGAATAATATTAAGAATGGCCTCGATTATGGTAGGGTCTATTCTAATTCCCTCTTTAGATGTTATGTGTCCAAGTAACTTACCTTATTCTAATCCAAATAAAGTTTTCCTAGGGTTTAGAGAGATGCCAAATTTCCTGCGTTTAAGAAAGACTTGCCTTAGATGATCCAAGTGTTCATAATTAGTCTTTGAAAATACAATAATGTCATCTAAATAAATTACTAGGAATTCATGAATTTCCTTTGCAAAGGCTATATCCATAGTTCTTTGAAAAGTGGCTCCTGCATTCATTAATTAAAAAGGCATTTTTACATACATAAAAGTACCCCATGGAGTAGTAAAAGTAGTTTTGGCTTGGTCCTCTGCTTGGACTAAAATTTGATTGTACCTTGAAAATCCATCTAAAAGTGAAATCTTAGAAGAACCAACTACCCTCTGTAAAATTTGATCCATCTTTGGTAAGGGGTAATTGTCTTTTAAGGATACCTTTTTTAAATTTCTAAAATCAACACATAATCTAATTTATCCTATCTTTTTCCTGGTGGGAACTAGATTAGAAACCCAATCAGAATATCTGATTGGTGCAATTATTTGGGCATCATACATTCTTTCTACCTCTTTTTTCAATTAAAGGCATCAAAATAGGATTGATACTTATTAACTTTTGTTTAAAAGGTTTTTGGTCTTCTTTTATAGGGATTTTATGTTGTATTATATTGGTGTCATAGGATTTTAGGTCCTCATAACTCCAAGCAAAAACATCTTGAAATTCCTTAAAAAGAGCTATGTATTTTTTTTCTTGCTGAGGTAAAGATTTGGAAAGTTTAATCATCTTAGGTTTTAACTCTATACCAATATTACATTCCTCAATATCGGATCTAAGTGGATCCATTTTGGGTTTTCTTGCAACATCATTAAAGTCAAATAAATCTTCTAAAGGAGTTAAGCCTTTTTGGTAAAAAGTTATCTTTTAAGTTCAAAATATCAGATTCATCATCAACTATTTCTTTAATTTCTACTTTCTCTAAGTTATCTATGTCTGATTGACTAAATTTAGTAGGTTTTTCAAAAATTAAATTATTTACATCTGTGTTATTTAAATCAATTTCACTATCTAAATTTTGATCTACTGTATAGTCTGTGTCTATTTTACAATTCTAAAATTCACCTTCATTGTTCATAAAATGGTAAATCTATTGATCTTGTGAGAAAATTTGCCAATATTTAAGACTATCAGGAATTATTGGTCTGTGTTTGAATTTTGTAGTATATATATGATTTAGCTGAAATGGTAGATTACAGGTACTAGCAAAAGTTGCTAGGGAGTGACCCTGTATGTTCTGTTTTCTTGGTATTGCAGAAAAATTACATTCCAACAGTTCATCTATAAAATCTAACATAGTTTCTCTATATCGGCTTAATCTTGGATTATAAACAGAATATTCTCCATTTATCTGTTTCACAATCAACTTTGAGTCTCCCATAATTGATACTATCATACCTCCTAAATTTCTGATAATCTACAACCCTAAAATGAGGGCTTCATACTCAGCCATGTTATTGGTACATTTAAAATTCAGTCTGAAAGCATGGCCTTCTGCATGATTATTTTCCATATTAGTTATCAAAACTCCTGCTCCTGCTCCTAGTTTATTGACTGGTCCATCAAAATCTAGGTGCCATAATGATTCATGAAAGACATTTTCACTGTTTGGTGTTTTATTTTTATCTTTTATTTCAGTTTTGATTTCATTATCAGTTTCAGATTTACATAAGATGAATGAATCTAGGTTAGTAGGTGTAGTGTAAATTGGGTAATTTCTTGGTCTTTCTACACTACTCACTATGTATTTCATCAATGTTTCCCTATAGAGTTTCTTTGGTTGGCCAAAAACTGATATGGTTGCATATGACATATCTAATTGTAGAGATCCCTGTAATTTTTCTCCCCATGAGCGAGATAAGAGCATTCCATATTTGGGTGGAATATCAGCTACTACGATGTCCATGAGTATGCTTTTACCAGGATATTGAACTAATGTGACACACAAATATTTAATCAATCCTAAGCATTTCACTTTTCTTGAATCAAATTAAAATAGATCTTTGTAAGGCTTAGTGATATCTAAATTCAGGGTTTCCATTATTGCTTTTGGCATTAGATCATGTGAAGCCCCTGAATCTAACATTGAATTGTGTAATATTTGGTCATGAATAGTTAAGCTAATGTAAAGCAGTGGGACTACTCCATCTTGGTGTTTTCCATTAACATCAGGACCAAAAATTAACTCTGGTTGATCATCATTTAAGTTTACTGAGTCTTCTCCGTCATTCATGTTTAAGGTTTCAGTGATAGTTGTTTTGTACAAATTATGTTTTACCAATTCTGTCAAAGGAATTGGTATTTTTAATTTTGCAATTTCAGCTTGTATATTAAATGAAGGTTGTGATTTATTAAGCTAAATTATCTCTTCTTTAGTAACTATAGTTTGAGTAGGTTATTTTCTTTTCCTACAGTTGTTTTCTCATTTTCAGTTTGTGTTTCTTGTGTCTTACTACTCTTAATTTTCTTTTCAGGAGTAGTTTGAGAAGCAATATATGTTTTTTCAGATTTTGAATTATCAGAAGCCGTTTTGGCAGTGGCAGCTTTTGGATCAACTGATTTTGGATTAGTAGTGGGTGTTTTAAAATCTAAAATTGTTATTTTAGCAGAATTAGTTGTTTTAACAGCAACAATTTTTTTTGAATTTGTTGCTGTTTGGACAACCTCATCTGTTATATCAACAATCTTAGGACTGGCTGAAATTTTAGGGATGGAAATTTTCTGGGATGAGTTGGAGTTTTGCTTATTTTCCCTAGGGAGAATTTGTAGAAATTTTGTAGTGGGAGCTTCTACTATTTTCTTAGTTTGTGTATGGGAAGTTTTCTTAGTATAAGGCTCTATATTTTTTTTCTTCTAAGGTTATATTGCTTATGTACTTCATTGATATCAAAATCATAACCTTGTTTGTAGTCAAATGATTCACTTGAATCTAATTGAAGTTGTTGCATTTCCAAAACTCTTGATCTTCTTGTGTGAGAAAGATAGTGTTCTCATTATTTATACCCATTAGATTTATGGTGTCTTCATCATTTTCATATTGATGAGAACTTTCAGCATAGTTATCTTGAAATGGAGGTCTTATTGTCTGATTAGGTGCCGATTCTTTAGATTTTCCTGTTTTTGAATTTTTCTTGAAGTTGGGATTTCTAATTTGATGTTGGTTATCCCATTGTGGTATTCTTTCTATATTGTCTAATCTATCCATCATTCTCTCTAAAATTTTAGCTAATTGATCTATTTTTCCATCTGAACTAGATGTCTCTTCTTTTATGGTTACTCTCCTCTCATTCCTTAATCTAGCTTTTCTAGCCAATAGATTTACTTCTACACTAACAACATCTATTTGCATTCATTCTAAAGTATCAACATTTCTCTCTATTAATTGATAGGCCATATCTGTATCAAATCAATCAGGGAATTTAGTTGGACAGAGTCTGGAGTGGGTTTGAGATTAGCAGGGATTGAATTATAAACGTTGTTGTATCTAGTGCAATAGTCTTGGACTGTTTCATTAGGAGCTCTCTTCATAGCATAAAATTCAGATAATATTTGAAGTGGATTTTTATTATTTTGCCATTTATTCAAAAATAATCTATGAAATACTGCTAAATCATCTATACTACCAGGATTAAGACCTTTAAACCATTTTTTAACTTCATGTGTTAATATTTGAGCATATAGTCTCATTTGTACATCAGAATCATCTATTTCATGAAGTTCAAAATAATATGTCATCTTATTGATATGTTGTTGGGAAATATAATGAGTGGTAGCATCAAATTGAGGTATTTTACTCTAGTAATCCTGAGGCATATCATGTAATTGTCCTGGAAGGACCAAGGGAGCATACCTAGAAGCCATGGTTATAATTCTATCTTTACTAGGAGGTAAGTTGGAAGTGCTTAGGGCAGAACTAGAAGTACTAGTTGATCCAGTTAAAGAAGTGGATGATGAGATTGGAATATAAGATGATGCACTTGAAAATGTGGTTGAAGAAATAAAAGGTGAAGTTGGGATGGCAGAAGATGAAACTGAAATTTATGAAGAAGTACTTGGAAATGTAGAAATTTGCTGAATAAAGAAGATTTATCCACCGAGATTATCCTGATCACATATCAATTTGAATTCATATGCAACACATAATCTCTTCCACTCAGATCATCACACATGTGGAAATAAAACAAGCGGTATGCGATCAAAAAATCATCAAAACATCACACACATTACACAGTATGTATGGGGAAAGCTTATAGCTGAAAACCCCTCAGCTATTCTGTATATTATAATGGAGAGAACATGTAATAGTACATAGTACAATACTCCTCACAAGTACTCAGTACTATCTCATAAAGCTACATACAAACTAGCTTGGTTTTGAACAAGTCACAGGTTCAAAACTCATCCACTAATTGCCTGCCTCTATTGCGCAATCAAGGCTGGTCTAATGAGAGATCCAAGGTTCGAATCTCCTTGGCTTGACAGCGCAATCCTCATGGGAAATTTCCTCCAAGTGTGGTGCAAATCTCATGCACAACTAATGTCACAACAGATAGCTATCTTAACCCTTTCATCTACCTCTTTCACTGGTCTCCACTGAACTATCCATGCACTGTAGTGAACTGATGTGTTCTTGAGTTGAATAATAAGTTAATAATTAGTGAATTAAATAAAATTTAATTCACTCCACTCATTACTAGTTGATTAGCTAGTTAAACTAATCACAACTAGTTCAACTAAGTTAAACCGAACACAACTCCACCAACTGTCCCATCAACTCCACCAAACTTCTGCCACTAAAGTCCTAACCGAAGTCAACCATGCATGAGCTCACCAAACCCCTAGGAATAGCGTAATTCCTCTGTCAGATGCATGAGCCACTTCTGTAGCTCGAACTGAAGTGTTCCAAGAGAGTAAACTGAAGTTTAGAGTCCAAATATTATTAAGGGTAAATAATATCAATTTCTATTTTAGGATAGTAGCCTTAAAAAAAGACTTTAACTAAATGTCTTTATAAAAAAATAGAGGTCCACATATTTTTACCCAACATGACTAATACTCGAAGAATAACAAATACTCGAAGAATAAAATACTGCACATACTGCAACCCCCGAACCATGCTCCATATGTCTAAAAATAGACTTTGCGCCAAAAATAGCTCCTGCGGCCCACTTAGTGAAGGCGACTTCATTTCACTAAGCTCCATCATCTTGCCGCATTTTTCAACATCCCTTGACTCCTCTCGCAAGATATGGATTATCTGCAACCCCTATCCTGCCTCTGTGGAATTCGAACTTGCTCCTAGTGGGCGCCTTCGTCAAGATGTCAGCATCCCGATCCTCCGTGGGAACATATGAAAGTAACATGATTCTCCGCTGAACACAATCTCTGATATGATGGTACATGATGTCGATGTGTTTGGATCTATCATGAAATAATGGATTAGCCAAGAGTTTAATGCAACTCTGGTTATCACAATAAATCACAGTAGGCTCCAAGTGTAACCTGAACAATCCAGCGAGGATCTTCCTCATCCAAATAGCCTCGCATGCAGCCAAGCTTGCTGCCATGTACTCGGCCTCTGCTGAAATGAGTGCCACCTATCTCTACTTCCTATTGTACCAGGAAACTGCTGTCGATCCAATGCTGAAACTCCTCTGTATGTACTTTCGGTCCATTGGGCTCCCCCGCCCAATCCGTACTCGCGTCGTAAAGCTTCGCTCCATCCTCCTCGTTCGTACCGATTACCATATCCCGATGTGCCTCTAAGATAACGCAATACATGTTTTCCTGCCTTCCAGAAGAGCTTGGTAGGCTTAACCATAGCTTGCGAAAGCTGGTTAACAGCATAGCATATATCGGGTCGTGTATTGACCAGACACATAAGCGACCCCACCAACTGTCGATAGACAGTGGCATCCACTACCTCCGCTGAAGTAGCATCCTCCTTCCTCCAACCACCAGGAAGAGGAGTGTCAACAGGCTTGCAGCCTTGCATGTTGAACCTATCCAAAATTTCCCGAGCATACTTGCCCTGAGAAACAAACAGTCCTCCACTGCGCTGCCAAATCTCCAATCCCAGGAAATAATGAAGGATGCCCAGGTCCTTCATCTCAAACTCTCGTGCAAGATCCTCGCATGAAAGTATCAACTGCTCATCGCCAGTCAAAATCAGATCATCTACATACAGTACGATGATCAACAGCTTCCCCTCCACCACAATCTGGTACAGGTTTGGATCTGCATCACTCTTGGAGAATCCAAGCCCTATGAAATAACCGTCAATCTATGCCACGGCTAAGAGGTGTCATTTCACCCCCGTACAAGGTTTCGAGTCCCGCACACATGCGACTCACCGAAGATCTTCGAAACCTTCGTCGCTCTATGTACACCTCTTCCTCAATGACTCCGTTGGAGAACACAACATCCATCCGATGGATGTGCCATCCCATCCGCGCCGAGAGACAGGACCGTTCGTATGGAAGAGTACTCATGCATGTGCAAGGTATCCTCATAACGATCCTCGATCTCCGTGAGAAGCTACCGGTACAAGCCACCTTGTACTTCCTACCTACCGCCGCCGCTCGTCGAATCTCTTGTAGATCCATCGCGAACCCACCACTGATTTCCCCTCCGGTCTTGGGACAATCTCGCATGCACTGTTTCTGACGATCGAATCATATTCTTCGATCATGGCATCTACTCATGTGGGTTCCCTCCACAGCTTCCCTCAAAGGAGGATGGTTCGTCATGACACACCGACTCACAATAGCCACGTATCCAGTGCAGCCCCCATTCGATGACCCGCCTCTCGTCCGCATCGTGCCGTAGGTGGTCCTACAACCTTCTTCGCATCTTGGAGCCGCTCGCTCAGCTTTTGTAGTGCGCTTGCGCCCTCTGATGGTTGGCGCTGCATGAGTGGTTTCTTCCACTCCATGAACTTCCTCTTGTGGCTGATCCACATCCGGAAGCTCATCCTTAGGAACTAACAACTCCTCATCTGCATGCAAGTGTGGCTCCCTCTCAAGCGAACACTACATGGCTTTCTCCTCCTGAAACTTGATATCCCGTCGCACAATAGTCTTGTGACTGTCTGGGAAATACACCCGATAGTTGTGAGGTGTATCAGTGTACCCCACAAATATTCCAACCTTTGCGGTCAGATCCAGCTTCTTTCTGGCGTCCTTCGTCACATGCATGTAGACAGGTGAGCCAAAAATCCTCAAATGAGAAATGTCAGGCCTCTTGCCAGAAAACGCCTCCTCCGGTGTACTCATGCCAAGTATCTTGTGAGGACAACGGCTCTACACATACACTGTACACATACACCGTTGTATTGCATGCCTCAGCCCACAAGTGAAGGCAGGCCCCGATCATGAACATCACCCGTGCAAGACCCACGATCGTTCTATTCTTCCCCGCTCGCCCACCACCACCGTGGGTTATACAGGTGATGAGCCTCTTCCGAACTAAGTTACCGCAAATAAAGGTTTGGGTTTCAGAATGTCACTATTGGCCATAATTTTCACTGCCTATTTTATCACCTATTCACTCACCATGTCACTTCATTTTCTTTATTATTCACCATTAATGGGTCTAATTTATATTTTCCAAATATTATTTATTTTTAAGCATTTTTGAGAGAAATTCTTGATTAAATATTAGAAAATAATATATTTTACATTATATATGGAATGTGGGTTGTTTTTGTGACATGTGTAGGTGCCAATGAAGCTTCCAAGACACCTTTATGTGGCCTTGAAGGATCAAATTCGAATTTGAGAAGATAAAACTCATGGAGAAGATTATGATCTCATGGAGAAGATCAAGGACAAAAGGGGTTATGTGTCTATATGGTTGAGAGATGTATGGAACTAAAAGAGAGATTAGTGGATGATCATTATGAGTTTGTTACTCATCCCATTGTATAAATAGGAGTACAATCTCCTCCATTTGTAATGTTGAAGTTTTTGTAATATTAGAATCTTGAAGTTTTTGTAGTCTTAGAATTTTGGAGTATGTAATCTTAGAAGCTTAGAGTTGTAACCTTAGAGTTGGGTTGTAATGGAGAATTTGAAATAAAGGATCATACTTCGATTTTTCTTCTACTTCTGAGTCTCCATTCAAGTGGTGTGCTTGTGGAGTTATGGAGGGCCCCCATGGCCTCACTTGCATGCTTATTTGTTTATTTTAGGTATGATTTATTTTATGTTTTTGTTTGATTTCAGATTTTTAATTTCTTATTAAATGTTCTAATATTGTAAGGATCTTATTTGAAAGTGTTTTTGTAAAAGAACCATAAGATCTCATACAATGATTAGATCTAGGTTTACTTTATTTCAGCTTTTAAGTTCTTATTAGATGTTCTAATGTTGGAAGAGATCTTGTAGAATATGTTCTTGTAAGAGAACCATAGATCTCAAACAATTTTTAGATCTAGGTTTGATTAGTTATTGAAAGAGATCTTAATGAATATGTTCTTGTAAGGGGACTTTAAAATCTTGGACAAATTATGAATCTTTCTAGATCTATATATTTTAGATAAGCACTTCTAAGTTTACCTTCCTGGGTTGATATCATATTGTATCATATTGTATCCAGCCATCAATTAGAACCAAACATTTTGGCGCCGTTGTCGGGGAGGTAAACTTAGAAGTGCTTATCTAAAATATATAGATCTAGAAAGATTCCTAATTTGTCCAAGATCTTAAAGTCCCCTTACAAGAACATATTCATTAAGATCTCTTTCAATAACTAATCAAACCTAGATCTAACAATTGTTTGAGATCTATAGCTCTCTTACAAGAACATATTCTACAAGATCTCTTCCAACATTAGAACATCTAATAAGAACTTAAAAGCTGAAATGAAATAAACCTAGATCTAATAATTGTATGAGGTCTTATAGTTCTCTTACAAGAACACTTTCAAATAAGATCCTTCCAATATTAGATTATTTAACAAAAACTTGAAAGCTAAAATGAAACAAAAACATAAATTAAATTATACCTAAAGTAAGCAAATACGCATGCAAGTGAGGCCATGGGGGCCCTCCATAACTCCACAAGCACATCACTTCAATGGAGACTCAGATGTAGAAGCAAAATTGAAGTATGGATCCTTTATTTGAAAATCTCCATTACAAACCAACTCTAAGCTTCTAAGATTACATACTCCAAAATTCTAAGATTACAAAACTTCAAGATTACAATATTACAAAAACTTCCACATTACAAATGGAGGAGATTGTACTCCTATTTATACAATGGGATGAGTAACAAACTCATAATGATCATCCACTAATCTCTCTTTTAGTTCCATACATTTCTCAACCATCTAGACACATAACCCCTTTTGTCCTTGATCTTCTCCATGAGGTTTATCTTCTCAAATTAGAATTTGATCCTTCAAGGCACATAAAGGTGTCTTGGGAGCTTCCTTGGCACCTACACATGTCACAAAAACAACCCACTTTCCATATATAATGTAAAATATATTATTTTCTAATATTTAATCAAGAATTTCTCTTAAAAATGCCTTAAAATAAATAATATTTGGAAAATATAAATGAGACCCATTAATGGTGAATAATAGGGAAAATGAAGTGACATGGTGATGAATAATGGGTGATAAAATGGAAGCATAGGTGAAAAATGTATGGTAATGAGTGACATTTTGAAACCCAAACAACTATCCTTCTCGTGAAAGGTGGCTTTCACATACTTCCCTAAAGTACACCCCTTGCACTGATTTGACTACGCAAGAGTGCCCTTAGGAAGCCCAGTAGAAATCTGCTTTCAAAGCTCCGTGGTGAAGGTGGCCCAATCTCCTGTGCCACAGTTCGCCCTCATCATCCTGGCTCACCACTTCTCCCGCCTTGCATGCCATTGCTGCCCAGCCATCTACTTGCAACTGATAAAGGTTCTTGACTCAAACCCCTATCTTTCGGGTCTCACCAGTAGTCTTACTGCGCAGGAAAGCTTTTCCTTCGCTGAAGACCACATCATACCCCTTGTCTTCCAACATCGCCACAGAGATCAGGTCTTCATCAACTTGGAACATGCAAAAATTCCTTCAATATGAAAGGTTTACCAGACTCCCTCTCAAAGGAAATGGTACCGATACCAGTCGCACTGTATCTACGATCATCGCCCATCTCGATGTGCACTCCAAGATCTTTTTCCTCCAGATCTGAAAACAGATCTCGATCTCCGGTCATGTGAAATGACGCACCACTGTGCAAGAACCAAACTGATCCCGCCACACTTGAAACCAAGCATGCGATCAGTGAAAAATCCATTTCAAATTGAGAAGTCAATGCCTCTCCCGCTGCAGATCCGGCAACCTTCTTATTTTTCTTCTTCTGCGGACAATTTGTGGCATAGTGTCCGTGCTGGTGAGAGTGAAAACACTTCACCTTAGACATGTCTTGCTTCTTGCCTTTCGCACCAGACTGAGAAGCCTTCTTGCTCTTCCCTTTCTTTGCTTTGGTAGCCAAAGCGCAATTTTCTTCATTAGATACCTTTGATGAATATCCGTCCCTGGTAGTACTCCTTATCTCCTCCTGCATGAGATCCGCCCAAACGCGCTCCCATCCCGGAAACTTCTCCCGACCATTGACACTATCTTGATATGAATGCCAAGCCTTCGGAAGAACAAGGAGAGCCAGGTCCACCATGTCCTCATCTTCGACAGTCACCCCCACACTTCCCAGCTCATCTCTGCATTGAGTGAAATTCGTGAGGTACTTGGCGATACTGTCGCCTTTCTCCATCTTAATGTTTCTGAGTTTATCCTTGAGCGCCAACTTCCTCTGGTCGCTCTTGCTCTGGAATAGATCTGTCAATGCTTTCCACATCAAATATGGAGAAGATTTTCCATGCAGGCTGGATACAATGTGATCCTTCACGCCCTCCAACAGAATCCTTCGACATTTCGCCATCTTCTTTTGCCAAGCTTCGACTTCAGCAGGATCAGTGGGCTTTTGGACATCCGTATCTACGAACTCCTTCAGTCCATTATCTTCTAATACTGCCTCCATGCGATCCTTCCATGCAACATAATTCGAACTGCCTTCAAGAGCATATTCGAGTCGCAAACCGTTGAAAGACATTTTCAACTCCGGCACCAAGAAAACAAACTGCTGCAAAAATTCGAATTCCAAGCTCAAAGCTCAACCGCTCTTGATCTGTGAGAAAAAATTATTTCTAGCACAGAGATCGACTGCAAGGGCATTTACTGGATGTATCACCTTTCAAAGGAAAGGATGGATCCAGAGGCTACCTGGCCCGCATGCAGACTCTGTCTACTGAAATAAGTTTGTAATCACTGTGATGATCAATCTTTGCTCCGATAGCTCCGATACCATGTAGAAATTTGCTGAATAATGAATATTTATTCACCGAGATTATCCCGATCACATACTAATTCGAATTCATATACAACACATAATCTCTTCTACTCAGATCATCACACATGCGGAAATAAACAAGCGGTATGCGATCAAAAGATCATCAAAACATCACACACATTACACAGTATGTATGGGGAAAGCTTATAGCTGAAAACCCCCATCTATTTTGTATATTAAGATGGAAGAGAACATGTAACAATCTCAGTACAATACTCCTCACAAGTACTCAGTACTATCTCATGAAGTTACACACAAACTAGCTTGGTTTTGAACAAGTCATAGGTTCAAAACTCATCCACTAATTGCCTGCCTCTATTGCGCAATCAAGGCTGGTCTAATGAGAGATCCAAGGTTCGAATCTCCTTGGCTTGACAGCGCAATCCTCATGGGAAATTTCCTCCAAGTGTGGTGCAAATCTCATGCACAACTAATGTCACAACCGATAGCTATCTCAACCCTTTCACCTACCTCTTTCACTAGTCTTCACTGAACTGTCCATGCACTGTAGTGAACTGATGTGTTCTTGAGTTGAATAATGAGTTAATAATTAGTGAATTAAATAATATTTAATTCACTCCACTCATTACTATTTGATTAGCTAGTTAAACTAATCACAACTAGTTCAACTAAGTTAAACCGAACACAACTCCACCAACTGTCTCATCAACTCCACCAAACTTCTGCCACTGAAGTCCTAACTGAAGTCAACCATGCATGAGCTCACCAAACCCCTAGGAATAGCGTAATTCCTTTGTCATATGCATGAGCCACTTCTGTAGCTCGAACTGAAGTGCTCCAAGAGAGTAAACTAAAGTTTAGAGTCCAAATATTATTAAGGGTAAATAATATTTGACTTTTCTATTTTTAGGATAGGCAGTCTAAAAATAGACTTCGACCTAAATGTCTAAAAATATAGGTCCATCTATTTTTACCAACATGACCAATACTCCAAGAATAACATACTGCAACCCCTGGACCATGCTCCATATGTCTAAAAATAGACATAGTCTAAAAATAGACTTTGCGCCAAAAATAGCCTGCGGGCCCACTTAGTGAAGGCGACTTAATTTCACTAAGCTCCATCATCTTGCTGCAATTTCAATAGGAAATGAGAATGATGTATTTGAAAATGTAGAAGATGAACTAGTGGATGGGGTTGAGGTGGTAGAAGATGGAAATAATACTCTAGGTTGGAATGGTTGTTTTGGGATAAATGGATCTGTGGACTGAAGTGTGGTGGAAATTATAGATGATGTAGTGGTATAAAGGGATGAACCTAATGATTATAAAAGGTGGGTATCTAACTGAGAAGTAGAGGGCTAAGGTCTATATATTGATAAGGAAGCTAATTCAACTGAATGTTGAAGAAGAGCTTCATCTATTTCCTTAAGTATAGTAGCATTTATTTCATCAAGTTTATCATAAGCTTCAAATTTTTTTGATTCAGAATATACTAAAACAGTTTGCTATTTAATTTCAAGAGATGAAAGAAAATTAGGATCTATAATAGTGCTTTTTAAATCACTTTCTGATTTGTTTCTAAATAAAGAATGTTCGAAATTTATGTCAAACTCTATGTCTTCTATACTTACTAACTTTTTTGGAAGGGAATTTTCTCTAACTAAGGAAACTTTATTACCCAAATTTTCTACTTGTTTATTCTTTTTTCTAATTCTGTCTGGATTGTCTACTATAGTAGCAGGTTGTGGATCTAGATTTAACCTGGTATAGTAGATTTTCCTAGAAGCCAGAATTACAATTTTTTATGAAATGATACTCACAACTTATAAAACAGTCTTAAGGTAAAAGGATAACGAAAAATATTTCCTTAAAGACCTATTTAAAACTTAGGATTGGTCAGTTCCCCAGTATGGTCGCCAGTATGTTATCACTCTAATAATTCCCAAAGTTGTGATATTTTAGTCTACGATTTTAAGAACATTAGAGGTAACCACAGACCTACTTTCAAGCTTTAGGATCTAGCCTTCCTAAGGCTCAGAGAGGGCTCTCTCTATAATATTTAATTTTTTTTTAATATATGATCTTACGCTAGTTATATAGGACAATTTGGTTTTGATATTTGTTTTGGTTTGGATTGGTGGGAAAAATCACTTATTGAGATGGATAGTGATAGATCTGTTTTTCCATTGGACAAATGGAGTTAATGTGTCAGGTATATAAGTTAGGATCAAGGTCTAAATTAAAATATTTTTAGGGAAATATATCAACATTACTCAACATCTTTGAGGCTAATTGGTGAAATGGTTTAATCGGGATAAAGAGAAATCAAGGACTATTTAATCGAGATAAGGAGTGAAGAAGACAACGGTCATTTGAAAGAGGGAGAAATTAAGGGTTCCCTACTTTGGAAGTTGGCAGAAAACATCAAATGAAAACTAGTAAATAACAGAGTGTTTTTAAAAAATTCTGATATATCACTTCCTGATTTCACATTTAAATTCAGAACACATTTATGTATGAATGAAAAACATAAGAAGATTTAACAGATAGCAGTAGAAAGTAATTCGCTTAAGTTGGCCAACCAGATGAATCCTGAAACATGATGCTTTATTAATTTGATCCAGCCTGCTGACTTGAAACTTGGTACAAAATCCCTTTAGGTACAAAAATATTGACTATAGAAATATTCAACGATTTATTCCACAATAATACTTCAAATGCTGAAGTATTTATTAAAAAAATGTTTACAAAATATCTTAGAATACTCATAGGATTTTTCTAAGGAAAATAAAATATCTTTTACAAAAATATAGTGACAACTGCTTAACAACTAGCAATTTGTCCTATTTATCCAAATAAAATAGAAATGTTGTTTTGGATTGGGTGCAACTGGCTGCTTTGTTGTCTCCAACGCTGGCAAAAGATATTTTAATATTTTTTGAAACTCTATCTTCCCATTTGATACTTTTTCATCTGCTTGAGGACTGTTTTAGTTGTCTCACTGTTGTAAATTCTGTTTTTACTATGTAAAAACAACAATCTATAATTTATCCTCTTCCATTGTAAAACTGTCTTTTACAGTAAGTCAGTAAGTTTCTACCAAAATTCTTCATTGGGTAACTTGATCTTGGTAAGTTTCCTATAATTTTCATCAGCCTCTTTGTACCTAACAAATGTTGGTTTGACCACAAAGAGATGTTTTATCTCATGCTATAAATAGAACAAATTTTCAATTCTTTTGTGCAACACTTTGCGTGTGGGTATTCCTTGCCAATCTGCTTTGTTTACCTATTCTTTGGCAAAATCTCTAATTTTCTTGTTGTAATCCTCTTGCTTCATTAATTTTCCATTTAGAACAAAAATGTTTGGCAAGCCTTTTTTCCTCAATATATCAAATTTTACCACAAATCTAGTTATTTTCAAATCCATGTTTTGGCACTTCTCTTCAAGCTGCTTCATCAAGTTTTTCTTTGTAATTATCTTTCTCATCTCAAGAATTGTGTCAGTTATATTATTTATTCCTATCTCATCCATTTCTTGTTTTTTCTTGGTGTTGAGAAACTTGATTATCTCTTGGGCCTCTTTAGGTTTGGCACCAAATTCTTCCTTTGTCTTCACAATTTCCTCTTTATCTGCTTTAACCAAGTCTTTCTGTTCATAAATGACTTGAATGGAAGGCCAAGTATCATTGATTGACTCAATGATCTTTTACCACAACCAAATTTTTATGAAAGTCATTGGTTCCTTCAAAGTTAACTCTGCTTCAACTTTATTCAACTGTTCACTTGCCCTTTTGGCTTTCTATTCCTCATTTTTAGCATTGATTTGGGCTAATTTCTTTGCATATTCCAAGTTCTTAATTTTTTCTTTCAACCTATTGATCTCATTACTCTGTATAGACATTTCTTCCACAACTTTAATAAGCTTGCTAGCTTCATCTGTTTGCTCCAATGCTGATGTAGATGATTCTGTAGCAGAGCTAGTGGAAGATGTCACTAGCACAGATGTTGCCAATGGGGCTTTTGGTACTAATTCCTCTGCTAAGGTTGATGGAACTGTTGTAGTTACCATAGGGATGACTGTGGGTGGAGCACTCTGAGTTTTTGTTGCTTCTTTCTCTTGGAAAAGCTTGTCCATTTCTATCTCCATTTCCTTAATCTGTGTTATCATTTGAAGAATGAGACTCATCATCTCATCTTTATAATTTTCTTCCTGCAGAATCTCTTTAGTCTATGGATGTTATGTTGGAGGAAGCTTCAATTGTTTTCAAAGTGCTGCTATGTTAGCATTTTTCTTCTTTATCATTTCTTCTGCAGCCTTTACATTTGCTTGGTTATACCCTACTTCAATTACCAATTCTTCTAAGGACTTGATTCTAGTGTCCTTGATAAGAGAAGAAGATTTTTCAATCCTGATTTGATCTCTCAAATTGGTTATAGTGTTCTTAAGCTTCTGGGCACTCATTTCCTTGGTAGTCATAGTAGAATAGAGCTTTTCAAAGATTTTCTTATGAAACTCAATTTGATCTAAAGGATGAATGCTATCAACTGGTACTTCCAAGTAAACTTTCTTGTAGTCTGCTACTGTTGTAGGCTTTGGCACTATTGGATGTAGTGGTGTCATAAGAAATTTCTTGTTGGTATAATCAAAGGCCGATAATAATCTATTTTGACTTCCTAGAGTTTTCTTTAGATACTGTGAATAAATCTCATTCTTTAATTCTTCATTCTTAGCCTTGATTTCCTTGTATTTTTCTTTGATATCCAAATATGTATTCTCTTCTTGCTGTGATGAGGATGCCTCCATGTTTTGTTCTCTTTCAACCATCTGAGTGTCTGGAGTATCCTTTTTGTGGTCATTTACAATAACTGAAGCAACATCTGTGTTCTTCTCTATGTTTTCTTCATCTAGCACCTCAATTGTTTATTTTTTCTTATTCAATGGATTGAGCTTAGGCTTCTTATTATATTTGAGTTTAAAACTAGTCGTTGTTATTGTTTCAACAGTGTAGGTACCTTCTTCCCTGATTCTCTTAGTAGCTTTATCTTCTTGATTTACAATTTTCAAGGTGTGACTAGTATCACCCTATTTAACTGTTTCTACCAAGGTATTTTCCAGCCACTCTGCTTGATTAGAAAACTGTTCAATCTCTGGCCTTTTATCATGGATATAAGTGGTCAATTTTCATTTTACCCTTATTTTACTGAGTATTCCCTGAGGATCATAATTCCCTAAGAATTTTTTTTTCAAATTTGTATTCCAGAAACTGTTTTGCTGCCTCTATACCTACATCCCTGTGATTGAAAATGAAAGGACCCATTTGGTTCTTTAACTTGAATTGAGTCTTATTTTTGGCAGCCAAGAAGTTGATAGAATCTAAATTTAGTATTTTCCTTATGTACTCTAAGGAAAAAAATCTCATTGGAAAGTATTTTGGTAGTTTATAGGGTAAAAAATTTGACCCATAAACTCTGATCTCTGTATGATTTTGGCGAAGGTACTAATCTCCAGTTCTACTTTGTTCTGATAGTTGTAACACTTTCTTTATCTCATTACTGACTCTTGGTTGTACACTTTTTGTCAACATGTTTATCAATGGATGAACAAAAAAATTATGAAATCCACATAAGTGAATTATGTTGATTATTTTTTGATTAGATATCTCCAAAATATGACTGACATTGGATTACCGTCTACATCCATTTTCTGAAGGTTCATTGGAAATGCTTCTGCTTGAAAATAGAGGAGCATGTGAAAGAGGAAGGATGAATCTGAAAACTCCTTCAAACAAGCTCATCATGGATATTATTAGCTATGTATTCAACATAATTGTAAATGATAGAAGGAGGTTCACCAGGCACAAAAGTGGATAGAAAGCCTAGAATAGACTCATGAGTATGCTCATCAGTAAAATAACCTAGGATAAAGGATAACATAGAAATGACATTCCTTAATCCTTCAGGAAATTTTGAAGTAGAATAAGAATGGTTTATCTTTGGGATTTCAACATATGCAGGCATGAAATTTTGGAAAATTTGAAATATTTTAGGAAATTCTAACTGAATATAGAGCTTTGTGAGTGCTTCTATGGATAATGGGATTGCATTGGGATATGGTTTCAGCTAAAGCATCATGTTTATAGACTCTATAGTAATATTTAACAATAATTCTTTGTTAGCATTAATCATAGCTCTTTGGTCAAGGGAATAATAGGTTTGACACAGCCTAATGACTTCTGGACACTGATGATTATGTGGAGCTACATACTTGCGTAAATTGGACTCCCAAATTTGTACTTCATCTCCATGATATATGGATTTTTCTAGACTCCAGCAATGGAGTTCTAAAAGATTAAATTCTATCACTGGATCAGTTATTTTGTAATCAACATCAGCTAGGGATGTATGCTTCACATCTACAATAGGAGATTGTATTGGATTTATAACAATGGTGTTTTTTGAAGCCATTACTGGGTTTCATTTTGACACTTTTAGCCATATGGATGCTTAAAACTCTGTATTTGAGCTTTTTGTACTCTTTTGTAAGCTTAAACTATTCACAGAAGGTATTTTTAGCTTAAAAGAGGTTTCTTGAACAACAAAGGGTACAATTAGGATTTCTTTTGGTTAAAACTTTCAATTTGGTTTCAAACTTGATCTTCAAACTCTTTACAGACTTAGAAAATGAAATAACAAGGGTTTATCTACTCTTTTTGGATAAACTGGACATGAAAAACAATTTAATTCATGTATAGAGGGTTCTGATTATTTGAAAAAAGTTTTTTGGATTAATTAGAAGTTCTTTTAATATTTTCAAAGGCTAAACTATATTTAATTTTCGTTTTAAAACCAGATATAGTATCAAAATGGAAATTTCATCAGGGTTTCATAGTAAATTGGTTCTTTGAAGTTAAATACAGGTCTTTTTATGAGAAAACAGGGTTTATGGTTATCAATTTCACAGGAAACTCTTTTTCAAATGATAGGAAGATTTATTTTTTCAAAGAATACCTATTATTGTTGGTATATGGTCTTTAAACAGGGTTTATGAGGCATCAGAGGGCTTTTGGAAGCTGTTGCAGTCCTTGGAAGTACACTGGAGGCTTCAAGTGGCATTGGCAACAATTTCTTAATATATCTCTGGTTCTTTGGGCACAAAGACAAGGAAAATGGTGTTTTTATTCAGTCCGAAGTGATTTTAACGAGTGGAGAAGGCAGAAAAAGGCTTAAATTGTGTTATATGAATTTTTATAGAGTTTTGGGTTTAAAATAGTATAAGCATTGAATGCAGGTCAAGTCAGAATGGAGAGTGGTTTTGGTGCCGATGGGAGAAATACCACCGGTGGTTGTAACACGAGCTCAGAGCAGTAAGTGGTTTATTTGGATAGAATGCGATCCAATCTCTTATCGCCGTGTGGAGGAGAGAGAATAGGGTTAAACCACCCGTTTCACAAATTTCAAATTGATTATTCTCGGTGCTATTGAAATTACGATATAGGATATGGATCATTGGATCTGGGGATGGGCTTGTGAACGACGTAGATTTAGTAATGAAGTTGCTCAGTGGATGGGGCATGGGGCCTAAATAATTATATGTGGCGGGGTTGGTTTAATACGTTTAAACATAGTTTAAACGTATAAACTATTGTTATAAGTAGGATATGTGTGATATGGTTTACACAGCAATTGGATGATTTTCATGTGTATTGCGGAGGTGGGTTTTATTATATATAATGTGTTTAAACTTTGGGGGATAGGAGGGGTAATATTTAACACATGGGTATTTAGACCATTGGTTAATTGTTAATATAGTGGGTTTAATATATCTACGGGAAGGGGTAGTTATAAAGGAATTAATACATTATATTAGAGTTAATATGAAATGAGTATGATGTGAGCGGAAATACATATAATATCAGCTAAGAAAAGTGCAAAATTGGCATTTGAGCACAATAATGGTCTAAATTTAAACATTTACACATAATACTTAGGATAAATTGTATTTTTGTGGTTTTTCGGGTGTTTTTTCATGAAATTAAATTAGTTAAAGGGGATTTTTAATTTCTCTAAGAAAAAATCTTATAAACTTTAGGAAAGGGATTATATTTTTGGAAAAGGGTGATTATGTTGAGGAAATGGGTTTTTATGAAGGGAATTCAATACTTATTACCAATCAATCATTAAGCCTTGGGTTTGGTCTCAACAAAAGTCAAAGTAATGCTCTGAGCCTTTTTAACTAAAGGTTTTGAGTACTGAATACTTTGAGGGAAGGGGAAATTAGTAATTTTATCCAAATGAAGTTTTATTACATGCTTTTCTACAACTGCTTTCTACCTACCCATTATTATTCTAACATTTTTTGTTATTTGCATGGGTGCATTTGAACTTGCAACCCTAAATCCCTTTTTCTTTTAAGCATAAAACTATCTAATTCTAACCTTATTTCATCCGAGGGCTCAAATTAAATTGTTGAGCTCCTCATTTATTCTCTAACTATCTACTAATTTGTCAAGTTTAAATTGTTTGACAGATCTTTATTCTCTATCTATAAACATAAAATTCAAAGCATGAAAAAGTTAAGATTAAACTATTTAACTCATCATGGATCATGGCATTTTGAACAAGCTGCACATAATCATTATTTTTGCAGTAAAAGTAAAAAGTAGTGGCATTTTGACTTGCATCACTTTCATGTCTAGTTCTTATCTCTTTTTTCTTTGGGGTACATTTTTTATTATTTTTGATCTTTTCTTTTCAAGTCCTTTGATATTTCTTTTATGACTTTTACCCTCTTTTCATTTTTATTTTATTTTCAAATATGGGAAAACAACTTGCAGATAGCAAGGTATGTACGTATTTACAAGACTAATCATAGTCTATTCAAAAATTATGAATCCTATTATTATAGGACCCTAACTTGAAATGAAGTTGTCTTCTGATCAGAGGAGTGTGAGATACGTGAACTTGACACCAAAAAAACCATAATAAAATGAACAAGAACACCAAGAAATATGTATATATTGAAAAGTGGCCAAGAACAATGTTATCTAGGAAAATCTGTAGAAAATTGGTTATGTCACAGAAGATTGGGACACCTGATCTTTTATGAAATAAGCAAATCAAGTAGGCTCAAAGTTGTTTGTGATCTACCCAACATTACTATACCAGAAAGTACAATATGCAAGTGATTCCAATTCATTAAGAAAACTCGAGTTCAATTTAATGCCAAAGAAGGATAAACAGGTAAGCCTCTCGAACTTATACATACTAATTTGTGTGGACCTATAAGGAAAAAGTCACCTCATGGAGAAAAATACTATATCTTAGTCATTGATGACTTTTGTAGAACGTTTTGGATCAGTTTATTGAAACATAAAGATGAATCATTTGAAAAATTTAAGGTCTTCAAAGATCTAGATGAAAATTAATTAGATCTAAAAATAAAATGTCTAAGATCTCACCAAGGAGGATAATACATATCAGATGAATTATTTGATTTATGTGGAAAATATGGCATAAAAACACAGTTTTATGTAGCTGGAACTCCATAACAAAATGACGTGGTAGAAAGAATGAATAGAACCTCATGCTATGCTTGATGAATCTGGCACCCTTAACACCTTTTGGGGTGAGGCTACTCATATTGTAGTAAATATTCTTAACAAGGCTCATGTTTGTGTAAATAGTGATAAAACTCCTTATGAACTTTGGTATGGTAATACTCCCACAATGAAGCACTTTAAATTTTTGGAAGAAAATGTTATATCAAAATAATGACAAAAACCTTGGTAAGTTTGAACTGAGAGTAGATGAAGCAATACTTCTTGGTTACTCTTCTAGAAGCAAAGCATATAACTGCTACAAAAATATACTTCAGAATATGGTTGAATGTATTGATGTTGTGATTGATGAAATATCACAACTCCCAAAATGGAAATAACAACAAACGACAATGATGATGATGAATGCTTTCCCTCATCAACCCATAATAATATAGAAGAAGAACCTAATGAAGCATCAGAAGAAGAAAAATTAGAAATAGAAAAGGCTCCATCCAGGTATTATCAAAAGAATCATCCAGAATCTCAAATTTTGGGATTAAAGGAATTAGGGGTACAAACAAGAAGAACACTTGTAGGATCTCATAGTTATGTAGCACTATTATTGACAATTGAACCACATAATATAAATCAAGGTAGTAAAGATGAATGTTGGATTAAGGCCATAGATGAAGAACAAACAGAAAAACAGAATTGAAAACAAATCAAGTGTTCAATAACATGCTTGGAGTAGATATGAATCTATCAAAACCTTACTTCTATTAAATTCCATTAATCATTAAAAATAATTTAAAATAAAATCTCTTACACCTTCACGTGAAATGTCTATTGATTGATTTCAAGAGTTGGATCTCGTATTTCGGTTTGATTTGACATGAGTTATTTCGCATTGCATATAGCAACTTATAACTATTTCCATTTATGATGTTTACCCATAAATTCTGCGAAATGTGATCTATGCAAATCGCACATCGCAACTTTTATGTGGTAAATGAATTTTCTTTTAGTTATATCATGCGAAATGCGAAGTGTGCTTTCAAGAAATCATGCCACTACGCTCTATCGTACCTTGGAGCTTTATGTTCATTAATTTATTGGCTCATTGGGTCGGCTTAATTACAAATTTCACCAAATTACATATAAGGTCATCGTTTAAATGAGGCGTGATGCGATAAATGAATTATAACGGTGATTGTAGTGATTGTAATAAGATTTCGATATGGATTTGGAAAGATCTTAGCGCATATTGTAGCCCACATGACTTAGTGGATTTAAATTCATTTTAAGTATGTAAGTTATGCAAATTACGATGTGCACTAAGGAATGAAAGAAAATAAGCAAAAAGAAACTTTATTTCCTAAAGTTTTTGACTTAAGCTAAAAAAATAAATGAAATGAATTTCCTAATTATTTTTAAAGGGTCCCCATTTATTAAAATAAATGGGGGTTGTTGTATAGCACAACAAAAGCATAGGTAAGGAATATTTTAGTTGACTTTTCTGAACCTATTCATAGAAAAATAGGATAATTAGAAAGGATATTTGCTTTTTATGCTCATAAGTTAGATAAGTAATAAATTAGAGATACGAAGGATTATCTTAATAGAGTTTGTTGCAAATCCATAAGAGTCGATTGTGAGGGCTGGATAAGCTCTAAATTGCAATATAAATTCATTGTAATCTTGAAGGAAGGCAGAGGAAAATCTAAAAGAAATAACATTAGGTAGAGGGATCAATTTAAATGAAGAGATAGAATAGAGAGAGGAGAGCCAAGAGAGAAGAGAGGGTTTTGTAGGAAGAGAAGGCCATGCAAAGACGCATCAGGCTAAGGTAGATTGTAAACATGTTTATTTTGTATATTTACATTTATTTCAATTAATGAGAGATCGAATTTCATTGAGGCTATGTTTTGTTAATATTATGTGATGAGTGATCTGTAATAGAACAAACCTTATTTCTGTATGAAATAATTTTGTTAATGAATTCTAAAATGTGAATGAGTCTTACTGTGTGATAAAAGACTAAATGGTTGGGCAAAATCACGCATGATTCTAGTCTGGAGTGAGTGGTGGTGTAAATAGGTCAAATGTGAAACAAACCCAAATTCAAGATTCAGAGAAGTAATATAGAATGATGTTCTATATTATGGCTTGAGATAACATGCAAGGCGTGTAGCAGCAGATAATCATAGATGTGAGTAAATAACAGAAGAAAATATCAGAAGGAAATAAAATAAAATCATGTTTTGGTCATAATATGGGTTTGCATCTTGATTTGCTACACATTCGTTGGGTAGGTGCTACTCTTTCGTTGAAGAATGATACCCTTTAGCTATAGATTCTACCACAATGCTACGTGTATGCCGGAGATTCTACGCATTCACTGTATGCTACACACATGCTACAGTTTCACCTAGATCAACCTGTGGAGACGTGAAATTATTAAGCTGTGAGGCAGAGAGAATCAAGAGTCAGTGTAAGTACAACTTATGTTTAATGAAGTGAAGTTTCATATCTATTGTGTGTGAATTGTCTATATGCAGGAAAAGTTGGAGAAATTGTGTTCTCTCAAATCACAATCTGCGAGACTTGCTGCTCTTCAGTCTGTAGCAAGTCATACAAGAGAGCTGGAAGAATGGCATGGCTGTAAAGAGGATGATGTACTAAAAGGTATCACACAAGTATATAAAGCCAAAAGAATGGAAACATTGAGAATGATTGAGTGATCACTGATTTTAGTCCATTTAATTTTTTTGAACTCTGTGGGTAGAGAATTGACTGGGTGATAAAGGCCATATTAGTTCCATCATTTGGAATCATAGGTCGAGAGTATGAAATCACATTTTTTTCTACGTCAGTAAATGAGACAGTTTGCGCTGTCACAATTCACTTAGATGATTGGAGTTATGAACCAATGCTAGAAGTGGCCTTTCTGTGACTTTATAGAGTCCTTGATATTTGATACCTAATGTGAATGCATATTTCATAGGTTCATCAATATACCAAGCAAAAAGTTTTCCATTGATAAAGGAAAGCATCATCCCTTTATCTTCCAATGTGGATATAGAAATAAAATTATTCATTAATCTTGGCACATACATAACATCATGGAACAATACCAATTCCCTAGAATTAAACTATATTTAATGAATCCAAATGCTTTTACAGGATGAGTGGAGTTATCTCTAAGAATTATTTTCAGCTTAGTCTACCTCTGTATGAGATTAGAGGGGACTTCCCTGTATCCAGAGAAGTGATGAGTGGCCCCATTATCAACCAACCAACTATCCCACGAATCCGATGAAGAAGAACTAGTAAGTGCATAAATGAGAATATATTCATATTTATTCACATCATTAATTTCATACCTTAGAGGACTTGACTTATTTTGAGGAGTTTTTAATTCTTCACAGTTGCTTGAAGAATGAATCTTCTTCTCCTTTCATATCTTCTATCGCAGTTGTTCCTTTGATTGACTTTTCTTATTTTATTATTGTTGTTTCTTTTGGTGTTGTAACCATTAGGGGAATTTTTAGGTCTAAAATGGCCCTCCTAAGGAAATTATAAAATAATAGTGGAAATAATAGAATAATATTTTATGACATCATCAAATTTTAGAGGGAAAAAAAAAAAAAACTACTTTTTCAACTTATCTCCCAAAGTTTTTACTCAAATTTCGAGTGGGAATACTCACTGGATGCAAAATTTAATTCCTCATCCAAGGAGTACCCATTTTTCATACTTTCTATGGACCCTACTACACGAAAAATGAGAAATACATGGAAAATATGATTGCAATCACAATTTTTCCTATGTTTTCCCAAACACTGCAACTAGGTTTTTTTTACCCAGATGTGTTGGATAGGGATTGGTGGTTCATATTGAGACATGACCCGAGATCAAAATATTTTTTGAGAACAATAGTGTTATCATGCCATACGAGCTGGAAGATAATGAGGGTGATCATGAGAACCGAGAGTAATATGGTACATGTGTTATTTCATCAATATTTATACCTTTTAAGATGGGTTTTTATAAGGAAGAGGACTTAACTACCTTATAACTTATAAGATGACTCTTTTTTTCAAAACATTATAATATGTATTTTGAATTAATTGGTAATTTTCATTGTGTTAATGTTAAAACCAATATTTCACTTGATAATTTGCAATTATGTTGATCTCAAAAACAATGACGTACTGTATAAAGTTCTTTTTTTTTGTATGTAAGATCATAATAAAATAATGATAATTCTAAAGTACATTAATTTATTTGCATTATTTTCTAAACTTTATTATGGTACAAAATTTCATATTATTCTAGATTTATTATTTTACAATTATTTAAAATTTTACAAATTTAAAAATTTAAAAATTTTGATAAAAACATTTCACATTAATACAATTAAAATTTTCACATTAACACAATTAAAATTTTACAAATATTTTACATATAATTACAATTAAAATTAGAATTAGAATTACAATTACAATTTCACATACAATTACAATTAAAATTACAATTACAATTTTAGAATTTTAAATACAATTACAATTACAATTACAATCATTTCACAATTAAAATTTTACAACTATTTTACATACAATTAGAATTAGAATTAGAATTACAATTTTACAATTTCACGTACAATTACAATTACAATTACAATTACAATTTTAGAATTTTACATACAATTACAACTACAATTTTATAATTTTACATTAAATTTACAATTACAATTAAAATTTTACAAATTTACATATATACCATTACAATTACAATTTTAGAATTTTACATACAATTACAATTACAATTACAATTTTACAATTTTACATATATAAAATTACAATCATTTCACAATAAATTAAATATTACAATTACAATTAAAATTACAATTTTAGAATTTCACATACAATTAGAATTAGAATTACAATTTTACAATTTTACATATATACAATTACAATTATAATTTTAGAATTTTACATACAATTACAATTAGAATTACAATTTTACAATTTGTCATATATACAATTACAATTAAAATTACAATTTCAATCATTTCACAATAAATTAAATATTACAATTAGAATTGAAATTTTACAAATATTTTACATACAATTAATATTAAAATTAAAATTATAAATACAAATAAAATTTTACAATTTTACATACAATGAAAATTAAAATTTCAATTACAATCACAACATAATATTTAATAAATATCATGATCATTTAGTATTAAATTAAATAATAAACATCACAAACATAATAACCATCATATAAACATCATATTCGACTAAAAATCACATTCAAATTCGCTAACATCATCGTGATCATGATCATCTAACAAAACACAATTAGCATTGTATAACATCATCACAACACACACATCAAATATACATCTCATGTCAAATAACTAATATCACATACACATCTATCTACAAGCTGCACATTAAATGAACATATCTAACATGACCTAACAATATACACATCATGCTGATCACTGACATGTAAATTAAGTACAACTGCAACATGAATATAAAATACATGGACCATATATATATATATATATATATATATATATATATATAATGTCAAAAATATACAACTGTAATATAAATGTCAAATATCAGATGGTGGTACATCATCAATAGCAGTACTAGTTGAGGCCTGCTCAGTCAATGGTGCAACCTCAACAAGTTTTGATACATGTTGATCATCACGTGCCTACTGATTTGGTACTGGTGACTCATGTTGATCAAGATCAACTGTCGGCTACTCATTGTGATGAATCGACATGGTCAATGGTCTAGCCTGCTCATGATCTTGAGTATTGTTGGATGCTGCAGGCTATTGATTCAATGTGGCCAATGGTCCAACCTGCTCTCCATCATGACTGCTGGTCGATGCTGCAGGTTTCTCATCTGGCACGGCGTGAGGTGAACGATGATCACTCCCTTGATCTTGATCATCAGATGATGTGTCACTGTTCATGGACTGTCGATGTGCTGCATCTCGAACACAGTTATAACGTTGAAGGGCCCTCCTCAATCACATAACTAAGGTTTTAGCTCCTACGACATGATGCATTAGGCTATACATGTCATGCGACATGCCCCTCCACATATGTACTAGCCTACCATTGGCTTGTATATCTCTCATAGTGGCAGGCTTGACTCTCGCCTCAACAAACAATGCACAGAGTTGGTCGCCCAACTCCATCCTCAATCTACTGTCAAGCCTATGCTTAGCAAAAGGCGATACTGGTGCACCAGTAGGAGCAGGTCTGTCTGCGCCTCCACACCTAGATCATTTGGTGGCACTGGTATCTCATTTCCATCAAAATACCCATTGTCTGCAAAATATATATAAGTACACAACAATAATTAGACAATTTCATTAAATTTTTTAATAAAAATAAGTTAAAGAACATGTTAGAATAAATTTAAATAAAAAAATAATATTACCTCTATCATCCGGTGGCTCATCATCTATGAAGAGTGTTATTGCCTAAATCTACCTCAGGCTAAAAAAGGCAGAGTTCAGGGTAACATCAAACCACGCTCAGTCTGGTAGCTAGCCCTGCCAGAACAGGAGAGGGCTCTCTCTGGGTCAATCTCAAAAAAAATAATCAATAGGGCTTGAGATGACTTGAAATAAAGGATAATTTTAGGCTAGGTATATAAGTAAAGGATTTTGATTTTGATTTTAGGGGTTTTTGTTGGAATCAAGGGAAAGGCAGTTTTGGGTTCGGGGATGCGGCCTAGTTTTTGCAGAGTTCTGATTGGGGCAAGGAAGGTAATTGTTTTGATGCTTTGGATTGAATGAATGGATAGTTCAGACCGGTGAGGAGCTGAAGAGGGCAAGAGGCTTTCAAGAATCCTCTTCAAACAGATGAAAACATAGAAAATTAAACAAAACTGAAGGTAGAGCAAAGCAAGCTAATGAATTCCACCTTTATAACTTGTTTGTTTAATTTAATAATAAAGGAGAAGAGAAATGATACACATAAACATCAGTGAACTTAAAATTACGTAGAGAAAAACACCATCAAAACATAGAGCCACATGGATCCCAAAGAGTGCTGCAAACCCTGGTCTGTTCCTTTGCCAAAAATGCAGAGATGCAATGTACAATGAAGTGCCAAGCAATCCCAAGTGTCCAACCCTGAAAATGAATGAAGAAATACATGATATAGACAAGCCTAACTCATTCCCATGCCTCTAGGGGTCGAGCTCATCATTCTAGGAGCTATTTTAACCATATCTAAACTAAGAACTAAAAAATAAGCAATGAAACAACTTGCCTCTATATGGTAGGAAACTGATTCATTCACTTACATTTCACCTTTTGGTGAATGAATCTACTAATATGAGTAAAAATGTGCCAAAATTACATCATGGTCATGAAATTACATCAAGGTACATCAAGAGTTACATGAAAAAGTCAAACTGGCCAAAACTAGGTGAAATTCTGAGCTGCTGAGTGAAAAATAGGCCAAATTTCCCTATGCGTCGCGCCTGAAATATCTATGCATAGCACAAGTTTGAGGCTGATATTGAGGGCCTTCCTGAAGTCCAAATTGAGTGCAGGATAGCTTGTTGGAAATCCCTACCTGTCTACTTTCCAACCCAAGTGGAATTTATATATTTGGTTGCCATTTTCCCCTCCAAAAGTTCAATCTCCCAACACTACTTCTTGTGTGTGCAAAAAGTGGCAGAAAGGCCATTTTTAGGGTGTTTTTGATCCTTTAGGCAACCCAGAACCTAATGAAATCCTTAGGTAATCCATAGGCATGCATAAATTTTGATGAAAAATCTAGAAATGTAAAGTTTTCCCCCAGAAGAGCTGCCAATATTAAGTGCGCGCCAAGTGGTGCTACGCGTCGGGTAGAAAAATCTGTGTTTAGGACAAAAAATTCAAAATTGAAAAAAAGTTTCCAAAATTTCTTGAAATTTGGGCTGAATTCCCACCATCAAGCACTATGTTGGGCCAAAGAATCTTCGGCCAAAATTTGGAGCCTTTCATGCCTTTTGAGACGTTTTAGTGCCCTCCTTAGCCTTGCCTTCAGGATCTTGATCCTCACTTTGCAAACATGATGTCGCGCCCAATAATGGTTTTTCATGTGTCTAAGCATGTTCTTTTCCTTTCTTTCCTTCGCCAACAACTTCTCAATATGAATGTTGACCCTCTCAATTCAAATCTCTTTATCAGCCTCAATCTCCCGCTCAATGGGTGTCATCTCTTTTGGGCTTCTTCGGGCAGCTTGCCGGTTCTCACGGATGTTTTTCAACTCCATGATCATCTGCTGATCCTCCAACTATTTGTTCTGCTACTCCAGATAGTTTATGATCCATTGAGCTCTCTGCCACTTGACGGTCAAGGTATCGATCTCATCCTTCTGCTCCTGAATGTTCTCTGTCAGCTTTGAGCTTGGAGAGCTCAAATCCTCATCAATCAATATGAAATCAATATCCTGGCCTCCTGAAGGGCCCTCATCCTGCATAGGCCACTTACCTTTGTCCTGTACCTGTACCAGTGCTGCTGATGATGGCAACGAGACCCCTTCCACCCCCGATGGAGATAGTACTCGTCGGGCTGCTGCAAATGATACTCTGGTGCCTCTCTGATAAATGACATACACTGGCACACTGATAGGCTCTGTCTCGTGACCTTCAGGCTGATCTGAAGGTTCACCTGCATCATGGAAAAACTTCGAAGGAACCTGAGGATCTGTGAAAAATTCATGGGAAATGAAATCCTCCCATGCAATACCCTACAATCCAAGCTGATTTACAACAACAATATTGATGAGTGCATAGTGATAAATATTGTTGTACTGCTGCTCGGGAGTCTTCTTCTACACAAGAGTGGTCATTCGCTTGATGTTCCAGCACATGAAATAAGGTATGTTCATCATCCTCACTCTAGTGAAATGCATCAATAATCTAATGTGGTATGCATAGAGGCGTGAGAACCGACCCTCACAACTAAAATATCTGATTATAAGTTTCATCAAAGGCGCATAGGATTCCTTTAGAAACCAGAATGGGAACACCCTGCTGAGATGTCTCACATAGCTAGGCCTGATGTATGGTTCATAATGCACTCTGTCCACCTGTTGTCTCTTGTTCCACTGTTCACCCAAATTCGGTATTCCGGTTGCTTGAGAAATGGTTTACGGTGTCAAGGTGAAATTTACACCAACAAGAGTTACTTGACCATCATGCAAGTATAACACAAACAACCAAGCCAACTCTTGATGATGTTGAATCCGAGAAATCATCTCACATTACTGATATCATGACTGCTCTTGAAAACATGCCATGGCAAGTGGGCAGGCCTGCAATTGGGTCAATGAAGTGGGCTCTTCTCTCACATGTTTTCCACCTTTACGAGGCCTTCTCGGTGCATGTAGCTCAGTGGTAGAATCACTATCTATGTCATAGGATGTATTAGTGTCTGTATCCATAGTACTCAAGGTTAATGCAAGATGTATGTTGGCTTGAATGAGATGAGGAATGAGAATTTGGTTGTTTTTTGTTTTAGTGCCAAATATATGGTGGTGTGAGAGGGACTGTGGGAAATATGGGCAGTGGGAACAATGGAGTCTTGTCAAGTGGTAGTTTTCCCTTTGAGAATTTGACAAAATTTGGGAGAGGGGACAACCACTGAATGTTTGGGAAACTTTGAGTTTTGGGAATTTTTATAAGTGAAATGGGAAAGGTAGAATGATAGGAAATGAAAGGATTGAGGGATAGGGATAAATGGGAATAAGTGATATGAGTGGTTTTGGGATATAAGGGAATAGGGGATTGACAATGATGATAGGATGACAGTGATGGGAAAGGAATCATAGGTGGGAAATGGAGTTGGAGTATTTAGCACCAAAATGACTTTTAAAACACCATTTCAAAACCCTAAGGAGCAGTTTTAACAAAAGGATAGGGCTTGAATTTTAACATTACAAATTCTCAAAACCAATCTTTGAAACCACACCAAACACTATTCAATGGCGATTGCAATATCATTCAAACTTACATGGAGAAAATGGGACCGAGAAATTTGAAATTGGTTGGAAGCAATGATGAAATTTGGGGTGTGGGCCCTATGCATCGCGCGCATAACCCAATGCGCCGTGCTCTCTATGTGCGCCGTGACCATTGTGATTTGCACGGTGAAAAACGTTTGTATGCGCCACGACTTGCTTGTGTGCCGCGACCACCTCCCAACGCACTGTGACTGTAAACTCACTAACAGTTCGGCCTCTAAAAATGGCTTTTGCTTCCTCCATGATTTGTCTTTGCTCTTTGATGACTCTTGCGTGCAACTGAAGTTTTGAATATGAACATATCTTATATACACAAAGGACTTTTATTTTTCTTTTGACAAACCTACTTTCTAATGTTGCAGACTTTGGCACTTTGCACTTTCTAATATCAACTCTGTTTTTGTCTCCACTTTGAATTTTTGAAATGATGATGAATCTCTTGTCTATTTTTTGCAGGGATAGCTGGCATAGAATTTGGAAAAGGCGACCAGGGCTGCGCCTGAAGAACTTCACAACTGAAACAACTTTGAAAATCACATTACATTTATTACAAAAGATGAAATTGACAATTTTTCTTCAAAACAGAGTTTTGAAGAAGAATCATGATTAAGCATTATGACGATGAAATTTTGCACTGAAAACCTTATCTCGAACCTCTCTCATGTGCCTGCTGACATTATTAGTCATTTTCAAGACTAAACCCTAGACCTAATGACTCGAAATGACTCTTTGTTGACCAAGAGACCAAACATGATCCAGAATGACTTTAAATTTGATTTGACAATAGACACTAATTTCAAACAGATACAAGACATGAGGGATATGAGTGACAAGACCTTTCCGTCAGATGATCGATGCTCCTAATGGAATGCAAATGACTGAACTGAATGAGACACCTAAAATGAAATGCAACAAAATAGATTTTGATCTCTGATGGAGGGATGAAGAGACTGACTCTAACATTGGCTCCAATGGGGATGGTAGCTCCTGGGAGGTGCCAAGAACTACAAATTTCTGGGAGAGTAGGCAGTGCCTTCGTCCATTGGGCTATGGAGTCCATAACTTCAGCAAATTAACACAAGACTCTTGACTCATTTATTGACTGAAAATTTGACTCAAAATGACTCAATTTTGAAACCAAAATGACTGAAAAACCTGGCTTGACAAATGCAAACCAAAGCTGAAATCAATCTTCAGAATTATAGCCTTCACTTTGGGCCCCAAACTGAAGAAAATATCACAGCACACACTTGCAATTAAATTGAAATAAATGGTATGTACAGTGACAATGTAAACAACAGAAAACATCTCAGAAATGATACCGCTTGAGCAGCTGACCATTGACCGGCCCTCCTGGACAATCTTCCCCGTTCATCTCCTTCAGAAGAAAAGCGTTCTGACCCCAATAGGCAGCAATTTTAAAGGGTCCTTTCCAGAGATTTTCGAACTTACCATGCTTACCCTTTTCCTCATTCCTTGCATCCCACTTCAGCACCACTTCTTCCAATTGAAATTTGTCCGGCTTTGCTTTTCTGTCATAGATTTTCTTAATTCTCTCCTGTAGCTTGAATGTGTTTTGAAAAACTTCTTCTCTCGTCTGCTGCAAATATATCATTTGATTTATTCTTCTTTGCATATGATCATCTTCACTGCCAGCTTCCTGTAGAAGTTTGACCACTGGAACTGCGAGAGAGGTGGGAAACACCGTATCAACTCCATAAACTAATTCAAAAGGGGACATACCAATGGATTTCTTCTGACTCACTCAATCTACCCAAAGTGCATTAACCAAATTTTTATGCCAACTTTTCTTGTTTATTTCCAGCAACTTTTTAAGGATGTTGACCAAAGATTTGTTGGAAGACTCCACCAATCTGTTGCCTTGTGGATGATAAGAGGTTGAGTGTCCCAAAGTGATTTTATACTTGTCACAAAACTCAATCATATTTTTTGATTTGAAAGTTGCTGCGTTATCAGTGATTAACTTATTCGGGCAACCAAAACGAGACAAAATGTTATTCTCAAGGAAAGAAATTATTACCGAATCCGTAGCTTGCCTGGTGGGAATTGCCTCAATCCATTTAGTGAAATAATCTGTCGCTGTGAGGATCAACTTGTGATGAGCTGAAGAAGCAGGATGGATCTCGCCAATGAAATCCAAACCCCATTGCTGAAAAGGAGCACTTACCTCAATGGGCTTAAGCGGAAAAGGCTGCAATTTCTGCTTCCCTTCAAAAATCTGACATTCATGACATCTTTTGACAGTCTTATACAGATCAGAAAAAAGTGTCAGCCAATAATATCCCGCTCTCAAAATCTTGTTGGCCGTTGTTTTCCAAAAAAGGTGACCCCCGCAATCTCCCTTGTGAAAGTCCTCCATAACCTGCTTTGCTTCTTCTTCCACCAAACAATTTAACAAAACACCACCGGGATCTTTCCAATAGAGTGAATTATTCAAAACACAGAACTTAGCAGCCTTCAATTTCAGAGTTCTACTTTTGTTTCTAGCCATGCCGGGTGGTGGTGACAAATTTTGGAGCACATATACAATATCTGAATACCACGGAGAAAGCACAAAGATTTATGATACCTGAACTGATGAACTTTCCTCATTCTCCTTGGACATAGCAGCAATGAGGTTGATGTCCAAGGCATGCAAATTTGATTCCACCATTAGCTTTGCCAACCCTTGTCATTTGATAAGCTTTGTAGGCTTTATCTCCACATCATACTCCAACAAGGTAGCAATCCATTTGCCTCGTCTCCCTTCCGGATCAGTTTGAACTAAAACATCTTTAACGAGAGCGTTAGGAACATAAGCAAGAATATGAGAATGTAGAATATATACCCGAAAATATTTCAATGCTTTCACAAGAGCAAGAGCTTGCTTTTCAATGATGTTATATTTAAAGGCTACATATCTTATGGTACGGCTGAAAAAAGCAATTGGTTTTTCATGCCCATCTCTTTTCTACATTAATACTGTTGCCATGGTATGCTCCGAAGCAAATGAAAACAAAATAAAATCCTGAGTATAATCCGAGCTGATAAAAAAACGGAGCTGAAGAAAGAGCCAACTTCACTAAATTGAAATACTTTACAGCCTCCTCAGTCCACTTCACTATGCTATCTTTCTTAAGCATGTTTGTAATCTCCCTTAGATGTTCAGCAAGATTAGGCACAAAGCGGCGTAAAAAATTCATCTTACCATTAAAAGATTGAATCTCCTTCTTATTCCGGGGAAGATCAATTTGTTGAATAGCTTCTACTCGATATGGATCAATACAGATGCCATATCTTGAGATAATATGACCAAGAAGTTTTCCCTCATCCATGGAAAACAAACTCTTCTTCGGATTGAGTGACACACCATACTTTCTACATCGCTGGAAAACAATTTTCAAATGGTAAAGGTGCTCTTCATCAGAATTGGAAAAGACTATCAAATCATCAAGATATACAACTAGAAAAACATCTTTCTCATTTGCAAATGCCATATCCATTGCTCGCTGAAATGTCGCACCAACATTCTTCAAACCGAAAGGCATTTTAGTGTAATGGAAAGTTCCCCACGGAGTGGTGAACGTTGTTTTGTCTCTATCATCCTCATGGACCAGAATTTGGTTATGCCCGGAATAACCATCAAGTAGTGACATACGAGATGCTCCAACTACTCGCTTAAGTATGTGATCCATTTTGGGGCAATGGATAATTGTCTTTCAAAGAAACCTTGTTCAAATTCCTAAAATCAATGCACAAACGAATCTCACTTGTTTTCTTGTGGACGGGCACCAAATTGGAAATCCAATATGAAAATCTTATAGGAACAATGATACGAGCCTTGTATAATCGATTCACCTCCTTCTCAATCGAGGGCAGCAAATTCGGATTTATCCTTCTCAACTTCTGCCTGAAGGGTTTTTGATTTGGCTAGATAGGAATGGTGTGCTGAATTATGTTTGTATCATACGTCTTCAAATCTGAATAGTCCCAAGAAAATACATCAGCAAAAGAAGACAATAAACTAACATATTTCGCTTTTACCTCCGGTGGCAATGCTTTGGACAATTTCACCATCTTTGGATTTTCAGCTGATCCAATGTTCACGTCTTCAACTCCCTTTTCGGTTGGCCGCAAGGTTGGTTTTCTAGCTACGTCATCTTGATCAAAAAGCTCTTCTAAAGGTATCAAACCTTTAGGAATGACATTATCCTTCAGCTGCAATACTTCCATCTGATTTATTTGCACATCAGCCTCACCATCATCATGCTCCATGTCAATTGAAGTCTCTTTGAATTTGCCTTTGTTTTGCAGAAATTCATCAATCTCATCATCATCTTGGAATACTTTCCAATGCCTTTGGTTGTCCGGGACAGTTGGACGATGTTTCACGTGAATTTAAAACTTGTTACTTGAGTTCATCGGGATCTTCAAATTACTTGTTGCCTTAGCAAGAGCATCTGCAATACCATTCTGAATACGAGGGATACAAGTCAAAGTATAGTCTGAAAAAAATTTCAAGATATCAAGAACTGCATTTCGATAAGCCCACATTCGAGGATGCTTAGCTTAAAATTCACCCTTCACTTGCTTAATTACCAACTCGGAGTCGCCATACACTGCAATCCTCTTAGCATTCAACTTTCTAAGAATTTTTAGACCAGCAATCAAAGCTTCATATTCTGCTTCATTATTCGAACAATCAAAAGCTAATTTATAAGAGCAGACCCTTACATTACTTGGTACTTTGTTTGGGGCGGAAAAAGGGCTGCATACCCAAATACCAATTCTAGCACCATCACTCCCAACTGCACCATCAAAATCCATAGTCCATAAACCATCTTCATCTTCTTCCAAGTGCTAAAATTGTGTTTTCTCTGTTATTTCTACTTGTTGTCCGTCAACTTTCTGCTGCTGTCGGAAGGCTGATTTCTCAACGAAAGTCTTAATTTCTTGCCTTTCTTTCATCAAAACTTCTCTGAAATTTTCTGTGATCTCCGGAATGTCCTCTGCTTCAACTAACTGACTATTTACATCATTGAAACTATCTAAATACAAAACAAAAGACTCTAAATCTGTATGTACATAATTTATCGGATGATTTACCAGTTTCTCCTTACTGGTGATCATATACTTCATTTTTTGATCCCGATATAATCTTTTCATCTGACCGAACACAGGAATGGTAGCATAGGAGAAAGCAAGCTGTAATGTTCCCTTCAACTTCACTCCCCAATATCTGGAAAGAATCATGCCAAATCTAGGAGGAATATTCGCCACAACCACATCCATCAAAACGTTCTTAGTTGGAATATGATCTAAACTAACCACCAAATATTTGATGAGCCTGATGCATCTTACTCTGTTGGAATCGAAAGAATAAAGATCATGATATTTCCTAGTGATGTCCAATCCTAATTTCTCCATGATCGCCCTTGGCATGAGGTTATGGGAAGCTTCAGAATCAAACATGGCATTATGTAACACAAAATCATGCAATCTAAGGCTGATATAAAAAGGAGGCACATCACTATCGGGAGACTCACCATCCAATGCTGGACCAAAGATCAACTCAGGTTGATCATCTTCCACATTCACCATATCAGACATTGGATCGAAATTCAGAATTTTAGATACTTGACCCTTGTAACTGCTATTTCTCATCAACCTAGTCAAAGGAATGGAAACTTTTAACTTAGCTATTTCACTCTCTAAGTTAAAGACTGAAGTTTTTTCTACCTCTTTGGCTGGAACATCCTTCTTTTCAGCTTTCTCCCTTGATACAATTGGCTGATTATATCTTTCATTTGTTGATGGAGACTTGCTAGTAGTAGGATCAACTACATCTTTTCCCTTCTTCTGTGCAATGGGTGCATCATTCTTTGGTGCTGAAACTACCTTTCTCTTTTGGATTGGATTGATAGGCACATCTCTATTTCTAAGTGAATATTGTCGCTGTTGGGCGGATAAAGCATTCATATAACCTCTCGAATACTCATCCGAATCATCTTCAAGAGCTGCATCGTTTGCCAAGATAAAATCCTCATCCTTTTGTACACCTGAGTTTTCTGCATACTCGTCATCTTCAGTGATAAAGGTTGGCATATCATCAGGTGTAAAGAAGTGATTTTATTCCCCTATTACATTTTATTCATCATCTGATTCCGGACCAACAAAGTTCTGCTGTAAAGGAGTTTTTACCTGCTGTTGTGCTGGCGTTTCTTGTGCTCGCTGCTCTCGTTGTTTGATCCTGAACTGTGGTTGTTGTTGGCCACGAAAATTAGGATTTCTGATCTGCGGTTCAGGCTTATCAAGTGTTAATCTTTCAATCATCTTTTCCACCTTGCAAAGTACTTGATCTGAAGTAGAAGCCTCTTCCTTTATTGCGACTTTATTTTCTGCTCTCAATCTAGCTCTCTTGTCATTCAAATTAGCTTCAACACTCACTGCAATTTTCTGCATGTCCTCCAAAGTGGCCGGATCTCTTTCTCGTAGTTGATAGGCTATGTCCGGATCAAAACCATCCAGAAAATTAAGCAAAGCCGACTTCCTAGATGGCCTTAAATCATCAGGAATTGCATTGTAAACAGCATTAAATCTGATACAATAGTCTTGGACTGACTCACCTACGTTGCGCTTAATCTTGGTATATTTAGAAGTGATCTGAAGAGGATATTTCTTTACTTCCCACTGATCTAAAAATTGTCTCTGCAGCTCAGCCAATGTAGCAATAATTCTAGGCTGCAAAGCTCTGAACCACTTTCTTACTTCACCTCCAAAAGTTTGCACAAACAATCTCATGGTCACATTTTCTGCATCAATTTCATGAAGATCGAAGAAGTCTGCCATTCTATCAATATGTTGCTGAGCAGTGACACTTTGAGGAGTGCCATCAAACAATGGGATCTTACTTTGATAATCAGCAGGCATAGCATCCAAATTTTGAGGCAACACAAGGGGTGCGAATATGGCAGCCATTGCTCTGGGTGGATTTATAACCGGTCTCGGAGATATAGGAGGAGTAGGAGCAGTAGATGTATGAGGTGTGGATGGAGGCGATACTACTGTAGATTTTTGATCGAAAATAGAGGGTTGCATGAGAATGGTAGGAATGAAAGGAGGCTGGGTATGAACTTGTGAATCGGAAGTAACTGCTGATGGCCCAAGAGTTTCATATGCAGACTCTATAAACTCAGGAATGTTTGTTGCCACAATCGAGTTTTGAATATTCAAGATGTAACTGTCAATGGATCTATTAGCCTGTTCAATTTCAAGATACTTGATAAACTCTGGATTTATGACAGTAGAACAAATAGCACTTTTAGACTTCGTCTCAAACAACGACAACTCAAATTGTTCGTCAAATTCAAGATCTTCAAGGAATTCAAACACAACGGCGCATGAATGAGATTTGAATAGAGGAATCACAGGACTTTCTCGGCGAAGGATTCTTGAAATCAGATTGGGATTTTCATACACTGAAGGTGGATCGGGATCTAGATTTTCTCTGGTATGTCTTCTGGAAGCCAGTGTGTTAAATTATTTTCAAAAATCAAAGGGACAAAACCAACTTGTTCAGCCTATCAAATTATAGACTCATCACCCAAAAGTCCAGAATGATATGATATAATGGGGAAATTTACAAGTCAAGTGTCACGTTTACAAGCTAGACCAGAGATTGACTGAAGCAGTGTTTATCTACTTTCGCTAATGCAAAGCAAGAGCGTTTCGAAGGCTACCTGGCTAACTTCAGGCTCCGTCTGTAGCTTATAAAACAAATAACACCAACAAGCAAACCATTTTTTGTTCCCCAGTATGGTCGCCACTATGTTATTTCCTAAATCTACCTCAGGCTGAAAGAAGGCAGAGTTCAGGGTAACATCAAACCACGCTCAGTTTGGTAGCTAGCCCTACCAAAACAGGAGAGGGCTCTCTCCGGGTCAATCTCAGCAAAAATAATAAATAGGGCTTCAGATGACTTGAAATAAAGGCTAATTTTAGGCTAGGTATATAGGTGAAAGGATTTGATTTTGATTTTGGGGGTTTTTGTTGGAATCAAGGGAAAGGCAGTTTTGGGTTCGGGGATGAGGCCTAGTTTTTGCAGAGTTCTGATTGGGGCAAGGAAGGAAATTGTTTTGATGCTTTAGATTGAATGAATGGATGGTTCAGACCGGTGAGGAGCTGAAGAGGGCAAGAGGCTTTCAATAATCCTCTTCAAACAGATGAAAACATGGAAAATTAAACAAAACTAAAGGTAGAGCAAAGCAAGCTAATGAATTCCACCTTTATCACTCATTTGTTTAATTTAAGAAGAAAGGAGAAGAGAAATGATACACATAAACATCAGTGAACTTACAATTACATAGAGAAAAACACCATCAAAACATAGAGCCACATGGATCCCAAAGAGTGCTGCAAACCCTGGTCTATTCCTTTGCCAAAAGTGCAGAGATGAAATGTACAATGAAGTGCCAAGCAATCCCAAGTGTCCAACCCTGAAAATGACTAAAGAACTACATGATATAGACAAGCCTAACTCATTCCCATGCCTCTAGGGGTCGAGCTCATCATTCTAGGAGCTGTTTCAACCATATCTAAACTAGGAACTGAAAAATAGGCAATGAAACAACTTGCCTCTATATGATAGGAAACTGATTCATTCACTTACATTTCACTTTTTAGTGAATGAATCTACTAAGATGAGTAAAAATGTGCCAAAATTACATCAAAGTCATGAAATTACATCAAGTTACATCAAGAGTTACATTAAAAAGTCAAACTAGCCAAAACTAGGTGAAATTCTGAGCTGCTGAGTGAAAAATAGGCCAAATTTCTCTATGCACCGCGCCTGAAATCTCTATGCATAGCACAAGTTTGAGGCTGATTTTGAGGCCCTTCCCGAAGTCCAAATTTATCACAGGATAGCTCGTTGGAAATCCCTGCTTGTCTACTTTCCAACCCAAGTAGAATTTCTGGATTTGGTTTCCATTTGCCCCTCCAAAATTCAAATCTCCCAACACTGCTTCCTATGTGTGCAAAAAGTGGCAGAAAGGCCATTTTTAGGGTGTTTTTGACCATTTAGGCAACCCAAAACTTGTAAAAATATTTAGGTAATCCATAGGCATGCATAAATTTTGATGAAAATTCCAGAAATGTAAAGTTTTCCTCCAGAAGAGCTGCCGATTATAAGCGCGCGCCAAGTGGCGCTACGCGTCGGGCAGGAAAATCTGTTTTGAGACCAAAAAATTCAAAATTGACAAAAATTTTCCCAAATTTCTTGAAATTTGGGCTGAATGTCCACCATCAAGCACTATGCTGGGCCAAAGAAGCTTCGGCCAAAATTTGGAGCCTATCATGCCTTTTGCGACGCTTTAGTGCCCTCCTTAGCCTTGCCTTCAGGATCTTGATCCTCGCTTTGCAAACATGATGTCGCGCCCAATAATGGTTCTTCATGTGTCTGAGCATGTTCTTTTCCTTTTTTGCCTTCGCCAACAGCTTCTCGATATGAATATTGACCCTCTCAATCCAAGTCTCTCTATCAGCCTCAATCTTTCGCTCAATGGGTGTCATCTCTGTTGGGCTTCTTCGGGCAGCTTGCCGATTCTCACAGATGTTTTGCAACTTCATGATTGTCTGCTGATCCTCCAACTGTTTGTTGCACTGCTCCAGATAGTTTATGATCCATTGAGCTCTTTGCAATTTGTCGGTCAATGTGTCGATCTCATCCTTCTGCTCCTGAATGATCTCTCTCAACTTTGAGCTTGGAGAGCTCAAATCCTCATCAATAAGTATGAAATCAGTATCCTGACCTCCTGAAGGGCCCTCATCCTGCATAGGCCTCTTACCTCTGTCCTGTACATGTACCTGTGCTACTGATGATGGCAACGAGACCCCTTCCACCCTGGGTGGAGATAGTACTCGTCAGGATGCTGCAAATAATCCTCTCGTGCCTCTCTGATAAGTGACATACACTGGCACACTGATAGGCTCTGTCTCGGGACCTTCAGGCTAATGTGAAGGTTCACCTGGCTCATGAACAACCTCGGGAGGAACCTGAGGAACTGTGAAGAAATCACGGGAAATGAAATCCTCCCATGCAATACCCTGCAATCCAAGCTGATGTACAACCACGATCTTGATGAGTGAATAGTGATAAATACTGTTGTACTGCTGCTCGGGAGTCTTCTTTTGCACAAGAGTGGTCATTCGCTCGATGTTCCGCCACATGAAATAAGGTATGTTCATCATCCTCACTCTAGTGAAATGCATCAATAACCTGATGTGGTATGCATAGAGGCGTGAGAACCGGCCCTCACAACTGAAGTATCTAATAATGAGTCTCATCAAAGGCGCATAGGATTCCTTTAAGAACCGGAATGGGAATACCTTGCTGAGCTATCTCACATAGCTAGGCCTGATGTATGGTTCATAATGCACTCTGTCCACCTGCTATCTCTTGTTCCACTATTCACCCACATTCGGTATTCTGGTTGCTTGAGAAATGGTTTCCGGTGTTAAAGTGAAATTTACACCAGCAAGAGTTACCTCACCATCATGCAAGTGTAACACAAACAACCGAGCCAACTCCTGATGATGCTGAATCCGAGCAACCATCTCACAATACTGATAACATGACTTCTCTCGAAAACATGTCATGGCAAGTGGGCAAGCCTACAATTAAGTCAATGAGGTGGGCTCTTCTCTCACATGTTTGCCACCTTTACGAGGCCTTCTCGGTGCATGTAGCTCAGTGGTAGAATCACTATCTCTGTCATATGATGAATCATTGTCTGCCTCCATAATGTCCATGCAAGGTGTATGTTTGGCTTGTTGAAAATGAGAATTCGGTGCTTTGTTTCCAATTGCCAAATATGTGTCAAGGGGAAGGGACTGTGGAAGAAATAGGACAGTGGTAACACTGAAGTCTTGTCAAGTGCTATTTTGTCTCTCAAAAGCTTTTGATTTGACAAACTCAGGGATAAGGGACAACTACTAGACTGTTTGGGGAACTTGGGGTGTTGGGAATTTTTACAAATGAAATGGGAAGGGAAAAATGATGGGAAATGACTTGGGATACAAGGGAATAGGGGAGGGAATATAATGATAATATGACAATGAGGGGAGAGGAATCACAGGTGGGAAATGGAGTTGGAGTATTTTGGCACCAAAATCAAATTTTAAAACTCAAATTCAAACCCTAAGGGAGCAATTTTTACAAAAGGATAGGGTTTGAATTTTGACATTACAAATTATCAAAACCAATCTTTGAAACCACACCAAACACTATTCAATGGCAATTGCAAGATTTCATAAACTTAATCGGAGCATAGGAGGTTGAGTCGATTTGAATTTTATGGAGTAGTGGCAGAAATTTTGTTTGTCAGCCCTGTGTGCCATGCGCACAACCCAGTGCGCCACGCTCTCTATGTGCGCCGCGACCGTTGTGATTTTCACAGTGAAAAACGTTTGTGTGCGCGACAACTTTCTTGTGTGCCGAGACCACCTCCCAATGCGCCGCGACTGTAAACTCACTAACAGTTCAGCCTCCAACAATGGCTTTTGCTTCCTTCATGATTTTTCTTTGCTCTTTGATGACTCTTGCGTGCAACTGAAGTTTTGAATATGAACATATCTTATATATACAAAGGATTTTTATTTTTGTTTTGAAATAACCCACTTTCTAATGTTTGAACTTTGACACTTTCACTTTTTAAAATAAACTCTGTTTTTGTTTGTTTCCTTTGATTTTTGAACTGATGATGAATCTATTGTCTATTTTTTGCAGGGATATCAGGCATGGGATTTGGAAAAGGTGACCAGGGCTGCGCCTGAAGAACTTCACAACTGAAAAACTTTTGAAAATTACATGGCATTTATTACAAAAGACAAATTTGATGATTTTACTTCAAAACAGAGTTTTGAAGAAAAATCATTATCAAGCAATATGACAATGAAATTTTTGCAATAAAAACTTATTTCGAACCTCCCTCATGTGCCTGCTGACATTATTAGGCATTCTGAAGACTAAATTTGTGAAACCCTAGACCCAATGAGACCTATAACCCTAGAATGACTCTTTATCAAACAGGAGGCCAAACATGACTGCAAATGGCTGTAAAATTGACTTTGATGAAATTTAATGATCAGAACTGAGCCAACGGGTACAAGACATGAGGGATATGAGTGACAAGACCTTTCCGTCAGATGATCGATGCTCCTAATGGAATGCAAATGACTGAACTGAATGAGACACCTAAAATGAAATGCAACAAAATAGATTTTGATCTCTGATGGAGGGATGAAGAGACTGACTCTAACATTGGCTCCAATGGGGATGGTAGCTCCTGGGAGGTGCCAAGAACTACAAATTTCTGGGAGAGTAGGCAGTGCCTTCGTCCATTGGGCTATGGAGTCCATAACTTCAGCAAATTAACACAAGACTCTTGACTCATTTATTGACTGAAAATTTGACTCAAAATGACTCAATTTTGAAACCAAAATGACTGAAAAACCTGGCTTGACAAATGCAAACCAAAGCTGAAATCAATCTTCAGAATTATAGCCTTCACTTTGGGCCCCAAACTGAAGAAAATATCACAGCACACACTTGCAATTAAATTGAAATAAATGGTATGTACAGTGACAATGTAAACAACAGAAAACATCTCAGAAATGATACCGCTTGAGCAGCTGACCATTGACCGGCCCTCCTGGACAATCTTCCCCGTTCATCTCCTTCAGAAGAAAAGCGTTCTGACCCCAATAGGCAGCAATTTTAAAGGGTCCTTTCCAGAGATTTTCGAACTTACCATGCTTACCCTTTTCCTCATTCCTTGCATCCCACTTCAGCACCACTTCTTCCAATTGAAATTTGTCCGGCTTTGCTTTTCTGTCATAGATTTTCTTAATTCTCTCCTGTAGCTTGAATGTGTTTTGAAAAACTTCTTCTCTCGTCTGCTGCAAATATATCATTTGATTTATTCTTCTTTGCATATGATCATCTTCACTGCCAGCTTCCTGTAGAAGTTTGACCACTGGAACTGCGAGAGAGGTGGGAAACACCGTATCAACTCCATAAACTAATTCAAAAGGGGACATACCAATGGATTTCTTCTGACTCACTCAATCTACCCAAAGTGCATTAACCAAATTTTTATGCCAACTTTTCTTGTTTATTTCCAGCAACTTTTTAAGGATGTTGACCAAAGATTTGTTGGAAGACTCCACCAATCTGTTGCCTTGTGGATGATAAGAGGTTGAGTGTCCCAAAGTGATTTTATACTTGTCACAAAACTCAATCATATTTTTTGATTTGAAAGTTGCTGCGTTATCAGTGATTAACTTATTCGGGCAACCAAAACGAGACAAAATGTTATTCTCAAGGAAAGAAATTATTACCGAATCCGTAGCTTGCCTGGTGGGAATTGCCTCAATCCATTTAGTGAAATAATCTGTCGCTGTGAGGATCAACTTGTGATGAGCTGAAGAAGCAGGATGGATCTCGCCAATGAAATCCAAACCCCATTGCTGAAAAGGAGCACTTACCTCAATGGGCTTAAGCGGAAAAGGCTGCAATTTCTGCTTCCCTTCAAAAATCTGACATTCATGACATCTTTTGACAGTCTTATACAGATCAGAAAAAAGTGTCAGCCAATAATATCCCGCTCTCAAAATCTTGTTGGCCGTTGTTTTCCAAAAAAGGTGACCCCCGCAATCTCCCTTGTGAAAGTCCTCCATAACCTGCTTTGCTTCTTCTTCCACCAAACAATTTAACAAAACACCACCGGGATCTTTCCAATAGAGTGAATTATTCAAAACACAGAACTTAGCAGCCTTCAATTTCAGAGTTCTACTTTTGTTTCTAGCCATGCCGGGTGGTGGTGACAAATTTTGGAGCACATATACAATATCTGAATACCACGGAGAAAGCACAAAGATTTATGATACCTGAACTGATGAACTTTCCTCATTCTCCTTGGACATAGCAGCAATGAGGTTGATGTCCAAGGCATGCAAATTTGATTCCACCATTAGCTTTGCCAACCCTTGTCATTTGATAAGCTTTGTAGGCTTTATCTCCACATCATACTCCAACAAGGTAGCAATCCATTTGCCTCGTCTCCCTTCCGGATCAGTTTGAACTAAAACATCTTTAACGAGAGCGTTAGGAACATAAGCAAGAATATGAGAATGTAGAATATATACCCGAAAATATTTCAATGCTTTCACAAGAGCAAGAGCTTGCTTTTCAATGATGTTATATTTAAAGGCTACATATCTTATGGTACGGCTGAAAAAAGCAATTGGTTTTTCATGCCCATCTCTTTTCTACATTAATACTGTTGCCATGGTATGCTCCGAAGCAAATGAAAACAAAATAAAATCCTGAGTATAATCCGAGCTGATAAAAAAACGGAGCTGAAGAAAGAGCCAACTTCACTAAATTGAAATACTTTACAGCCTCCTCAGTCCACTTCACTATGCTATCTTTCTTAAGCATGTTTGTAATCTCCCTTAGATGTTCAGCAAGATTAGGCACAAAGCGGCGTAAAAAATTCATCTTACCATTAAAAGATTGAATCTCCTTCTTATTCCGGGGAAGATCAATTTGTTGAATAGCTTCTACTCGATATGGATCAATACAGATGCCATATCTTGAGATAATATGACCAAGAAGTTTTCCCTCATCCATGGAAAACAAACTCTTCTTCGGATTGAGTGACACACCATACTTTCTACATCGCTGGAAAACAATTTTCAAATGGTAAAGGTGCTCTTCATCAGAATTGGAAAAGACTATCAAATCATCAAGATATACAACTAGAAAAACATCCTTTTCTCATTTGCAAATGCCATATCCCATTCTGCGAGCCAATGTCGCACCGGCATTCTTCAAACCAAAAAGGAATTTTAAAGACATACGGAAAGTTCCCCACGTAGTGGTGAACTGTCGTTTTGTCTCTATCATCCTCATGGACCCGAATTTGGTTATACTCGGAGTGAACCATCGAGTAGCGACATACAAGATGCTCCAATTACTCTGGCGAAGTATGGGGATCCATTTTGGGCAATGGATACGTCTTTCAAAGAAAACCTTGTTTCAAATTCCTAAAATCAATGCACAAACGAATCTCACCTATTTTCTTGTGGACGAACGACAAATTGGAAATCCAATGCAGAAAATATTATAGGAACAATGATACCAGCCTCAGTACAGTCGCTCACACTCGCTTCTCTGATTGAGGCAACAACTTCGGATTTATCCTTCTCAACTTAAGCTTTGCACGAAGGGCTTTTGATTTGGCTTGAGTAGGAATGGTGTGCTAAACTATATTTGTATCAGTACGTATTTAAATCTGAATAGTCCCAGAAAATACATCGGCAAAAGAAGACAACAAACTAACATGTCTTTTAACTCCGGTGGCAATGTTTTGGACAACTTTGCACCATATTTGGATTCTACGGTTGATCCAATGTTCACGTCTTCAACTCCCTTTTCTGGCTGGCCGCAAGGTTGGTTTTATAGCTACGTCATCTCCATCAAAGAGCTACTCCTAAAGGTAGTCAAACCCTTAGGAATGACATTATCCTTCTGAGCCTGCAATACTTCCATCCCATTTATTTGCACATTAGCCTCACCATCATCATGCTCCATGCAACAATTGAAGCCTCTTTGAATTATGCCTTCACATGTAGGTAGAAATTCATCAGTCTCATCATCATCTCTGGACACTTTTCCAATACCTTTGATTGTCCACGGGACGCTTGGATGATGTTTCACATGAATTTCAAACTTTTTATCATGAGTTCACTGGAATCTTCAAATTATCATGCTGCCTTAGCAAGAGCATCTCACAATACCATTCTCGAATACGAGGGATACAAGTCAAAGTATAGTCTCGAAATTCAATTTCAAGATATCAAGAACCGCATTTCGATAAGCCCACATTCGAGGATCGCTAGCCTGATACTCACCCTTCACTTGCGTAATTACCAATCGCGTAGTCGCCATAACCTGCAATTCTCTTAGCATTAAACTTTACTAAGTATTTTTCGTAGATCGAAGCAATCAAAGCTTCAGTACCGCCTCGCTTATTCAAACAATCAAAAGCCAATTTGTAAGAACGAGACTTACATTACTTCCCGCACCTTGTTTCGTGGAAAAATGGCAGCGATACCCAAATACCACGGCACCATCGCCTCCCACCGCACACTTTATCGAAATCCATAGAAATCCAGCAAACCACTCTTCATCTTCTTCCGCGTCTTGAAAATCGTGTTTGCTCTACGGTATTTCTGCCTGCTGTCCGTCCAACTTTACTGTCATGTCGGAAGCGCTGATCAAGCCAAATGTGGAACTCTCGAGTTCTTCGCCTTTCTTTCATCAAAATTCTCCCAAATTTTCTCTCGCGATTTCCGAATGTCCTCTCGCCTCAACTAAATGACTATCCACATCATTGAAACTATCTCAATACAACACAAAAGACTCTAAATACGCATGTACACAATTTATCGGATGACGTACTAAGTTTCTCGTGCTGGTGATCATATACTTCATTTTTTGCTCCTCGCATATAGAATCTTTCATCATGGACGTAGATACTGCGTGAATGGTGAGCACAGGAGAAATCAAGCTGCAGGTCGTTCCCTTCTAACTTCCCTCCCCAAGATCTCGGAAAGAAGCATGGAAATGTAGCGCGCGAATATACTACGCCACAACCACATCCATCAAAAACGCTCTTAGTTGGAATCTGATCTAAACTAACCACCAAATATTTGATGAGTCTGGAGGCATCTTACTGCTTTGGAATCGAAAGAATAAAGATCATGATATTTTCCTAGCGATGTCCAATCCCAATTTCTTCTCCATGATCTCCTCGGCATGATGATTATGGGAAGCTCGAGAATCAAACATGGCATTATGCAACACAAAATCAATGCAATTCTAAGGGTGATATAAAAAGGAGGCACATCACTCATCAGGGAGACTCACCATCCAATGATGGACCAAAGATCAACTCAAGTTGATCATCTTCCACATTCACCGATATTAGACATTGGACCTGAAAATCTCATAAAATTTTAGATACTTGACCCTTGTAGCCGCTATTTCTCATTAACTCGACCGAAAAGGAATGGAAACTTTTAACTTAGCAATCCTCACTACGTTAAAGACCGAAGTTTTTTCTACCTCTTTGGCTGGAGCCTCCTTCTTTCTCACCTTTTCTCCCTCGATACAATTGGTCGATTAGATCTTTCAATTTCATGCATGGAAGCTTGATAGTAGTAGGATCAACTCACATCTTTTCCCTTCTTCTCGTGCAATGGGTGCATCATTTCTTTGGTCAAAGTCAAAACTTCCTTTTCTTATTTGGATTGGGTAGGTAGGCACATCTCTGCTTTCTAAGTGAATATTGTCGTCGCTTTCTTTGTGTAGACAAAGCATTCATACTCACTTCTACTGATACTCATCGACACTTCTTCAAGAGCCGTGCTCGCTTTGCCAAGATAAAATCTCTCATCTCTCTTTGTTCAACCTGAATTCTTTTGCATACTCGATGCATCCCCGGTGATAAAGGTTGGCATATCATCGGGTGTAAAGAAGTGATCTCTCTTCCCCTATTACATTGTCTTCATCATATGATTCCCGAGCCAACAAAGAGTGCATCCGTTGTAAAGGAGTTTTTACCTGTCGTTGTGCTTTGGTCGTGCTTCGTGCTCTCCGCTCTCGTTGTTTGATCCAGGACGTGCCGTTGCGTACGTCCACGTAAAATTATGGGATTTCTGATGCAGTCATGGGCCATTATCAAGTGTTAATATTTCAATCATTTTTTCCACCTTGCGAAGTACCTAATCCGAGTAGAAGCTTCTTCCTTTATTGCGACTTTCTTTTCCGCTTCCTCAATCTAGCTCTCTTTGTCATTCAAATTAGCTTCAACACTCAACTACAATTTTCTCGCATTTCCTCCAAAGTGGCGCTGCATCTCATTCTCTCAACTGATAGGCTATGTCCAGATCAGAAACCATCCAGGAAGCACCACAGTGCGGCTTTCGTAGATGGCCTTAAATCATCGAGAATTGCGTGATCATGACATTAAATCTAATACAATAGTCTTGGACGGACTCACCAGCATTGTGCTTGATCTTGCAGGATATTCGAAGTGATCCGGAGAGGACATATTTCTTTTACTTTCCACGTCTAAAAATTGTCTCTAGCAGCTTTCGGCCAATGTAGCAATACTTCTGGTACATAGAAGCTCTGACCATTTTCTCACTTCACCTCCAAAATTTTGCATAAATAATCTCCACAGGTCACCTTCTTCCGCATCAATTTCATGAATATCAAAGAGACTGCCATCTCTCATCAATGGATGCTAGCTGCAGAAGTGACACTTTCGAGGAGTGCCGCCAAACAATGGGATTTTACTTTGACAATTATGTGGGCATGGCATCCAAGTTTTGAGGCAACACAGTGCGACCCTCGCGACCATCGCTCATGCCAGGATTTATAAGCTGCTCTCGGAGATGCGAGGTGGAGTAGGAGCGGTAGATGCATGAGGTGTATGTGGATTGTAGATGTGGGAGGAGATACTCTTGACGAGATTTTTTTATCGAAATAGATGGTTGCATGGGAATGGTAGAGATGAAAGGAGGTACGGGTATGAACTTGTGGACCGAAAGTGCTTCTTGATGGCGCTCCAGAGTTTTAGATGCGGACTCTAGCAAACGCGGGGATTTTGTTGCCACAACGGAATTTTGAATATTCAAGATGTAACTATCAATGGATCTATTAGCCTATTTAATTTCAAGATATTTGATAAACTCTGGATTTATGACAGTAGAACCAATCACACTTTTAGACTTAGTTTCAAACAATGACAACTCAAATTGTTCGTCAAATTAAATATCTTCAAGGTATTCAAACACAGCGGGACATGAATGAGATTTGAACAGAGGGATCACAAAACTTTCTCGGCAAAGGATTCTTGAAATCAGATTGGGATTCTCATACCTTTCGGAGAGTGGATTGGGATCCGAATTTTCTCCTAAGTATGTCTTCCTGGTGCTTGCCATGTGTTGGATTAATTTCCAAAATCAAAGGGACAAAGAAAAACTTGTTGCAGCCTATCACTAGACTCACCACTTCCAACACTCAAGAAACGTATGCTGACAGTATTGGGGCAGTCCACGACTCAAGTGTCACGTTTACAAGCTAGACCGCGATCGCCGAAGCAACGTTTACTCTACTTTCGCTACGCAAAGCAAGATGCGTTTCAAAGGCTACCCTCGGCATAACTGCGGCTCCGTACTGCAGCTTATGCATAACACCAACAAGCAAACCATTTTATCCCGAGTATGGTTGCCACCATGTTATTTCCTAAATCGTGCCTCAGTTGCCAGGAAGGGCAAGAGTTCGAGGTAACATCAAACCACGCTCGCCCGGGTATCTAGCTCTACTAGAACAGGGAGAGGGCTCTCTCCGGTCAATCTCAGAGAAAAATAATCAATAGGGCTTGAGATGACTTGAAATAAAAAGCTAATTTTAGGCTAGGTATATAATTAAAGGAGTTTCATTTTGATTTTGGGGGTTTTTGTTGGATCAAAGGGAAAGGCGCTTTGGGTGCGGAGATTAGGCCTAGTTTTTGCAGCAGTTCGATCTGGGGCAAGGAAGGCAATTGTTTTGATGATTCGATTGAATGAATGGATGGATCGTACCGGTGAGGAGTCGAAGAGGGAAAGAGGGTCTCAAGAGTCCTCCTCAAACAGATGAAAACATGGAAATTTAAACAAAAGCCGAAGGTAGAGCAAAGCGAGCTAATGAATTCCACCTTTAACACCGATTTGTTTAATTTAAGAAGAAAAGAGAAGGGAAAAATGATACACATAAACATCGGTGAACTGAAAATTACATAGAGAAAAATCACCATCAAAACACAGAGCCACATGGATCCCAAAGAGTGCTGCAAACCCCGGTCTATTCCTTTGACAAAAAGTGCAGTAGATGAAATGTACAATGAAGTGCCAAGCAATCCCAAGTGTCCAACCCCGAAAAATGACTCGAGAAAATACATCATATAGACAAGCCTAACTCCACCCCATGCCTCTGAGGGTCGAGCCCTACGATTCTAGGAAATCAGTTTTTCCAACCATATCTAAACCAGGAACTAGAAAAATAGGCAATGAAACAACTTGCCTCTATATGCTGCGAAATCGATCCATTCACTTACATTTCACCTTTTGGTGAATGAATCTACTAGAATGAGTAAAAATGTGCCAAAATTAAATCATGGTCATGAAATTACATCAAGGTACATCAAGAGTTACATGGAAAAGTCAAACTGGCCAAAACTAGGTGAAATTTTGAACTGCTGAGTGAAAAATAGGCCAAATTCCTCTATGCGCCGCACCTGGAATCTCTATGCGTAGCACAATTTTGGAGCTGATTTGGAGGCCCTTCCCAAAGTCCAAATTGAGAAAATGATAGCTCGTTGGAAAGCACTGCCTGTCTAATTTCCAACCCAAGTGGAATTTATAGATTTGGTTGCCATTTGCCCCTCCAAAAGTTCAATCTCCCAACACTGCTTCCTGTGTGTGTAAAAAGTGGCAGAAAGGCCATTTTTAAGGTGTTTTTGACCCTTTAGGCAACTCAGAACTTGATGAAATCCTTAGGTAATCCATTAGCATGCATAAATTTTAATTAAAAATCCAAATATGCAAATTTTTCCTCCGTAAGAGCCGCCAATTATAAGCGCGTGCGGGCGGGCGCTACGCGCGCCGGTAGGCATCGTGTTTAGGCCCAAAAATTCAAAATTGACAAAATTTTTCCCAAATTTCTTGAAATTTGGGCTGAATGCCCACCATCAAGCACTATGCTGGGCCAAAGAAGATTCAGCCAAAATTTGGAGTCTATCATGCCTTTTGCGATGCTTTAGTGCCCTCCTTAGCCTTGCCTTCAGGATCTTGATCCTCGTTTTGCAAACATGATGTCGCACCCAATAATGGTTCTTCATGTGTCTAAGCATGTTATTTTCCTTGTTTTCCTTTGCCAATAGATTCTCAAGATGAATGTTAACCCTCTTAAGCCAAATCTCTCTATCAGCCTCAATCTCCCGCTCAATAGGTGTCATCTCGGTTGGGCTTCTTCGGGCATCTCTGCCGATTCTCTGAGCTGTCTTTGCATCCATGATGCGTCCGCCGATCCTCCAACTCTTTGTTCCACTACTCTAGATAGTTTATGATCCATTTATCTCTCCCGAAACTTGTCAACCAATGTGTCGATCTCGACTCTTCGTCTTTCGAATGATCTCTTCAACTTTGAGCTTGGAGAGCTCAAATCCTCATCAATCAATATGAAATCGTATCATGGCCTCCTCGAAGGGCCCTCATCTCGCATAGGCCTCTTACCTTTGTCCCGTCACCTGCATTCGTGCTACCGATGACCCAGCAATGAGACCCTTCCCACCCCGGGTGGAGATATTACTGTACGGGATGCCGCAAATAAATCCTCTCGTGCCTCTGCGATAAGTAACAAACACCGGCACACCGATAGGCTGCGTCTCGGACCTTAGCCGAGTGTGAAGGTTCACCTGCATCATGGAAAATATCTGGAGGAGGTTGAGGGGTTGTGAAGAAGTCACAGGAAATGAAATCTTCCCATGCAATGCCTTACAATCCAAGCTGATGTACAACAATGATCTTGATGAGTGCATAGTGATAAATATCCTGTTATATCACACGTCAGAGTCTTTCTATACAAGAGTGGTCATTTGCTCGATGTTGCGGCACATGAAATAAGAAATGTTCATCATCCTCACTCTAGTGAAATGATCAATAACTCGATGTGGTATGCATAGAGGCGTGAGAACCGGCCCTCACAGTGAAGATGTTTATATGAGTCTCATCAAAGGCGCATAGATTCCTTCATCGGAAGAGATACCTCGCCGAGATGTCTCACATAGTGCACCTGATGTATGGTTTATAATGCACTCCGTCCCACCTTGTTTCTGTTCCACTCTTCACCTACATTCGGTATTCCCGTTGCTTGAGAAATGGCTTCCGGTGTCAAGGTGAAATTTACACCAAACGAAGAGTTACCCGACCATCATGAAAATGTAAGACAAACAAATCAGGGGCAACTCTGATGATGCTGAGTGAGTAATCATCTCGCAAGCATCGATAGCATGACCTCCTGAAAACATGCCATGGCAAGTGGGCACCGCACTCTGAGGTGGTGAGGTGGGCTCTTCTCTCACATGTTTGCCACCTTTACGAGGCCTTCTTGCATGTAGCTCTGGTAGAATCACTGCTCTTGTTCTTATGATGTTTCAAGGTCCTGTCTCCATGGTGTTGCAAGGTCTATGCCAAGTATATGCGTGATTTGTATGAGGTGCAAATGAGAATTTTGGTGTCTTTGTCTTGATTTCAAAAGTATGTCAAAGTCAAATGAGTGGACTCATGTGAAATATGGAAGTGAGAATGATGGAGTTTTGTCAAGTGAATTTAAAGTGTAATATCATGCTGATCGCAGTCTGGGAATTTGGGGATTTAGGAATTTTTGCAAATGATATGGGGAAAGGGATAATGATAGGCAATGAACTAATCTAGGGACAGGGAAAATGTGGAATTCAGTGATTTGAGTGGTTTGGGGATTGATAATGATGATAGGATTACAATGATGGGAAAGGAACCATAGGTGAGGAATGGAGTTGGATTATTTTGGCACCAAAATAAAATTTTAAAACTTCAAATTCAAAACCCAAAGGAGCGACAGCTTTTAACAAGAAGATAGGGTTTGAATTTTGACATCACAAACTCTCATAATCCACTTCAATCAGCACCAAACATGTTAATGGAAATTTCATAAACTTACTTGGAGCGAGGAAAACTGAGTTGATTTGAATTTTTGTGGAGAAATGATGAAAATTTTCGTTGTCGGCCCTGTGCGCCGCGCGCACAAACCAGTGCGCCGCGCATGTTGTAATTTGCAAGGGGATGGGCGGCTCTATACGCCACGACCACCTTATGTGCCGCGACCTCCAACCAGTGCGTCGCGCCTGCAATTTCACCAACAGCTCGACCTCCAAACTCTGACTTCGCCCTCCATGATTTTTCTCTTTGCTCTTTGATAACCCTTGTGTGAAAATGAATTGTTTAAACACCAAAAATATCTTTTATGGCCTGGACTTTGATTTTTTTATTTGAAATAACCCACTTTCTAATGTTTAAAATTTGGCACTTTCACATAACTCTGTTTTTGGCTTCCACTTTGATTTTTTAAACTGATGATGAATATCTTGTCTATTTTTGCGGGGATAGGGCGGCATTGGATTTGAGCAAAAGCGACAGTGCAGTACTCTGAAGATCTTCACAATCGAATTTTTTTGAAAATTACATAGCATTTATTACAAAAGACAAAATTGACGATTTTTTCTTCAAAACAAGTTTTGAAGAAGAATCATGATCAAGAAATATGTCGATGAAATTTTTTGCAATGAAAACTTATTTGAACCTCCCTCATGTGCCCTGTCGACATTATTATACATTATGAACTCGAAACCCTGAGACCTCAATGAGACCTAAAAACCCTCAAAAAGACTCTTTGGCAAACGGAGGCCAAACATGATCGTAAATGACTTTAAAATTGATTTCGATGAACTTTTGAATGAATAGACTCTGACCCAGTTGGTGTACAAGACATGAGGGATATGAGAGAAAAGACCCTTCAGTTTAGATGATCCATGCTCCTAACGGGAATGCAAGCGACCGGGATCGAATGAGACACCTGAAATGAAATGCAATAAAAGAGATTTTGATCTCTGACAGAGGGATGAAGAGACCGACTCTAACACATTCAACAATACTGAATCTGAGACACACAACCATATTATGTTGTTAGCCTTCCGATCTAGTTTCTTCCAGTCTTCATCTGACATTTTCGTTGGTTTAGTACCTGGATCTACAACAATCCATTGATCTTTATCCACCAGCAGATCCTCCATCTTGAGCTTCCACAACTCAAAGCTCTGACCATTAAATTTCTCGATCTCTATCTTTACACTTCACCATCTTCTTTACCGCAAGAATCAATCTCACAAATCTCCCCACTGTGGAGAGGGTCTACCTCAGCCCACGCAAAAAACCCTCGAGAAGAAGGCATCCCCTGAAGCCCGAAGCAGCCTACGATACTAAATGTAGGTTTTAACCACGAACATAAATTATCTACACACGAATCTTATAATCGGAAAATAAACAATAGCGAGAGCATGAAACATAAAACGAGATAAACACGAAAGATTTTCCCCGGATCCCAAATCGGATGATCAACTTGATTTTTTAAATTATATTTCTTCTAGTATTACAACACATATATATATAAATGACGAGCATACATAAACCCTCAATCCATAACCCATAAACGTAACTGACCGATCTAGCAAAATACCAAGGTCGACCATCGGCTACTTCAAAAAATGCATAGCACAAAACATGGGTAACTGCTTTATGAGTGGGACCGCGTCCCACTCATAGAAACAGTAACTACTCCATGTTTTGTGCATGATTTTGCACATGGTGAGTACGATGGTTTTCGATCCCTTGGTATTTTGTAGATCCGTCAAGGGAACTACTGCTATGTTCTAATCTGTGATTAATGGATTAGGGTTTATGTATGCTTCGACATGTATATATATGTTTTGTAACACTTAAAATAAATATAATGAAAATCAAGTTGGTCGGTCCCGATTTGGGATCCAGGGGAAAAATATCGTGTTTATCCCTGTTTTATGTGTTTGATGTCTCACTATTGTTTATTTTTTGTTATAAGATTCGTGATGTAGATAATCTATGTTCGTAGGTTAAAACCCTGAAAATTTGGTATCGTAGCTGGTTTGACCAAGGGGACGCCTTTGTTGTTGAGGGTTTTTTGCTTGGGCTCGAGGTAGACCTCTGCTTCGCAGGAGATCTGCGGGATCAATTCTTGCGGTAGAGAAGATGGCGAGCAGGCAGTAAAAGATAGAGATCGAGTAGTCCACGGTTAGAGCTTTGAGTTGTGGAAGCTCAAGATGGAGGATCCCTGCAGGATAAATACGTGGATTGTGTTAGATCCTGCATACTCAACGTAGATTTTAGATGAAGATCGGAATAAATCTGGATCGGAAAGGCTAAGAGCACAATATGGTTGTGTCTCGCATCTCGAAAAGATTGTTGAATGTATCCCAGGGGAAGCCATGCACAAAGAATTTGTGGGAAAAACTTGGGACTTTGTACCAATTCCATGTCTCGATGAATAAGTTGTTTCGCTTGATAAAAGCCGTATAACCCGAGGATGAAGGATGGAGACTCGGTGATAGAGCATCCGAACGCCTCAATACCGTGGTAAGTCACTGTCATTTGTTGATATTAAAATCTTAGATGAAGATAAGTGCACTCAGCTTTTTTGTGTTCTCTACCGGGACTCGTGGGATAGTATGGTTATTGCAATAGGTAGCAACTACAACTACCTTGAATTTTGATGAAATTGTCTCGACCTTTTATCGCACTGAGTGAAATGAGATGGAGAAATATGGAGGGTCAAAATGGAGATGCCTTATCTATACGAGGAAGGTCCCAAAATAGAAACAAGAATAAGGTTTCAAGTGGGAGATATAAATCTCCTGGAAAGTTTGTAAAGGTATGTTGGAAATGTGGAAAGGAAGGGCACTACAAAAAGGAGTGCAGATCTAAAGCTCCTGAGAAAGGAAAGGGATCTGATGATGCTCCTTCTCACGAGAGGAAAAACCACCTCGGATGATGGTGGGGATGTGTATTTGGCTTCTTCTTCAAGTACACATGTATATCATGAGTCATGGCTGATTGACTCGTGTGCATCCTTTCACTTCACTCCCCATAGGGAGTGGTTCACATGAGTATGAGAAATATGATGGTGGTGATGTCTTCTCAGGGGATGATAGGAAGGCTAGAATCATCGTGACGTGGAAAAGGTCAGAGTTGAAGCTGCAAGGTGGAAGGATTAGAACACTTCCCTTGTGCTCGCATATTCCGCATTGGCCGTAAATCTCATTTCATAGCAAGATGGATGATGGGTGTAAAACAAAGTGTTCAAGAAAGATGCCTGCAAGATGGTTCGGGGAGCACTGGTATTAATGCGGGGAATTCGGATTGGAACTCTGTACAAGATACAAGGTAGCACTTTTATTGATGGGTGTAACAGTTCTGTGGTTCCTGAAAGTGGAGCGGAGAGCCTAGCTTTCTCTGGAGAAAAGACCATGCTATGGCATCAAAGGCTTGGACATATTGGAGAGAAGGGCCTTTGAATACTACATAGAAATGGTATGGTAGAAGGTATGTCTAATTTCTCTCTGGATTTTTGATCTCGTGAACATTTTGTATATGGGAAGTTGAATTGGGTGAGTTTTCCTTCCGGTGCTAAGAGGGCGAACAAGATATTAGAACTTGTGCACTAATGATGTGTTTGGACCCTATGTCGGTTCCATCACTCGGGAAAGTCTATGTGACTATGTTTCATTCATATATGACTTCTCAAGGAATATATGGATATATTTATTGATCGAAGAAATCTGAAGTCTTTGACAAATTTAAAAGAATTTAAGGCACCTGGTGGAAAACCGTACGTAGAAGAAGATAAAGGCACGAGGACGGATAATGTGTGGGAGTTCTACGCAAGAAGGAATTTGAAAGAGTTCTGTAGAAGTGTGAGTAGTAGCATGATAGAAGACTAATCCATATACACCTCAAACAAAATGGAGTTGCAAAAAGAATGAACAGTAATGCCGATAGGAAAAGGCAAGAAGCATGCTCGGTGAAACTAGGGCTAGGACAAGAATTTTGGGCAGAGGCAGTGGAGAATACATGTTACTTAGTTAATAGATCTCCTTCATCAGCATTGGAGGATAAGACTCCACATGAGGTATGGACTGGTAACAAACCCTCTCTTTCACATCTAAGGGTATTTGGATGTGATGCATATGTACATGTTCCAAAGGAGAAAAGGACCAAATTGGATAATAAATCTGAAAGGTGCATCTTTATTGGGTATAAGGATGGTTTTAAAGGGTTATAAGCTTTGGAACCCAAAAACAAGGAAGGTTGTGTACAGCCAAGATGTGGTGTTTAGAGAGGTGAAAGATGTTGTTACACATGAAGTCCTACCAAAGGAACTCCGAGAAGATAGAGTTTGAGCTAAAAAGGATGAATCGACTCTACAACGAAGAAGATTCAGAAGAGGAAGAGCCACAAACTCCGACTTTGAGAAGATCAGTTCGGGAAAAGAAGCAAACAAAAAGGTATAGTCCATCTGCTTCCTATTCAGGTTTTACCTTAACTATAACTGATGATGATCCTAGAACTATCAGGGACGCAGTAGATTCAGAGGATGGAAAACTCTGGAAGGAGGCCATGGTTGATGAAATGGCATCCTTGCACAAAAATGAGGCATGGGATATGGTGGAGTTCCCGGCTCGAAGGAAGCCCATCGAGAGAAAATGGGTTTTTAAGAAGAAGATGAATGTAGAAGGCAAGGTGGATAAATACAAAGCTTGGTTGGTAGCAAAAGGTTATTCAGTGCCGAGAATTGATTTTGGTGATATTTTTTCTCCCATTGCCAAAGTTACTTCTATTAGATTAATTTTATCTCATGTGTCTTCTCTGCATTTGATTTTGAGATAGAACGTGATGGATGTGAAGACAACATTTCTTCACGGGGATCTAGAAGAGGAGATATACATGAAGCAACTCGAAGGCTTTATGGTGAAGGGTAAGAAAGAACTAGTATGCAGAGTTGAAGAAGTCTCTCGTATGGGTTAAAACAATCACTAAGGATGTGGTATCGAAATTTGATACCTATATACGGGGACTTGGCTTCGCTGTAAAGTGAGGATCACCGTGTTTATTTTAAATTAATTGGTGATTGTGTTATTTATTTGGTCTTGTATGTGGATGATATGTTGTTGATTGGAAATGACAAAGAAATTATCCAAGATTTGAAGACCCAATTGTTCTCCAAATTCGACATGAAGGATCTTGGTGCCGCAAACTATATTTTGGGCATGGAAATTAAGAGAGATCGAGCAAGAGGAAGCTCAAGTTAAACCGGAGGAAGTATGTCGAGACTATATTATAGAGGTCTCAATATGCAGGATAGTAAACCGGTGAATGTTCCTATTCCTGTGGGTGTGAAGTTGTTCAATGGCGAACGGTGTCCCAAGACACGAAGAAGAAGAGGGAGGATATGCCCCCTGTGGTTCCATATGCAAGTGCGGTGGGTAGGTCGATGTATGAATGGTCTATACTAGACCTGATATGCGTGATGCAGTGGGATTATTGAGCGAGGTTTATGTCAAACCCGGTGGAAGGAGCATTGGACAGCAGTGAAGCGTGTTTTCTGAGATATTTACGTGGCACTAGTGATTATGGTTTGTGCTACTAGGAAAGACCGGGATTGGAAAGAATGTTGGACATTCATGGTTTTTTGATGCGGTAAATGGCTGGAGATCTGGACCAAAGAAGATCTACAGTGGTTATGTGTTTAGCCTATTTGGAGGTGCGGTCGGTTGGATGAGTAAAAGACGATACCTGTAGTGGCACTTTCAACTATAGAGGCAAGTAATATATAGCGAGCCACTCATGCAAGCAAGAAAGCGGCTTGGTTGCGAGAGATTGTGTTCAAGTATGGGGTTGGTACAAAGTAAGCTATAAGGATAGATTGTGATAGCCAAAGTGCAATTTTCTTGGCGAAGAACCACTGCTTATCATTCAAAGACAAAGCACATTGATGTTCAATATCACTTTGTAAGAGATATGGTTGAGGCTAAAAGGGTGTTGCTGGTAAAGGTGGACACTTTGAAGAATGTTGTAGATGCATTGATGAAGTCTGTAAGCACTCAGAAGTTATCTTGGTGTAGAGAAAAAATGGGTGTTGAAGAATGGGCCAAATGACTAAGCTCTCCTGTGGCCCCCTGTGGAAAGAAAACAACAAGTGGGAGAATGTTGGGTGTGTGTTATATTCTTTCCACGACTAGCACCACGCACTCGTACGTTGCGGCGGGCGCATAAAGAGGGTCACGAGGGGGGCGAAAGCTCCCCGTCGAGGTCCGGCAAGCGCTGCCCACAGCAAAATTTTTCTAGTGTGCGTTCCCACTAATGGGTGGACCCTACCCATGTTTTGTGCATGATTTTGCACATGGTTTTGGGGTACGATGGTTTTTTGACCCCCTAGTATTTTGTAGATCCGGTTAAGGGAATCCACGTGTTATCTTCTAATCCGGGGTTAATGGATTGGGGTTTATGTATGCTTCGGCATGTATATATATGTGTCGTAACACTAAAATGAATATAATGAAAAATCAAGATTTTGGTCGTCCCGATTTGGGATCCGGGGGAAAATCTCTGTGTTTATCTGTTTTATGTTTTATGCTCTCGCTATTGTTTATTTTCTGTTATAAGATTCGTGTGTATATAATTTATGTTCAGGGTTAAAACCTACAGTGAATTGGAGTTTATAAATATATGCACAAGTTTATGTTTATATGCCAAAGTGAGTGCATTGGACGAGGAGGCCACGGAGCAACGGATGAGGTCCACCGTGGAAATGCACTCAATACTTGATCATGAGTTCTGGGCACTGCGTGCTATATGGGTGGTAGTAAGGTCAGCGTCTAACCTAAAGCTAGATGTGCTTATGCTGTGAAAGGGCGAAGAAGCACATGGAAAGGTGAAATGAAATTGAGGCCTTGTCAAAATGAGAGAGGATATGTGCACGTGGATTAATTAATTGATGAACCATGTATCTAAAAAGAACTCCTAGAAGACTGGCGGTTATAGAGGCTGGTGACCCATGTAATCCAGTAGATGGATTCTTTTTATATGGACATTGATTTCATATGTACAAAGGCAGTAACAATGAAAAAAAAAATATTATTATTATAATGAAGTTAATTTATTACATGTAAATGGGCATACTGGCTGTAAGACACAGGATGGCAGTGCGTACCTACGGGTAATCACTGCAAAGTCTGGGTTAGACCTAGGTGATAGGGGGATGTCAATTTTACAATTACCACGGGTAAAAATTTGAGGGGGGAAGAGCTAGAGTGAGCGGGTTGCCTCACTTAGAAATTTGTCTAGATTTAGTCAATAATCCCCAAGTCAAGTTTAAGGGGGAATTGTTAGGTAAAGCCTGACTCGAGATAGAGTCAAAGTTGACTACAGTAAATAGTAGTGGTAGGGGCACATGGTTTTGTGCACTCATGGTTTTGGCCCATGGTATTGCATGTAATGGAGCCTATAAAAGGTCTGAATACTTCATTGTAATGTAGGCCTAGAGGTGAGTGGTGAAGGCTCACTTGGCCGGATTGGCCAGGGTTGTGGCCAATGGTTAATGAAATTTCATTAGGATGGGTTTTTCCCCGGATTTGGGGTTTTCCCTGATAAACATTGTGTTTATTTTTATGTGATTTGTTGTTGGGTTTTGTATGTGTATTATTCTCTCGGTAAATATTTTATTTCTGCAGTAATTTCTAACAAAAAGATGAAGGCTAGTATGGAGGCATGGGCCGAATATCAAGTAACTCCAGATTAGAAAAGATTGTTGATTTCCATGGATCTAGAAAAAGATCAGTTTAAGATTGCTCTCTCTCACCCTTTTGATATGAATATAGGGTCATCAAGTAATTTTAATACTGTAAATTTAATACGTTATGTGAGAAATATTCCTTTTCTTGATAAAGTAAATTTACACATGCAAACAGGTCAATTGATAGTGAATGACTTGACCAAAACTAATGCAATGGCTCTTAAGGTAGATAACATGTTAGGGAAGGTGATCAAGAAATTGAAATTAGAAAAGCCAACTCTAGGGCTTTAACAACCCAAAATGAAGAACTCAAGAAGATAATTGTGAATATTGGAGTAGATCCAAATGACAGGTCTGATGTGCAGAAATCGCTACAAAGTGCAGAATCAAAGATTTCTATGTTGAAGAAAAAATTGAAGTTACCTACAGGGGATCATTCTATTGTAGAAGAGGTGAGAAGTGGAAAGTGAAAAAGAAAGCCTTCTTCAGCAGCTGTTACAGAAGAAGAATAAATTTCTAAGTTGAAGGAAACTGTGTTGACATTGCAAAACCAAATTGATTCCCATTCATGTACCATCATTTTTCCATCTGGAAATGATGATCAAGTAGCACAAAAATCTAAATTAAACACTGAACTGAAAATGGAAAAGAAAGATCTAAAAAAGGCAAAAAATGATCTCAAGATAGTAACAAAAATAATGTAGGCCAAAGATGGAGAAATTGATAGATACAGGACTAATTGTCAAACAACTAATGCTGAAATCAAGAGCCTGAAGGAGAAATTGAAGGGAAACATAAATTTGATACAGGCTAAATATATCATATGGAATGAAATCATTGGAGAGATGAAAGTAGCCTGGGGATCTTTGACTATTTTATCAGAAGAGAAAAGCATTGTTAGATATTTTGAGGAGAAAGTTATGAAAGATAAGCAGAAGACTATTAACAGAGCCATATGGGCAAAGAAGTTTATTGATTTCATTGATTCAAAGACTGATAATGAGTTAGAAGAAAATTATATTAAATATAGAATCCTGTATGCTATAGAGATTAACAAGTTGATTTTTAATGTAATATCCCAAACTAGGATTGCACAACAAGCTTGAGAAAATAATGCACTTCCTGAAGGATTGATGTATAGAAATGAGTTTACAACCCTTGGATCCGTTATATTAGTATATCTGGAGTCTAGATCCACAAGGGGAGAAAAAACAAATCAAACTAGGTGTGGTAAACAGGTCTCCCATAGCCTAGTCTGGCTGAAAAACACCCTACAAGAGGGGTTGTAGCTATGCACAACAAACTGCCTCAAGAATAATGCAGTCTTGGAAAATATGAGTAGGAGGCCATAAAATATGATTATTAAATGAATGTACAGCAGAAAATCATAAGTAAAGTGAAGCTCTTTCAATATACAGTAGATTACATGAGACAAGAGAGAAAGATATCTTAAGAAAAGAGAGCTACAACATGTATATATCAGAAGAAATGGCTCAACAGTGTTATTTTGAGGAGTTGTAATAGCTTCATATTACAACTCAAATCTAGGACAGATCTGTGCATAAAACATAAGATCTATTTCAGATCTGGAAACTAGATAGTTTTCTCTACAAGATCCCCTTGGGGTTTTGACCCAATCATGCATAAATAAGAGTAGATCTGAGTTACAAGTTGTAGATCTATAAAATGCTGCAGTAATTTCTAAATATTACATTTCATTACAATAGATCAGATCTAAATAGAACATGGATGAGAAAACTAATCCATGGATCACCTAAGTGGAAGGCAAAGCCCAGCACTAGAGATCTCTAATCAAAACAGTGATCAAAACACCAGAAAGAATCTCATATCAAAATAATGCAGTATATAAATGGAAACAACATTGTAGCTCAAAATAACATGAATGGCCACTGCCAAATTGCAGATCTGAAGTATAGAGAGAAGAGACACTCTTCGTGGAGGTTAAAAGACACACTTCATGAGAAGAGGCTCCCAAAACATGCTAGATCTCTGTAGATCTAGAATCCCACTTGCTGCAGCTTGCAAGAGCAGAAAAACCCTCAATGGATCAGCACTGCAATTGTAAGTAGAGCTTGGCCGCAAGCCTGATAGTGGGTCAATTCAACAAATACTCCTCCAAGAATCCTCAAAGGAAGAGGTGAAATCCCTGCATAGGAACTCCAAGCACAATACTCCACTAAACAGTAGAGAATAGTATTTGTCTAAGCAGAAAAAATAATCAGAAATATGATCAATCAACAACCTTCTCTTTTTGCCCTCGCTCTCCTTTTATAAGATGAAAAGCTTTTGCAAACCCTAAACCACCTTGATGCGTTAGCCCTTTTCACATGAGAGGCCTCCTTCTAGAACTGCACTGTCCCTTTTGGAGATGCATTGAACCTAGACAACGGTGTAGATTTTGTCAAGGTTGACCCAGTCTTCAGCTCAAACCTCTTTCACACCTGCAAGTGATTATTTACATGGCCCTGATTTATCTTTGTTCACATGGGCATTGATTTATTTAGCCTTTTCAGGAGTTTTACATGTCCTCCTTTATTCATTTATTCATCCAACAAAAATTAAAACAAAATTGAATATTCCTCTTAGCTATGGCTAAGTAGGAATATTACAGTTAAAAATACTTGCAAGAAGACCAATGAGAAAAAGTTGACAGAGATTAAGGAAGCAGTGAGAAAATTTGACAATTTGTATGAAAAAAGAGCCAGAGTAGGATTGCCATCATGTTGGGACCTTAAAGGAAGTCTTTTATCATAGGACTCCTAGGAACCATTATTGGTATTGGAAAAAATTAAGGTGGATAATACCCATGAGAAGACTCAGATCTTGAAAGGAACAACAATTATTAATTTTCTTTAGAGGCATTTTCAGCTATTATGGATGGTGAAGACTTTATTTACAGAGAGCCCAACATTAAACAGGATCACTACCTTTAGGCTGGAGTACCACAAACTAATTAAATCACCGAAGACAAACATTGGAGTGTGGAAGAAATGTAGAGATTAGATGACTGTTCTATCTAATGATCCCTCATCTTCTAAAAAGGACAAGTCAGATAATCAGGGAAATGTAGCAGCAGCGGAGCAGATTCATATTCAACAAATAGATTAGAATTTTAGTTTTATTTTATCTTTATTAAGAGATTTAAATTGTAATGGGACTTTTTGATTATATGTAATAGGTAGTTTAAGCATTTTCAAGTAGTTTCAACAGTTACAAACTACTTTACATTGTATTTAAAGAGAAAGAGAAGAAAGGAAAAGGTTCTGAGTTTTGGACCTTTGGACTACTACAAATTTTGTACTCAATTTCTGATGATTAATGAATGAAGATCAAGATTCTTGCATCTCTTGTTATTTATATGTTTCCCAGTTTCCATTCTATATTTGTCCTTCTATGAATAAAATGGAGTAATGTAGCTGTAGGTCTCTTTTTACATATGTGAATAAGAGTGAAATATCCTTAATGGGCACTCCTTGATTTTAACTATTCCTCTTTCATAAAATTCTTTTGAAGTTTAAAGTGATAGATCCTGTTTATCAAAGATATCAGCTTTGAGCTTCCTTCATGTTCTTCTTATCACTCCAATTAATATCAGCAGATAATGGCATTGTGAAGCATTTATTACATCAGATTCTTGAGGGTTTTAATCATTAATTTCCGAAGGTGATTACGCAAAGACCATTTGATATAATATTTTTTGTGATACATATATATATATATATATATATATATATATATATATATATATATATATATATATATATATATATATATATATATATATATATATATATATATATAGATATATGTCTTGAGCACTCATTCCTTACCACAACAAAGGGATTGTTTCTTAAGATACAACAATGATTACAATGGAAATTTAGATGATAAATTTCAAATTGACAAGGTTATTGAGTTGTAGTGGAGTAGGATATATCTCACCCGCATTCAATTCTAGAGCAGGAGCTAGATTTCCATTAACAAGTGTGGTTATGAAATGTGAAGAGCAAGATAAAATGCATTGATATTTACGGCTAAGACTTGGTTAAGATGAGTGCAATACATTACATGGATCGACAAAGTTTAGATTGATGTTAAATCTGATTTCATATAATTGGATTTTATTTATTAATTTCTCTACCAATTTTTATTAGGTTAAGGAGAAGCATATAGATCTACATAGTTCATTGTATTCTTGTTATTGTTACATTTCTAAAATAAATGTTGTGGAATATATCTATGAATAACTATAGTAAAATATCATATTAAGTGTGGGATATAAAATGTTTGGTAATGATAGTAAGCTTTGGTGGTATCTAACAATATTCCTCTTGTGTTTCCCATGGTCCTTGGGTGGTTATATCATATTTATGGGCCATTTAATTACCTTTCTAATTCTTCATAAAGACAACCAAAGAGATATTTATTTAATTATCAACCAAGGTCTATACGGAATATGTGTACTTTCATGCACTGTATATGCTAGTACAATCTATAGTTGTAGTATTACAAATTAATTCCACACAAAAGATATTGAGATGCTTTCATAAGTCACCCAATTAAATCCACACCAAAATTCCAATAAAAACCACTTTTCGCATGAAAGTAAAGAGTCCACTTTGTAGGAAATCAAACACACTTGTCAAAAAGTAAACACACTTACATAAAAGTAAGAACACTAGTAATAAAAGGTGACTTGTTCAAGTGTTTTTTATTACCCTAAATTCTGTAAGGGAAATGCACATGAGATGCAATGGATAACAAATATGTAACCAATCACAAGTTGTAAGAGATTCAAACCAAGCTATGCTAGAAAGAATCACAACACAAAGGAAATTGCAACTTCTAGAAATTATGATAAAGAGAAATGTAAACATGAAAAGAGAGTAATTAATTAAACCCATGAAGCAAAGTATTGTAATGTTTATTGTAGGTTTGTAGCATTAACCTAAACTATAAGTTCTAGCTATATTTTCCCATTTATTGCAAAAATAACCAAATAATGTGTTAGAACTATAAGACTTGCATCCATGTATACGTTCAAGATTTGAAAAACTATGTAATTAACCAAATTAAATTTTACAGTCGCGACAATGTATAAATAAAAAAATTATATTTATAGAAATACGATAAATCAAATAACTTAGTAAAAATAAAAGAATGTAAATAAAACTTCAACTACACTACGATGTATAGATTGCCCCTGCATAAAAAGGGGGTCTGCCTCTTAGAGAAGGTACTAATTAAAGAAACAATAACATGCTATCTAATCAACACACCATCAATTCGAATAAAAAAACAAGAACTTATGTTATATAAAGTAAGTTACAGTCAATAACTAGTTGAATCTCTCTAGATTCTAGATTAAAAATTGGTTCATTCATTATTTTTTTCGTGTATAATTGTTTACTTATAGAAATGTGTAAATCATATGAACAGTTTGATGGATAGTCATGAAAATATAATCATTCCTTTTAGTTACAATGAGTTCATTATAATAATGTTAATTCGATCAACTATGAAACAAGTGCAAGTTGGGTCACACTTTATTTGTGGAGTGAGAAATTACCCTAGTCACATTATTGCATTATGATATTGTTTGGTTGATTTATTTATGGTTTTTTGGTGACAATTATGTAACTGAGATGACATGATGCACCTATTATGGATTTGTGGCAGTGTTCCCAAATGGGCAACTGACGGAGAGATGTATTTGGGTCTTATTGAGTGAGTTATAGTAATGACATTGAGGATATTTGTAGGAACGAAGAGTCACATCATGAGTGTCAACATATCAAACTTGAAACATGTGTCTTAGCACTTTGGAGTTGTAGCATGAGTTTCAAAAACTTCTAGTTATAGAATGAGTGTCGATATCTTGGAGTTGTAGTATGAGGTCAAAAAATTCTAGTTATAGAATGAGTGTCGATATCTTGGAGTTGTAGCATGAGTGTTAGTAGCTTGGAGTCATAACACTTCAAAATTGTAGCATTATCATGGAGTGGTGAGTTGTAGAAACTAGAAACAAGGAGTTGCAACACTAGCCAATTGGAAGTTGCAAGACATAAAATTTGAGAATTGAAACACCTGACAACCAAGATTTGTAGCAGTTATCCATGGTGTCTTGCAGTGAATGTATCTTTCTCCTATCATAATTTACCTATGCATATCTACCTCTTGAATCCCATTGGTTAGCATAGAAATGTAATTATCTCCTTAAACACAAAAGAATAATTAGTAAATGACATATTAAGATAGTAATTTTAGCTTATAAAAAATGAATTTATATAGGAAAAAATGCTGCTGGAATGAGGAGAAAATAAGAAAAATATTTGTGAAAAAGGTCTTAGATAAGTGTTGGAATATGTGAAATTGGGAACTCGTCATCTTCCCTTAGTCAAAAATATTACATGTACCTATGAAACCATAAGTTATTTTGAGTTTGAGTGATAGTAGTGTCCACGAAAGTTACTAATGTTGTAAATCACCTCGCTAATTCATGAGCATGGTAATAGCCTTTTTCTTTCATCAACCTCCTTCTAATAGGGAAGTTCTTATTCTTTGGGAATATTATAGTATCTATGATACTTGGTAGAAGGAATCCAGGTTATTGGATAGAAAAATTTGAGGAAAAACCAATGGTTTTTGTTGGTCATTTTTTTTGGACAATTTTGAGAAAAAGTAGTCTTGGAAAAGAGAAATGGAGAGCTAGAAAAAGAGTGGTTAAACTAATAAGAAATTAGCAATGGTAAGAAGAAAGTGACAAGTAGAAAAAGGTAAATGGACCAAGCAGTTATCTTGGAAATCATCAAGCAAGCACAAAATAAATATTGGCAACATCAATCAATGGTGAAATAAAATTAAACAGTTCAATGAATAACTAAAGTTTATTTTGTCAAACCATGGGATTTAACTAGTTGGACCACATCAAGGAGCATATTTATTTATAGTGTCAAAATATACAAAATTTACTCGTGCTCTAATGGTGTATATTGTGTCTGTAATTGATGTTTTGGTGTATGATATCTGAAAGATCTAGCTGCGATGCCACATATCTATAAATGTAACGATGGTTCAACTTGATAATAATAATAATAAATATTGTTTATAGGGATATTTTTTGTGTAATGCATGTGTTTATGCGTGATTATTTACTGGTTTTAAAAAAAAAATCTTGTTCAAGCTTATATGTAAATTCTCTTTGATTCTCTTTGTAATGATTTAATGTCTGTTATTTTATACATAACTTGAAAATTATATCCTATCCCTTTCTAAAACCCCAAACAATCCATTTAAGTCCTGATAGTTCTTTGAGTGATACTATCTTCCCTTGCAAAGGATAAAAAATGTCCGCACTGAGATAAACTACAATGGATCCCTTTGTTGGCTCCCTGAGCAAAACCTTTGTCTCAGTGATAAATTTTCACCAACAAATGGCTCCATTGTTGGGACCTGAAATTTAATTAGGGTTTTATGATAATGGCGAGCATGATTCTAAAGAGGAATATTTAGGAGTGGTGGGAGGAAAAGTGTGATACTTTTATTCTCCAACAAGAACCATTATGACAAAAAAAACCCTAACTAGGTTCATGAAGAGACCTTTTTCCTTCAGCCTACCTGTGACCAGTATGAAATATTTTAGGTTGAGTTACTTGAAAAATTATATTAGTGGTTGAGAAGGTTGTAGGATTCCTTAAGATTTAAAAATTATATCAAAGTGCTAGATGGATATCAGTGTTGGACTACTTCAGATCTGGCTAAATTACACTAGCTCCATCACGAGCTTACTAGAGCTATTGATTTATGGGTAAATATCACCTTAGAGGGGTAAATTATTAAGTTTTTTGAAAAGAACCATTAGTCCTTGTCACAAGAAAAATTATTCTTCAAATTTGGGTTAAGAGGATGAATGTTAAAAGGAATATCGTTGTGGATAAAGGTCTTACTAGTGGAAGAAAAAATGTTATTGTTTCCTCCAACTAATATGGCAACTTAAAACCCTCATGATGGGGGGAGGATCTTGGTGGAGATTATGACTTATTGCGAAAGCTATGAAATATTTTTTATGGATGGGGAAGAGAGGTGGCATGCATGAGATTTAGGGGCAGTGAGAAGGGTGTGTATATCTGAAGATTGGAGGGAGAGAAATATGAGAGATATTCAGGGGAGATGAAGGGAGTTGAAGAATATAGAAGAAGTGATATTCAGACCATAGTTGGAGAAGGGAGGATTGAGAGGAGATGAGAGTTCTAGTAGAGGAAGAGAAGCTAGAGGAGGTGAAGAAGGAGAGAAAACTTGAGGTAAAAATATTCACCAGGAATCAAGTGAAGCTTAGATAACATACCCTAATATTGGGGCAACTGATCTCAGTACCCCTGCAAATGAAGATATTCATTTTTTGATGCGTAGGTTGTTCCATGAGGAAAATATTTCCCCCGAAGTCAATGTTTCGCAATACATCAACACAGTTGTCTCTCCTCCATCCATTCCCCTAGTGCTATATCAAAATACTCTAAGGTTATTTTCCAAGCTTGTTAAAAATTTGAAGTTTCATAATGCAGATTCAGTTGGAGGTACTTATAATAGTAGTCAAAATAATTTGGTGAATATTTCTCAACCTAGTCCGAGAGGGTTTTTCATAGTTTTTGATAGCTCTATTCCAATGGATACTAATGTAGTGGGTTCTTTTACTCAGTATTCTAAGTTTTATGGGCGAGGGAATGAGGATGTAGAGAAAAAATGGTATTTATGTGAGGCCATCTAGAGGTCCAAAGGAACCCTAGATGCCACTAAATTAGTTTAATTTCAAACTACATTAAGGGGAAGAGCTCTTAAATGGTACTTGCAGTTTATACCAACTATTCAAAATCTAATTGTGAATATATTGAGAGATCAGGATTTTTTTAAGGATTTCAAACTACCTTAGATAGAGCAACAAAGTTTGACCGAGTTGTGATATATTAGCAAGAATAAAGGAGAGTCTACATGGGAGTATATGAAAAGGTCCAAAGATACTATGGGGAAGTTAACTCATTCTCTTCATCCATATCATAAAAAAGAATAGTCTGTTCAAGCTTTATTTACCTTTCCAAGAATACCTTTAATGCAGTAGAATATTAACTCCTTGTAAGAATCCTTAGAACAAGAAATAAAAATTGAAGCTACGGCTAGATATACTAACCACTTTATATCAAGTTCTACTTCCAATGATCCTACTTTGAACAATTTAAAAAAACAAATTATTGAGTTTATTGAAAGGTTGAAAGATATGAATACTGCAAAAACTTCCCATCCTCAGGTTTGGTGTACAAATTTCTACATGGAAGGTCATCATGTAACATATTTTATGAGCTTGTGGGTGTAGGAACATCCCATATTACACAAGGCTCCCTCCTCCACAAATAGGACCTTAATGAGGAATTGTGTAAGTATTGATGATTGTTCCTTTTCAAGGACATACTCAATATCATTCTTTTCCAAACCAACAAGGTACGTCCTCCAATGAATATTGTGATATTTTTTGTTCTTATGGTCATTAAAATTAGTTGTTCTAAATATTCCAAAAGTATTTTAATGTTCCTAATTCCATTTTTTGTGATTTATGTGGATATCCCACACATAATACTAACCAATGTAGATCTTTGGTTGCTATGGATAATCGACTAGATCGTTCTATTTTCGAGTGAATAAGTCCACTCGCGGAGGAGGAGCTGTATGATACAGAGGAGGAAAAATGGGTAGAATAGGACCATTTAGATGTTATAACTATGATGAGCAAGGAAATGTAGCCAGGGATTTTCCATTGGCGAAAATACCATGAAGTTCACACTATCATGTCAATACTCATGTAACTGAATGCTATCCTGAACTGATAACCAGATGGGAGGAGTGGGAAAGACAAAGAGGATCCAATATAATTAGTCCAGAGCCACAGAAACTTGAACCAACCTAGTAACTGAATATCACTATTGTTACTTGAGGATGCACTCACACTGGTGCTGACAAGGGAACTTCTGAATAGTCTACTATTCAAAACGTTGAATCCTTACGTGCTAACTGTGATCATGTTCAACATAAAGGATACTATAAAGATATTTTTGATATCATTATAGAGATGGTTTCTTCTTCTTACAACCTATTGATGCCTCAAAATTCGTTGCAACAAAATAAGGGAAAACCACCCAGTCGGGGACTTGAAAATCGTCCCTTATATGTTTGAGATAGTGGTTCCAACTCGATTTATGAAACCATTTTCACAATAAAAATAATTGAATGGATTGGGTGGTATATAACTGACTATGACTTGGTGAATGAGAGTATTTAAGGAAAATACATATATACCTATCTATATCTTGGGATGAATTATATTTCTCTTATATGTGATTTAAAAAGGTAATATTTAAGTGAATGCAAAAGATGATTGATCAAGCACTTGGAGTAATGTGTTGTACTATACAACAACCCTCCCTTTTTCTTAAAAAAATTTAGAAATAAAATTCATTTAGAAATAGGGTCCCTTTCTCTTCTTATAGAAATAAAGATTCATTATTTTGAAAAAACTCATCTTTTGTTTACTAACCAAATAAAACATTCAAAACTTCCGATCCGATCCAATATAGAAGGCCTTATCATAAAAAACAAATCAAGTTTAAAAGTCCAATCGCAATCGGAGAATCAGAGAAAACCCTTAAAAGAAGTTTCATATACTTATTTCAAATCCTTCGATGCGATTAGTTCAATCGGAAATCTTCAATCGATAAGAGTTTAAATTGTTTATTTGTATAACTTCTGATGCGATGCGGCCAGTTGCAATCGAATAATCGGGATATTCTTTAATAAACTCTTTACGGTCAATTGAAATTCCCCGATCCGACGCGCGTTATTACAATAAACGCTTTCAAAAGAAAATCAAACATTTGTTCGTTTAAATTTTATATGGTAGACCCCACCATTGGAAATCGGAAAAGTTTTCAATCGGAATTGGCCAATCGAGAAAAACGTATTGTGATGTTTATGTGCCATTCGAAAACTTTCGATGCGATTGATAAATATTATTTATTACATGCGAAAAGTTCAGAATGGATGAATATTTTAATATTTCACAAGCGCCAAATCTCTATTTGTACGAGGGCATTCAATAACAAATCGAATGAATATTGTTAATGATTTGGTTTTTAATACATGAGTGTGACCCAAAAGGAGCATTTACGCGGTATACGAAACAAATAAATGAAAAATCGTAAGTTCATAAATCATCCCGTTTGAGTTGCTTGTTTGTCACGACTGAGAGTTTATTGTCTTGCAGAGCCAAAGAACACTAAGCTCTTTCATTCACAGACAAAGGGAAATAATAGCAAACGCAGAAATGTTGAAGAGAGCGAGAAGAACCAAGACTGTTGTTCCAGTTAAGTTTGTTGAGACTCCTACGGTTTCAAAAGAAAAGCCCACAAAACTAATATTAGTCACAGATACATCATGCCAGGGGCTTGGGAGAATGATGTGGGAAGGAGTCTACAACCTATTGGAAAGAGAAAACCCCAAGGTCACAGTGGAAAAAGCATCGGTTCCAGACGAAGATAGCTCAGATTCCGACTCTGAGATCACTGAAAAATCACTTGCAAATTCATTTTTGCATCGAATTGCAGCCAGAGCAAGCATCATGCCTTATTATGATGCAATTCGATGGGTTATTGACAGTGTGAAGATACAAGACAGAATGTTTGTTTCAGCATCTGGAGTGTCTTTTGGCTCGTTTAAAGCAGAAGACCTAAAGGCAATGTATCACCTTCCAGACCCGCAGAAGGTGTATAACAAGGAGTTTATCAAAGAATTTGCTGATAATAACAAAGTCCAATCTGATCCTATTAGAGATTGGAAGAAAAATCCAGAGAAGCACCGAAATGAAGCATCCGGTATGTATTCTGTAGATTCCTTTTTACCTCCGTATTGCTATGCCGCTGCCATGATGTGTAGATTATTTGGCAATGATAATTCAGCTAGGTTTTCTATTCAAATGGTCCCATTAATCCTAGCTGCTGTCAATTCCGACATCATGGATTGGGCTGTTATTCTCTCTGATAGAATGGCCAATAGAATACTTGAGTACAGACAAGAAAAAACCACTGGAAATTCCACTCCTTTTTTCTTTTGTGCCTATATTCTTGATGCTCTTTGTTTTAATTCCGAGTTTCCCTTATTTGGATGGAAATGGACTCCCAAAGACCCTACCCCAATTCATATTTATCATAAACTGCTTTGGAAGGTTCATTTCCAAGATAATGTATATAGAATCTGCCATGGTTTCCTTATCCCTGTTTTCCAAACCATTTTTAATCGCTTCCCTCCTAGATTCTCTGATAAAGCTAAGGCCGACTTATCTTCAATAGGAGATTGGTTTGGGGAGGAGAAATTTACATACATCAGGGTTTTTGGTAGTATTGTGGAACCACATGTTCTTCCTCTTATTGTTCCAGACAAACTTCTTGCTCAAGAAATTTCCTATCAGTTAACAGTTGAAGGAATATCCAGGTCTTTAAATAACAGTAAGAAGAGAATGTGGCCTCAATTCCCATTCAATTGTGGTCAGTTTACTTTAAATGATTTCAAGCATGCTGAAAAAGAAGTCGCCAAGATAAAAGGTTGTAAATTTGCGACCATTCCTGGAAGAGAATATGATCCACAACAGATAGCCTTTAATGTTACTGCTTCAGTTTCAATTGCTCGATTTGAGCATGAGCCAGATCCGTTTGATGATTTGTTTGTTTCGTTGGGTAATTTTCCTCAAATTTATGATTTAGCCAAGTCTAAATTCCAAAAGGAGGAAATGAATAAATTTTTGTTATTCAGAAGTCAGAGATTGTTAAGAGTTCCTCTGGACCAACTAAGAATTCCAACACAAGGGTCAGAGACAGAAGGTACATCTAGCAAAACACCAGTAGAAACATCTACTGGTAAAGTCATTACACAATCGGCTGTTAACCAGCCAACTGTACATACTCAAAAGGTGGTCACTGTTGGCAAGCCTGATGCTCAATAGGGAAATACTGATGATGATGTGCATAATCAAAAAGGGGGATCGGATAGCAAAACCATTGAACAGAAAACAGATACAGGGAAAGCAGACATGCAATCAGGAGGAAAAGAAACAACTAAGGAGATTATAGATTCTGCTGATATTAATGTTTCTTCTCAGTTATTGAAACAATATGATCAATTCACTCAACAACTGGGACTGCAAGATAAAGATAAAGAGCAAATAGAGCAGGATGTTGAAATCATTCCTGAACATCCGACAGGGCAGATTGTATTGAAGGTCGAGGAGATCCCTCCTTTAGATGTATTTTACAGCCCCAAACATAAGGCTGTTGTTAGAAGACAAAGAAAAAGAAGGAAGACAGGACAGGACATGTTTTCTACTCCATCGGAAGAATTTATGAATATTGTTTACAAAAACAATGAGGTGAATCCATCCGAAGATCTCACAAAATTGTCCCAGTATGCAGGAGCTTATAGTGCCGCGACAGTGGATAAAGTTGTAGAAGTTTCTCAGATGATAACTCAAAAAGATCTTCATATAGCTTCACTTGAAGAGCAAGCTAAGGAAAGTCAGCAACAGATTACTCAATTGCAACAACAACTACAAAATCAGACACTCAGGTCCAAAGAATTGGAAAAACAGCTGGCTGAAGAAAAGACGAAAGTTGATGAGCAGCTCTTAGACAAACAACAACAACTGAATGAAGAAATTTCCAAGTTACAAAGTCTGTTACAAAATGAGAAAAATGCAAAGATTGTACAAGAAAAGGAATTTCAAACAGCTTTGGATAAGTTTAAATATTTCCCGAAGTTAAGTGAATTCAAATCGGAAGCCCTTGAAGCTAATAAACTATTGTCTCAACAATTGAATGAATTTTGTGCAAAAATATCACAGGCAGAACCTTTTTGTGATATTACCTCATCTTTGATCCAAAATGTTATTACTCTCAGACAAGAAATAGATGATGCTGATGAAATTTTTTCCGAATTTCTCAATTGGCAAGATACAGAAAAAGGAAAAGAAGCCAATATTCCTAGAATAGAGGAAAGACACAAAGAAGTCTTGTTTACAGAATGGGAACATCAAATAATGAAAGCTGAGAGAGCAATATCAAGGGCCAGGAGTATGATGAATAATATCACGCAATTCATAAATGACAGCTTGTACTCAATCAATCTCATTTCAGACTGTGTTCCTGGCAGTTTGCCTAAAGTGAAAGAAACTGAAAACAGATGGAGAGAAGAAATGGTGAAGAAAAGTCAAAAAATCAACAAACTTCAAACAATATCCTGGGACAGTATGTGGACTCATTTAATCAAACCAAACAATCAACAAATGGCTATCAAATTCCTTTCAAGTGCTGTCGATTGTTTAATTCCAGAATTTTCCGATGCCACCTATGCTGGACAGCTGCATTCCGAGATGAGTCATCCACCGAGACTCCAAGATATGTTGAAGATTTGCAACTTGGCTTCACCAAGCGAGAGAGAAAAACAATGAATCAGTTTCATTTAAGATAGCCTTTCAGTTTTTAATTTGATAGATTGTAGCAGTAGTAGTAGGATTTTGTTATGTAATTTCTTATTTAAATCCCTCTCATGCATTTAGAGAGGGATATGAAGTTGTAATATTTTTTGGACTTGGAGCTAACATTTCTGTACTCCATTCCTTATTATATTTTATGAAGGATCACATCTGGTGATTTTTGTGCTGAAATTATCTTTGAAGTGTTGCATTTCTGTACCTTTGGATTTAATTTTACATCGGAATTACTGGATTAGAGAATCACATTTCATTTAACAGTCTTCAAGATGAATGAGGTATTTCTATCTGTTCACTGTTGATTTTCTTTGTTATATGGTATTCGCTTGAAGAATTTTCTATCATTTATATATTTGGTTTTCATAACGTTTCCTTTTATATATCATTTTTGAGTATAATTGAAATGTTATCTTTTATAAGCATATATAGATGGTATACAATGATGAATGAAATATGCTAATATAACTCTGTTTAATTTCTTAAATAGAGTTATCTTTATTTGTTTCTGCACATTTCAATTTAAATAATAATACATTTTCATGGTTATTATTAGATTGAAACAATCTTAAGTTGTATTCACATATAATTACCCGGGTTAGTATTAGAATTTCTTTACCAGTATTTAGCTTAAAATAGATAGTTTTATTTTAGTTAATTTAGTCCCATTTCCACCCATCCAATCCAATCCACTTAGTTACAAGGAAACTGGTCCTTTAAATCCAGTCGGAGCCACCATTCCAAATGGAAAAGGAGCTGTCTTAAGGTCCCGACCGGGTGGTTTTCCCCGATGTTTGAAGCAGAGATTTTCTAGGCTTCAACATTTTTGGCGCTAGAAGGAGGGCCTGAGCTGTGAAAGGCATCAACATTTTTGGCGCTAGAAGGAGGGCATGAGCTGTGAATGGCAAGTAAATCTCTATCCACAAGCCATTCTGAGAGCAAAACACCCTCATTAACTTCTTCAATTTCTTCTGAAATTCAAAATCCTAGAGAAGAAATTGCAGAAAATATTCAGACACCCACTACCAAAATTTCAAAACATTCAGATGATCAACATCCTGAGTCTCCTAAAGTTCAAGATCTAATTCATAAATTGAAAGGATTCTCATTATCTCTTGAAGAGTCTGAAATATCTGAAGGTAGTGTAACTTCAAAATTTGTTTCTTCCAAACCGCTTACTAGGCTTCAAAGTGAAAAACTTGGTATTTCTCCCAAAGAATTCCCTTTACCTAGTAGAGTCAAAACAAGAAAAACCCAATCGGAATCGGCAAGTTCAACCTCTAATATCCAAATACCTGTTTCCGAAATCCCTTCTCAACAAAGTACAGTCATTTCCATATCATCTCCACAAACATCTTCTCCTCAATCCTCATCAGTCTCAACATCATCCATTCCAACAACTTCTATTCAAACACCACCAGTTTCTAATATCCCTCTAGTAGTTGTTCCGATAATGGCACAGAAACCATGGTCTACTCCAGGAGCAGTCAACATGGCTGCACCTTTACACGATTTACCAGACAATCCTGGAAAATGGCTTCCAAAGTTTAGCCCAGATCTTAACATTCAAGCTGAAGAACATATCAATAACTTTATGCTGGCTATTAATTTGAATGGAGTCACACAGGAAGATGTTGTAGTTAGACTATTCCCTTATACTCTTCAAGGAACAGCAGGATCATGGTACTTCTCATTACCATCAAGATCTATAACAAGTTGGGACATTTTTGCAGATCATTTTTTAACCAAATTTGGAGATGACCGATCAATTGCAACTTTACTCAATGATCTCTCAAATTTGAAAATAGAACCCAAGGAACCGATTAAAGAATTCAACGCTAGATTTAACAAACTTTTGAACAAAATCCACGTAGATTCACAGCCCAGTGAACAAGTCAGAATTGAATGGTACATAACTGCCTTACTCTCAAACATAGCAATTTTCGTAGACAGAGTTGCAAAGCCTACATTAGCTGAAAGTATGAAAGAAGCTATTGCAGTGGAAAAACGTATCATTTCTCTGGAAAAGAAAAATGCTCTTGAAGAAAGGAAATCAAAGAAGGTCAGCTTCAAAGACGATTCAAAGAAAAAGGCCAAAGATCCATATGACATGGAAGGTTTACAGAAAGTTCTTAAAACCTTGTCAAATGAAATGATTGAAATCAAAAAACAAGTAGCTGAAACTTGTACTAAGAAACCATTCCGAAATTTCAGAAGGAACCAAGTTGAATCTAAACCTCCTAATGCAATCTCTAATGCAGAATCAGAGGAAGAAGAAGAAGAAGATGACACATCTATAGTATCAGATCAGGAAGACGAAAATGAAGAAATAGCTGAATTGAATGGGATGTGGGATTTTATTCTCCCTAATTCTGATAGTGAAGAAGCTATGCCTGTAAGTACTAGGAGTAAATCTACAACATAACCAGTGCAAACAGTTCCAAAAAAGAAAATTACAACTCCAAGTACCAAAGACAAACCCATTGTGAAGAAAACTTCTCCATTACCTACTCAAAATCAGCCATCATCTTCTAATCTGCCTACACCAACAACAAAGACTTTAGTAGTATCAGACCCTATGGAATACAACATTGTTGAGGACATGAAAAAGATCAAAGCTAACATTTCCTTACATGAACTCAGCAAATTGAAACACCAGCAGAAGTTGTTATTGAAAGAATTAAATGCTACACCAATTGCTCCTTTACCAAGTGGTGTAGTTGCAAAAGTAGCAAGAGGAACTGGTAAGCCACCAGATAAGGTAGATGCTACTGATACTGTACTCATTGGGGAAAAGTAAAATTCTCAAACTCCTCCTTTTCTTTTGACTTATGATATGTACAATAAAAATCTGCACAATTGTTTGATTGATTCTGGAGCTTCCTCCAATATAATGCCTACTTCTGTGTGTGCCAAATTGAATATCGAACCACAGAAATCGACAGTACATATTGTTCAATTAGATCGATCCAAAGTTAAAGTTGTAGGAGAAATCAATTCAGTAACTATCAGATTAGCTTCCAATCCTAGAATTGTCCAAAGAATTGATATTTTGATTGCTGATATTCCTGAATTCTATGGATTAGTTTTAAGTAGGCACTGGTCTGCGATACTCAATGGTTATATCTCGACTGATTATTCTCATATGTGGCTTCCCTACAAAGGGAAACCAAATCAAATCAAAATTGAACGAGAAAAACATATGATGCATACTGTCACTGAATTTGAACAACCTAATGAACCTGTAGCATTCAACAGCAATATTCTTGGAGGTTATTCTGCTGAATCATTTCTTGGAAACTTCAAAGCACCCCAATCACCTTTTTCTGTTAATACTTTTGTTTCTCAAGTAGAAAATTTTTCACAATCTGATCCTTCCCGAATTGTAAATACTTCTGATGTAATTGTAGATAAGTCAATAGATAAATCTTTGTTTTGGTCATTATATTTTGATGGATCAAAGTCTAGTGATGGAGCTGGAGCAGGATGCATTTTAATTGATCCGGATGGAGAGAAAACCATGCTGTCATGTAGGCTAGAATTTGAATGTACTAATAATACCGCAGAATATGAAGCCTTGGTTCAAGGACTTTATAAAGCTATAGGGTTAGATGTTAAATACTTGAAAGTCTTTGGTGATTCCGAAATTTTCATAAAACAAGTTAGGAATACTATTCATTGCCTTTCAGGACATCTTAAACACTATCAAACCCTAGTACAAGATCTCACTACTCATTTCTTAGCATTCAATATTTCTCCTATTCCTAGGAATCAGAATACATCAGCTGACTTGTTAGCTAATGTTGCATCTAAACTCCTACTTGCTGAAGATTACAGTCCTGATAGGTTTTCTGTAGAATTAATTTTTCGTCCATCTGTCCCAGACAATGTCACAAATTGGAGAGTTTTCTATCATGATCAAGATATTTTAAATTTCATGACTTCAGAGAAATCATATGATGACGAAATTATTGATGAAGAAGATCATGATTTACAAATTGCTTCAAAAGGTAATGAAAATCCCATTCCGAAATCTGTTGTTAAATTGGAGGACTTATATGATATTAAAGACAGGTTCAAGAAAGTCACTAATACCAAGCTTCAAAGTTCCACTTTGAAGTTTGAATTAGTGAATCTTGGTTCTGATTCCAAACCTCAAAATGTTAATTTAGGACTTAATTTAACATCAGAGGAAAGGAATGCTTTCATTAAACTCTTGAACAAATATAAAAATGTTTTCGCTTGGAATTATGATGATTTAAAAACATATAACACTTCGGTTATTCAACACACAATTCCAATGCTTCCTGATATTAAACCTGTTCAATAAAAACTAAGGAAAGTTCATCCAAATCTCGAAGGACAAATCAAATCAGAACTTAATAAACTTTTAAAAGCCAAAATCATTTTTCCTGTCAGGCACTCCAATTGGGTTTCCAATATGGTACCTGTAAGGAAGAAGAATGGTGATATAAGAATCTGTATTGATTTCAGAAATTTAAATAGGGCATGTTTAAAAGACAATTTCCCATTGCCAACCATGGAACGGATACTTCAAAAGGTAGCTGGTTCTGAACTTATGTCCTTTCTTGATGGATTTTTAGGCTATAATCAAGTCTTAGTTCATCCAGATGACAGATTGAAAACAACTTTCAGAACAAAATGGGGAACTTATGCTTATCAAAAAATGCCTTTTGGATTAATAAATGCAGGAGCAACTTTCCAAAGAGCCATGGACATAACATTTAAAGGTCTGATCAATAAATCAGTTGTTGTTTACCTTGATGACATAACAGTATTCTCAAAAAAGAGAACCAATCATCTACATGATCTAAAGCAAATATTTGAAAGATGTAGGAGGTTTGGTATTTCCTTAAATCCAAAGAAATCTTTCTTTGCTTTGGATGAAGGAAAAATTTTAGGATTTGTTGTGTCAAAAGATGGTATATACATTGATCCAGATAGAGTAAAAGAAATCTCTGATATTTCTTTGCCTCATAACAAAAAATCCATGCAATCATTTCTTGGACAGATCAATTTTGTTAAAATATTCATTCCTGATTTTTCTTTAATTGTTTTACCTATGCAAAATATGATCAAGAAGAATTCAGTATTCAAATGGGGGTGTTGTACATATTTCCTCCTGCATATAAATTTTCGGTCCGACATCTCTTTCGCATCTCTGCCATGGCCAAAGTTCTATGCTCCTATTTGCTATTACTATCTCCGCCCGAAAATCCGCTTTACAATAGTCAAAAACCCAAATTTAAACATATCGGGCCCCAGTTCTAAAGTCTTAGCCCCCTGCGCTTTGGCTACCACGCGACCTGAGCCCCAGAACCTCAAGCTTAAAGGGGAAGGGCTTATCATTTTATATTCTGGGCGAAATGATGGCCGTCCGATCAAAGTCCAATTGACGGAGCGACATTTGTTTTACATGGAGGGCCCTGCGCGCAGGAAACCGGTGGTAATGCCCACACCACTCTCATTGAAGTAGCGGTATTGATCATGGATGCAGCGATTCCATAGAAAAAACGCCACGTGTCTTTGGTACGGGCCATGAAACCGCTTTCCCCCCGCGCGTTAAAGTCTACATAATCGCCGGGCAGCGGAATTCGTCTGAACCGTCCGATCTATTGATCTCCATCCAATGGCAGATGTGGGCCAGAGTTGCCCACGTGCTATCACCTGTCCACTATGACATAGGGCCCGCCATCGTGTCGCTCTCACTCACCTCCAGCCATTGATCTGTGTTTACAATCCGACGGTCCACGATACAGTCTCCCCGCCTGTTGACTCCACCACATCATTTTTCCACCTGTTCCCCCGTACCTCCACGTGTTCACCCCCGTACGTCCGAGATATTTCCCCCGTTATACATATATATATATATTTGTGTTCGTCTATGTGTTTTTTATTCGCGTTTGTTGTTATTCATCTCGTCCAGACCGTGTAATGTATAAAACCCACATTTCGTCTATCTGTCGAACCTCTATCGATTTTCTTCCACCTCCATGCGTATTCCTGTTATTTGTCTGTTTTCACGATGTCATTATCATCTCCCCCTCCATACTCCCTGTCTCTGAGGCTGTGTTCCCTAATGTTTTGCGGGTTTTGCAGGTTTTAAATGACAAAGAAGGCATTTTAGTTTACCGCCTCCATTGCAGAGATCAAAGAGCATACCAAAGGACATATTCTGCTGGCGAAATTTAAAGAGGAAGCTGAGGGTAGGTGGGAGAGATGACCACCATTAAAGAAGATAGAGATATGGATCAATAGAACCCTCCAGAGAAATTCGCACCGCATTAAAGATCCAGGATTCGAATCCAAAATCAAGGGCCGAGAGTACAATACAAAATTGCAGAATATTACAGGTCTCTTACGACAGCAGATTTTCCCTTAGCAGAAGGCAACACGCTGTATATATTTTATTATTTGTGTCTTGTATAAGGAGATTTTTATCTCCCAGCATTTATTTCTATAGACAGTTTGTAAAGTACATTCATTTATAGTTAGTCATTCAGAGATGGGCGCGAATGTTTTCCGCCATCTGATTGAAAATAAGTCATTAAATGTGCTTCATCTACCTCCGCCTCCTCTAGAATTCTCTATATTCCCTCTAAAGGCTAAAAAAGAAGACATTGTAAGGGTTCCAGATTTCTATCAGCAAACTGTGCAGCGAGAAGACTTCTGTATACATTTTGTAACATTTCTGTATGAAGTTTCAGAGCCCGTAGGGTCTCAGTGAGGAGGGGTTATAACTGTATTGAGGATTCTGGTCTTTGGTATCTCATAGTATGTAATTTCTCTTACGTGTTAATACATTATCTCATTTCATGCAATTTATCTTCTTGTATCATGTTCTAGAATGCGAGTGGCTCACTAGTTTGCAGTAAGGATTCATCTTAAGTGGTGCCCTTTCTGGAATTAGTCAAGCGCTTTAAATAGGCCTAGTCATGATATACTATTCCATGTTCACTCTTTCCATATTTTCTGCTATATTAGTTGCTTGAGGAGGGTGCTTTTAAAACGCCATTGTCATATAAGGATTCGTAGATTGGTGCGCCCTTATATGGTTCTGTTGCGTATCTGGGTACCAGTCTCATGCCAGCTAATATCTTCTTATGTTTCCTCACTGCACTCACTTCCTGATATCTGATTTCTGTGATATATTATTTGAATCGGCCCTCTTTACAGTAAGCGGTCTCTTAACTGTCTGATGCTCTCATGCTGAAGTTCTACATTGTGTCCCTACATTATTCTTATCTTTGTATCAGCTTCTGAGAGAGATTGGTCCCATTCAAATCTAATTTCCTTGTTCAAAACAAGAGATAGTAAGCGAGTTCTTGGACTGACAACCCAAACTATAAAGGGCTCCTTGCTATATTAAGATGTCCTAGGCACTGGTCTATGGCAACTCTAGGCTGTCTCTAGGAGGGTGACAAAATCATCCACAACATCTTTATGGCGCCGTTGCCGGGGAACGAATTCAAGAATATCTGTTTCCCTGGGTTCGACATCCTATATTCACTCTCTAATCAGGTGAGCACAGAGAGGTGAAGAGTTGCAGATTTCTCACCTTGGCGACTCCACTGGTCTTTATTTGATAAATTTTATTGGAAGTCTTGGCTTCTTGTAAGCCCCATTTGAGGTCAGATACCTCACAGCCGAAAACTCCTGTGTCTGACCCGGAGAAGACCATTCACAGAAGAAGTTGAAAAAAGAAAAGAAAAAAAAAGAGAAATCAGTTCGTGCTGAAATTCCTGAATTGTCTGAAGAATATTATCCATCCTCTTCTTCCCAAGAAATCCAAGTAGAAAATCCTGACTCCACTGAGAAAAATATTTAATATTACTCAGATAGCCCACCCAGGGGAAGTGCTAGAAACAAAGAGAACTTTCATCCTACCCCTGAGGCCGAAGAAGTTACAGAAGTAGCTCCTGTCAATCGTGAATTATTTCCATCCACACCTTAGACTTCTGTGCAATATATTCCCATTGTTATTCATACTCTACTTCCTCCTACTCCTCTCCCTTCATCTGTGCCTCAAATTGTTGTACAACCCCCTCCTCCTCCAATGGATAATGTTCCTGCTTTTCTATTAAACAAATATGCTCCTCTGGCCTTGCCCCAAGTGCTAAATGATATGCCACAAGATTATTTGAAGATTCTGCCAAGATTTAATGGTGAGAATGAGGTCGATGCTTAGAAGCACCTCGAGACCTTCTGCTCTTTTGCGGAGAACTTAAATGTTGAACATTTAGATGTGGTATTGAGATTGTTTGTGCAATCTTTGGATGGTGAAGCCAGAAAATGGTTCAAGACATTGGGAAACCGTTCAGTAACCACTTGGGATGACATGGAGAATACTTTTCTCAGGAAATGGGGAGAAAAGAAAGATTATGGTCAGTGTCTTATTGAATTCAATACTCTGAAGAAGAGACCAAATGAGGGGGTGAAAGAATTTATTAAAAGGTTTAATAAATTGTATTTGAGCCTTCCTGCTGATATGAAGCCTCATCAAACTGCTGCTAAAGTTGTTTTTGTAGCAGCCTTTGACTCAGAATTTGGTTTCTGTCTGCGGGAAAGAATTCCTGTCACTTTGGATGATGCTCAGACAGATGCTCTAGAGTTGGAAGCAAATTTTGCAGCCACCGGAAAATCAAAAGGAAAAGTCGAGCAGGATGCCAGAAGAAGAGGTGAAGAGGAGGTATCTACTTCCAACCAGGATAGAGATTCGGACCGAATGGAAGAAATAAGTAAAATGATCGAAAAGATAGTTAAGCTTGAATGGGAAGCCCTGAATCCAGCCACCAAAAATTTTCAGAATGTTCCGAACAGAGGTTATAACCCTCAGTATAGAAAACCACAATTACAAATATTTCCAAGGGAAGCAGAGGAGCAGCATGATCAGGTACTACACTCATTGCACCTGGAAGGTCTAGTAGATGACTCCACCGAAGGTGCCGCCTATGGACTGGAAGATGCGAATCTTTCCTTTTCAAATAGTGACGGAGAAAAATCCTCTTTTGCTTTCAATTTACAAAAAGAACTTGAGAAGATCAAAATCACAGTCCCCTTGACTGAACTGTTGAAACAACCGGCATATCAATCTCAATTTGCCTCTTTCATACTTCCTCCAGAAGCAACACTCACCCCAGATAATATCAACCACTGGCAGGTCTTTGATGACGAAGAACAGATGACGGGATTCCTAGCAATAGAAGGTGAATTCTCCAACATGGAGATTGATGCTGATGGAAGAAATTTGACACCACTTGATAGTCAAAGAAAGGAGGAAGGAAATTCGGTGAAGGACTTTAATCCATGGAATGAAGAAATCAGACTGCTGGAGAGTATGTTGAATAAATATGATTCGATACAGGAAGGAGAACCTCAATTTCTAAATTGGGAATTGCAGGATGTAAAAATACAAGGAAATGAAGACAGTGAAGACTTCCTGGGTCCTGGGAGAGACTTAAGATTCCTGAGAAAAGAATTGGTGACTGAATCATCAAGCAAGATTTTTGGGTCTCATGATTTCGGAACTGACAATACGGCTGTGTTGACAGGTATTACAGAAGACAATCCACCCTCTGGAGTTGTCTTGGATACAGATGAACTATCGCAGAAGAAGGAAGGTGAGGCAACCATGTCTCATGTGAAGGAACTTGTTATTACTGACAATGACAGGAAGAAGCTGATGTATCTGATAGACAAAGAGAGGACTAGAGGAAAAAATTTTGGAGCTACTACAGTGATGGGAAATCAGAATTCCATTATGATAGAAGATAGGAGTCCAAAATCTGAAAAACTTGATTTGATTGCCAGAAGCAATCAAGCGGGTAAAGGAAAATTACTAAAGATTGTCAAGGAAGAAGAAGAAGAGTATGCTGAAACAAATATGCAGCATATTGATGAAATGATTGTAGACAAATGGTTGAATTGTTCGCTGAAAACATTTAGAGAAGAGAACAAAAGTGCAGGTGCTGAAGTGAAAATGCCTGAAGTTGTGAAAGGAGCAGGAGTAGATACTAGTTTGCAGAATTTAAATATGCTTACAAGTACACAAGGAAGAATGAACGATTATGCTACTGCAGTTAAAGAATTAAAAGGTAATTTACCTTTTGAAGGTAAATTTGCAGGTGATGAACAAAATAATGTTGTAGAAGGAGGTATCCTGAGAGATATTCAGGAAGTTTGTGAAGCAGCCACATTTTTAGCAAAAAAGGCAACATCGATAGTAATGTTCGAGACAGTAGCAGCAACAAAAATCGAAGACAGCGGTCGGCAAAGTAACTTCCAGACAAAGGAAAGGTTGGACATAGAGATTGACAACATCAAAAGACTGATGATGAAGGTGCCTCAGAAACAACAGATAACAGCAAGAAAGCAAAGAAAGTTTGGCCATGGAAAAACCAGAACAAAATGTGAAAGCATAGCTGGAGACAAATTACAGAACAAAATATGGAAACATAGAGGGGTACAGTTGAAGAATAATGTAACTAATGAATACCAGCAAAGCAAAGTATGGGACCCAGGAGGCGAAGACAGCCTGGTGTATTATATTGTACATTAGTTTTCTTTTGTTTTACCATTCTTTTAATAAGGAATGGGTGCTAATGAGTTTTGTAGAAAATGCAAGGGGATTGTAGAATAAAATTCACATACAGGAGGGTCTGAGGTCTGCGTGTTCTCGACATGTCTCAGGACGACCATGCCGTCCCCAGATGGAGCCGATGTTGTACATATTTCCTCCTGCATATAAATTTTTGGTCTTCCATCTCTTTCGCATCTCTGCCGTGGCCAAAGTTCTATGCTCCTATTTGCTATTACTATCTCCGCCCGAAAATCCGCTTTACAATAGTCAAAAACCCAAATTTAAACATATCGGGCCCCAGTTCTAAAGTCTTAGCCCCCTGTGCTTTGGCTACCACGTGACCTGAGCCCCAGAACCTCAAGCTCAAAGGGGAAGGGCTTATCATTTTATATTCCGGGCGAAATGATGGCCGTCCGATCAAAGTCCAATCGACGGAGCGGCATTTGTTTTACATGGAGGGCCCCGCGCGCAGGAAATCTGTGGTAATGCCAGCACCACTCTCATTGAAGTGGCGGTATTGATCACGGATGCAGTGATTCCATAGAAAAAACGCCGCGTGTCTTTGGTACGGGCCATGAAACCGCTTTCCCCCCGCGCGTTAAAGTCTACACAATCGCCGGGCAGCGGAATTCGTCTGAACCGTCCGATCTATTGATCTCCATCCAATGGCAGATGTGGGCCAGAGTTTCCCACACGCTATCACCTGTCCGCTATGACATAGGGCCCGCCATCGTGTCGCTCTCACTCACCTCCAGCCGTTGATCTGTGTTTACAATCCGACGGTCCACGATACAGTCTCCCCGCCTGTTGACTCCGCCACATCATTTTTCCACCTGTTCCCCCGTACCTCCACGTGTTCACCCTCGTACGTCCGAGATATTTTCCCCCATTATATATATATATTTGTATTCGTCTATGTGTTTTTTATTCGCGTTTTTTGTTATTCATCTCGTCCAGACAGTGTACTGTATAAAACCCACATTTCGTCTATCTGTCGAACCTCTATCGATTTTCTTCCACCTCCATGCGTATTCCTGTTATTTGTCTGTTTTCACGACGTCATTATCATCTCCCCCTCCATACTCCCTATCTCCGAGGCTGTGTTCCCTAATTTTTTGCGGGTTTTGCAGGTTTTAAATGACAAAGAAGGCGTTTTAGTTTACCGCCTCCATTGCAGAGATCAAAGAGCATACCAAAGGACATATTCTGCTGGCGAAATTTAAAGAGGAAGCTGAGGGTAGGTGGGAGAGATGACCACCATTAAATAAGACAGATATATGGATCAATAGAACCCTCCAGAGAAATTCGCACCGCATTAAAGATCCAGGATTCGAATCTAAAATCAAGGGCCGAGAGTACAATACAAAATTGCAGAATATTACAGGTCTCTTACGGCAGCAGATTTTCCCTCAGCAGAAGGCAACACGCTGTATATATTTTATTATTTGTGTCTTGTATATAAGGAGATTTTTTATCTCCCAAGCATTTATTTCTATAGGCAGATTGTAAAGTACATTCGTTTATAGTTAGTCATTCAAAGATGGGCGCGAATGTTTTCTCGCTATCCGATTGAAAATAAGTCATTAAATGTGCTTCATCTACCTCCGCCTCCTCTAGAATTCTCTATCTTCCCTATAAAGGCTCAAAAAGAAGACATTGTAAGGGTTCCAGATTTCTATCAGCAAACTATGCAGCGAGAAGACTTCTGTATACATTTTGTAACATTTCTGTATGAAGTTTCAGAGCCCGTAGGGTCTCGATGTGAGGAGGGGTTATAAATCAGTATTGAGGATTCTAGGTCTTTGGTATCTCACAGTATGTAATTTCTCTTACATGTTAATACATTATCTCATTTCATGCAATTTATCTTCTTGTATCATGTTCTAGAATGCAAGTGGCTCACTAGGTTGCGAGTAAGGATTCATCTTAAGTGGTGCCCTTTACGGAATTAGTCAAGTGCTTTAAATAGGCCTAGTCATGATATAATGTTCCATGTTCACTCTTTCCATATTTTTTCGCTATATTAGTTGCTTGAGGAGGGTGCTTTTAAAACGCCATTGTCATATAAGGATTCGTAGATTGGTACACCCTTATATGGTTGCATTGTGTATCCGGGTATCGATCTCATGCCGCCTAATATCTTCTTATGTTTCCTCACCGCACTCACTTCCCGATATTTGATTTCTGTGATATATTATTTGAATCGGCCCTCTTTACGGTAGCGGTCTCTTAACTCGTCGATGCTTTCATGCTGAAGTTTTACATGATGTTCCTACATTATTCTTATCTTTGTGTCGACTCTCGAGAGAGATTGGTCCCATTCAAAACTAATTTCCTTGTTCAAACAAGAGATAGTAAGTGAGCTCTTGGACTGACAACCCAAACTATAAAGAGCTCCTTGCTATAATAAGATGTCCTAGGCACTGGTCTATGGCAACTCTAGGCTGTCTCTAGGAGGGTGACAAAATCATCCACAACAGGGGGCATAAAGAGAAAGAAGCCTTTGAGGCAATCAAACAAGCAATCATTAATGCACCAAAGATTGAGTACCCCAGATTTTTCTAAAGATTTTATTTTGTATACCTTAGCCACAGAGAGACATCCTATCAAGTATCTGTTTTAACACGAAACTCAATGATCAGAAAATTGAAGCACCAATTTCTTTCTTTAGCTCAAATCGCAAGGAGCGAATCGAATTATTCCGATGTTGAAAAAACAGTGCCTTTTCCGTGTTTAAATCAATCAAGCATTTCAGACCTTTTCTCTTAAAAAACTCATACAAAAATCATTGTCCCATTCTCTCAGTGAGACAATTATTAATTCGTAGAGAAGTAGGAGAAAAAACGAGCTAACTAGGTAACGACTTTTACAAGAATATGATGTTGATATTAAACCGACTAAGATTGTTAGAGGACAAGGTTTTTGCGGATTATTAGTAGGAGCTCATAACATACTCGAAAAATGAAGATTCAAATCAAGATATTCAAGTAAATCGAGATAAGTATTACGGATTACGAATCTCGGTATGTTGATCTCATCTATTACTTGAAAAATGGGTATGCTCCTTCCGATCTCAACTATAAGAAAAAACGTGCTTTAAGATTAAAAGCTATTAAATATGAGATCATTGATAATGTGTTATTTAGAAAAAATTATGATTCAATTTTATTAATATGTCTTGAAAAGACTGAAGGCTGAAAAGGTTTTGCAGAGTTGCATGATGGACCGAGCAGGAGGTCATTTTGGAGGTGATACCACGACTCACAAAAATAATTCAGTGCTCGGCTATTATTGGCCTACCCTTTTTAAAGATACACATGACTATGTAAGGAAGTGCAAAATTTGTCAAATTGCAGTGGAAGACAAAGGAAACCAGCTTTTTCCTTTGCAACCGGTGAGTATTGAGCAACCATTTGAACAATGGGGGCTTGAAATTATTGGTGAGATAGTACCTCATTCTTCCAAACAACATAAGTACATTCTTATCGCAACCGATCACTTTTACAAAATGGGTAGAAGCAATCCCTTTGAAGATAGCCAATTCGATGCGATTATTGATTTCATAGATCAATTTATCATAACCGGAGTTTGGTGTACCTCAAGCTCTTGTCTTTGATAATGCATCTTATTTTTTCTGATAGCTTTAATAGAATTTGCGAGTCAAAAGAGGTTTTAAACTCGAAATATTCAGCAAATTATTACCCACAAGGTAATGGTTTGGCTGAATCCACTAACAAAAAATCTCATCAAAATTATTAAAAGGACTATTGATCAAAATCAAAAGAATTGGCATAAATCTTTAATCTTTGCATTATGTAGTGATCAGTATTATCGAAAAAAGCTTCAATAGGAACTTCACCTTTCAATCTGGGTTTATGGAAAAGAAGTTGTGATACCATCAAATTTAACTCTTCCATCATTAGCCCTAGTACAATTTATTGAAGAAAATCCTTCTTCATCCATTCAATTGAGATACGATAAAATCCTTAAACTAGAAGAAGATAGAGATAAAGCTAAAATTGTTCATGAAAAACATTAGCAGCTTGTAAAATCTTCTTTTGATGCAAGTTTTACCGGCTCAAAATTTTTGTCAATTGGTGATCTTGTTCTAAAATGGGATAAGGCACATGAAGAAAAAGGTAAACATACCAAATTTCAGAAAATGTGGCTTGGACCATTTCAGATCATTGAAAAGATAGGCTCAAATAAATTCATGCTCCAAGATCTAACGTGAAAGAGAGAATCTCTTCCCTCGTAAAATGGGCTTATCTTGAAGAAATTCTTTTCATAAGGAGGTAACCCCTTCTTAAAGCTGTACATATTCCTTTCTGCAAAATTTTTAATTGTTGTTTTTGCAAATAAAGGTTGTTAGTAAGTCTTTAATTGACTGTTTACTTGATAGAAAAATTCTTGAGAAGAATATTATAAATATTTATTTTGTGTAAATAAGAATTTTTAAAGAGATGATTATATTCTTTTGGTAGTTTTAAATAATATGTTAAAACTTTGAAAGATCATTTCAATTATTTGCATGATATTTTGAAAAAACTTGAGGGAAATGTAAATCATTATAAGTTTATTAAGCAGAGAGAGGTTATCTATAAAAGTAAAGATTATTCAAGTCTTGGTACTCAAAAAAACTCTAGAAAAATTGTCATCCATTGATTCTTAAGGATAAAACTAGTTCACCCCCATTCATTTAGGTTGTGATTTTTTAGAATATAATTCTAAGAAATTATGTTAAAATTTTTAAAGAGATAAGAGGTCTCATCATGAGCGAATTACCATATTCATAAGAAATAATAAAACGACATTACCAATACTGCATATCAAAAACAGGGTAATGGCTTATAAATATAAGACAAGGGGTCTCATCACGAGCCAGCCTTTGTTCGAGCTTAATTATAACTATTGAATGGCATTGTTATCAACTAGCTACCAAACCCGAACAATGGCTCTTAAAAAATAAAAAAATAAAAGACAAAAAACATGAGATAATATGTCTTATGAATTTATCTTTTAAAAAGTCATAATCTTAGTTGAATGGGACAATGAATAGTTAATGGTTAAAAAGGTAACCTCGTCGAGACTATGAACGTTTGCGCAGCAGCGAGAGGCAATACCTATGACAATAGAGTATATTATAAAACCAAACTTGGAAAAAATCCACTTACTTCATTATTAATACCAATCAAAGCTTAAGATAACCCAAAATGTTTTTATTCTCAAGAAACTAGAAAGAAATTGTTAATAATTTTTATTCTTTTTCATAAGTTAGATTTTATTTTTTGATTATCCAAGGATAGTTTTCATTATCTTTAAAAAATATTTACTTACTTAAAATATAGTATTCATTTTATTTTTCAGAGATAACTGGTTCTTTTCAAAGTTGAGTAGCCAATTGTTGTACTATACAACAACCTCCCTTTTTCTTAAAAAATTTTTAGAAATAAAATTCATTTAGAAATAGGGTCCCTTTCTCTTTTTATAGAAATAAAAGACTTAGAAATAAAGATTCATTGTTTTGAAAAAACTCATCTTTTTTTACTAACCAAATACAACATTCAAAACTTCCGATCCGATCCAATATAGAAGGCCTTATCATAAAAAAACAAATCAAGTTTAAAAGTCCAATCGCAATCTGGAGAATCGGAGAAAACCCTTAAAAGAAGTTTCATATACTTATTTCAAATCCTTCGATGCGATTAGTTCGATCGAAATCTTCAATCGCTAAGAGTTTAAATTGTTTATTTGTATAACTTCCGATGCGATGCGGCCAGTCGTAATCGAATAATCGGGATATTCTTTAATAAACTCTTTACGGTCAATTGAAATTCTCCGATCCGACGCGCGTTATTACAATAAACGCTTTCAAAAGAAAATCAAACATTTGTTCGTTTAAATTTTATATGGTAGACCCCACCATTGGAAATCGGAAAAGTTTTCAATCGGAATCGGCCAATCGAGAAAAACGTATTGTGATGTTTATGTGCCATTCAAAAACTTTCGATGCGATTGATAAATATTATTTATTACATGCGAAAAAGTTCGGAATGGATGAATATTTTAATATTTCACAAGCGCCAAATCTCTGTTTGTACGAGGGCATTCAATAACAAATCGAATGAATATTGTTAATGATTTGGTTTTTAATACATGAGTGTGACCCAAAAGGAGCATTTACGCGGTATACGAAACAAATAAATGAAAAATCATAAGTTCATAAATCATCCCGTTTGAGTTGCTTGTTTATCACGACCGAGAGTTTATTGTCTTGCAGAAGCCAAAGAACACTAAGCTCTTTCATTCACGGACAAAGGGAAATAATAGCAAATGCGTAAATGTCGAAGAGAGCGAGAAGAACCAAGACTGTTGTTCCGGTTTAAGTTTGTTGAGACTCCTACGGTTTCAAAAGAAAAGCCCACAAAACTAAGATTAGTCACGAGATACATCATGCCGGGGGCTTGGGAGAATGACGTGGGAAGGAGTCTACAACCTATTGGAAAGAGAAAAACCCCAAGGTCATAGTGGAAAAAGCATTGGTTCCCGAGACGAAGATAGCTCGATTCCGACTCGAGATCACTGAAAAATCACTTGCAAATTCATTTTTGCATCGAATTGCAGCTAAGCGAGCATCATGCCTTATTATGATGAAATTCGATGGGTTATTGATGACTGTGAAGATACAAGACAAAGAACGTTTGTTTTTAGCATCTGGAGTGTCTTTTGGCTCGTTTAAAGCGAGAAGACCTAAAGGCAATGCATCACCTTCCGGACCCGTAGAAGGTGTATAACAAGGAGTTTATCAAAGACTTTGCTGATAATAACAAAGTCCAATCTCGATCCTATTAGAGATCTTGGAAGAAAAAATCCGGAGAAGCACCGAAATGAAGCATCCGGTATGTATTCGTAGATTCCCTTTTACCTCCGTATTGCTATGCCGCTGCCATGATGTGTAGATTATTTGGCAATGATAATTCAACTAGGTTTTCTATACAAATAGTCCCATTAATCCTAGCCGTTGTCAATTCCGACATCATGGATTGGGGCTCGTTATTCTCTCCGATAGAATGGCCAATAGAATACTTGAGTACCGACAAGAAAAAACCGCTGAAATTCCACTCCTTTTTTTCTTTTGTGCCTATATTCTTGATGCTCTTTGTTTTAATTCCGAGTTTCCTTATTTGGATGGAAATGGACTCCCAAAGACCCTACCCCAATTCATATTTATCATAAAGCTCGCTTTGGAAGGTTCATTTCCAAGATAATGTATATAGAATCTCGCCATGGTTTCCTTATCCCTCGTTTTCCAAACCATTTTTAATCACTTCCCTCTAGATTCTCCCGATAAAGATAAGGCCGACTTATACTGCAATAGGAGATTGGTTTGGGGAGGAGAAATTTACATACATCGGGGTTTTTGGTAGTATTGTGGAACCACATGTTCTTCCTCTTATTGTTCCAAACAAACTTCTTGCTCAAGAAATTTCCTATCGATTAACGAGCTGAAGGAATATCCGTGTCTTTAAATAACGAGTAAGAAGAGAATGTGGCCTCAATTCCCATTCAATTGTGGTCGGGCTTTACTTTAAATGATTTCAAGCATGCTTGAAAAAAGAAGTCAGCCAAGATAAAAGGTTGTAAATTTGTGACCATTCCCTGGAAGACAATATGATCCACAACGAGATAGCCTTTAATGTTATCGCTCGCTTTCAATTGCTCGATTTGAGCATGAGCCGGATCCGTTTGATGATTTGTTTGTTTCGTTGGATAATTTTCCTCAAATTTATGATTTAGCCAAGTCTAAATTCCAAAAGGAGGAAATGAATAAATTTTTGTTATTCGAAGTCGAGAGATTGTTAAGAGTTCCTACTGGACCAACTAAGAATTCCAACACAAGGGTCGGAGACGAAGGTACATCTAGCAAAACGCCGGTAGAAACATCTACTTGGTAAATTCATTACACAATCGGTCGTTAACCGACCAACTCGTACATACTCAAAAGGTGGTCACCGTTGGCAAGCACGATGCTCAAAAGGGAAATACCGATGATGATGTGCATAATCAAAAAAGGGGGGATCGGATAGCAAAACCATTGAACAGAAACGAGATACGGGGAAACGGACATGCAATCGGGGAGGAAAAGAAACAACTAAGGAGATTATAGATTATCGCTGATCTTAATGTTTCTTCTCGATTATTGAAACAATATAATCAATTCGCTCAACAACTCGGGACTGCAAGATAAAGATAAAGAGCAAATAGAGCAGGATGTTGAAATCATTCCCGAACATCCGAAACGGGGAAGATTGTATTGAAGGTCGAGGAGATCCCTCCTTTAGATGTATTTTTCAGCCCCAAACATAAGAGTCTGTTGTTAGAAGACAAAGAAAAAGAAGGAAGACGAACGAGACATGTTTTCTACTCCATCGGAAGAATTTATGAATATTGTTTACAAAAACAATGAGGTGAATCCATCCGAAGATCTCACAAAATTGTCCCAGTATGCGAGGAGCTTATAGTGCTCGTGACGAGTGGATAAAGTTGTAGAAGTTTCTCGAGATGATAACTCAAAAAGATCTTCATATAGATTCACTTGAAGAGCAAGCTAAGGGAAAGTCAGCAATAGATTACTCAATTGCAACAACAACTACAAAATCGGACACTCGTGTCCAAAGAATTAGAAAAAGCAGCTGGCATCGAAGAAAAGAAGAAAGTTGATGAGAAGCTCTTAGACAAACAACAACAACTGAATGAAGAAATTTCCAAGTTACAAAGTCTGCATGTACAAAATGAGAAAAATGCAAAGATTGTACAAGAAAAGGAATTTCAAACAGACTTTGGATAAGTTTAAAGATTTCCCCCGAAGTTAAGTGAATTCAAATCAGAAGCCCTTGAAGCTAATAAACTATTGTCTCAACAATTGAATGAATTTTGTGCAAAGCTATCACAACGAGTAACCTTTTTGTGATATTACCTCATCTTTGATCCAAAATGTTATTACTCTCGAGACAAGAAATAGATGATGTTGATGAAAAGATTTCCGAATTTCTCAATTGGCAAGATACGAGAAAAAAGGAAAAGAAGCCAATCTTCCTAGAATAGAGGAAAGACACAAAGAAGTCTTGTTTGACGTAATGGGAACATCAAATAATGAAAGCTGAGAGAGCAATATCAAGGGCCGGGAGTATGATGAATAATATCACGCAATTCATAAATGACGACTTTTAGTACTCAATCAATCTCATTTTCAGCATCGTGTTCTGGCGCTTTGCCTAAAGTGAAAGAAACTGAAAAGAGATGGAGAGAAGAAATGGTGAAGAAAATTCAACAAATCAACAAACTTCAAACAATATCCTGGGACAGTATGTGGACTCATTTAATCAAACAAAACAATTAACAAATGGCTATCAAATTCCTTTCAAGTGCTGTCGATTGTTTAATTCCAGAATTTTCCGATGCCACCTATGCTTTGGACAAATTTGCATTCCGAGATGAGTCATCCACCAGAGACCTGCAAGATATGTTGAAGATTTGCAACTTGGCTTCATCAAGCGTAGAGAAAAACAATGAATCGGCTTTCATTTAAGATAGCCTTTCGAGTTTTTAATTTGATAGATTGTAGCGATAGTAGTAGGATTTTGTTATGTAATTTCTTATTTAAATCCCTCTCATGCATTTAGAGAGGGATCGCGAAGTTGTAATATTTTTTTGGACTTGGAGCTAACGTTTATGTAATCCATTCCTTATTATATTTTATGAAGGATCACATCCGGTGATTTTTCGTGCTGAAATTATCTTTGAAGTGTTGCATTTCGTACCTTTGGATTTAATTTTACATCGGAATTCATCGGATTAGAGTATCACATTTCATTTAACGAGCCTTCAAGATGAATGAGGTACTTCTATCGTTCTCATTGTTGATTTTCTTTGTTATATGGTATTCGCTTGAAGAATTTGCTATCATTTATATATTTGGTTTTCATAACGTTTCCTTTTATATATCATTTTTTAGTATAATTGAAATGTTATCTTTTATAAGCATATATAGATGATATACAATGATGAATGCAATATGCTAATATAACTCTGTTTAATTTCTTAAACAGAGTTATCTTTATTTGTTTCTGCACATTTCAATTTAAATAATAATACATTTTCATGGTTATTATTAGATTGAAACAATCTTAAGTTGTATTCACATATAATTACTCGGGTTAGTATTAGAATTTCTTTACCAGTATTTAGCTTAAAATAGATAGTTTTATTTTAGTTAATTTAGTCCCATTTCCACCCATCCAATCCAATCCACTTAGTTACAAGGAAACTGGTCCTTTAAATCCGGGTCTGAGCCACCATTCCAAACGGAAAAGGAGTCGTCTTAAGGTTCACGACGGGTGGTTTTTCCCCCGATGTTTGAAGCAGAGATTTTCTAGGCTTCAACAAAATAAGGGAAAAGGCTTCATTATAGAGATGGTTTCTTCTTCTTACAACCTATTGATGCCTCAAAATTCGTTGCAACAAAATAAGGGAAAACCACCCATTCGGGGACTTGAAAATCGTCCCTTATATGTTTGAGATAGTGGTTCCAACTCGATTTATGAAACCATTTTCACAATAAAAATAATTGAATGGATTGGGTGGTATATAACTGACTATGACTTGGTGAATGAGAGTATTTAAGGAAAATACATATATACCTATCTATATCTTGGGATGAATTATATTTCTCTTATATGTGATTTAAAAAGGTAATATTTAAGTGAATGCAAAAGATGATTGATCAAGCACTTGGAGTAATGTAAAACAATTTAAGATAATTGATTTGAATTTTTGGAATCTAAGCTTCTGTGATCCATAATATAAATTTGTAGAAATTCTTTCGGTAGTAATGGTTGGTTCGAAACGCGTCGACCTCGTTCTTTTGCATGTGATTACTACCGAAAGAATTTCTACAAAAATAATTGATTTGATTAAATAGTTAATAAAATCAATTGATTAAGCATATATCGCATATATTATTGCATGTATTGTATATGTATAAAAAAATGGCAATCAAAACATGTTCAGAAGTGAATTAATGTTGGATCGTGTTAAAAAGATACATATAACAAAGCATTATAAGGAAATTTAACTATTTTCATTTGAAACAAAACATCAACATAAATATAAAAGTACCATATATATGCTAACTCTACTCATTTGAAAAACAGTCTCTAGTCCAACCTTTTCTATTAAGAGAAACTTTAAGAGTACAAAAGTGCAACTTATATAACGTCTTCTTTTCAAAATTCCAGGTCCCTTTCTTTAAATACATGAAAGGGTTTATATAGTAAAATAAAAAGTACAAAAATAGAAAATACATAAACAAATGAGGAGTTTTAAACAACTCTTCTTACATTAAGTGAAATAAAAACATAAATAGATTTTGGTGGGATGGCTCGCTTCATGATTGTGTTGATATCTCTTTTTCCATTTATTCCTTGAGCTGAAGGATGTCCATCATAGGCTAAATTTTAGGAGGTTGGCCTGGCCTGACGCAAATTTTTCCTATATAGACTGCATCTAATAGTGGAGACATCATGTAAGAGGAAGTGTCAGTTTGACAGTGCAACATTAGCCATTGGCTATGTGGATTGAATAAGTGCTTCTAATACTTGTCCTAATCAAGCTTCTCCAGATTTTTGATGCTTTATTCCTTCATATTAGACATTTCCTGTCATTGTCTTATCAAATATTTTTCAACAGGTAGAGATCCAGGTGGGAATTTATCAATCAGATTAGCAGTAATGAGGTTTTGGATAAATGTTTCAAAAATGTTGTTGGTGACATCCCTAGCCCTGTAAATTTTCCTTTTAGCCTACGTTAATTGTATGTCCCAATCGATGAACAAGATTTCCTTTTTAGAATCTTCGATCCTCGGAATATTGGCCTTTCTGCCTTCAACAATATCTTTCTAGGTGACATATTGGGAGACTTTATCATCAGTTTTATCAAATTTGATTCTCTGATCATCTACTTCACTCATCAGCGAATCACTCTTTTCACACAAATCAATTATGCTAGAAATTTTTTGACAAAAAGAAACTTGTTTTTGAGCCAACAAAGTGTTTAGTTGTAGTGATTCCTTTATAAAATCATCCAACTTTGGATTATCCTTTCACTAGTCCATAGAAAATTGCAGTTAATGGATTTTGGAATCCTTAGCACCAATGTCAGATTTATGCTAAAATTTTATTTGATCCATGATTTTATGAAGTTGTAGGTTAATACTCTTCCTTTCTGCTAGTAGCTCTTGCTCTAGCTGAATTATTTTTTCATCCTTCTCCTTTAATAGTTGTTTTACTTCTGTAGCTTTATCAATTTAGGCAGATGCATAAGCACCCGTGAACTGAGTTAACTATGAGAGATCCTGTGATGGATCTGATTGAGGCTATTTTCAAACTATATCCATGGAAAAATCACCAACGACTAAAGCCTGTGACTGTTCAATTATTCTCCTCTTCCTCTTTCTTCTCATGACAACTTTATGCTTTGGGATGTAAAATATATCCAAAGGAGGGACTTCCTATATCATCAACACGATTTCATATGTTAGGTAGGCTAGCATGAATTCAACTTCTTCTGTGGTAACATATTTTTCAGTAGACCCAACAGTAAATGGGTTCTGAATTTTTCCATGAGGTGTTCCAACAGTTTCTTGATGATCAATGATCACCACTTCTTGATCTCCATTAAGTTTTTGATCAAAGTCTTTCCAGACATCATCTAAGTCACTGGAAAACAGTGGATCCTTAGTTTGAGTTCCAGTAGACTTACCTCCTTTTGTTCCACTACAGAATTCAGTATCCTTAGGAGGTTGTTCCTTTTTGTGCTCTTTCTTCCATTGCTTTTTCTCTTATGTTTGTTGTTATTTCTTTGATATAGGTTAGGATGTCTCTAGAATGTATATACCTTCCAACCTTTTATTCCTATATTGCTTGAAATTTGCTAGTCACTGAGGATTAAGGCGTGATGCTACCAATTTCTCTACTATTGAATAAGTATCAAATGACTCAAATAAATCATAATAATCATCATTTTCATGAGATACTGACCTAATTTTCACTTGAGTTGTGAAATTAAATGCAACTCCATCTGGGTCATATTTCCTATTAGGAATTGTAAATAGTTTCAAACATTGGATTTTTTAAATTTCTAATCCAGCATGTTTTTAAATCTCTAATGCATAGACACCACAGTAAATAGGAAAGGAAGGTCATGAAGCTTTCTTTGCCTCTTTCAAAACTTTGGTAAATCCATGACCCATTGTATGATAAGCAACTTCTCTTGCGAGAATTTTGTCTGGAACATATAATGGGAGGACATGTGGTTGGGCTAGTCTTCCAAAAACTCTCACATAAGTAAATAACGCTTCCCAAAACCATTTCCCAATGGACGTAAAGTCAGCTTGGGCTTCCTTAGAAAATATTGGGGCCTTTTCATCAAACACAACTTGAAACAGTGGGAGGATAACTCCGTCGAAAATATTGTAGAAATTGGTTTCATATTTAGATTCCCATATAATATCATGATAAATATGAATGGGAGTGGGGTCTTGGATAGTCAATTTCCAACCTATGGTTGGGAAATATGATGTAAAACACACAACATCCATAAAATAGGCACTCATATAGAATGGGGGAAGGATCTTAGATGAAAAGGAATGATTTTTTCTTTACTCAAAATCTGGGTAGAAATATTGTTAGAAAAAATGGTTCCCTAGTCCATGATGCAGGAGTCTGTGACGACATCCATAGGGGGAACCCATTAAATGGAGAATTTATTGGTATTGGGTTAGCCAAACAGTCTAGACATCACCGCGGAATTATTGCAGTAGGGACCAAAAAGTGAAGTAGTGGAATACATACCCTTTTCATCTTGCTTACGCTTGTTAGGGTTACTCCTCCATTGCTTTATGGGATCTGAATGAAACTTATTTTCCTTTGCAAATTGCGCTAGGAAATATTTATCATACACCCTCTGGGGGTCTAGAATGTGGTAAATTTTCTTCAAAACTTTTACTCTGAACAACCCTATTATTGTGCCTCTACTTGTTAGGAAGGTTCTATTATGTCCCTATATTACTAGTGTAGTCCCTTATTGTTGTTAGTATATCCCCCTTATTGTTATTGTTGTACCCCTGTAACCCAAATATTTTTATTATTGTGCCCTTACATTATTATTGTTAGGTCGGCTATGATTATATTGTGACCCCATGGACTCCTATATATAGAAGGAGGTTTTGTCATTTGCATCATCCAAGAATTGTTCATTTATGTAATTTAAAGGAGGTTTCCTCCTCGAAGTGGTTTATTTTGAAGGCGTTGATCTCTCTCTTCTTCTATTTTTGGAGTTGGTTTCATAACATTTAGTATCAGATATTTGGATTCTAGGGTTTTGCTAATCCAAACAGGTCATCGTGGAATTTTCGCTATAACTTTTTTCTACGAAGGTTCAGAAGATGAATTTTTTACCACGCAAATTTGAAATCCTGAGGAACTTAGCGAAAAAATTTCAGATCTTTGTTCACAATATTTTCGGTGATATGATCTGTGGAAGTTAGGGTTTTTGCAGGCTCCCAAATTTCATCTAAAAGAGGTGACCTTGGTAAAATATCCATAACTTTGTCTCTGAGCATCGGATTGGAATTCTATAAAAGGTGGTCAAACTTACATAGACTGTAGTTTCCTGTGTATCAATTTTAGAGCCAAAGGAGTAAATCATGATAGGTTGCATGTCGTACAAGTTTTCTCTACTAAACTAGTCCATACTTAGGTCATTGTGGGAGATTGGGCATAAATTTGTCGTGAAGCATCCAAATTAGGGCAGACCTGTGGCATTCGAAAGAACATTCATAGGGATTCTACAGGACCGAATTTTAGATATTGAAGTTCTGAAATTACATAGATAAATTAGTTTCAATATCGATCCCCTCAAAAGTAAGAAAAATGTGTGTATTTATTTTCAAATTGCATAAGTCTTGTTTGAAAAATCAATTTGAAGTGATTCCAAGGGAATATTGAAACATAGATATCAGTATTGGGTTCTAAAATGCCACCTAAAAATAATTCAACACCCATTAATCCTTCAGAAGGCTCTACTATGACTCATGAAGAGGAAGAAGTGCAACATGACATATCAAAATTACAATAGCAAGTGCACAAAATTTCACTCTCGTAAAGAGAAACAAAAAATGAAATGGAAGTTTTGAAGAAAGGCGTGGAAGATAAGATGGATGGTTTGAAGAAAGGCATGGAAGCTAAGATGGATGGTTTGAAGAATGGAATGGAAGCTAAAATGGATGGCATGGAAGTTGGCATGGAAGCTCATATCGATGAAAAAATAAAGACAACATGGAAGACATGAAGAATGATCTAAAAGAAGACACAGAAGGTTTGAAGGAAGGTTTGACAAGGTTGATACAAGAAATGATTCCTACTAGCGGAAATATAGTAGAGGAAAATCATGATGAGAATAAAATAAATTTTAATGGTGATTTCATAAACTCTAATGTTGGATTGAAGACCTACCATATTCCAAAGATCGATATGAGTAAGTTTGATGGCAAGGATCCCGTAACATGGATACTATAGATGGAGTAATATTTTGATCTCAATAATGTGCAAGACACACAAAAGGTATGCATTGCAACTTTATATTTAGAACAAAATACAGTTGTATTGTATCAATGGCTTTGCTCCTGTAAAAATATTGTCACTTTTTCAATTTTTACAGAGGAAATGATAACACATTATGAGGATACAAAGAGAAACACCTTCTTTAGCCAATTGATAAATATCTAACAAAAGGGTTGAATGGTGGAGCACATTAAGGACTTCCAAAAATTGAATATAAGGGTAGTTGATATTCCAAAGGAAAACAAGATTGATGTCTTCATATGGACTTTAAAGGATAACATCCAGCATGAGGTTCAACTTTGGGAACCTGACTCATTGGAGAAGGCATTTATTTTGGCAAGAAAAATTGAATGTAAAATTATGGCGACAGGGAACCCTACAACTCACATATATAAAGATGGAAGTGTTGCTACTCCTAGACTTCCACAAGCTACAAGGTTGACACCACAAAAATTGGAAGAAAAAAGAGAAAAAGGGCTTTGCTACAGTTGTGATAGAAAATACACTAAAGGTCATAAGTGTGTTGAGAAGAAATTATTTTACATAGATTGTGAATATGAGGAAGAAAATGAACAAGAAACTTCAAAATAAGAGGATATAAACCAGGAACCAACCCTAGAGAAATAATAAATGAGTTCGACCATATCGTGTAATGCATTGGTAGGAATTAACACTCCTCAAAATCTAAAGATAGAAGGACATATCAAGAAGAAAAAGGTAATATTATTGATTGATTCGGGTAGTACCCATAATTTTATTCATTGTAAGGTAGCCAAGGAATTGAATTTCTTCCTATACCCAACACCAGAATGTCAAGTGATGGTTGCAAATGGAGGAGCTATAAATTTCTCTGGAAAATGCCATAATATCAAGCTAGCCATGGGGGAATATGTATTGAATAGTCCAATGCTTTCCATTCCAATGGGAGGTGTTGATGTTGTACGAGGAGTACAATGGTTACAATCTTTGGGGATGGTAGCTTTTAATTTCCAAGAAATTTTCTTGAAATTTTTTTCGGAAGGAAAGGAAGTCAAATTATGGGGTATCTCAAGGAAGAGGGGAAGGATAATAAGCTCTAATTTCATGACAAAGCTTCTGAAGAGAGAACAACGAGGCGTAATTCCACAATTATGCTCACTAGAAGTTCCAACATCAAAATCATCTATTTCTCCAGATCTCCAAAACGTCTTGGAAAATCATTCCAAGGTGTTTGAAACTCCCAAAGGACTCCCACCTATTCGTTATCATGATCATGCTATTCATTTGATTCCAGGAAGTCTTCCTGCAAATATCAGGCCTTACAGATATCCTTATGTCCAAAAGAGAGAAATTGAACGTATGATAGCAGATATGTTAGAGGCTGGTATAATTCAACCTAGTAAAAAATTTTTCTCTACTCCAGTAGTATTGGTGCACAATGTTGTGGATGATTTTGTCACCCTCCTAGAGACAGCCTAGAGTTGCCATAGACCAGTGCCTAGGACATCTTATTATAGCAAGAAGCTCTTTATAGTTTGGGTTGTCAGTCCAAGAGCTCACTTATTATCTCTTGTTTGAACAAGGAAATTAGTTTTGAATGGGACCAATCTCTCTCAGAAGCTGACACAAAGATAAGAATAATGTAGGAACATCATGTAAAACTTCAGCATGAAAGCATCAGACAGTTAAGAGACCGCTTACTGTAAAGAGGGCCGATTCAAATAATATATCACAGAAATCAAATATCAGGAAGTGAGTGCAGTGAGGAAACATAAGAAGATATTAGCTGGCATGAGACCGATACCCAGATACACAACAGAACCATATAAGGGCACACCAATCTATGAATCCTTATATGACAATGGCGTTTTAAAAGAACCCTCCTCAAGCAACTAATATAGCAGAAAATATGGAAAGAGTGAACATGGAACAGTATATCATGACTAGGCCTATTTAAAGCGCTTGACTAATTCCAGAAAGGGCACCACTTAAGATGAATCCTTACTGCAAACTAGTGAGCCACTCGCATTCTAGAACATGATACAAGAAGATAAATTGCATGAAATGAGATAATGTATTAACATGTAAGAGAAATTGCACATCTTGTGAGGAAGAGCAGGGCTTCCGCGTGACGCACACTTACGGCCTCAGCGAGACCTACGGGCCGTCGGTAGTGTGCACATGGAAATGTTACAAAATGTATCTGGTCTTCTCATTGCCTGGATTTGCTGATAGAAATATGGAACCTTTACAATGTCTTCTTTTTGAGCCTTTATAGGAAATGAGAATAGAAGGAGAGGCGGAGGTAGATAGATATGAAGCACATTTAATGACTTCTTTTCAATCCAGGATGGCGGAAAACATTCGCGCCCACAGCATGAATGACTAACTATAAATGATTGTACTTTACAAACTGTCTATAGAAATAAATGCTGGGAGATAAAAATCTCCTTATATACAAGACACAAATAATAAAATATATACAGCGTGTTGCCTTCTGCTGAGGGAAAATCTGCTGCCGTAAGAGACCTGTAATATTCTGCAATTTTGTATTGTACTCTCGGCCCTTGATTTTGGATTCGAATCCTGGATCTTTAATGCGGTGCGAATTTCTCTGGAGGGTTCTATTGATCCATATCTCTGTCTTCTTTAATGGTGGTCATCTCTCCCACCTACCCTCAGCTTCCTCTTTAAATTTCTCCAGCAGAATATGTCCTTTGGTATGCTCTTTGATCTCTGCAATGGAGGTGGTAAACTAAAACACCTTCTTTGTCATTTAAAACCTGCAAAACCCGCAAAACATTAGGGAACACAGCCTCGGAGACAGGGAGTATGGAGGGGGAGATGATAATGACGTCGTGAAAACAGACAAATAACAGGAATACGCATGGAGGTGGAAGAAAATCGATAGAGGTTCAACAGATAGACGAAATGTGGGTTTTATACATTACACGGTCTGGACGAGATGAATAACAACAAACACGAATAAAAAACACATAGACGAACACAAATATATATATAACGGGGGAAAATATCTCGGACGTACGGGGGTGAACACGTGGAGGTACGGGGGAACAGGTGGAAAAATGATGTGGCGGAGTCAACAGGCGGGGAGACTGTATCGTGGACCGTCGGATTGTAAACACAGATCAACGGCTGGAGGTGAGTGAGAGGGACACGATGGCGGGACCTATGTCATAGCGGACAGGTGATAGCGCGTGGGCAACTCTAGCCCACATCTGCCATTGGATGGAGATCAATAGATCGAACGGTTCAGACGAATTCCGCTGCCCGGCGATTGTGTAGACTTTAACGCGCGGGGGGAAAGTGGTTTCATGGCCCGTACCAAAGACACGCGGCGTTTTTTCTATGGAATCGCTGCATCCGTGATCAATACCGCCACTTCAATGAGAGTGGTGCGGGCATTACCACCGGTTTCCTGCGCGCGGGGCCCTCCATGTAAAACAAATGCCGCTCCGTCGATTGGACTTTGATCGGACGGCCATCCTTTCGCCCGGAATATAAAATGATAAGCCCTTCCCCTTTGAGCTTGAGGTTCTGGGGCTCAGGTTGCGTGGTAGCCAAAGCGCAGGGGGCTAAGACTTTAGAACTGGGGCTCGATATGTTTAAATTTGGGTTTTTGACTATTGTAAAGCGGATTTTCGGGCGGAGATAGTAATAGAAAATAGGAGCATAGAACTTTGGCCACGGCAGAGATGCGAAAGAGATGGCGGACCGAAAATTTATATGCAGGAGGAAATATGTACAACATCGGCTCCATCTGGGGACGGCATGGTCGTCCTCGGACATGTCGAGAACACGCAGACCTCAGACCCTCCTGTATGTGAATTTTATTCTACAATCCCCTTGTATTTTCTTCAAAACTCATTAGCACCCATTCCTTATTAAAAGAATGATAAAACAAAAGAAAACTAATGTACAATATAATACACCAGGCTGTCTTCGCCTCCTGGGTCCCATACTTTGCTTTGCTGGTATTCATTAGTTACATTATTCTTCAACTGTACCCCTCTATGTTTCCATATTTTGTTCTGTAATTTGGCTCCAGCTATGCTTTCACATTCTGTTCTGGTTTTTCCATGGCCAAACTTTCTTTTCTTTCTTGCTGTTATCTGTTGTTTCTGAGGCACCTTCATCATCAGTCTTTTGATGCTGTCAATCTCTATGTCCAACCTTTCCTTTGTCTGGAAGTTACTTTGCCCACTGCTGTCTTCGATTTTTTTTGCTGCTACTGTCTCGAACATTACTATCGATGTTGCCTTTTTTGCTAAAAATGTGGCTGCTTCACAAACTTCCTTAATATCTCTCAGGATACCTCCTTCTGCAACATTATTTTGTTCATCACCTGCAAATTTACCTTCAAAAGGTAAATTAACTTTTAATTCTTTAACTGCAGTAGCATAATCGTTCATTCTTCCTTGTGTACTTGTAAGCATATTTAAATTCTGCAAACTAGTATCTACTCCTGCTGCTTTCACAACTTCAGGCATTTTCACTTCAGCACCTGCACTTTCGTTCTCTTCTCTAAATGTTTTCAGCGAACAATTCAACCATTTGTCTACAAGCATTTCATCAATATGTTGCATATTTGTTTCAGCATACTCTTCTTCTTCTTCCTTGACAATCTTCAGTAATTTTCCTTTACCCGCTTGATTTATTCTGGAAATCAAATCAAGTTTTTCAGATTTTGGACTCCTATCTTCTATCAGAATGGAATTCTCATTTCCCATCACTGTAGTAGCTCCAAAATTTTGTCCTCTAGTCCTCTCTTTGTCTAACAGATACATCAGCTTCTTCCTGTCATTGTCAGTAATAACAAGTTCCTTCACATGAGACAGGGTTGCCTCACCTTCCTTCTTCTGCGATAGTTCATCTGTATCCAAGACAACTCCAGAGGGTGGATTGTCTTCTGTAATATCTGTCAACACAGCCATATTGTCAGTTCCGAAATCATGAGACCCAAAAATCTTACTTGATGATTCAATCACCAATTCTTTTCTCAGGAATCTTAAGTCCCTCCCAAGACCCAGGAAGTCTTCACTGTCTTCATTTCCTTGTATTTTTACATCCTGCAATTCCCAATTTAGAAATTGAGGTTCTCCTTCCTGTATCGAATCATATTTATTCAACATACTCTCCAGCAGTCTGATTTCTTCATTCCATGGATTAAAGTCCTTCACTGAATTTCCTTCCTCCTTTCTTTGACTATCAAGTGGTGTCAAATTTCTTCCATCAGCATCAATCTCCATGTTGGATAATTCACCTTCTATTGCTAGGAATCCCGTCATCTGTTCTTCGTCATCAAAGACCTGCCAGTGCTTGATATTATCTGGGGTGAGTGTTGCTTCTGGAGGAAGTATGAGAGAGGCAACTTGAGATTGATATGCCGGTTGTTTCAACAGTTCAGTCAAGGGGACTGGGATTTTGATCTTCTCAAGTTCTTTTTGTAAATTGAAAGCAAAAGAGGATTTTTCTCCGTCACTATTTGAAAAGGAAAGATTCGCATCTTCCAGTCCATATGCAGCGCCTTCGGTGGAGTCATCTACTAGACCTTCCAGGTGCAATGAGTGTAGTACCTGATCATGCTGCTCCTCTGCTTCCCTTGGAAATATTTGTAATGGTGGTCTTCTATACTGAGGGTTATAACCTCTGTTCGGAACATTCTGAAAATTTTTGGGGGCTGGATTCAGGGCTTCCCATTCAAGCTTAACTATCTTTTCGATCATTTTACTTATTTCTTCCATTCAGTCCAAATCTTTATCCTGGTTGGAAGTAGATACCTCCTCTTCACCTCTTCTTCTGGCATCCTGCTTGACTTTTCCTTTTGATTTTCCGGTGGTTGCAAAATTTGCTTCTAATTCTAGAGCATCTGTCTAAGCATCATCCAAAGTGACAGGCATTCTTTCCCGCAGACAGAAACCAAATTCTGAGTCAAAGGCTGCTACAAAAACAACTTTAGCAGCAGTTTGATGAGGCTTCATATCAGCAGGAAGGCTCAAATACAATTTATTAAACCTTTTAATAAATTCTTTCACCCCCTCATTTGGTCTCTTCTTCAGAGTATTGAATTCAATAAGACACTGACCATAATATTTCTTTTCTCCCCATTTCCTGAGAAAAGTATTCTCCATGTCATCCCAGGTGGTTACTGAACGATTTCCCAATGTCTTGAACCATTTTCTGGCTTCACCATCCAAAGATTGCACAAACAATCTCAATACCACATCTAAATGTTCAACATTTAAGTTCTCTGCAAAAGAGCAGAAGGTCTCGAGGTGCTTCTGAGCATCGACCTCATTCTCACCATTAAATCTCGGCAGAATCTTCAAATAATGTTGTGGCATATCATTTAGCACTTGGGGCAAGGCCAGAGGAGCATATTTGTTTAATAGAAAAGCAGGAACATTAGCCATTGGAGGAGGAGGGGGTTGTACAAAAATTTGAGGCACAGATGAAGGGAGAGGAGTAGGAGGAAGTAGAGTATGAATAACAATGGGAATATATTGCACAGAATTCTGAGGTGTGGATGGAAATAATTCACGATTGACAGGAGCTACTTCTGTAACTTCTTCGGCCTCAGGGGTAGGATGAAAGTTCTCTTTGGTTCTAGCACTTCCCTTGTGTGGGCTATCTGAGTAATATTCAAGATTTTTCTCAGTGGAGTCAGGATTTTCTACTTGGATTTCTTGGGAAGAAGAGGATGGATAATATTCTTCAGACAATTCAGGAATTTCAGCACGAACTGATTTCTCTTTTTTTTTCTTTTTTTTTTTCAACTTCTTCTGTGAATGGTCTTCTCTGGGTCAAACATAGGATTTTTCGGCTCTGAGGTATTTGACCTCAAATGGGGCTTACAAGAAGCCAAGACTTCCAATAAAATTTATCAAATAAAGACCAGTGGAGTCGCCAAGGTGAGAAATCTGCAACTCTTCACCTCTCTGTGCTCACCTGATTGGAGAGTGAATACAATTTGTCGAGACCCAGGGAAACTGATATTCTTGAATTCGTTCCCCGGCAACGGCGCCAGAAAGTTGTTGTGGATGATTTTGTCACCCTCCTAGAGACAGCCTAGAGTTTCCATAGACCAGTGCCTAGGAAATCTTATTATAGCAAGGAGCTCTTTATAGTTTGGGTTGTCAGTCCAAGAGCTCACTTACTATCTCTTGTTTGAACAAGGAAATTAGTTTTGAATGGGACCAATCTCTCTCAGAAGCTGACACAAAGATAAGAATAATGTAGGAACATCATGTAAAACTTTAGCATGAAAGCATCAGACAGTTAAGAGACCGCTTACTGTAAAGAGGGCCGATTCAAATAATATATCACAGAAATCAGATATCAGGAAGTGAGTGCAGTGAGGAAACATAAGAAGATATTAGTTGGTATGAGACTGATACCCAGATACACAACAGAACCATATAAGGGCGCACCAATCTACGAATCCTTATATGACAATGGCGTTTTAAAAGCACCCTCCTCAAGCAACTAATATAGTAGAAAGTATGGAAAGAGTGAACGTGGAACAGTATATCATGACTAGGCCTATTTAAAGCGCTTGACTAATCCCAGAAAGGGCACCACTTAAGATGAATCCTTACTGCAAACTAGTGAGCCACTCGCATTCTAGAACATGATACAAGAAGATAAATTGCATGAAATGAGATAATGTATTAACACGTAAGAGAAATTACATACTGTGAGATACCAAAGACCAGAATCCTCAATACTGTTATAACCCCTCATCACTGAGACCCTACGGGCTCTGAAACTTCATACAGAAATGTTACAAAATGTATACAGAAGTCTTCTCACTGCACAGTTTGCTGATAGAAATCTGGAACCTTTACAATGTCTTCTTTTTGAGCCTTTATAGGGAAGATAGAGAATTATAGAGGAGGCGGAGGTAGATGAAGCACATTTAATGACTTATTTTCAATCAGATGGCGGAAAACATTCGCGCCCATCTCTGAATGACTAACTATAAACGAATGTACTTTACAAACTGTCTATAGAAATAAATGCTGGGAGATAAAAATATCCTTATATACAAGACACAAATAATAAAATATATACAGCGTGTTGGTTTTGCTGAGGGAAAATCTGCTGCCGTAAGAGACCTGTAATATTCTGCAATTTTGTATTGTACTCTCGGCCCTTGATTTTGGATTCGAATCCTGGATCTTTAATGCAGTGCGAATTTCTCTGGAGGGTTCTATTGATCCATATCTCTGTCTTCTTTAATGGTGGTCATCTCTCCCACCTACCCTCAGCTTCCTCTTTAAATTTCGCCAGCAGAATATGTCCTTTGGTATGCTCTTTGATCTCTGCAATGGAGGCGGTAAACTAAAACGCCTTCTTTGTCATTTAAAACCTGCAAAACCCGCAAAACATTAGGGAACACAGCCTCGGAGACAGGGAGTATGGAGGGGGAGATGATAATGACGTCGTGAAAATAGACAAATAACAGGAATACGCATGGAGGTGGAAGAAAATCGATAGAGGTTCAACAGATAGACGAAATGTGGGTTTTATACATTACACGGTCTGGACGAGATGAATAAGAACAAACGCGAATAAAAAACACATAGACGAACACAAATATATATATAACGGGGGAAAATATCTCGGACGTACGGGGGTGAACACGTGGAGGTACGGGGGAACAGGTGGAAAAATGATGTGGCGGAGTCAACAGGCGGGGAGACTGTATCGTGGACCGTCGGATTGTAAACACAGATCAATGGCTGGAGGTGAGTGAGAGCGACACGATGGCGGGCCCTATGTCATAGCGGATAGGTGATAGCGCGTGGGCAACTCTGGCCCACATCTCCCATTGGATGGAGATCAATAGATCGGACGGTTCAGACGAATTCCGCTGCCCGACGATTGTGTAGACTTTAACGCGCAGGGGGGAAGCGGTTTCATGGCCCGTACCAAAGACACGCGGCGTTTTTTCTATGGAATCGCTGCATCCGTGATCAATACCGCCACTTCAATGAGAGTGGTGCGGGCATTACCACCGGTTTCCTGCGCGCGGGGCCCTCCATGTAAAACAAATGTCGCTCCGTCGATTGGACTTTGATCGGATGGCCATCATTTCGCCCGGAATATAAAATGATAAGTCCTTCCCCTTTGAGCTTGAGGTTCTGGGGCTCAGGTCGCGTGGTAGCCAAAGCACAGGGGGCTAAGACTTTAGAACTGGGGCCCGATATGTTTAAATTTGGGTTTTTGACTATTGTAAAGCGGATTTTCGGGCGGAGATAGTAATAGAAAATAGGAGCATAGAACTTTGGCCACGGCAGAGATGCGAAAGAGATGGCAGACCGAAAATTTATATGCAGGAGGAAATATGTACAACACACAAGAACGATAAATCATGGTGCATGGGTATAGATTATACAGAGCTCAATAAGCTCACTATTAAAGATAAATTTCCCATTCCTGTGATTGATAAATTATTGGATGAATTACATGGATAAATTTATTTTACCAAGTTGGATCTTTGTTCAGGATATCATCAAATTAGAATGAAGATTGAAGACATTCTAAAAACAACATTTCAAACTCATGAGGGTCATTATGAGTTTTTGGTCATATCTTTTGGCCTTACCAATGCACCTTCTACATTTCAAGGGTTGATGAATTCCATTTTCAAACCCTTCCTTAGAAAATTTGTGCTAGTATTTTTTGATGATATACTAATCTACACCAGTTCTTGGAAGGATCATGTTCAACATGTTGAAAGGGTGCTCAATCTATTGGAGGAGAAACAATTATATGCAAAAACCTCCAAATGTTTCTTTGGAGTACAAGAGGTAGAATATATGGGTCATATTGTATCTCATGAGGGTTTTAAGATAGATCCTCTCAAAATTAAAGCCATTAAGGAATGGAAAGTCCCCACAACCATAAAGCAATTGCGAGGATTTCTCGGGTTAACAGGGTATTATCGCAAGTTTGTTAAGAATTATGGGAGAATAGCAGCACCTCTAACAACATTATTGAATAAAGATGAATTTTCATGGACTCCTAAAGCAACTACGGCCTTTGAACACCTTAAAGAGGCAATGTGCCTAACACCGGTCTTAGCTACACCAAGCTTCACAAAAACCATTATTGTGGAATGTGATGCCTCAGGAAATGGAATTGGTGATGTTTTAATGCAAGAAGGAAGACCCATTGATTTTGAAAGTCGTCCAATCAAAGGAAAGTATTTACAGAAAGCTATTTATACTACAAGGAAAAGACCCTCTAGTGGAGGTTACTAGTGTTATAAAATTAGCCAAAATTGTCAAAAAGACATTTTCTACAACATCCGTTTTCAGTAACGGAGGTTTTGGCAGAGCTTCTAATGGAATTTCGACACAACTAAAAAACCTAGGCAGCCGTAGGTTATTACAGATGTTTTTTTCATTGGTGCACTACTCATGTGTCAATGCACCGGTGCGTGTCATCTAGATGGTCGACCCGGGGTAGTCGAAGGTGAATGCATCGGGCCGTAAAGGTCTAAAACATCACTCGGTGCACTGTAGGTGATACAACGCACCGGGCCATGCTAATTGGTATTGGGATTTGTGCAGTTCCCATAGGTCGTATCAGCACTCCAGTTTGTAGTATTATAAAAACGCACTGGTGCGTAGTATCACACAAACACATCGATTTTTCTAATTCGTATTGGTATTTGTACGGTGCCCATAGGTTGTACAAATGCACCAGTGAGTAGTCTCACACAAATGCAACAGTGCGCAGTATCGCACAAATACACCGATTGTTCTAATTTGTATTGGTATTTGTGCGGTGCCCATAGGTCGTAAAAACGCACTGTTGAGTAGTCTCACATAAAAGCACTGGTGCGCAGTATCGCACAAATGTATCGAGAGTTATAATTGGTATTGCTATGTGCCCATAGGTCGTAGAAACGCACCGATGCTCTATATCATACAGACTCATCGATGTTCATTTTGTATTTTTTAGAAACATCTACCCGTGATAGTGCAATTATTGTGATTTTTTAAAATTCATTATTCATCAAAAGTCGACACATATCTTATAGCAGAATTCATATTAATTAATTTTTTATTAATGCATTTGAATGTAATGTTTGGATTAATTTGGTATATCATATCATAATTATTGTGATTTTTTAAATTCATTATTCATCAAAATATGACACATATCTTATAATAGTATTCATATAAATTAAATTTTTATTAGTGCATTTGAATGTGATGTTTGGATTAATTTGCTATATCATATCATCAGATTTCACATCTCTTCATTATAATATTTAATCATCCATAAATTTAATCAGTGGTGTTACGTTTCACACCGACAATGGAGAACGCAATAGAATAAATTAAAACATATTATATTATATATATATGAATAAGATAGTCTTTTTCATACAAAATGGGACAGTTATTGGTATCCCTTTGTCTTTCAATTGGGACACCATGTCCCTTACATTAAACAAAATGTCTGATTTCGCAGACAAATATTTCAAAAAATACAACGCCTTGCTTTGATATCCAAACATAATGATCATCATTCTTCGCTTGAACTTTTGTCACTGCTCAAGCTACGTACATGACTTGGGTTATTTTTAGGAATGTTTTGTTTATGGTGTTGATTGTTTTCTTCTTCTTCACCTTCCATATAGAAACATAAAAATAAATTGTAATGAGTGTATATACATTGGTGAGAATAATGAAAATTGCAATATTAAATAATATACATCAATGTAAATATGAAAGAAATGGCGTACCGTAGCAACAATTGACTCATGAAATATACACATTCTTTCAAAACCTAATTTCATGCCATCTTTCAAGATTTCATCTGTTGGCGCAGTTCCATTCTTTGTTTCCTGCAAGTTTTATACCCCATAAAAAATCATATATTTAATATAAAAGATTTTTTTGTTCTATTAATTATAGACGGAGCTAAGTAAAACAAGATCGATAGATGCTTACAAATTCCACAATTAATTTATGATATGCCAACATATACTCACAACCGATATTTAATCCAATGTCAATCAATTTGTTTGATGGTTCTTCTTTGTATGTTAGCACATATTTGAAGACATTCAATGATGATTGTTGTAAAACAACTTAAAATATAAAAAAATGAAATATATTTAAGTTGTTATAAGGAAGTAACAATTACTCACAAACTTAGATATCAACCCTTTTCTTCCTTGTCATCATGTTTTATGTGCTAAATGGGTTCCATTTTCTTTTCTTTTCTGCAAGAAAATACTTGAAAATTAATATTTAATGCTAAATTTTTTATTTATTGTAACTAATGATCAAAAAATTCAATGATTACATATTACATTTGAAACATGTTGTTTTTGAGATGGATCCTCCTCCGATGAAATTTTTTCCATTTTTTTTACCATCTCCTTGTACACCTTTTTGGACATTCCTATTGGCATATTTCTGATATCAGCTCATTCATTTTTTGAGATTTTCATGATCTTCCTGAAAATGTAACATGACAATAAACTATTTAATTTTTATATTTATATATGAAAAGTAAATATAAAAAAAGTGATATTTATAAATAATTCTAGAAAAACATTTAAAGGAATATTAATTTTTCATTCCTTCTTTTTTGTTGTTGTACATTTTTTCTATTAAAATTTTGACATGTCTCATTGACTAACTGTCTGGAAACTCTTCCTGTAGTTTAGATAAGATTTGGTTCTTGTAATTATTGGATTGATTTTTGTATTGTAAGTGGAAATAACGTCTATAAATTCGTTCCGCTAGATCCCTCAATCTTTTGTAAAAAAAATTCCCCTTTCGTTAACCTCCAACACCACTCTAGATGAGCTAAGGAGAAATCCATTTTCATTTGCATGTTCTATTATTTTTCTTTTCTTAGAACAACATTCCTTTTTTGAGTTGTTGGTCCCTGTAGAAAATTAAACATATGTGAATTAATAGATTGTTTGAAACATGCTATCTAATAATTTTAAGTATATTATTAATGAAAATTAAAAAAATAAACTCATATTGGATTGATAGTATTTTTTCATTCACTTGATTCATCCTTTTGCAATTTTTCCATCAAGATTTTATGCTCTTCTGGTCCTAGATCATACATAATCTTATCGAGCTTCATCATTTTGTGGCTCTGCATGATACACAGTAAACAATACATATTAGTTAAACTTACATATAGTTCAAAAATAATATTTTTTGTAAATAATTTACAAAGAACTTTCCTTTTTTTCTTTTCTTGATGTGTTATTAGTATTTTTTTGTTAGTTGATATCTTGTCAGCCATTTCCTTATCAATATGAAACCTGTACCATATCATTTATTAATATATTTTATAAATAAATCATCAAATTTTCAGGTAAAAAAAATATCGAGAAACTGGTGCGCTTTTCATGCTATACGCCCCAACATCAGTGCGTCGTGTTCTTATAAACACACCGCCAAAACAGTATAAAACACAATACGGTGCTCTATGTCAAGAAGGAGCACCGGTGCGTTATATGATAACCACCGCACCGATTAACATAGACAAAATAATAAAAAATCGTCTAATGTTAGTTTTTGTAGCATATGGTGTCGTGGAGGGGGCGGTGCGGCCTATTCTTCTAAATGTCCTGCGCAAACAAGGGATCACCGTACGGTTCTCTCTGTCAACAAGGAGACCCAATGCATTATATGCTATATGGTGCACTGATTAACAGTATGTGCGCAGTGCGCTTTTTCATATGGCACATGAATTAAGAATTTTTATTTTTTATTTTTTATCAAATAGTGCATGCGCGGTTCGCTATGATAAGCCAGCACACCAGTGCGCTAGGTTACATAGGGTGCACCAATTAAAAAAATTCATTTTTTTAAAAATTCATGCAAGGGCCGACATGGATTGGGATTTGTCTATGCAAGTTGTCTTGTGGGTTAGATGTCATAGGCCTATATATATATAGCAATACAAACCTCATAAATCTAAAATGTAAAGCCCTAATTCTGAAATCACAGAAATAGAAAGAAGCAAGGGCAGAAACAAAAAGAATGAAGGGTTTAGGGTTAAATGGATTTTATTAGTTTTTTTTTAATTTTTATTTTTTATTTTTTTGAAAATGAACAAAAAATTTAAATTTTTTACTTACCGCATAAAAAGTACTACAGAAAATGTAAAAAAAATAATAAAATTTAATCACGAGATCATTTGAAGTTCTATGCTACAGGGTTTGAATCACCGGAGGTTTGGAATTTTGGTTGTCTGAATAGTTATGTTCAAAAGTATTTCGCTGCTCCACAGTGCTCTCATGATCTCTTGCTCCAGGTATGTCTCGTGCAAATCTCTGGCTGAAATTTTTTGTAAAAATAGTGAAATAATGAAAAGTGTTTAGTATTTAAAGAATTGTTTTATGAAATTAGATTTTCGAAAAAAATTTGCCACCAATTTTTCAATTTACCACTTTTTTTCTCTTAAAAAAAAACAAAGTTCCTCTTTTTTTATTTGCGGCTTTTTGTCACCGGTGTGTCAATTAATAGCATCGCACTAGTGCGTCAGTTAATAAAATGGAACTGGTGCATAGTAACTAAAACACACCTGTGCGATTATCTATACATAAGCACCAATAACAATAAGTTTGTTTTTAACGCACCGAAATTACTTTTAGGTGTGTGCAATAAAATTTATTGTTGATTTTGCTCAAATGCAGGGAGAAAATATCATAATTATATCAAATGGACAATTCTTCAAAATCTAGCTTGTTCCATAATATTTCTTAAAGTCCATCGCGGAGTTCTCCTTATCCATCTCGAGACGTAATATTTACTTCAGATTTTATTTATATTTTCATTATCTAATTGAATTTATGTTTTTTATCCAGGTCAATCAACTTAATAAAATTTATGATGTATACAAATTTGCAGGTTCATGCAGATTCAAAATCGAGTTCAGATGCACAAAATATTCAAATAACTCCAAAACTTTAGAAGCTCTTATCAGGAGTAGCATAACGTAAGGCACATTTGGTAGATGAAAATGGACAGCCGCTTCACCCTACCAATTGTAACAATATTGCATCTTCTAGCCATAATCCTGGGACAATGATGGTAATAATAATTTTTTGGTATATTAATGTAATTATTTCAACATGAAACAAATTAATCATTAATTGTCAACGTTCTTACTAATTGATATCATAGATTTTGTACTAATCATGTTCAAATATTTTTTTTGAAATTATAAGGATTCTAGTGATGATGAGAGACCTAACTACCATCTTCCGTTGCACCCCACAACAACATCAAATCGATCAAAGGCTGAATTAAGAGAAAAAATCAGAGAGGAACGATACCAAGGATGGTTGAATCAACTACCGATTCAATTCCCTCTATGTCCAAATTCACCAATTAGGAATGACTACAACAATAGTATTTCTTCACAAGCTGGCAATGGAGGAAATCAAATATAGGTTGGTATGGATGATTAATTAAAGGATACGACTGCAATGGATACAATGTTGTTAGATGTATTCCAAAATGATGATCAGTTAGGGGATGATGCCCATATCGTTGACACCTTTTTCGAAAGCCTTAAATTTTCTTCCACCACCCCTCTCTTTGGACCTAGCGGTTAGTCAAAGTCCACCCAGTTGGGGACAACGATGTTACTGTACAACTTGAAAGAAAATTTTGGCTTGTCGAATGCATGTTTCTCGGAAATTTTGAGGTAAGTTACCATAAAGTCCTCCCTTATATAAATTTGAGAAATATAATCACACAATGAACATTACAAATGGTCAAATTTATGAACGTTAATAATTATATCAGTATTAATGTACATTTAATATTTTCCATGATTACCAACTGCAGGTTATTCAAAGATAAGGTTCTTCCGAGTGATAATGTCTTGCCCGGTAGCTGCGAAGAGGCAAAGAAATTGTTGAAAATGTTGGGTGTTGAGTACATATCATATCACGCATGTCCAAATGATTGTATTCTATATAGAGGAGAATATTCAGACAAAGAGATATGTTCAAAATGTGTGCATGACAAGTATGATAAATCAATAAAGAAGGGTAAATCATGTGGTCCTCCTTTTAAGATATTGAGGCACATGCATATAATCCCAAGGATTCAAAGTCTCTTTCACTGCAAAGAATTAGCAATGTTGTAGGGATGGCATGCCTCACACAGAAGTGAGTTGGGAGTTATGTGAATCCCAATTGATTCAATAGCCATGAAACATATAGAGGATACATGGCCCAAAAAATTCAAGGATGAAGTATGAAGTCTACGACTCAGCATAGCCATGCATATCATCAACCCATATTCCCTCCAGAACACCAAATATTCTGTTTGGCCTATAATAGTGATCAATAACAGTATACCCGCATGGTTGTCTGTGAAGAATGAACATCTTAAGTTGGCTCTCAGAGTCCTTGGTAGAAGACAAGTGAATAATATGGATGTCTACTTACAACCACTGGTAGATGAATTGAAGGAATTATGGGATGGGATAAATGTATACAATGTATCAAGACCCATCACAACAGAGAGGAGTTTTATTGTATGGCATATTTTCTTTCATGATACATGATTATCCAAGCTTAGGAGTTTTGTAATATTCCTAAATTAGCATGTAGCTAATTGGAATACTAAATTTTGATTTTGCTTCTTAGTTAGAAGAATAGGAGGGTAGGGAGAGCCATAAATCTCCTTAGTAGGAATAAAACCACTCCAAATGTGAATGGAGAGAATCAAAAGAGCTGGGTAAAGCTCCCTTATGTGTGAACAAGGGATGAAGCATGTGGACTGGGTCAACTTTGACCAAATCAACAACGCTGGTATGGAGGGAGTGGACATTCAATGAGGGACATCATAGTTTTGGAGGGAGATCGTTTGCATGGAAATAGTGCCTTTAATGAGTGGGGCCAAGGGTAATGAAGCTCACCAAGAATATAAGGAAGGGGATGGCAGCCATTGAGGATATGTTTGGATTATTATTTGTTTATGGTCTGTTATGACTTGTGGCTCTCTTCAGTTGTTTAGCTAAGATTGCAGTGGTGTTTAGAACAAGGGTGTTCCTGAGCAAAAATCCCACCTTCATCCTCGGGGGACTTCTAGTGCCTACTCAGGAGAAGTTATTGAGTATTAATTTCACACTGTAGCATTTGGCCAAGCTACAGACTTCTTCAACAATGCAGTTTCTGCAGAGGTTTGTGCTATGTTGCAGGATGCAGCAGTGGAGATTTGATTTGGGTGTTTTCTGAGCTAGTTTTCATCAGAATATCCCAAAATTAGGAGAGCAGTGTTATTTAGCACGTGGGAGAGCATTGTTTTTTAGCCCTCCATTTAACACAACACTGCTAATATCCCAAAATTGGGAGAGCAAAAATACAGCACATAAAACAGGAAATATGAAGAAATATAAATATCTCAAGACATGAGACAACCATAGATCCATTCCATTATGATTATAACAACAAAAAAAGGTAGAAATACTTGAGGAAAAGCTCACTCAAGTTGGGAAAACAAGCCTCCCATGAAAGCATACAACTAGATCTGAAATGTTGTTAATACATGAAATACAAGAATGCATAAAACCACGCTGTCTATGAGAGAATAGCAACTAAAAGATAGAAAAATATATCGCTGCTGATATAATGCTCCAAAAATTCTAAGACTAGAGTTCCATGCCCCAAAACAGATATCTAGGAAAACCCAGAAAAGTTTTCCGGAAATACACATTATATAAAAATAGAAAATTTGGCCCTAGGGCTGAATAATCTCAGCAAATGAATCACTGATAGGAGGTGGTTGATATGAAATATGAAATTCTAATCCTCTTCTAATATATATTCTAAATTAAGGGCTAATCCCCTCAAAGGAAACACAACTCTTCCAATTAGGGCAATAAACCCTTTGCTGCAGCTGCTCTCTAAAATAATGCGGTTCTTGAGAGAAACTATGTTGTAGCTGATGACTGCTACTTTGCCTAGTGCCAAAATATGAAATGAGGAACTGAGAACTTCTTCACAAGATTCTGGATGAAAGGATGATACGTCCAATGGAAAACTAGCTCAGAAATTGGAGATCTCTCTCCTCCACTGCTACACCCCTGCAACACAACCCAACTCTAAACATAACTGCATTGTATATGAGACTGAAGCTTGGCCAAGTGCTAGATAGTGGTAATGCAACTCAAGATAACCTATTTTGATAAGGCACTCTAAGTCCCCTGAGGATGAGGGTGGGATTTTTGCTCGGAAACACCCTTGTGCTAAACAACACATCAAACCAACCTAAACAGAAAAAGCATGCACAGAAATGTCACATGACAAATCCAGATCTAAAAATATCAAAACAAATAATACAAATCTCTCCCTTCTAATGCTTCCATCCTCTTCCTTTTATGCTTGTTGAGCTTCCTCACCTTGGGTCCCACTCAATAATGGAGCTACTCTCATGCATACACTCCTCCTAAATGACTGTGATGTCCTCCATTAATCCTCCATGATCTCCATAACAATGTTGTTTATATGGCCAACATTGACCTAGTCCACATGCTCTAACCCCTGTTCACACCTTAGGGTGCTTTATTAAGGTGAAAATATGATCCACTTTCACATGAGAGGTGGTTTTATTCCTCATAAAGAGATTTATGGGTCTCCCTACCCACTTATTCACTTATATAAGTGACACAAAAAAAATTTAATATTCCAATTAATTTTGGAATATTACAGTCCTCCCCTCCAAAATTTTGTTTGTCCTCAAGCAACTATAAGGATACTGCAAAACTTCCAATGGATATGTCTCCTCCCAACTATACAACTCAGCCTTTTGTAGATAAACCAAATAGCTTCCATCATGATGAAGTGGGAGATATATGGAAAGAGTTATATGTTGTCCATTGGCCTCCTTAAGGCATGAGAGATGGTAAATTTTTGGTGCCTCAATCCCCATGAGGAACTCAAATCTCCATGCTATCATCCAAACAAAGTGAGCCATCCTTGGCAGCTCATAGAAATAATCACCAATTCCCTGCTTCTACAATGTATAGGGGCTGCATGGCTGAAAATGAGAGATCAAGTTATTCAACTCATGCTGTCTCTCTCTCCATTTATGATAAATATGGAGCTGCTGATCTTGGGCTTCAATAATATAGTCCTCAAGAAGCCAAAAGGTACTTGGAATCTCATGATCCCACTCTTTGGTTCTAGGAACCTCTCTTGCCCAATCCATCCCACATATAGTGAATAGAATTTCATCACCATAAGGGCTCCAAAATAAAAATGGACTATGTGTTATATAATATGCTGGATGGTGACAATAGTCCCTCATGTGAGACCAATGCTATTCTACCTCTAGCTATCTCAAAACATCATATGATAATTATCCATCCAACCACTTTCTTGTTGCCATAAGCTTCTCAAAAGCTTGAAAATAGTGAAGGACATTAGGTGTTAACTGAATATGAGCCAAGAAAAACATGTATTTCCCAAATTCCTTTACAAGATGGTCATCCCCATCACTGAATGTAGTCCCAAAAGGACCATGGAATCCACAAAGAGGCTTGATCTCTTGTGAAGCAATGTGCTTAAAATTTATGGTAAAGGAATGTACATACATTGTTAGTTGATCAATAAGCATCCAAACATAATATTCACCATATATTGTAGACAATTTGGTGAAGGGGTCCATAGATGAACCCTCCCATATCTCCATCAAAATTGAAAGTGGTTGAAACAAACTTGAAAGGTGGCTACTCTCCTCCTCATTCATCAAACAAGTTACATACCTCCTAATATGTTGGAGCACATTTTCTTCGAGATCCTCCCAATACAATCCCTCCATGATGGTGTGATAAGACTCAATGAAGTCTACATGTTCTGAGAATAGTGCCTCATATGCTACATGTATAATGTCCTTCTTGAGCTTTGAGTCTTTAGTCAAATATATCTAATAATGGAAATAGATGACTCCATAAACCACTCTATATCTCCTATCTATCACTTTTCCATCAAGAACCTTACGTGTGAAGAGGTTCTTGGAATATTCCACCAATAGTTGGGACTCCCAATATGGATCTAGGCTTCCTAACAATGACAACATTGTTGAAATCTGAAATGAAGCACCTGTCACATCATAGCTCTCCTCTTTGACATGATCAATTTCAAAGCCACATGTTGGAGTATTGTCACCCCACTTTTTCTCCCTTCCTTGCAACTGATATTTCCCAAGACAAGAATGAAGTACATGGAGGTCAACCTCTTCTTGGAAGGTATTTCCCATCCAAAACTTCCATAGTTTGGCCAATGCATGCAAGAGTGTCAATAAATCTTGTCATATTCATAAATCTCCCTCTTGTGTGGAAGTATCCTTTGCTGCTCCAAGGCTATGGAGTAGCCCTTTGACACCATTTTCATGCCATCACATATTCCTGAATCATCATGTTTTAGCGAAAATATCTAAGTGGGAGATGGAAATGTCCATATCAGAAAAATTTTCACCCCTACTTTGAACCCATCAAAGGTTCTCTATGCTGTGCTAGCTTCTCCCAAGGCTCCTTCCTTAGCCAAGTCTATAAATGATGTACCATGTTGAGAGAAATCTTTGATCATCTTCCAATCAAGAGGTCTCCCTTGTGGAATGCCTCCATGTAATGAAACATCAAGGCCTAGAGCAGGTTTTTTATGTGAGTGGACTTATTTTTCCCTGCCCTCACTGCGCAAATCATCCTCCTACTTATGTGCATAAACCTCCTGAAAAGGATGGGTGTGTATATTCCCAGTAAGTTGGTGTTGGCCCTCCTTCTCATCTTCTCCTACCTCCTGCAAGATCTCAGAGTTTAAGTTGTTCTTCTCCAATATAATCAACCCCTGCACACCCAATTTCATATTAGTTTCAAGAGTCTCAATCACAAAGAGTGATCTATCTGGTGTATGTCCCAAAAACTTTGGTCAATGTTGGAACACACTTCCTCCATTGTTTTGTCTCATTGCCTATCAACATAGACACATGCTTCTCCTGATCTTCATATGTGAGATCCTTTGGAACTTCTTACAAAGATACAATAGATCCTCTAATCGAAGCAATTGCTTCATCTCCATATCAAAATAGTGGTGGATATCCTCCTACTATTACAGTGATGGAGGATCTTTCCATATCTTTCTCTTCGTTCTCCTCATCATTGGAGAATACCTCATCATTAAGAGATCCTTTGTCTTGATCTCCTCTTGAAGGAGGAATCCCCGTGTCTTCTTCTTGAGAAGAAAATTCCTAATAAAGTGGGGATTTTTCCCTTGGAAAAGAATGTTTTAGATATTTAACCCCATCAACAATGTTCTGAAATGGAGTTGGTTTTATGGATCCTTCCAACTCATGGAAAGGTTCTGATGTCTTGGTTTTGGCTAGTTCACCCAAAGAAGTTTCAGAATGTCTTTGATCAAATATTTTCACTAACCCCCTAGTGAACTTTGCATAAGTAGATATATTTTTATTATTCAATGAAGAAGATTCATAAAAACACTAGGCATAAGCCTTACCTTCAAGATGCAACGTTGCTACTCTAATGGCTTCCTCTTCTGAAACTTGATGCAGCTGAAAATATGTGTCTAGTTTCTTTACCCAAGCCTTGGATGTGCTCTTGGGTGACCCATCAAAGGTAGGTAGAAAGAATCTACCCAAAGTGTGCTGCGTGCACCCTCTTCTTCTATTGTGGTTACTAGGTCTTCTATCTTCTTTGATTTGACAAAACCCTTGGAAGTTTAGATGCTCCTTGAATCTCCTAGACTGAGATTCATATTCTTGGAGATAGTCACCAAGAGTCTCCTCCTTTGGTGTTTATCCTTCCTCTTCTTCCCTTGCCAAGAATGTAGGCATGGTACCACGTTGTAGATTTGATGGTGTAGCTGAATTCTCACACCCATAACGGGAAAAACTAGAGCTTCCTTTATGTACAAACCCTCTTGGAGAATCTCTAAATCTCTCCATCCTCATCTCTTTGATGTCTCTGTTAATGCCCTGCATAATTTGAAGAAGAAGTCTTGAGAACTCCTTCCCTCCTAATAATGGATTTTTACCTTCATGTCTTATGTAGATCTTCTCCTTTCTATGAGAAGCCTTCTTAGATGACATAATGGCTGAAGTACACAGGCTAAGCCAAGATTATGCTCTAATACGACTGTAATATTCCAAAATGGGAAAGACATGAATATAGAACAAAATGCTTGAAATAGCAGTGTATAACATCACATCATTACATGAGACCAATCTGGAGCTATTTAATTAATCATATTAGTAGAAAAATAGTACAATATAATGAGGCACAATTAATACAACATAAGCCCACAAGCCTCCAATGAATAAACCCCCTCGAGAATGAGGTGATGCTAACATACAGAATGTCGGAAAGCTGCCACAACGTAGTCATCAAGAGAAAAACTATAGCATATGAACATAAGATGATACAAAATGGATTATATATGCCTCAAATGATATAGAATATAAATATCTAGGCCCTATAACAACCTCCAAATAGAACCCAAGAGGGTTTCCAAAAAATACACCAAAATACAAGAGGTGAACCAAAGCCCTAGGGCTGAAGATTCACTACAAATATATAGCTGGAAAGATGTGGCTGATCTAATTTAGCATAGAATGAAGCCTCCTCCCAATAAACTCTCTAGGTGAAATTCTGATCCCTTCACTAGAAAACAATCTCCCCAACTGGTGTACTGAAACCACCCCTACAACTCCTCCCTAAAATAACGCAGTCCAAGACTAAAACTACACTGTAGGGGCTAATAATAATGTGGCATGGTGCCAAATGCTGCAATAAGGCTCAAAGGCCTTCTTTCATAGCCTACCAATGGAAGGAAACCTTCCTCCACTGACATCTAGCTTAGAAATCACCCAAATCAACTCTCCACTGCTGCACCATACAACACAGCACAATCCTCTGCAAAAAATGAGATGTAGAAGAAAGATGGAGCTTGGCCTGATGCTAGAATGTGGAAATATAGTGAAAATACTTCTCCTGAGTGGGCACTCAAAGTCCCACGAGGATGAAGGTGGGATTCCTGCTCAGGAACACCCTTGTGCTAAAGAGCTTGATAAAGCTCCCCTATGTGTGAACAAGGGATGAAGCATGTGGGCTGGGTCAAATTTGACCAAATTAACAACAATGGTATGAAGGGAGTGGAAATTCAATGAGGGATAGCGCAGTTTTGTAGGGAGATCCTTTGCATGGAAGTAGTTCCTTTAATGAGTGGGGCAAAGGGTGAGGAAGCTCACCAAGAATATAAGGAAGGGGATGGAAGCCATTGAGGATATGTTTGGATTATTATTTGTTTATGGTCTGTTATGACTTGTGGCTCTCTTCAACTGTTTAGCTAATATTGCAGTGCTGTTTAGCACAAGGGTGTTCCTGAGCGGGAATCCCACCATCATCCTCGAGGGACTTCGAGTGCCTACTCAGGAGAAGTTCTTGAGCATTAATTCCACACTCTGGCATTTTGCCAAGCTACAAATTTCTTCTACAACACAAATTCTGTTAGATATGTGCTGAGTTGCAGCACTAGTAGAAAATGATGAAATTAGTGACTAGGTGACCAAAAAATTTAGTCAAAGCAATTATTTCAAGTGAATTACAACTAAATTTTAGCAATTTTAAGTGACCGAACTAAAAATGACTAACTTAAACGACTAATTTAGTCTAGGAATAAAATATACAACTAGATAATAAGTGACTAAAATAAAAATGACTAACTTAAATGACTAATTTAGTCTAGGACTAAAATATATAACTAGATAATAAGTGACTAAACTAAAAATGACTAACTTAAATGACTAATTTAGTCTAGGACTAAAATATATAACTAGATAATAAGTGACTAAACTAAAAATACAGCTAACCGTAATGGTGATACAGGACTAAAATATGAGTAGATACTAAGTGACAAAATTAATAATGATTGAAGTAAGTGACTATTATAGTCCAAGAATAAAAATATGACCAAATAACAAGTACAAAAAGTATATGAATTAGTCATTTATGTTAGTAATTTTTATTTCTGTCACTTCAGAAATGGAAAATTGCCATTTTCTTTGAATCCATATGTGGTGTTAAAATTTAGAGACAAAGGTCGGGTCTCTGAATCCATCTACAATGTTAATATTTGAATACCCTTTTGTCTCTAAAGTTTAACACTAGAGGGTTGTTTCTACTATCACCTTAGCAATGAATCCTCTCACTTTGGATTACATATTGAATCTTGGGTATATCCCAAAGCAAAAATTTATGGGGTCTTTTGTGCAACTAGATCACTAGCACTGAAAACCATTTCTCCCCTCATATACATTATGATATGTATAAAATGTACCCTCAAACATGGTTAAATGTTCTTTATATACACTTGTAGGAACCATATGTGATTTGAAAGCCTCCTAATTTATTCAGTGTCTATATAAGCACACAAGATTCTTCTTAACATTAAGGGACCCACCTCTGGGTAGCGATTTGATTGCTAAGTCTACGAAGACATACATACTTTACCCCCTCTATTTTTAAACATTTGACCTCTTAAGAGGAAACACGCTCTTAACCATTAAACCACCGCAAACTATATAATAATTTATAAAATATAATAATTTTATACTAATCCTTCTTCTCATACCATGTTCTTATACCATTATACTATTGGTTTATTACACTATATAATAGTTTATACTTTTATACTAATCCTTCTTCTCATATCATTGTACCATTGGTTTATTACACTATATAATAGTTTATAATATATAATTAGTCATTGTACCATTGGTTTATTACACCATATAATATAGTTTATAATATATAATAGTTTCATGCATTGGTAATGTAAAGAGATTTGGATATATGACATTCATGCGCAGTTGTACTAAGTTCCAAATTTCGGTTTGGCCATATGCAAGAATATCCGATTTGGTGTGTTTAGAGTATTACTATCAAAACTGCACAAATAATCAAATAGCAAGGGCAGAAAATTGTTTGGTGTTTCGATCTTCGTTTGTTTGGTAGGAGATTTAGGAGGGGCATTCTTAATAATGGATTGGAAATAATGGCAATACAAAGCAGGGCTGGTAGATTGGAAATACCGGAAATATAGAGCAAGGCCAGTGATGATTGGCGTTGTGGTTTTCATATGGGTTACCTCTGCCGAAGTTACTCACGTATGTACTACTCAAACCTGGACCACCAGAGGATTTCATGTGTAATTTTTTTCATTGAAAAATATCAGATTTGGTAGGCTGTATAAAGAGTTATGAATTTTGTATGAAGAATCAATTGAATTAAAGGGAAAATTATCTACCTTCCCTGCCCTGAATTTACATCATATGATGGGGACTCATCCCACAACCATTAGATGTGCACTCTGTTCTGCGCTCATTTGTTTTTATTCCTTAAAAATCCACCAACAAGCAGATCATATAACGAGCTATTGCTACTCTCACTGTTAACAATGATGCATGATCTTGATGGTCATACGCTAGAGCCTAGAGTGGAAAATAGTTCTAATTGATGTATTTTCCACATGTTGTTGTGGGGCAATCCGATTAAACAAGAGATTTTATAGGTGTATGCATTTTTTTGGCATGTGATTCATATTGGAATTTTCATGGGATGAAATAATAAGTTCGATTCTGAAGTGGTTGTGGAGATCTGAGCAACCAAGGGATAGGCCCAATGTTTATTGGTATGCATGTGACCAAATTCAATTACAACAGTATACAAAACTCAACCAAATTCTTGGTCATAGGGTTGGAGTAGCTATCCTTGCCATGTTTGTTAGTACAAACATTTCTTGATCATTCAATAAATTTAGCATATGCTAGGAAAGATGGAATTGGCTTGTATCTTTATAACAAGAATTGGGTGATTACAAGAACTGAGTAATGGTGTGGTTGGTATTCAAAAGTAATAATTCATTTTCTTTCAAGAGCCCGTTAGGGTCTTCAATTGACCAAGCAAGACATGGTCTCCAAAGATCCACTCCTCGATAATATAGTCCTAAAGTTCCATGTGAGGAATATCCAAGGTCTGTTGAAACTTGAAGAAATGCCCTATGACCATTTATCTTTGATGAAAATTTATCAAATTATCCTTAATAGAAACTTTTCAATTTTAGTTTTTTAATCTATGTATGACAATTCCCTTGTCGAGTATTACAACAGTGGAAACATTCTCTGCAATTATTATTTAGTCTTGGAAGAATGAAGCGAAATAATTGAGATCCGCATTCTCTTGTTCACTTCTTTACATTTATTGACTCTAGGAAAGACTCTTAAGAGACAAATACCATTGTTAATTAAAGAGTCCAAAATAATAGAAATTTGTGTGACAGGATTGAGGGACTTGTCTAGAAGTGAATTAGCGTAAATATTGCAAATGGAAGACTTAAGATTTCTAGGTTCTTCCTGTTCTTGAGCTATAAGTTGTTTTTCTTTCTGGGTTTCATTTACCATGTGTATTCCACTTCTACATTCATGTGCTTTTGTTGAAGCACATCTTCTCTATCTAGAATGGTTGATGGGTTCAATGTATATGAACCAGGAACAATTTGACTTGACTAAGTTATAATGACATGGTTTGGGAAACTAATTTGAGTTGACCAAGGGTTTGGAATAGTGTTTGACATTATTGACTAGGAATGTTGGAACTACTGCCAAAGATTCTGTGAGTTTCCAACATTGGAATCGACTGACCCAGACTTAGTCATGTCAAAAATATGGTGTTTCTAGGGAAACTCATCGCTTTGGGCAGGGTCAATTTTTAAGGCTTGGTATGTACTTCTACCTTGTCATTCATGTTTTTTAGGAAATGAAGTAGAGATATCTTCTTTTTTCTTGGAAGTAATAATTATAACATCCTAAGGTGTAAGGGGAATCTTTGAGCTTATTTATCTGGAAATAGCAATCAAAGGGGTTGAGTGACATACTAGTATGATAGGAAAATTCATTCAAATTGGGTGAATATGTTTCCTTATCCCCATTATAACTATAAGATCCCTTCTGGAATGTGTTAGGTAACTTGAAACATGAATGGCTTCCTATTTGTGAAGCTTATTTTTAATTGAGCTAATTTATAACCCTTTTGAGTTCCTACCATCTTCTTTTCCCAGGGATACTAATTTTTGGTAACCATTTTAGTCTATGCATTATGTGTCTTGGAGCCAAAGGATATTACCTTGAAGTTTGAACCCTTGCAAGAAATAGTTTGATGGATTTATTTGTTTGTCCCTGGAGTGCTAGAATTTGTGGTATGCTTAAGCTTTGAGACGTTCTTGTATTCACTAAATTATCAATTTCATCACTCTAGTATGGATTTGGGTGTTTTTTTATGAATCATTATCTTCCATAGCTCAACCCTGTGCATGCTGATAAATCATCCATAAATTTTTTGCAAGTTTTTCTCTTAATACTTTTGTTGTGAGCCCATCTTCATGAACGAAACATTCATATATATTAGGCTTAGATTAGGGCATTTTGCTGGGATATTTTTAGTGAGATTTAGGATCCCATATTCAAGATGGGAATACTCTTGGACAGGCAGGGTATTGATAAATATAACATCATGTTGTGGCAGAAATTATTCAAGGAAATATGAGGGGAAGCTAATACTTGACTGCTTCAAGCCACAAATCCATCGTTATCCTCAATTTTGTAAGTTCCAATGTTTCTAGATCAAACATAGGAACAATTTTATGCTGGCCATCAACATCAGTGTTGCAGACAAGGGGCTGTTTTATATGAGAAATTAAAGCTCCCTGAATATAATTTATAGTTAGGAGAAGAAGCTCCTTTGAAGATCAATTATCATACCTATAAACAATAAGAGACAAACTTGGAAATGATTTGGCTCACTATGTATTTAATCAATTATGGGTTTGCATAAGTCCTCTTATTTTCCTAGATATTGGTTTGTTCTTTCAATATGACAAGGCTATTCATCTTTAATAAGGATTCCTTCAACAAATGGAATGGACCTTTCTGCCTTTGTCTCATATGGTTCACAAAATGGCTTGATGATATGATCAACCCTCTTTTATTCCTCATCAGAGTCCATGTCATATATAGGATGACTGTCAAAGAAAAAAAAAATCAGATCTTGCATTGTTCTGTTCAAACTTAATAGGCAATTCTGATTGGAGATGCACATAATTATGGGTGCCAAAATTTCTACCATATTCAATATCACAGATAGGAGTTTTTGTCTCTTGAACCTAAAGGGACCTTCAGGATTTACCTTCATTAATGAGTGTCTTATTACTCTCATTCTCTGGAGAACTAGAACTATAGTCTGGTCCATTATCTCCATTTGCGCTTAGGATTTTGTCATATGTTGGTTGAATTTCAATTTTCCAATTTAGAAAAAAGGCATGGCATGATACCCATGTCATCACGTGCTAAGTCTTCTAGGGTGATTGCAAGACTGGTAGAAAGTTGTTTCCTACCCTCCTATTGATATTCCTCCTCTGCATTCAGGACCTTTTCTCCCACTGTCAATCATTTGGAAATATGGATTATTTTCAAGGGGGAATCAAATGAAGAGAAGTTTAGCATATCCCTATCCAAGTGTAGCAAGCCAACTAAGTAGGCTGAAAAACTCGTCGGAAATTTTTCTTTGTCTTCTTCAATAGGGTGGTCATTAACACTGCCTCAAAATGAGTAATGGCTAGACTGAAGCATCCCACTATTTTCACATCACAATATGTCTTAGGAACATACCTCTCTTTATCTCTACCACACTCATCATCGGCATCAAAATGCAGCATAGGTGTTATATTTCTGTTTTTATCAAACTTAAAATGCAATTTTGAGCTGCCAAATGTGTTTCCATGAGTGCCCATAACTTTATTACCCTCACTTAGACTTCTACATGATCAGTTTATATACATGTTTATGGGGATGTCCTATTATTGTATTCTTCTTTGCTTCATTTTACCCTAGATTTAGCTTTGGAATTTTCTAATAGTTGTGTTTTCACTCCCACATTGTACTCATACTAACTGTATCTTTCAGTCCCATTGACCTATTTATTATCATTCGTTGGATATATAAAATTATATTATCTTCTGCTGATCAAAATACACTTCTTTAACCTGAGAAGCATGTTTTGGTTTCAATGCATCTCCAAATAGATTATGATTGGATGTGATAGGGCTTCATCATATATGTTGCCTAATTGTTCTTCTAGTCAAAAGTGAGAAAAATGTTACACATCCATATCATCAGTCTAAGCATTGAAGGTGGTCTATACACTAGTGAAAAAATGGAAAGTGGGGCCTTCATCATCAAGTGCTTCTAAATCTGTGCAGTGGTCTTTAGGAAATCATTTCTTACTTGAATTTTCTCTGAAATATGACATAGATGCCTCTTCATTGACAAAGATCCATCATGTTGTGGTGCTGGATTTATAACTATCTACATTAATGTTGGGGTTAGAAGCTGTTGTTCAATCTTTAGCATTAGCCACGGGAGTACAAAGGGATGGACAAGCTACGCATTAAGGTTTTATATCAAATGGAAAATATTCCGAAAAGTGGGCCGTGAAGAGATAAGGTAGTCAAATTCGCATGCATTAAAGCCAATAGAGTAAATAAAGCAACGGGCGGAATGTAAAATCATAAGTAAACAAGAGGTATAAAAGATAACGGGGACGCAGCGCTAAAACATATGACTGATGTATTAAAAGGAGCTGCTGTTACGTATGAAAGCACGTGGGGAAAGTCCGAGGGGGTCGAGCAGCTGTGAAAGGACGAGACCCACACCCCCGCGGACTGGTGACACGTGGCATGGGGAATACTTATCGCGGGAAGGGGATAGTAAGAACAGGCCGCGGGATGTGGTTATGTGGCGGAGCAAAGGTGGACCTGCACAGCGGGGAAAGCCATGTGTTAGTTCAGCGTGGGAAATCACGCGTGGTAAGAATTGGATAGCATATGTGGATAAAAGGTAAGGTAAAGTTCATTAGATCAGCTGGTACTCAGACTCGTACCAGCCTTAAACCCGACACGAGGCGCGCACCTACACCTTGACATCCCCAATCCCCACGCGCCACGTGTCTCATTGTCAGTGTCCTTACAACACTTGCCTTCTGTCATCCCACTCATCCGCCTTTTTAACGGAGGAGTCTGTGTGTCTGACACACAGACTCCTCCCTTTTTTAACTCCACCACCGCTTTCCCAGTAGGGTAACAAACTCCCGTATTTCTCTCCAGTAAAAAGACACAGGTTACTTTCTACGGCAAATACCAAGTAGGGAAGAGTGCCTGGTATACCCCAATCACTGTCAGGGTTCCCCGCGTCGCTTTCCCGAGCATTGTCACCCTCTGTTCAGGTATTCCATTCTCCATTTTCCCTCTGTTTACTTTCTCTTTTCAAAATTGTTAAAATGTCAGCCATGGGGAGAGGAACGCCCAAGAAGAACGAGCCTGAAACCCCCCAAGTCCGTGAGTCTAGGAACCCCCCTGGTTTTGAACCCCTCTACGACTTGCAGTCTGGTATCTGCGACCCAAAATATCCTTTTGACATACGCAGTATCAAACCCCTGCTTTTTGGCCGCCATTGCAAGAACGCAAACCGTTTCCGAGTTATCGTGTCGGGCTTCTACCACCAAATCACCCCCCAGGTCCATTCTTGTATTGATTTTATCACCTGGCTCAGAGATGCCTATGATGTACATCAGGGCGCTTTCGTTTCTCCTCAGGGGAATAAAGTTTTTTCCCTTTCTCCCGATGTTATCAGACAGGCCCTCCGTTTCCCAGCCAGCGACACATATATCAGCTTCAAAGACGAAACCTTGGCAACCCAGTTCAATAAATAGTCAAGGGAAGCCCGCCATGCCTTCATATCCTCCATAACCGTCGACCAGGCAACTTCCCTGCCTACATTAGAGCCGTTTTCTCTAAGTCTGTTCGTCGAAGAGGTTCGACCCGTTCTGTCTCTCATCGCTGGCCTTTTGGGGATAGGGAGCCCGAAAGACATTTCTATGGTGTGCGTTCGCTTTTTATGGCTCATGTCACAGAATGGGGTTGTATTGGACATTCCTGGTTTCCTCTCCTCAACCATCCTAACCCAATTCCAAGAGCTCGCACAAGCCCACCAGTTTTGCTTCTGCTTAATGGTGTTCTACCTCTTCTTGTTCCAACATGCAGATAAGTTCGACCATTTGGGGTTAGACAGGATCTATTCTGAGAATTCTCAACCCAGACCAGTCTTCGACTGGAATTTCTCCGTCCGTCATTTACCTAGGGGAGAGGGTTATGCGAACTTCATGAACACTTTCATGTCCATCGCCTACACCATCATTCACGACACGCCTTCCCCTAGGGTTTTCCCAGAGATGAAACGCTGGCTGCAGGCTGGGAAATACCAGTGTACCGGAGATTGGTTCCTTTCTGAAGATTCCACTGAAATTCGGGTCTATGGAGCCGAAGTTGCTCCATACCGGTTACCATTTTTCCCCGTCCGACAAGTTTACGCCCTCGAGCAAATCCGGCAAGCCCTCAAAGCCGACCAGCTCCATTTTGTCCCTGCTAAGAAAGGCTACATCCTAAGGCTTCCTGTCCAAATCGGCCCCTTCGTGGTAAACTCTAGATATGCCCTCCCAATTGCTGAAAAAATGCTGCAAAACATGGACCTGACGTTGGGGCAAAGCTGGGCTTATGACCCACGAGAAATCATTTCAAATAAAAGAAAAAGAAATAGGTCTACGCCCTACATACATGAGCCGAGGCCATTTATGGAGTGGAGGGCTAACCTCGAAATTTGGCCCATGTTTTCACAGATGGAGACAGACTCGTCTGCTACAGGGGAAGAGGAGGAAGTGAACAGGGGCGCCGGTGAAGAAGAGGCAGGTACCTCAGGAGCAGCACCACCGCCCAAGAGGCAGAGGGTGGCCACCAGTGAAGCGGAAGTCATAGGAGAAGGGCAATTACTGGAACCCTTCACGAAATTTGGCGAATTCGATAAAGGCAAGGCAGGGATAACAGTGTTGAGGGACAGTGTCGCCTCCTCTGATTACACAGAGGTTACGCAGGCCATCATTGAGCCCACCTCATCCAAGGCGAGCGAAAGGGAGCAGACGAACAAAGAAATCCGAGACAGATACAAGGCCGAATTAGGGGGGTACGTGGAAAAATACCATACCAGGCTCTCCACCTCTATCAATTCGGATACTGAAAGCCTGGTATTGTCTATGGCAGAGGCCATCCTGGACCCAAATTCTGATGTTCCTAGTTATAAGGTGCTCGAATTGGCCACTAATATGCAGAAGGTACCGGTCAATGACATGTGCGACCTGTTCCAAACGGTTTGCGACATGATGAAGGATAAGCTATCGCAGCTCACCCTCGCATTAAGGAAGATAGAACAGAAATATGACCAGTTGAGGGCATCCTTTGTAGCGGAACAAGTTTCTTGCCGTGCCAACGCACACTAGGTGCGTGATCTCCAGGACCAAATCAAAAACTCAGATGAAGGAGGGAAGGGTGCACAAGCAGCACTTATAAGTAAGTTGCAGAAGGATATCGCATCCGCAAAGAGACAGGCTCACATACCGGCTTCGCATCATGTGCAAATAGCTGAATTGGTACAGGCGGAGGAAGAGAAAAAGGAGCTGTCTACCAGGCTATTCAAGGAGAGGGAAGAGAAAGAAAAAATGGCTGAAAGGATCAGTGAATTACATAACAGAGCAACAGAATTGCAAGCCAGGTGGGATTCGCACAGCTGTCAGACGGCTGAAGCGTCAAGTGGAGCCAGCTCCTTGTCAGCACAACTGTCCACAGCCAGAGCTGAGATTGAAGTGCTGGAGAAACAAGCATCCACGGCCAGGCAAAAGATCGCAGAATTGGAGAGCTCCCTGGCCGAAAATTCCAAGACAGTTGAGGGGCTACAGAGGGAAGTCGAGGAAGAGAAAAAGGTCACGGCGGAGCAGCACAAAACCATTGCTGACATGAAGAGTCGAGCAAAGGGGAACCTCACCCTTCTCGAAGCCAGAAGCATAATCTGGTCAGACATAATCACGGCGGTAACCGAGCAATGGGAGTTCTTGACAATGATAGGGGAGTTCAAGTCTACTATTCCTTATCTCAATAGAAAGTTGCAGGAGGCAGGGGGTGATCTGCCTAACAGAGCTCAACACGCTGGGGATTACATCTCATTCCTTTATGCACTAAGGGAAAACGACTTGGGGAAACATGGTATCTCCAGCCGATTTACAGAGGTCATCGAGTGTCAAAAGATCATCGATAAAGAGGAAGCCCGAGCAGCGGCTTCAAGGGCCCTGCAACGGGTGGTCGACAGTGTCGAACAGTTTGATGAGGTATGGGATGAAATCACCACAGCCGGACTCCCTTCCTGTTGGGAACCAACCGCCCCTGCCGTGCTTGTGCTTCTAGACCAATACACAGCGCGTTTGCAAATGGAAAGAGATCGGACTGACCTCCAAATGGGGAAAGCGACCCAGCTCAAAGCCAGTACAATTGTTACAGTCCTCAAAAAGGAGTTTAATCTCCTTTACATGATCAGACACCGGCTCCCTACTGAGGCAAGTATTCACGCTCTCGGCGAAGCTTTTATCAAGGTGGAGAAGCTCTCAGCGATGCCCGAACCAACTTCCGAGAGTCAGCAGAGACTGACACAGTTTATGAGTCAGCATACTAGTTCCTCCGCAAACGTGCCTCCGCCCGAATCTGCAACGGCTTCCACTCAGCCTCGCCTGTGAATTTTCTGTTAACTCATGATATGGTCCAAACGGCCTATTTCACTTTCATTTGGTTTATTTCTTTCAAAGTTCCGAGTGGGTTTTTTTCCCCCACTCTTGCATTTTACTTTTTACATCAAACATTTTTTAAATTTCTGTTTTGAAAATGGCCTGGGGCCTGTTTACACATGATGGGAGGCTTGATTCCCCATCATGAAATTTTTTTGTTATGAAAATGACATCTAACAAATTTTGCCCATGCGAAGAAGATATTTCCCCGAAATATCTTCTCGCTGAAATGGGAGGAATCCTATATAAGATAGATCAAAGAAGAAAGAAAGGTTCCAAAATTTTGGAGGAAATACTGTGTAGTGTTTTCTTGTTTAACATTTTGTGAAAGTCTCAATATGAATGCAAAGAGCCCGTAGGGCCTCAATGAAAAGAAGTTTTGTTTCGGACAAGGATTCTAGTCTTGTTTCTTCATAGTGTGTTATTCTCTTCGGTGTGTTGTAGTGTCGTTATTCGTTTTGCTTATATCCATATATCTGATATTACATTCTGGAATGCGAGTAGCTGGCTGCTTTATGTTATGAATTTATCCCTGTGGATACTTGTTTCATTAGCTTCTCGGCACTTTAAATATGGCTCAGATGTAATATGTCGTTCCATTTTCACCTCATTCGCATTTATGCTATGTTGAATGTTATGAAGTATTATTTACGAACGTGGTTGCCATGTATGGATTCTTAATGTCTAAGCCCATCACATGCTAACGTATGTTTCTGAATACTGTCTTTATATCAATTGATATCTCCTCTTTTCTACATTCTCAGTAAATACTTTTATACCATCTTTCTCTGTGAACTATTCGAGAATCTAGCCCTTGTTACAAACGGACTGTCTTGAAATTGTCTTGTGCATTTATGTTGGGACTTAATATCTTGCTTATTCAGGATTGTCTCTTCAGCTTTAAGCTTCTGAAATATTGGATACCACTGAAATTTTAGTTTTCTCATTTGACAAGAAATAGTCCGAGAGCTTGGTTTGATGAGATCCTTCTCACTACATAATCATGTCTCTCTGCTATATAAGATGTCCTAGGCACTGGTCTATGGCAACTCTAGGTTGTCTCTAGGAGTTACAACAGAAGCTAAGAGTTGATCTTCTTGTGATTCTGGGATGTCTTCTTTCAGATACCCCCATTCCTCTGCTATGTCTAATTCCAAAAATCATTTGGACATCATGATGGGCTGATTGATGTTGAAAGGGTCTTGGTGAGGTTTCAGTAGCCCATATTTTAAATGGATTTGGTTTATTTATAATCCTAACATTATCTTCTATTGTTTCAAATGGAGTACAATGGGACAACTTCAAGCCTCTAACTTCACCAGCTGACAGTGTTTTCCCTAATCAACGTTTGTAGTTCATGGTTGGACTTAGGATATTAATATTTTATAGACATATTCAATGTGCTTTTTCCAAGTTGAGGCACCTACTTTATAGTAAGTTGTTGGATCATTTCTGAAAATGTCATCTGAACTTGTATAAAATTGTCAGGAGCTTGTGCATGCATCATCCCTTGAGTATTTTCTTATTGTGCATTTTTCTTTCATTGTTATTTCCAGCATGCTCTTATCTCCTGTCACGGTAGTAACTAAATTTATATTGATCTAAAAAACTTAGTTGGTTCCTTGAGATGAGATCACCTTCCAATATCAATAGAAAATGAATTAAAACAAAATAACTCCCCTTATTTGGTTGCTCCTCTTTATTCATTTCATTTGACGTTGTATCGCAAACTCCGACTCCCATGGACAATTCTCCAATTGAACATGCCCCAAAAAATATTTCCCAAGATCTCATTTCAAAAACTGTTCAAAACCAAACCTTCCAATATCAACAGAAAATGAATTAAAACAAAGTAACTCCCCTTCTTTGGTTACTCCTCTTTATTCATTTCATTTGACGTTGTGTCACAAACTCCGACTCCCATGGACACTTCTCCAATTGAACATGCCCCAAAAAATATTTCCCAAGATCTCACTTCAAAATTTTTTTAAAACTAAAGACCAAAAACTCAAAATCTATTTGATAAACTGCCACCAAGAATTGCAGTTGCAGGAATGGTTTCGGTCCCTAATCTGGTAAGTAAAATCTTCTTTATTCAATTCCCATTCAAGAAAATTCTTTGCAGGTTTTCTTTATGTATATGAAAAGAATTATCATACAAGTATTGTTGCTTTCATCAATTTACAAGTAGGCAGGGGCTGAATTTGGTGGTACTGTCGATGGAGTTTTTGATTATGGATATCTCATGTAATATCCTAGGGAAATTTTCACTAAGGTTTCTAATTCTACAATTTCCTTCCTTGAATAATACTGTTATTATAGTCGAGTCAATACCGTTATATACTGTTATTATAGCTGAGTCAATACTGTTATATACTATAATATACTTTTATTATACATGAGTCATCAGGTCCTTTGCATTTACTTCAACATCTTTCCAGAGACAAGATATCAACTTTATTGACTTCAGGAAAATAAAAGTAGTTTTGAACTTATGAACATTTGGTTTTTTTTCTTTCAAATTTGAAATGATCATCCAAATAATGGAAGGAATCCCATCCATTTTAGGGTAATAAATAATTGTCCTGTATGCCAAAATCTTGTGTATTCCCTCTTCCCGAAATAGTTTGTGTATACCCACTATGCACATTGGTGCATTACTTCATCCATCTTCCATTGCCATAATTTTCTTTGTTTCTTCTACAACATAAATCAGGGAGGAAAACCACATTTGTGCAACTGTGGCTCCAAATATAGTTATAAAGAGTGATAGAGGTCTATCGGTAGATTTAGAAAAACCAACACAACATATTCATTTCAGCGAAAGAGAAAATTATTATCACTATTCATCCTTACACTCCCTAAATTATTATAGATAGAGGCCCCTCATGAGCCTCCTCACCTAGGGATTGGTGGTGTAATGCATAAATTCCCCAAAATCCCCTCCTCAAATGGTCATGTTCCATCCATTATCATTGGTCCTGGACACTGGGTTTGGAAACCATTACCTTCAAGTGTTCCTCAAACTACCTCTCTTGTAGATTATCATCCTGCAATTACTCATAGAGAAAATGTGCATTTTGTAGCCATGCCTTCTTTTCTAGGTGTAATTTTTGGAAATGTTTTAGTAGGGGCTGAAGGTCCAACAACACTTTTACATGGGAAATTTGTGCAAATTGGACCACAAACAATAAATGGAATGCATCCAAATATGAAGTCACTTTAAGCCTTGGAGGGCTTTGTCAAGTTGTAGACCAAAAGCATTGACCTGATGGTTTCTCCACATAAAAGCTGTGCGGGAGCCTTGTTTGCAAGGTTGAGTATCCACATCTAGATTTATAGGCTGGAATGTTGATGAAAATATAATAATTCTTTTCTTGTTGTCACTGTTTCTAGCAACAAATCTGATTGAATGCAGTTGACCTCTGCTAGTTTTAGTGGTGGATATAAAGTTTCCTCCCGCCAGGGTTTAAATTAAGGACATTGGTATTGCAATGTATTCATAGTAAAATTGTTGAAGACAAGCATTCTTAATTTAAACCCAGTCTCATGTTCTAGCGATGACATTATTAACTTTTTTGTGTTTTTGAGTATATTACATATGATGTGGGTCTCTTGTTGAAGGCCTTGGTTTGACATTGTGGTTAAGGTCGCATATCCATAAGTAGTTTTCCTTGACTTCAATTCACACCATAGTGCATATGCATGACTATAACTTTTTCATATAGCTCCACGGGTGGCATATATACCAATAATATGGGTACTGTGTTGAGTGTGTTTTTGTTTCATTTTGGTAAGGACACAAATCCACAAACAATTAGTCTCAAGTCTTGAGTTTAATGTCATGGGATTCTCCTATGCTATGTTATGTTCTCCAAATCTCTAAGGTATTCATTATTTATGCTTGCACAAGTTTAACCCTTTGACGCACAAGCTTTACACTTCTCTTATTTCCAATAGTGGGTGTGTTTGCACTAGTGGAGGATGGAGGTGAATTGCCACATTTAAAGGGAAAAATGGATTTGCAAGTGATGCTTCTTATGTATGTAGAGACAAAGGAGAACTTCTTTCATTGTTCTGTTTCTTTCCACAAGGTTGAGTATCCACATCTAGATTTATAGGTTGGAATGTTGATGAAAATATAATAATGCTTTAACTGTTGCCACTGTTGCCAGCGGTAAATCTGATTGAATGTAGTTGGACTCTGCCAGTTTTAGTGGTGGATATAAAGTTTCCTCTCGTCAAGGTTTAAATTAAGGACAGTGGTATTGAAATGTGGTTGTAGGAAAATTTTTGAAGACAAGCGTTCTTAATTTAAACCTAGTCTCATGTTCTAGCAATGACATTATTAACTTTTTTGTGTTTTTGAGTATATTACATATGATGTGGGTCTCTTCTTGAAGGCCTTGGTTTGAAATTGTGGTTAAGGTCGCATATCCATAAATAGTTTTCCTTGAGTTCAGTTCCCACCACAGTGCATATGCATGACTATAACTTTTTCATATAGCTCCTCAAGTGGAATATCTACCAATAATATGGGTACTGTGTTGAATGTGTTTTTGTTGCATTTTGGTAAGGACAAATCCACAAACAATTGGTGTCAAGTCTTGAGTTTAATGTCATGGGCTTCTCCCATGCTATGTTATGTTCTCTAGATCTCTAAGGTATTCATTATTTAGCTTAGATACCTCCAACTTCCTTTGTATGCACAAAGACAATGTTGCTCTTAGATAGCACTAGTTATGCTTGCAAAATTTTGAACCTTTGATGCACAAGATTTACACTTCTCTTATTGCCAATAGTGGGTGTGTTTGCACTAGTGGAGGATGGAGGTGAATTTCCATATTTAAAGGGAAAAATGGATTTGCAAATGATGCTTCTTATGTATGTAGAGACAAAGCAGTACTTCTTTCATTGCTCTGTTTCTTTCCACAAGGTTGCATATCCACATCTAGATTTATAAGCTGGAATGTTGATGAAAATACAATAAATATTTTATTGTTTTCATTGTTTCTAGCAGCAAATCTGATTGAATGCAGTTGACCTCTGCCAGTTTTAGTGGTGGATATAAAGTTTCTTCCCGTCAGGGATTAAATTAAGGACAGTGATATTAAAATGTGGTTGTAGGAACATTTATGAAGACATGCATTCTTAATTTAAATCCAGTCTCATGTTCTAGCAATGACATTATTAACTTTTTTGTGTTTTTTAGTATATTACATATGATGTGGGTCTCTTGTTGAAGGCCTTGGTTTGAAATTTTGGTTAAGGTCACATATCCATAAGTAGTTTTCATTGAGTTCAATTCCCAACATAGTGCTCATGCATGACTATAAATTTTTCACATATCTCCATTGGAGGCATATCTACTAATAATATGGGCACTGTGTTGAATGTGTTTTTGTTGCATTTTGGTAAGGACGCAAATCCACAAAAAATTGGTGTCAAGTCTTGAGTTTAATGTCATGGGATTCCCCTATGCTATGTTATGTTCTCTAGATCTCTAAGGTATTCATTACTTAGCTTGGATACCTCCAACTTCCTTTGTATGCGCAAGCATAATGTTGCTCTTGGATAGCACTGGTTATTCTTACACAAGTTTGACCCTTTGATGCACAAGCTTTACAGTTCTCTTATTGCCAATAGTGGGTGTGTTTTCACTAGTGGAGGATGGAGATGAATTGACATATTTAAAGGGGAAAATGGATTTGCAAGTGATGCTTCTTATGTATGTACAGACAAAGGAGCAGTTCTTTCATTGCTCTGTTTCTTTCCACAAGGTTGAGTATCCACATATAGATTTATAGGCTGGAATGTTGATGAAAATATAATAATGCTTTTGTTGTTGTCATTGTTGCCAACAGCAAATCTGATTGAATGCAATCGACCTCTACTAGTTTTAGTGGTGTATATAAATTTTCCTCCTGTCGGGGTTTAAATTAAGGACAATGGTATTGAAATGTGGTTGTAGGAAAATTGTTGAAGACAAGCATTCTTAATTTAAACCCAGTCTCATGTTCTAGCAATGACATTATTAACTTTTTTTTTCTTTTTTTGAGTATATTACGTATGATGTCGGTCTCCTGTTGAAGGCCTTGGTTTGACATTGTGGTTAAGGTCACATATTTTTAAGTACTTTTCCTTGAGTTCAATTCCCACCACAGTGCCTATGCATGACTATAATTTTTTCATATAGCTCCATGGGTGGCATATCTACCAATAATATGGGTACTGTGTTGAATGTGTTTCTGTTGCATTTTGTTAAGGACACAAATCCACAAAAAATTGGTCTCAAGTCTTGAGTTTAATGTCACGGGCTTCCCGTATGATATGTTATGTTCTCTAGATCTCTAAGGTATTCGTTATTCAACTTGGCTACCTCCAACTTCCTTTGTATGCACAAGCACAATGTTGCTCTTGGATAGCACTAGTTATGCTTACACAAGTTTGACCCTTTGATGCACAAGCTTTACACTTCTCTTATTGCCAATAATGGGTGTGTTTTCACTAGTGGAGGATGGATGTGAATTTCCATATTTAAAGGGAAAAAGCGATTTGCAAGTGATGCTTCTTATGTATGTAGAGAAAAAGGATCACCTCTTTCATTGCTCTATTTCTTTCCACAAGGTTGAGTATCCACATCTAGATTTATAGGCTAGAATGTTGATGAAAATATAATAATGCTTTTATTGTTGTCACTATTTCCAGCAATAAATATGATTGAATGCAGTTGACCTTTGCCAGTTTTAGTGGTGGATATAAAGTTTCCTCCTGTCAGGTTTTAAATTAAGGACAGTGGTATTGAAATGTGGTTGTAGGAAAATTGTTTAAGACAAGCATTCTTACTTTAAACCCAGTCTGATGTTCTAGCAATGAAATCATTACCCTTTTTTGTGTTTTTGAGTATATTACATATGATGTGGGTCTCTTGTTGAAGGCCTTGGTTTGACATTGTGGTTAAGGTTGCATATCCATAAGTAGTTTTTCTTGAGTTCAATTCCCACCACAGTGCCTATGCATGACTATGAATTTTTCATATAGCTCCATGGGTGGAATATCTACCAATAATATGGGTACTGTGTTGAATGTGTTTTTGTTGCATTTTGGTAAGGACACAAATCCACAAACAATGGGTCTCAAGTCTTGAGTTTAATGTCATGGGCTTCTCCTATGCTATGTTATGTTCTCTAGATCTCTAAGGTATTCATTATTTAGCTTGGCTACCTCCAACTTCCTTTGTATGCACAAGCACAAAGTTGCTCTTGGATAGAACTAGTTATTCTTGCACAAGTTTGACACTTTGATGCACAAGCTTTACACTTCTCTTATTGCCAATAGTGGGTGTGTTTGCACTAGTGGAGGATAGAGGTGAATTTCCATATTTAAAGGGAAAAATGGATTTTCAAGTGATGCTTCCTATGTATGTACAGACAAAGGAGCACTTCTTTCATTCCTCTGTTTCTTTCCAAAAGGTTGAGTATCCACATCTAGATTTATAGGCTGGAATGTTGATGAAAATATAATAATGCTTTTATTGTTGTCACTGTTTCCAGCAAAAAATATGATTGAATGCAGTTGACCTCTGCCAGTTTTAGTGGTGGATATAAATTTTCCTCCCATCGGGGTTTAAATTAAGGACAACGGTATTGAAATGTGGTTGTAGGAAATTTTTTGAAGACAGTCGTTCTTAATTTAAACCTAGTCTCATGTTCTAGCAACAACATTATCAACTTTTTGTGTTTTTGAGTCTATTACAAATGATGTGGGTCTCTTGATGAAGGCCTTGGTTTGACATTGTGGTTAAGGTCGCATATCCATACATAGTTTTCCTTTAGTTCAATTCCCACCATAGTGCATATGCATGACAATAACTTTTTCATATAGCTCCACGGGTGGCATATCTACCTATAATATGGGTACTGCGTTGAATGTGTTTTTGTTGCATTTTGGTAAGGACACAAATCCACAAACAATTGGTCTCAACTATTGAGTTTAATGTCATGGGCTTCTCCTATTCTATGTTATGTTCTCTAGATCTCTAAGGTATTCATTATTTAGCTTGGCTACCTCCAACTTCCTTTGTATGCACAAGCACAATGTTGTTCTTGGATAGCACTAGTTATGTTTGCACAAGTTTGACCCTTTGATGCACAAGCTTTACACTTCTCTTATTGCCAATAGTGGGTGTGTTTGCACTAGTGGAGGATGGAGGTGAGTTGCCATATTTAAAGGGAAAAATGGATTTTCAAGTGATGCTTCTTATGTATGTAGAGACAAAGGAGCACTTCTTTCATTACCCTATTTCATTCCACAAGGTTGAGTATCCACATATAGATTTATAGGCTGGAATGTTGATGAAAATATAATAATGCTTTTATTGTTGTCACTGTTGCCAGTAGAAAATATGATTGAATGCAGTTGACCTCTGCTAGTTTTAGTGGTGGATATAAATTTTCCTCCCGTCAAGGTTTAAATTAAGGACAATGGTATTGAAATGTGGTTATAGGAAAATTGCTGAAGACAAATGTTCTTAATTTAAACCCAGTCTCATGTTCTAGCAATGACATTATTAACTTTTTTTGTGTTTTTGAGTATATTAAATATGATTTGGGTCTCTTGTTGAAGGCCTTGGTTTGACATTGTGGTTAAGGTCACATATCCATAAGTAGTTTTCCTTGAGTTTAATTCCCACCACATTGCCTATGCATGACTATAACTTTTTCATATAGCTTGCGGGGTGCAGTAGTGGAGGGTTTTATTTGGGTCATTTCTAAGCTTGTGTTTCAGTGGAGGAAGGTTTATTTCCATTGGGAGATTAGTAAGGAAGGTCCTTGAGCTTCATTTCATATTTTGGCATTAGGCCAAGTCATCATCTTCTCCTATAGTGCAGTTTTACTCGCAAACTGCGTTATTTTATTGAGAAGATCCAAAGGAGGGTTTAGTGCCACACTTGGGAGGTTAGATCTTCATTGAGAGAGTCTATTGGAGGAGTTCCATTTCATATCTACATCAGTTTCAGCGATCTCCTCTATTTTGTTCAGTTGCAGTGTTGATTCTTTAGCCCTAGGGCTTTAGATTCACCATTTGTATTTTGTGTATTTCCATAAACCCTTCCTAGGTTATCTAGTAAATGTGTATGGGATCATAGATCTTCATATTTGGCCTTGTATGAGCATGTTGTTATCAGATCCATTCATATATATTTCTTAGTTGCAGTATTAGCCATTAAAAATGCGTTGTACTTGCTTCAATATTTTTGTGTAGCAGTTTATTACATGTTTTGGGTGATTTCGGCATTAGAGGCTTGTTTTGACTATTTTGAGGTACTTGATCCCCAAGATCTTGTACTTACTTATTGCTATTATACATAATACCATGGATCTATCTTTGGGTCATATGTAATGTTTTGACATTTGCTGCTATTTCCATTATTGTGTGCTATATTGCTGCTTTCCCCATTTGGGAATATTACAGTGGTATCAGAGAATAATCTTGGCTCATCCTATGAATACATTGCATCTATGTTATCAAAGGAAGAATAACATTCTCATAGAAAGGAGAAGACTCACAGAAGAGACAAAGGCAAGTCTCCATTATTTGGAGAAATGGAGGGAAATAAGTTTTCAAAACTTCTTATCCAAACTATGCATGCATGAAATCAAGGGAATGAGGAGGGAAAGACATGAGGATCCCTCTAAAATATTTGCACATGAAGAAAGATCTAGTTCTTCATATTATGGGTGTGATAATTCAGCCACACAATCATATCTACAATGCTCTACCATGCTTATGTTCATAGCAAGAGAGATGGAGGAAGGAGATGCACCAAAGGAGGATACTCTTGGTGACTATATTCAAGAGTATGAATCTCAATCTCAAAGGTTCAAAGATCATCTAAACTTCCAAGGGTTTTGCAAGATCAAGGAGGATAGAAGACCTAGAAATCACAATAGAAGCAAGAGGTGCAAATAGCATGACTTGGGTAGATTCTTTCTACCAACTTTTTATGGATCACCTAAATGTACAACTAGGGCTTGAGTGATGGAGCTAGACACCTATTTGCAGCAGCACCAAGTTTCAGAGAAGAATCCATTAGAGTAGAAGTGTTGCATCTTGAAGGTAAGGCTTATGCATGGTGGTTTTATGAAACTTATTCCTTGAATCATGCAAATGTATCTACTTATGCAAAGTTCACTAGGAGGTTACTGAAAATATTTGATGTAAAACATTCTGAAACTTCCTTGGTTGAGCTAGCCAAGCCTAAAAAAGAAAAACCTTTGCATGAGTTGGAAGGATCCTTAAACCCAAATCCATTCCATAATGCTATTGAGGGGGTTAAAACTTGCAGAATACCTTGCTAGAGGCAAGATCCCCACTTCAAGAAGAGCTCTCTTCTCAAAAGGAAGACATGGATATCTCTTTTTCAAAAGAGGATTAAAAAAAGAGCCTCTTAATGATGATGAGGTAACCTCCATTCATGATGAAGGGGAAGAGCGGGTAAGAGGTAACAACGTTGTCAGATCAGAAGCAGATCTAGTAACTCATGGAGAGGAATATGGAGAAATTTCTCCAATGAGAGGAGTTCTTGTATCCTTGTAAGAAGTTCCAAATAATTTCACATGTGGATATTAGGGCACAATCCATGAGTAGCATGTGCCATCATTGATAGATTTTCAGACCTTGCAGATGGAAGAAGAATATAGTGAGGATGGCGAGCATCATATGATTAGGATCACACACCCCTATCTATTTCAGAAGGTTGATGCACAAAAGAGGAAGACTGATTTGCACAATGAGAGAAAGGAAAAAGTAATCCACTCATATATGCAGTCTACTCTTGAAATTGATGTCTCATTACATGGAGGCATTCCACTGGGGAGACCACCAGATCAAGAGTTTTTGAGAGATGCTTCACACCTGGTTCCACCACTCATATACCCCAGAGGGGTGATAACCTTGGGAGGAATTGGCACAATGTAGAGAGTCTGGGGTAAGCTCAAGGAGGAGGGAGACATTCTCCTAATATCAGTATTACCCACTCTCACCAAAAATCTTGCGCTAATAGAAGAGGGATGGATGACACCATCATGGTGTAAGAAGTCCACTCCATGGCTTGGATAATCAGAAGATACTTCCACATTGGGAGAAATATTCCACATATGGTAGAGGTTGGTGGCCACTCATGCTTAAGTTGGCCAAACTCAGAAAGTTTTTGATAGGTGATAGCTTCCCATGGAAGGCTAGCAGTGCTGTCATTATCGAATATTGACCCTTATTGGAGATCCCAACTGTTGGTAGAATATTCCAAGGATATCTTTTCATGCAGAGTGCTTGATGGCTAGTTATTAGATGGGAGATATGCAGTGAGAGATGGGGTCATCTATTTTCAGAGTAGGATATTCTTGAATAGAGCCTCTAAGCTTAAGGAGAAGCTACTACATGTAGCATATGAGGGTTTTCTCTCACACTCCACTGGTTTTATAAGAGCATACCGTACTATCCTGGAGGGATTCATTTGGGAAGGTTTCAAAGAGGAGATGCATGGATTGTTTGGAGGTTGAGGAGGGACATAAATCTTTGGTAGAGTTATCATAGCCACTTCCTTTCTCAATGGAAGTGAGAGGAGGCCCATCTATGAGCCACCTTACTAGCTTGAACCAAGTACATGGTAAAGATTGTATTTTTGTACATCATAATTCATTTACTATGTATTTGTATTTCCTTACCATTCATGTGTAGGGAATTTCTCCAAGAGGGGGCACTCTTTCTTATAGACTCTATGGTTTACTTGGTGCCATAAGCAATATTGATGGCCACTCCCTGGGAGATGTTGGGGAGCTGATATCTTATTCAAGGTGTGCTCAATTTTCACCACACAACACACACCTTCTCCAAGCATGTGAGAATATTGGGGAAATAAGAAAGTGGTTAGGAAACCACTCATCATGCCATATTCTGATGCAGTTAGGAGTCAAACTGCACAGGTTTCACTTGAGGGACCATTTTCCTTTTTCGTATTATGTAATATTCCCATTTAGCCTGAGCTAATGGGAATATCTTATTTTGCCTTATTTTATCTTAAATTTCATGTTTATGAATAAAATATGAAGGAGGACATGTAAAAATCCTAAAAACCATGAATAAATCAATGCCTATGTAAACAGAGACATATCTGGGCCATATAAATAATCTTGTAATATTGCTAAATCGGGACAACTAGCTAGGCATGACTGGAAAACACATTTTCTAGTAATGGAAACTACAGGATTTGAAACCGGGACCTGGATCCCTTAGATCAATGCATCTAAGTCCTGAATCCAAGAGGAGGCTCTAAAGAAATCCTTCTAGAGTGGTTAAAAAAATCTCGCACTACTAGATGTCCTTAGAAAATGCCCTATGAGGGACTGCAACAATTGTAAGCACATGTAGAGGAATGACCACGTTATTCTATAGCTCTGAGCACATGAAGAGAAGTTTAGACAACAAATATATGAAATAGCAGAAAATGTATACAATGTGTGGAGGAATCAATCACTCCAGCTAGGCAATGGAAGCCTCAATGTGACATATACATGAAAATGTAAGAGCATTGCTACATATAAAAATCCATGGTTAAAATAACGCAGTTTATAGAAGAAACTACAACAAAATACATGAATATAGAATGATATGTCAATAAAAACTCAAATAAATGAGGGGGAGCAAGCTCTCAACCCTTGGAAACACTAATACAGCAAAATACACAATCCTTGGAAGGATTGGCTACAATATACATGAAATTGGAAAATCTGCAGAAATGCTGGAGTTGTTGGGTAGAAGCTGCAACTCAATAATAGAAACACACGGAGATGGCTAAAGATGATGCTCAATCTGAATCAAACCTCCTCCAATGGATCTCTCAATGCAGGGTTGATCCCGGCACTAAAGATATTGCCCTCCAAGAAGTTGGTGCAACCTCTCACTGCAAATGTGCACTGAAATAACGTAGTCTTGAGGATGGACTGCGTTATCTATGATGGGAGATGTTGGCCTTGATGCCAAGATGTGAAAATCAGCTTTGAAATCCCTTTCACTAACCTCCCAGAGGAATAGTAACTCCCTTCTCTGAAAGATGAGACAAAGAGAAGTGTTGTGGAACCCTCCACTACAATGCCCCAACAACACTATGTTATACTTGAGTAGAAATAACGCGATATCTGAAGAATGGCTTTGGCCTTGAGCCAAGATGTGGAGAAGATGAAGTTCAATCCTTCAAGAGGCCTCTATAGAAAGAGAGGAAATCCTAAGCAGGAATCCCTCGTGCTAAGAAGCACTGAAACTCAGCTGAACAGTCGGAGTATGCAATTTGTCTGAATAGACAAATGATCAAATGCTCAAGGATGTCCCTCTATGGCTGCCTCCTCCTCTTCTTATACAAGTGAATGCTTCTTGGCCATGGACCCCACACATTAGGGTTTCTTCCAAAAGGAATCTTTCTCCCTCCAAAACTACATTGTCTTCCCAAGCAAGCTACACCTCTTAGGCAACGTTGTTGACTTGGTTAAACTTGACCTTGTCCTCATGCAAATTGCCTCCTTTCACACTGGAAGGTGCAAAATTAAGCTGCTCCATTGATCCTTTTCACATTATGAAGGATATTATTCCTACTCATGGGCCTTTTACCCATTTTATTCATCTCCTACATGAAATAAGAAAAAATTAATGTTCCAATTTTCTTCATGAAAATTTGGGAACATTACAATCCTCCCCTCTCAAAGATTGCTTGTCCTCAAGCAAGTGCAAGGATACACTGAGTTCTTTTCTCCTCTCCCTGTAGCATCTGTATATGATGATCTCCTCCAAGGAAAGTGATGCTATCTCATCAATCAAATCTCCACATTGCTCCTCCTCAGCATGTAATTTATCTATCAAGCCATCATCAAGTAAAAGTGAAATACTCAAGAGGATAGCAAGGTGATGTCTAGAGGTCCCTTTGCAGAATGGGATCTGAAATATAATGGGAACTATATTTCCCATATGGATCCTCCATCTTCGAGCTATGAGCCATGAAAAATGAGTCACCTTCCAACTAGGAAAATCTTGGAAACTGTCCTCCACCTTTGGCTCTGGCAAAGTAGGTGGGATGAAAATCTGCTCATGGTAGACAATGTAGTCTACCCCACGCTGCTCATCTCTCCACTTATGATAAGTGTAGAGTGTCTGTTGATCCTGGGCTACAATAAGATTACCCTCAAGTGGCAAGAAGAGGACTAGACCTCCAAAGATCTCTCCTCCAATGCTGAAAATCATGTTGGCCCACATATCCCCATATATGATGAGTTGGAAGTCATCAACATATGGCATCTCATCCATCATATGGTTCACCTCACAAAGTGACAAATATGTTGTTAAGGTAACCATATCATATCCCATGCTCCCCTTAGAACATGTAGTGAAAATAGTGTGAGGATACCATGTAAAAATAGTGCTCTGAATAGACAATGAGATGAATAATATTTCTATTTAGGAACAACTCATGAATCATGCACTGAAAAATGAATTTTCAGAAAAAAATGCTTTGGAATAGGAAAATAACTCTTGTATAATTTATATCAGACAATATACAAAATAAATCCAATATTTGAGCTGAAAAAAATAATACTAGGTGGGTTAAACAGATCTCCCGCAGCTAGTTATCTTCAAGAGAAGGCCCAATGAGGGGTTGCAGCAAAGTAAAATGCTCTAATGAAAGTGAATAGAGATATAAATGCATAAAATGTGTATATAGACACTCAGAAACTGATTTCAAGTACATCAGAAACTTATATTTGAATTTAGGATCCAAAAAGTGAGGAAAAGCAGTGATTTCAACCCTAAAATAGATGTATTCAGAAATTTGTGTAAAATTAAGGGAAATGGTGGGAGGTTATTTTAGAGTAGGTCATGAGGGACCTAGTCTCTTAATTTCAGCTCAAAAAAATCATTCTAGCTATGTTAAAAAGTTCCTCCATTCCCGGATAAGCTTAAAAATGTTGATTTCCCATGACTTGGAATATGCAAAAAATGGCTGAAGCATAAATTGCGTGATTTCTGAAGACATTAGACAAAATATGTCTGAAACATCAGATCTGAATTTTATTATAACTGAGCATGAAGAAAAATGGAGATTCAACTCCTTTTATACATCAAATAGATCACCCGACAAGGGGATTTCATGAAAGAACAAATACAAGTATCAGATCTGCAGAATATGGATCCAGAAAATGTAGAATCACTGAAACTATGAGTATATGAGCTTAAATTTAAAAAATTACAAAATATGGCTTAAATACAAACTTTCCAGAAGAAGGGATGGCCCTTCCTTAAGGAAATAAGCACCAAAGTAGGGTAGAAACCCTGCTACAGCAATGCACTGGAAAATGACGCAGTTTCTGAAGTATACTGCGCAGATGATGTTGGAAGTTCCTTTGTCCTGATGCCAAGATCTGATTATGAAGCTCAATGATTCCTCACTAATCTCCCAGAGAAAGGAATGTTCCCTTTTCTACAAAACTAGATCTGGAAGTGGTGTTGAAAACCCCTCACTGAAACACCCTGCAACAAAACAATTCCTGCCCAATAGAAATAACACTATGATGGAGGTGAAAGCTTGGCCTCAAGCCTAAGTGTGAGGCATTTCAGAACATACTCCTTCAAGAGCTCCTCAATGAAGGAGGAGAAATTCCTAAACAGGAAATTCCACTCTCTCTAGCTAAACAGCCAAGAGAGTTTGAGTTGCCTAAGCAATCTCGAAATCGAATTATCTTCAACTATTTTTCCTTGTGTCCTTCCTCTTCATTTTATAACAATAGGGCTTATAAAACCCTAAACCACCTCCAATTAGTTAACCCTTTTCACATGAAGGGTCTCCATCTAGAACTGTGTTGATCAATAAGGAGGTTCAATGCATCTAGATACTACTGAGATTTGGTCCTGTTGACCCAGTCAATCTTCTTAATTCTTCTTCACACCTAAGTGTATTTTATTGAAATGGCCTATATTTTTCCATGTTCACATTGGGCATTGATTTATTTTGTTTATTAGGAGTTTTAGAGTTCCTCCTTTACAATTTTATTCATGACTTAAGCAAACTGAAAATAAAATGCAAGATTCCCATTAGCTACAAAAATTGGGAATATTACAGTCTCCCCCGGAAAAATGTTGCTTGCCCTCAAGCAACTCTTATGGTAGATGCAAGCCATATATTCCCCTCAAAATGGCATCCACATAAGGAAGGCTTCCTCCATTTGCTGCAATAGGTTATGTATGTTTGGTTCCAAAGTTGTCTTCCACCAATGCATGAGATGACTTCCAACTCTAAGGTTAGATGTCCTCTTCTTATCATGAAGTACAAAATGACAATTTCATGATGTCCAACACCATCATAAACACATGAGAGATATAAAATAAAGTATCTCCTTCCATAAATGAAAAACTTCATCATGAAAAACATTCCTCCATTCCATGTCTCATGGATTTGATTAAGCATTGTTATGCTCTCATTGTTAGCCCTGTTGGCTTCCTTGGATCCAAACTCCATCATTCCAGCGTTAGGCAAAAGAATAAGGTAAGGAGTAATATGGGTAAACAAAGATGTCAAACCATATTCTCCTAATAATAACGACTAGAGCAAGGCCCTTTGCTGCCATCCTCCATCTTTTCCATGCAAGATGGACAAGCCAAGCTTCCCAAATGATGATGTACATGCCTTTTTTTGCTGCAATTTATCTTTAATACATAGGGCATGAATCAAAAAATTATGAGCTATGGGGTGGTCACCATACTCATTTAAAAGCAATCAAATCAATAAGAGGTCTTGCTGCCTTCTTTCCTCCTCATGTGCATCATGAAGCCAAACCATACTAATGGACATATGATATGTGACATTAGCCCAATACAAAGTATCATCATCAATGCACATCATGAGATCAATATGCCAAATTTTACACAATGCAAAACACATAGACATAGGATATGTCATGTGGTGGCCATACTGTCTCAAGTGAAACAAAACTATACATGCCTTATCTTGCTGCAACATATCATTGAAATCCAAGGCATGATTCAAAAAATGATGAGCTATTGGGTAGTAACCATACTCACCCAAGAGTAGCCATAGCAACAAGGACTTTTGCAGCCCTCTTGCCTTATCAACATGTGGATCATGGAGCAATAACACAATGATGGACATGTGAAATGTCTCATCAACATAGTACAAGCAAGCTCCTTCATACCACATCATGTGGGAGTCATCCCTCCTCCCAAGCCAAAGTTCATGCATGAAACATCCCTCCAACAGAAACACATGTGGATAAATGAGACATATTTCAAACATGGGTGAATACATGGACATGAGATTTAACGTGTGATGTCCAAACTCTCTTTTTAACAACCACATCAACCATGCTTCCTTTTCATATACTCTATTAATGATGCATAAAGCATGAGATGAGAAAATGAGAATCTTTGGGTAGTGATCATGCTTACCCCAAAGCAACCAACATTTCCATGCCTCCTTATTCATTTCATGACCATTCTTCAAGGCATTGATCAGAGAAATAGGTGACTTTGGAGAGTGATAGGAGTCTCCCAAGGGAAACCAGCGTAACCAAGCTTGCTGGCCCATATATGTATGCAAGTGATCATGTGATCTATTGCTCATCATCCTCATCCACTCACTCCAATATGGAAGATGAGTGATGTGCTGCATAATCATGGCATCCTCCCTCTGTATAATACCATCTCCTTTGAACCAATGAAGAAATTTGCATCTCATGAAATATTGAAATGCGTCTCTGTTGAGATATCTTAGGGAGACCTCTCTCCCATATATGGCCTTCCAAAAATAGTGAGGCTTTGAATCTGTAGTAAGTAGAAGTCTCTCTTTGAGCTGTAGCATGCTCATTGAGAGAGTGTCATCTAGAGGGGAGAAAATGCTTCTCATCTCAAGATGTCTACTCTTCATCTTATTCTTCTCCATTGCTTCAAGGTTGAAGCTGCCTCTAGAATGCTCCAAGAGAGTTGAAGCCTCTTTGTCACAGTCACTAATTGACAACGTTGTAGATCTGCAAAGTGATGCATGCACTTTCTTAAAGCAAGTCACATTTCTGATCTCACAATCAGCCATTGAATATAGGATAGTACTAATCCCCCTTTTTGAAACTCTACATATTAACTCAAGATGTTGAATTTAGTTCAACAATGATGCATAGGGATATTTTCCAATCTCCTCCTTGATTATATTAAGGGTCCTCTGCGATGTGACATGTCTTTGCTTCAAATCATCATTTTGATTTAATCCTTGGCTATGCATTAATATTGAAACAATATGTGCTGAAATTTCATGCATACCTTGGATCAAATGATATGTGGGAACCTCTTGACAGAACCCAAGAGTTCCTCCACCTAGATCAATGATGCCTCCAACTGCTGGCAAGAATGATGGTCTCCTTTCTTCAAGCATACCAGTGCTGGTTTCTTCCTTCTCCTCCTCATGCATCTCCTGATTCATGCATGGGACTCCATATGTTAAGATCTCAAGACTACCTTGCAAAGATGCAAGTGCCTCTTCTCTAGATGCAAGCACCTTAGTAGTGGATGGTGAAGATGGAGATATCTTGCCCAAAATGACAATATTGACATTCTCCTTTGTTTCCTTGGGAGATGTCTCTTTGTAGCTCATTTTTTTCCTCTCCTCATCAAACTCCTTGAGATTTTCTTCAATAATCTTCAATGTTTGAAAAAGAAGCAATGAGATCTCTTCTTCAATTATTCTCCCTACTTTGTGATGACAGGAAGTGTATAGTTCTTCCTCTTCATCTTGAAACCCTTTAGGAGTTTCTTTGCATCTCTCTTCTTCATTGCTATACCTCTCACCTTCTTCAAATAAAGTGGGCATAGTGGATCTATGAGGAGATATAGGACTCTCCGGTCTTCTACTTTGTTGATAGGAAGTGCCGGGGCTTCCTTCTTCTTCTTGAAACCTCATGCAGATTTTACTGTAGCTTGCTTCTTCTCAAAACCATCTAGGAGTCTCGGTGCATCTTCTTTCTCTCTTCTGATTTACCTCTTTGGAGAGGCCCTTCTTAGATATGAACACTGATGAGAGTAATCTCATCCTATACATCATTATAATATCTATTTCTTCTCTTCACTTCTCTGATATCTTGATCTCATAGGCTGTTCCAGAGATCATGCTCTGATACCACTATAATATTCCTATTTAGGAACAGCTCATGAATCATGCAATGAAAAACGCATTTTCAGAAAAATATGCTTTGGAACAGGAAAATAACTCTTGGATCCTTTATATCACACAATATAGAAACTAAATCTAAGATTTGAGCTGAAAAAAATAAGATTAGGTGGGTTAAACAGATCTCCCGCACCTAGTTATATTCAAGAGAAGGCCCAATGAGGGGCTGAAGCAAAGTAAAATGCTCTATTGAAAGTGAAGAGAGACATAAAGGCATAAAATGTGCTGATAGACACTCAGAAACTGATTTCAAGTACAACAACAACTTAGATATGAATTTAGGATCCAAAAAGTGAGGAAAAGCAGTGATTTCGACCCTAAAATAGATGTATTCATAAATATGCATAAAATTAAGAGAAATGGCGGGATTTTATTTTATATTAGGTCATGAGGGACCTATATTCCAAATTTCATCTCAAAAAAATCATTATAGCTATGTTAAACAGTTCCTCCATTCCCGGATAAGCTTAAAAATGTTGATTTCCCATGACTTGGAGTATGCAGAAAATGGCTGAAGCATAAATTGCGTGATTTCTGAAGAAATTAGACAAAATATGTCTGAAACATCAGATCTGAAGTTTATTATAACTTATCATTAAGAAAAATTGAGATTCAACTCCTTTTATACATCAAATAGATCACCCGACAAGGGGATTTCATGAGAGAACAAATACAAGAATCAGATCTGCAGAATATGGATCTAGAAAATGTAGAATCATTGAAACTATGATTAGATGAGCTGAAATGTACAAAATTACAAAAAATGGCTTAAATACAAACTTTCTGGAAGAATGGATGGCCCTTCCTCAAGGAAATAAGCACCAAACTAGGGTAGAAACCCTGCTACAGCAATGCACTGGAAAATGACGCAGTTTCTGAAGTATAATGCACAGATGATGTTGGAAGTTCCTTTGTCCTGATGCCAAGATCTGATTATTAAGCTCAAGGCTTCCTCACTAATCTCCCAGAGAAAGGAATGCTCCCTTTTCTGCAAAACTAGATCTGGAAGTGGTGTTTGAAAACCCCTCACTGCAACACCCTGCAACATAGCAATTCCTGCCCAAAAGAAATAATGTTGTGATGGAGGAGGAAGCTTGGACTCAAGCCTAGATGTGAGGCATTTCAGAACATACTCCTTCAATATCTCCTCAATGAAGGAGGAGAAATTCCTAAAGAGGAAATTCCTTTCTCTCTAGCTAAATAGCCAAGAGAGTTTGAGTTGCCTAAGAAATCTCAAAATCGAATTATCTTCAAATAATTTTCCTTGTGGCCTTCCTCTTCATTTTATAACATTAGGGCTTAGAAAACACTAAAGCACCTCCAATGATTTAACCCTTTTCACATGAAGGGTCTCCATCTGGAACTGCACTAAACAATAAGGAGGTTCAATGCCTATAGACACTGTTGAGATTTGGACCTGTTGACCCAGTCAATCTTCTTAATTCCTCTTCACACCTAAGTGTATTTTATTGAAATGGCCCAGATTTTTCCATGTTCACATTGGGCATTGATTTATTTTTCTGATTAGGAGTTTTAGAGTTCCTCCTTTACACTTTTATTCATGAGTTAAGCAAACTGAAAATAAAATGCAATATTCCCATTAGATGCAAAAATTGGGAATATTACAATTTATTCCTCAAAGGACACATCCACACAATGTGTCTCTCTCCCAAGCATTCTCCTCATAAGAACAAAAACAATAGAGCCATAGGGAGCAAAAATGAGAATCATACTTGTTGCCATATGCAACAAATGAGAAGGACAATGGTCCCTCAAGTGCAACCAGCGTAGCTTGACCCTCAACTACCATAGAGACTGATAAAATGAGTGGCTTCTCAACCACTTTCCTGTTGCTCCAATCTACTCATAAGTATGGAGGAAGTGAATAATGTAAGGTTTACAATGAGCATGTCCTCCATAATATTTATCTTCCCCAAGTCCTCCTAGGGAATGGCCATCAATCATGCTTATGGCCTCATCTAAACCATGTGGTCTAGGAAAAAGAATGCTCCTCCTTGGAGCATCATCCTACACATGTATGGTTAAGGGATGCATACATACATCATACAAATAATCATGTAAACAATAATGAATACCCTTACCATATCTCCTTCTCATACAAGTGGAGTGGCTCATAAGTGAGTCTCCTCTCATCTCCAAAGGGAAAAGAGGTGGTTGTGCTAACTCTCTCAAAGAGTCATGTCTCTCCTCCATCTCCATCTATTCCATGCATCTCCTCATATGCATATATATCTGCTCCTCAAAGCCCATCCAAAAATACCCCCCCATGATGGTGTGGTATGCTCTCATAGAACAAGTGGGGCTGAAAAGGAAATCCTCATAAGCTGCTTGTAGCAAATTCTCCTTGAGCTTGGAAGCTCTAGGAAAGAAGATCCTACCATGATAAAATATGACCCCATCTCTGACTGAATACTCCTCTAAGTGCAACTGGCCATCCAAAATCATGCAAGTAAAAAGATTCTTGGAATACTCCACCAATAGCTGGGAGCTCCAATGTGGATCTAATCTCCATAGTGACAATGCTGATGATCTCTCATGAAGAGCATCTGTCATATGGCCATCATCTTCTTTGACATCTCTCATGCCAAAGATGCAAGTTGGAAGGCTTTTGTTCTTCCCATGTTTTTTCTGCCACAACACAGAATCTGAAATGGAAGTGGGTGATGCTGATGTTGAGAGAATGCTCTCTCTCTCCTTGAGTCTGCCCCAGACTCCTAGCATTGTATCAAGCTCTCTCCTGGTCTCCAACCTCCTTAAATAAATGATTGGTGCCCCAACATGTGAAGCATCCATCCTCCTCTACTGATCCAGTGGTCTCCCCGAAAAAATGTCTCCATGCAATGAGACATCATCGAGAGAGATGACTGCATATATGAATGGAGAAAGCTCTCCATGCTTCCACTATGCAATCCAATAACCTCCTTAGGTGCATCAACCTCCATAGATGAATAGGGGTGTGTACTCCTCATCTCATGATGATGGGTCTTCTCCCTACTTCCTCCTTGTGTCTCCATGGTTTCACACCTCCTCAATAATGGCACAGATACAACATGAGTTGTGCCTTGATCTCCACACGTGAGATCCTGGGGACTTTCTTGCAAAGATGCAAGCATCCCTCTATTTGGAGCAAGAGCTCCTCCTTCCTCTGCATGAGGTGCTAGATCAACTCCAGATATAACAGCGTTGTTTCCCTCAATATCTACAAAATGAGTGGGAAACCTCCCAATGATTTGAGCCCTCTTTGAAAAAGAGATCCCCATGCCTATTTTCTCAAAATTGTGAGAAGAAATTTTCTCCTCTGGCAAAGTATGGTGCAAGTTTTCAGCCTCCCTCACGGTTCTCTAAAATAGCATTGTGTTTTCATGCAAGGGGTTTTTTTGAGTTTTATCATTCAGCTCCTCCATGTGTGTCTCATGAATCCCTCTATCAAATCTTTTCACTAAGGCCTTAGTGAAATTTGCATAAGATGTAAAGTTTACATTTCTTAAAGAAAAGGATTCAAAGATCCACCAGGCATAAGCCTTACCTCTCATATGCAGCACTACAACTTTGATAGATTCATCTCCATGAATGTGGTGCTGTTGCAAGAAGGTCTCTAACTCCTCCACCCAAGATTTGGCTGAACATACAGGTGAACCCTCAAAGGTAGATAGATGAAATCTATCCTGCTGCTCTTTTCCATTCACCTTCATCTTGCAAAACTCTGAAAAACTGAGATGATCCCGGTATTTCTGAGTTTGAGACTCATACTCCCACTAGTACAAAATGGCTAATTAGTTACTAAAAAAATGACTAAAATTTGCATATAAACGACTATTTTTCGATCGGTGACCAATAGTAGCTAATTTACAGTATCTTATAACGCGACCAACTTTTGGTCGTTTTTAGCTTAGTCATTAATTGGTTATCTCAATTTTGTTGTCTAGTTGTATATATGGTCATTAATATCTCCTCAAACTCTTCATGGATCATATGTACAGATTTAGGAAGAATATTGGTAAGCTTATCCCATTTTTCTTCTCCAAAAGATGGAGTCTTTCTCCTGCTTATTTCTCTGTCTCCTTGATGAGAATAGGAAGTCCATGGTTCTTCCTCTTCTTTCTGCTTATCCTCCTTGGGGAAGTGTTTGGTCAATTTAGTGTATCCTAAATTGCTGCATTTAATTTGTCAATCTGGGATTCGTAAGCTGATGAAGTGCGGCGCACTATATGTGCAAGATAACCTATTTCTTAACTTTTTGTCGTTTTTAGTTTTCTAAGGTGAAATGGAAATTCTAAGATGAAAACAAGTTTGGTTATGTTTGTTCAAGGAAGTGATATCCCCTATAATGATTTACCAACTTGAAACTTTAAAAAGCAATTTGAAATTTACAATGACAAGACTTGAAAGGAAATGAAAATGTACTGCTGAAATGAAAAGGTGCTGCTAATCTAATAAATCAAAACAGTAAACTAGTGAGCATGAAAACCAAACTATTCTTGCTGCCAACTAAACATAAAATAAACTATGCTTAAGGAAATTCAAAAATTGCAACAAAATAAATCTAAATCAGATTACATCAATTTATCTTCTGACCCTTCATCATTAGTCCAGCTATGATTTTCGGAAGTAATCATAAACAACTTGAGTAACTGATATTTAATTTGCAGAAAGTAAACTAATACTAAACCATACACTCATGATTCAATCCCTCACCATCATTCCAGCTGTGGCTTTCAGAGGTAACCGAAGATGTCATGCAGGATTTAATATATCTAAATTTGCAGAAAAGAAACTAATACTAAACTACACATTTCATAATGCAATCCCTCACCATCAGTCCAGCTGTGGCTTTCGGAGGCAACTGAAGATGCTATGAGCAGCTTAATATATTTAAATTTGCAGAAAAGAAACTAATACTAAACTACACATTTCATAATACAATCCCTCACCATCAGTCCAGCTGTGGCTTTCGGAGGCAACTGAAGATGCTATGAGCAGTTTAATATATCTAATTTTGCAAAAAGGAAACTAATACTAAACTACACATTTCATAATACAATCCCTCACCATCAGTCCAGCTATGGCTTTCGGAGGCAACTGAAGATGCTATGAGCAGTTTAATATATCTAAATTTAACTACTGAAACAATTAAGCAAAACTGAGTTAAACAAAGCAATACTAAAATGAAACAGAAACTAAGAAAAACACATTAGCAGTAGAACAATGTTAATTCCATGTCATTAGTCAGAAAGCTATGAAAATTCCTGGGCTGCCTATCTATAACCTGAAACAAGAACACTGATCAGTGATTAACAACATAAAACATGAAAGACAGAAGTGAAATGGAAAGCAGGAAAGTTTATAAACAGAAATGAAAAAAAAATGAAATATATAAACATGTGAATGGATTATGGCACAATGAGCTTTAAAGAAATGAAATAAGAACTATACACTAATGCAAAAAACCTTAGCTGAGCAGGGGCCCTCTACACCAGCCTTGGCAACGATCTTCAAGTACGAATTAAGTTGGAAAACAGAGTCTTCTTATATTAAAATGCAGTCATAACAGTATGGTAGTATTACGGCTCAAAGGTAGCGTAATTACATTACAGAGCAGACTTAATAAAAACTAACAGAGACTAACATCGACTAACTCTCTATGCGTATGCAAACGCGTTATATATAACAAAGAAATATAACTGTCTCCTAAAGTTTATGCTGGTGGAGAACACGTATACCATTACGTCCACGGATCTAGGATCATGGTCGTGTTGGAAAGTAAATCTATGAGAAGTGGATGCTTGAATTCGGCTATGGAGCCATGTACAGATGTCGAATTGTCCTCCGCAACTCAGAAACGGCCATATGAACCTTTACGTGACACGGAACAGAGTCCTGTCACCGTAAGACTCTATGGTTGACTTCCATGTGGACGCCTTTGACCGCGGCTTCTTTAGATGAGTTTGCTCAAACCAATAGGACACGAACCATGTCCACATCATTCTTGACTTGCCCATGTGGCTCGTTTTCCCTGTAGACACCTATAACATATAGTTTCACAAAATAGCTGCGGAAAGTTGCAGTAGCTGCGGAAAGTGGCAAGATTCCGCAGCTGAATGAACAAAATCTAAATCAAATAGAAAACACAAAAATATAATTAAAAACCATGTTAGATGCTCTTTTGCAAATGATATTGACAACTTGGGAGGTTCAGGTGAGTGAAAAAGGTATAGAAAAGTGTATGGAAAAGATGCATAATTGAGACTCAACATACCCCCACCGTGAAGGTGTTGCATGTCCTCATGCAACCAAAATTTTAATATTCCTTCCTTAGTTCATGTGCCTTGACACTTCAGCCAACACATCCAATCCTCTCCTCCTCTTCCTTGGTGCTGCTAACATTATGGGTTTCTTCATTAAGCACCTAAATTTGATATTAACCAGTGCTCTGCTCAACTTCTGGCATTTTCTTTTCAATTTCTTGTTCTTCTTTTGCCATATTCCTAGATGTAGCATAGTATTATCATGGATGATTTTGTCCAGTTTGCCTTGTTCCTTCAATGTCTCATTTTCATTTTTGATATGTTTATTCAAAAGCTCTAACTCAAAAATTTCTTGTTTTAGTGATTGGACTAAATCATCCTGTACTGTATGAGGCTAGATAGATGAAGTATTGGGACCTGTAGCTGCCTTTTCCAAAGATTCTATATAGTCATATACTTCCTACTGCTTGGGGTCTATTTCAGGTGTCATTTTTATTGGGTTGTCCCCAAAATGCCGTGAAGGAGAATAATCTGGCCGAGGAGGGCTCACATCAATATCTTGCTGAGAATGGGATGGAGTATGTTCAATGTCTGATTGGGAATGAAATGAACCAGGTTCACTAACTGACTGAGATGGACTATGGTCAGTTGGGGACTGTTCAGATGTTTCCTCTCCCAAATCAATGAAATGAGGACCCTTCATTTGTGTTTTCCTCAATTTCCCCTTAAGTCTGCTGCTTCTTCTCACACGCTGTGGTGCACTATCCTTTTGTTTTTGTTTTCCTTTCTCTATCTTCTTGGCCATAGAGGACTGTTTTTGAAGATAAACTAGTCTTTCAGATAACACTTGATTATCTTCTTCTTCTTCAGAAGGAGTTTTATGTATAGCCTCAATAGTTTTTCTTTCTTTTGGTGTTATTGGCTTCTTACCCTTGATTTCTTTCTTCTTCCTCTTTGACAGTCTTTCTTCCCTATCAGTTCTTTCAATTGCAGTAGTAGGAGTATTTTTGATTTCATCAATTGTTCTTTTTCTCCTACTTCTTCTTGCTATGCTACCTTCAGGAATTTCCTGAGGTTCCTCAAAGAAATTTCTAACCAGAAATTGTTCCCATGTGTCTTTCTTTTCCTTTAACTCCTTTTCAATCAAAATTTTTATAAGGCCATGGTGATATAGATGAGATTCTACATCTCCTAAATGTTTCTGAACAGTCACAGACATTTTCTTCAAGCTATTTAACAGAAAATATGGGAGATTGAGAGCCTGATTATCTAGAAAATTCATCAGTAACCTGGTATGGTACATGTACATGGACCCAAAACGGCCTTCACATGTAATGAATTTCTGAACAACTAGCAAAAAAGTAGCCCATTCCTCTTTCAATGCATGCATAGGAATTCCTCTTTTAAAAACAGTTATGTCCATACCTTGGTTTCGTAAGATTGTTCTCCATGCTTCATCACTGATACTTCTATTCTTAAACCAACACTCACCCTCCTGAAGAAGTTCCGTGGTTGTTGCTATAGATGCTTCATTGACCACAAACTTAAGGTCTCCAATCTCTGCTTCCAAGCCATTAAACGACCTTGCAAATACTTTTGTAACTTCTTTGTGATAACCTCTGAACTTCTGGATAAAACGCAGCCATTTTTCTTTCTTCAATATCTCCCTTACTTGCGGATATCCCTCCATGAACTTCGGTCCTTCCGGTTCTGCTCTTAGCAATTTACCCATTTCTCTTTTTTTTTGCTCTTCAAAGACTTTCCTGCGTGGAGGATTCAAATGGAAATAGAACGGCTGAATGCACAGAAATGAGCTCAATTACTGTGGGAATATATTATAGAATGGGAATGAGCACAATGAATGGAATGGAGTGAGACTGTGGGTAGATATCCGAGAGTGGAAATGAACACAATGAATGGAATGGTGTGAGACAGAATAGAAAAGGGTTTCGTGAGCATAACAGAGATACGACTGTGCAATTGACAGAGTATAACACATTCGGCAACGTTTTGAAATTTGGTGGCTGCGAAATAAATGTGAACACGTTTCAATCAACGGTTATGGATTTATGCGGCTGTAAGAGTCCTTGGTCAAATCAAATATGTCTCATTGTCACCGGTGGAATATTGTATCATGAGTGAAAATTGGGGGTTTAATGATGGAACCGTTTGGGAATGAATGCGAGAGGATAATATGGAGATCGTGAAAGGTTACAGAATTATCAATAATCATTGCACATAATGGATAGAGCTCATGGTTCATAACTATATAAAAATGTGTTTTCAATGCTATTTGAAATAAATTTTATTCATACCTTTGGAATCTTTGCCTTTTCCTTTGGTCTTCAACTAATTGCTCTTCATTGATGTCTTGAATGCTCCATGTCTTCATTTTTTATCCTCTCACCTGCATTTTATTTCATGATTATGGAAATAACATCTGACTGTACATTCTTTTTGAAAACAGAGTAGTAGTTGCGGAATCTGCTTCTGGCTGCGGAAACTGGAGTCAGCTGCGGAAACTGACACAGCTATTACTTGGATGAATGGAAATGAACAGATGACAAATGACCAGATGGAAATGGTCATGAAAAATATTTTTATTAATGAAATGGATGAAATGAAGTGGAGTGGAGTGAAATGAAGTGAAATGAAATGGAATGAAGTGGAATGGAATGGAGTGAATGATCACAAAACTTGTGAAATGAAAGAGAGATTTTTTTTTTTGGAAAATATAGAGTGTCAGGTGTTCCTGATTTTCACCCTATATTTTCTGTATAAGACTGCCAATCAGTGATTGGTTTTCAGGCTTATACCATTTTTTTTTTATTTTTTATTTTTTTTTTAACTAAAAAGAACAAAAGCTAGGCTGGTGGAGAAGAAGAATTCTTCTGTACCAGCCTGATTGCAGAACTTTCTTAAAACATTTTGACAAAATCCTCTTTTGAGAGTGGCTTATGATAAACTTTCAATCTATGGCCATTCACAATAAGAGGAGTTTGAAACTCATCAATGGTCTTGATTCTTACCACTCCATTGCTAAAGATCTTGTTAATCTCATATGGCCCAAGCCAATGAGTCTGAAATTTTCCTTGGAAATCTTTAAACTTGGAATCAAATAACAATGCCCAATCTCCTTCTTGAAACTTCTTCTCTTTGATGTACTTGTCATGCCATTTAGTTCTTTGATATTGAACTAGATCAGTTCTTAAAATTGCTTCTTGTCTGATCTCATCTAGCTCATTCACCTGCTCCATTCTATGCTTTTGGGCTTCTGATAAGTCCATCCCCAACTGAACTGCTATCTTGAAGGTCTTGACTTGGAACTCAATGGGGAGCAAGACTTCTTTCCCATAAACAAGTTCATAGGGAGAATGTCCTGTTGTATTTCTCCATGTAGTTCTGTAGGCCCACAAGGCTTCAGGAAGCCTTTCTGCCCAATCTCTTCTATGTAGATGAACAGTATTGGTGATGATACTTTCAAGAACTTTATTTGTGGACTCCACTTGACCATTTGCTTGCGGGTGGTAAGGAGTAGATCTTCTGTGCTTGATTTTGTATTCTTCCATCAACTTCTCCACCAAATTGGATGTGAATTGGCTCCCCTGATCTGTCACAATTTCTCTTGGAACACCAAAGAGAGTAAAAATATCCTCATAAAGAAAATGAATAACTGAATTTTCAGTAGCAGATACTAATGCTTTGGCTTCTACCCATTTAGTAACATAATCAGTACAAACCAATATATACTTCTTCTACTTAGATGGTGGATTAATAGGTCCAATGAAATCTAAAGCCCATTTTTCAAAGGGTTCAATGAGTACCTGTGGTTGTAATGGAATTTCATTTGAAAGGGTAGGTTTCCCTACTCTTTGGCAGCTGTCACACCTTTTGACATATTGTTTTGCATCTTTGAAGAGGGAAGGCCAATAATATCCTAAAGAGAGGATTTTATAGGCCGTCCTTTTTTCTGCAAAGTGTCCGCCGCATGGTTCGTCATGACATGCCTTAATAATATCAGGCATTTCATCTTCCCTGACACATCTTTTGATCACAAGATCTGGCCCTGTTTTAAACAATTCGTTAGAAATCCATGAATATTTTGAACTCTCCTGAATAATTTTTCGTTTTTCACTTGGAAATAAATGTGAAGGTAGTTTCCCTGTAACCAAATAGTTAGCAATATCTGCATACCAAGGTGTCTTAATAGTTACCGCAAATAAGTATTCATCAGGAAACTTATCCTCTACAGGAGAATCTTCTTTAGTATTCTGAATCTTAGACAAGAAATCAGCTACTGTATTTTGTTTTCCTGGTCTATCCAACACAGTAATATTGAATTCTTGCAAAAGTAAAAGCCATCTTGTCACTCTGCCATTAGTAACAAGTTTGTTCATCAAATATCTAATTGCAGAATGGTCAGTATGAATAAAAGTTTCATAGCCTGTTATGTAATGTCTAAACTTATTAATTGCATGAACAACAGCTAAAAACTCTTTTTCAGTCACAGTATAGTTCAACTCTGTGGAAGTCAAATTTTTACTAGTGTAATAAATGGCATAAGGAACTAAATATTTTTGACCCAACATAGCTCCTAGAGCTGTATCTGAAGCATCCATAGAAATATGGAAAGGGAGTTTCCAATTTGGTCCTCTTAAGATAGGTGCTTCAGATATTCTTGTTTTCAAAGTTTCAAAAGCTGATTGACAATCAGGATCCCATTTAAATTCACAGTCTTTTGTAAGCAATTTGAAGAGTGGAGATGCTATTTTAGTGAGGTTTTCTATAAATCTTCTATAGTAACCAGTAAATCCTAGAAAACTTCTAACATCTCTTTGACAATTTGGAATAGGCAACTTGGAGATGACTTCAACTTTCGATCTATCAACCTTAATCCCATCTCCCGAAATATGATGTCCTAAAACAATCCCTTCAGTAAACGTCATAAAGCATTTTTCATGGCTTAATGAAAGGTTTGTTTCTTTACATCTTATGAGAACTTTTTCCAAATTTTCTAATGCCTCTTCAAATGAATTACCATAAACCGTAAAATCATCCATATAAACCTCTACACAATCATGGATTAGATCAGAAAAAATTCCTAGTACTGCTCTTTGGAATGTTGCTGGTGCATTACATAACCCAAAAGGAAGCACTCCGTAGGCAAAAGTTCCCCATGGACAAGTAAATGTGGTCTTATCTTGATCTTCAGGTGCTACCTGAATTTGATTATAGCCACTAAAACCATCCAAAAATGAAAAGTACTTTTTACCTGCTAATGTATCTAATACCCGATCAATAAAAGGCAAAGGAAAGTGATCCTTCAAAGTTGCTTTGTTCAATTCCCTGTAATCAATGCATACTCTCCATTTACCATTCTTTTTAGGTACTATAACCAAAGGAGAAACCCATCTACTATCTGAAATTGGATAAATGAAGTTTACATTGAGAAGTTTTTGGAGCTCTTCTTTCACTATCTCCCTAAGATTTGGATTCATCCTTCTTTGAGGTTGTCCGATTGGTCTACTGTTTTCCTCAATATAGATATGATGGATGCAAGTCTTAGGATCAATACCCTTCATGTCAGTATACTCCCATGCAAATGCAGTAGAATGTTTTTGCAAGATTTTGGTTAGTTCTTCTTGTTGTGATTTTTCCATATGTTTGTTGATATTCAATGTTTTTCCTGGAAAAATCTCAATAGTAGAACTACCAAACTCTTCCATAGAGTAAAGAAACATTTGTCTTGATGATAAATATTCTATGTCAGATTCCAACTGAAATTGTGTGGGGTCATATTCTGAAGATGTCTCAAAATTTTCTAATGTGTTCAGAATTTGACTATCCTCACTGATTTTAGAAATGGTAAAGACAGGTTGTATAGTGTCCTCATCATCAACCCATTCATTGTCTCCTACTTCTGTGATTGCTTTTGCTGGAGGATACAAATTGAATTTCTTTGCCGAATTACCATTAGAAATGTACATATCCCCAGATCTACAACTAATGAAAGCATCAGCTGTGGCTAGCCAAGGTCTTCCTAAGATAAGTGGGTGCCCTCCTAGATTACTCTTGGGAGTCAAAATCATAAAATCTACTGGATATTCCCAAGAATCTAAGGAGACCGAAATATCTTCTAATACACCATCTGGTTTAATAATTGATCGATCTGCAAGTTGCAGTAAAGTAGGTGTAAAAAGAAGGTTAGGAAGTTTTAGCTGGTCCATAGTCTGTCTACTCATAATGTTAATAGCAGCCCCTAAGTCAATAAATGTGTTTGGAATTTCTATCCCATTTATATGTGTCTTGACAATTGGACTTCCTGGATCTACATACTTCTGCATGGTAATTTTTCCCATCATAATATCTGCAATCTTTCCTACCAGGTGGATTCTTCTTGTGTCTTTTAGTTTCCTTCCTGGTCTTTTGAAACTCATCTCCTTTATTGTTTTTGCTAGAATAGGAATCTCTCGAATGGCTTGTAGCAAGGGAATCTTGATACAAACATTCTTCAATTCATCTAGAAAGTCATATTTAGGCAACAAGATTTGTTTTTCCACCCCCTTGTCAATTTGTAGTCTTTCAGGAAAAGGAGGTGTAGATGAAGATGCAGGTTGCTCAACTATAGGAGTTGTGGGTGTTAACTTTTCTTTTTCTTTTTGAATATTTGAATTTTGAAGAGATTCTTCCTCAGAACCCTTATTTACTTGAAGAGAATCCTCCTCAGAGGTATCTTGCTCTTGGATATCTATAGAAGGTTTTTCTAAAACTCTACCAGATCTGAGTTGTACATCGTTGAGAGGAACAATCATATAGGTAGGAAATTGTTGTCCTTCTACCATGTAAGTATTCCGAGGATTCTTATTGTTAGGATTTGGCAATGGCTGAGCTGGAAGTTGATTTGTCTTTTGTTGGTATGGGAGCATGAGTTGAGGATTTGGATTTTGTTGAGAAGGTTGTTGTTGTGGAAATGGCAATGAAAGTTGTGGATTTGGGTTTGGAAGTTGTGGAGCTTGTTGATTTTGAAAAGATGGAGGATATTGATAAAATTAAGAAAATATCCCATAAGGATTTTGCATCCCTTGTACCCATGGCTGATATGAGTTTTGATGTTGGGGCCAAGGTTGTTGCCAAGGATTCCAATTTGGTGGGGTTTGAAAATTCATAGGGTTGTTAAACCCTTGAGTTTGTTGTCCCTGCCAAGGTCTTCTTGCAACAAAACAGAGAGATTCTACCGAATTTGGGTCTTCTTGAAAGACAGCTTTGAGTCCAGGAATTGAAGGACAATCCTTGATCTCATGATTCTCTGAGCAAATCATACATGTTTCTACAACTTTTGCATCCAAGGGACATTCCCTTAAAGCATGTTTCTTCCTACATTTCGGAAAAAAGATGGCTAAAGCATCTGTTTCTGCTTTCTGCTTGTTTTGGATTTTAAGGGTGTCTAGTTGTTCACTAAGGCTCCCTAAGATATTAGTTTTGAACTCATCAAGCATATTACCAATCTCTACCCTACTTACTGATCCAGTTGCAGATTTGTTAGCCCTAATAAGAGAAGGATCCCTAGGCCCTTTTCCTATTTTAGATTTTCCTCTTGAGAGATGGACACATAGTTCTGTTATGTCACGAAGTGGGAGTTGAGAAATATCTCCTTTCCCCATCATGTTTAAAATATCTATCCATTCATCTCTAATGGCTTTTAATATGAAGGCTTTCAAGGTTTCATCATCTAAGTTTCTCATCTTTGCTCTTTTCAAGTTGTATTGAAATCTTTCAAGTAAGTCTTCCAAATTTTCATCTTCTTTTTGCATCATCTTGAATACCTCATCCTTGTGATTGGTGGGCATACAATAGTCCAAGTATCTATCCAAAAAATTTTGTTTCATATCATTCCAAGTCCTAATAGATTAAGTGGCTAATCCCATGAACCATTTCAAAGCAGATCCCTTCAAAGTTGAAGGAAACAATTTGAGTTTTTGAGAGTCTTCCATATAGTCATAGGTTTGGCACATGACTTCAAACTCAAACAGAAATGTTTCAAGATCCTCACTTCACAATCCATAAAAGTTAGGGAGGACAGATGGTGAGATATTTTTCATTGTTGCATGAGTTTCCTCATCAACTATAGGGAATCCAAACAAGTTGTCTCCTTCCCTATTTCTACCATTATTTCCTTCACCATTGTTGTCTCCATTGTTTCCTCCTCTTCTACCTCTACCTCTACCTCCATCTATTACTTCCTCCGCCATGATAGTTTCTTTAGAGTCCTTAAAGTCCTCTAGTTTTTCTACCAAGGGAGAATAAGAGAAAGTCTCTTTGTTTTCTAAATGGGATCGAGTAGGTGGTATAGGAGAATCCTCTAATTCAGCTGTTCCTTGACTTCCAAAAATCTTAAGGCTAGGGGTAGATGGTGGTGAATCTGGTCTATGCCTTGAAGAAGATGGAGTTGTGAAAATCAAACTCTTGGCTTTAGCTATAAACCTTCCCCTAGAATCTCTTGCTCTATGCATGCCATTTTTTTTTTTTTTTTTTTTTAAATTTGGGCTAATAATTCTCTTTCTGATCTTCCAGGTCACACTAGGTGCAAGAAGAGAGCATACTTAAGAAATTACTGAACCAATAACTCTCTTTTCTGATCCTCCAGATCACACTAGGTGCAAGAGGAGAGCATACTTCAAGAAGTTATCAAGTTTTCCCTTCTTTTATGATTTTGTGTTTTTTTTTTAAGAAATTGGCTACCTAGTTACACTTCCCCGGCAACGGCGCCAAAATGTTTGGTCAATTTAGTGTATCCTAAATTGCTGCATTTAATTTGTCAATCTGGGATTCGTAAGCTGATGAAGTGCGGCGCACTATATGTGCAAGATAACCTATTTCTTAACTTTTTGTCGTTTTTAGTTTTCTAAGGTGAAATGGAAATTCTAAAATGAAAACAAGTATGGTTATATTTTTTCAAGGAAATGATATCCCCTATAATGATTTACCAACTTGAAACTTAAAAAGGAATTTGAAATTTTCAATGACAAAACTTGAAAGGAAATGAAAATGTACTGCTGAAATGAAAAGATGATGTAAGTCTAATAAATCAAAAACAGTGAACTAGTGAGCATGAAACTAAACTATTCTTGCTGCTGTCTAAACAAAAAGAAACTATGCTTAAAGAAATTCAAAATTGCAACAAAGTAAATCTAAATCAGATTACATCAATTTATCTTCCGATCCTTCATCATTAGTCCAGCTATGATTTTCGGAAGTAACCATAAACAACTTGAGTAACTGATATCTAACTTGCAGAAAGTAAACTAATATCAAACCATACATTCATAATTCAATCCCTCACCATCAGTCCAACTGTGGATTTCGGAGGTAACTGAATATGTCATGCACAATTTAACATTTCTAACTTGCAGAAAGGAAACTAATACTAAACTACACACTTCATAATACAATCCCTCACCATCAGTCCAGCTGTGGCTTTCGGAGGCAACTGAAGATGCTATGAGCAGTTTAATATATCTAATTTTGCAGAAAGGAAACTAATACTAAAATACACATTTCATAATACAATCCCTCACCATCAGTCTAGCTGTGGCTTTCGGAGGCAACTGAAGATGCTATGAGCAGTTTAATATATCTAATTTTGCAGAAAGGAAACTAATACTAAACTACACATTTCATAATAAAATCCCTCACCATCAGTCCAGATGTGGCTTTCGGAGGCAAATAAAGATGCTATGAGCAGTTTAATATATCTAAATTTAACTACTGAAACAATTAAGAAAAACTGAGTTAAACAAAGAAATACTGAAATGAAACAGAAACTAAGAAAAACACATTAGCAGTAGAACAATGTTAATTCCATGTCATTAGTCAAAAAGCTATGAAAATTCCCGGGCTGCCTATCTATAACCTGAAACAAGAACACTGATCAATGATTAACAACATAAAACATGAAAGACAAAAGTGAAATGGAAAGCAGGAAAGTTTATAAACAAAAATGAAAAAAAAATGAAATGTATAAACATGTGAATGGATTATGGCACAATGAGCTTTAAAGAAATGAAATAAGAACTATACACTAATGCACAAAACCTTAGCTGAGCAGGGGCCCTCTACACCAGCCTTGGCAACGATCTTCAAGTACGAATTAAGTTGGAAAACAGAGTCTTCTTATATTAAAAATGCAGTCATAACAGTATGGTAGTATTACGGCTCAAAGGAAGCGTAATTACATTACAGAGCAGACTTAATAAAATTAACAGAGACTAATCGGGACTAACTCTATATGCATATGCAAACGCGTTATATATAACAAAAGAAATATAACTGTCTCCTAAAGTTTATGCTGGTGTAGAACACGTAGACCATTACGTCCACGGATCTAGGATCATGGCCGTGTTGGAAAATAAATATATGAGAAGTGGATGCTTGAATTCGACTATGGAGCCATGTACAGATGTCGACTTGTCCTCCGCAAGCTCAGAAACGGCCATATGAACCTTTACGTCACACGGAACAGAGTCCTGTCACTGTAAGACTCTATGGTTGACTTCCATGTGGACGCCTTTGACTGCGGCTTCTTTAGATGAGTTTTCTTAAACCAATAGGACACGAACCATGTCCACATCATTCCTGACTTGCCCATGTGGCTCGTTTTCCCTGTAGACACCTGTAACATAGAGTTTCACAAAATAGCTGCGGAAAGTTGCAGCAGCTATGGAAAGTGGCAAGATTCCGCAGCTGAATGAAAAAAATATAAATCAAATAGAAAACACAAAAATATAATTAAAAACCATGTTAGATGCTCTTTTGCAAATGATATTGACAACTTTGGAGGTTCAGGTGAGTGAAAAAGGTATAGAAAAGTGTATAGAAAAGATGCAGAATTGAGACTCAACAGGAAGTTCTCATGGAAATGAAATATGATGAGATAAATCCCATCCTCTTCAATATTTTGATCTTCTTGCGATTAGACTCACAGGCTGAGCCAAGAAATTAGCTCTGATACTACTGTAATGTTCCCAAATCGGGACAGCTAGCAAGGCATGATTGGAAAACACATTTTCCAGTAATGGTTGCTACAGGAATTGAAACCAAGACTTGGATCCCTTAGATCAATTCATCTAAGACCCGAATCCAAGAGGAGGCTCCAAATAAATCCTTCTAGAGTGGTTAAACAGGTCTCCCACTACTAGATGTCCTCAGAAAGTGTCCGATGAGGGACTACAACAATTCTTGAGCAAGAAATGGAAAGACAACGTCATTTTATAGCTATGAACACATGAAAAGAAGTATAGCCAACAAATATATGATATAGCAGCAAGTGTATACAATTTTTGGAGGAATCGATCACTCCAGCTAGGTAATGGAAGCCTTAATAGAGCATATACAAGGAAATGCAAGAGCATTGCTACATATGAAAAGCCTTGGCTAAAATAACGCATTTTATAGGAGATATTGCTACATACAAAATGAGAATAGGATTATATGACAATATCATCTCAAATAAATGAGGGGGAGAAAGATCTCAACCCCTGAAAACACTAATACATCAATCATGCACAATCCTTAGAAGGATTGGCTACAATACATGTACAAATGGAAAATCTGCAGAAATGCCGAAGTTGCTGGGCAGCACCTGCAACTCTAAAAATACTGGAGATGGTTGATGATGATGTGCAATCTGAAATAACCTCCTCCAACAGATCTATCAAGTGCAAGGCTGATCCCAGCACTAAATATCTCCTCCTCCAAATGGTGTTGTAACCCCTCACTGCAAGTGTGCACTAAAATAACGCAGTATGGAGAATGGAATGCGATGTCTATCATGGGAGATGCTTGGCCTTGGTGCCAAGTTATGAAAATCAGCTCAGAAACCTTCTTTCTAACCTTTCCAAGGAATATAAGCTCCCTCCTCTGAAAGATGAGACAAGGAATGGTGTTGTGGAACCCCTCCACTACAACACCCAGCAACACTACGCTATACTTCAGCAGAAATAATGCAGTGACTGAATACTGGCTTTGGCCTTGAGCCAAGATGTGGACAATATGAAGTGAAATCCTTCAAGAGGCCTCTCAAGAAGGAGAGGAAATCCTAAACAGGAATCCCTCGTGCTAAGCAGCACTGCAACTCAGCTGAACAGCTGGAGACTGCAATTTGTCTGAATAGACAAATATCAAATAATCCAAGATGTCTCACTATGAATGCCTCTTCATCCTCTTATACAAGTGAATTCCTCTTTTCCCTGGACCCCACATATTAGGGTTTCTTCCACAAAGAATCTTTCTCCCTCCAAAACTGCACTGTCTTCTCAAGCAAGCTACACCTCTTAGGCAGCACTGTTGACTTGGTCAAACTTGACCTTGTCCTCATAAAAATTCCCCTTTTCACATTGGAAGGTGAAAAATAAGCTGCTCCAATGATCCTTTTCACATTATGAAGGATCGTATTCCTACTCATGGGCCTTTTACCCCTTTTATTCACCTCCTAGATGAAATAAGCAAAATTTAATGTTCCAATTATCTGCATGAAAATTTTGGAACATTACACCTTTCATCTTCCTTTTATTGACCAAGTATTGGATATTTGTCTAGGAAAAAGTATTTTTCCTTCTTAGATGTGTACAATGGCTATAATCAGATTCAGATAGCCCTAGAAGAATAAGAGAAAACTTCCTTCACCTTTCCTTGGACTGCTTATTCCTAGGGATTCCTTCCTTTTGGTTTGTGTAACACACCATCCACTTTTCAAACAAATGTTCTATCCATTTTTGTTAAACTTATACATGTCTATGTGGACATATACATGGATCAATTTACAATGTATGGAAATGATTTTTGGGAGGATTTGTAAAATTAGGGATGGTTTTGATTCACTGTCAAGAAACTCATCTAGCCCTCAACAATAAAAAATGTAAAATGATGCAAACTGAGGGAATTTTATTTGGCCTCCATGTTTCACAAACTGGGATTAAGGTTGACCCTGCAAAAACTGAGGTAATCTCACAAATTCTAGTTCCAAATTCATAGAGAAGGGTAACGAGTTTCCTAGGGTACACAGGATACTACAGAAGATTCATATGTCGAAATAATTGGCCAAGGATGTTGATTTTTCATGGGACACTGACTGTCAAAATGATTTTCAGGTATTAAAAGACAAGTTGTCAACTGTACTAGTATTGAGGGGGGCCAAATGGTCCCTCACTTTTCATATTTTCACAGATGCATCAAACAAAATTGTTGGAGCATTGTTGGGCCAAAGGGAGAAGGAAATTCTTTATGCTATTTATTGTATTAGCAAACAATCTCTCACCTACAGAAATAAATTATATTGTCACTGAAAAGGAATTGCTAGAAATAATCCATGCTATTAAAGGGTTCATGAATTATATTATTTGTTTAAAAAAAAAATTCCATACTAATCATTGAACCATTAAATGTCTCATGAATATACCTGTCAGAAATGTTATAATTACAATATGGTTACTTTTAATTTGGTAATTTAACATTATGGTGATTGGCAAGCCTAGACGAGACAATTCAATTGCATACTTTTTTTCTAGAATGAACATTGTACCATGCAATGATCTGGTCCAGGATTATTTTCCTGTTGATAACTTATTTTCCATATCCACTCATACTCCTTGGTTTGTTGATGTGGCTAATTACTTGGTATTAGGAAAGCTACCACAAAACCTATCTATCATGGAGAAACACAATATTATTCAACTGAGTGTCAATTATTTATAGATAGAAGGATATTTGTATTGCGCTATACTAGATATAATTATCAGGAGATGTGTGCAGTAGTAAGAGATGTATGATGTCCTGAAAGCTTTCCATAGTGAACCATGTTGTGTACATTTTACAGATAAAAGGACAACCTACAAAGGTCTACATGCAGACTGTTATTGGCCTACAATTTTCAAAGATGCTAAGAAGTTTGTTTCCACCACTGAGAAGGTTGTTTTGGATTTCCTCTTTGAAGATATATTTACTCATTTTGGAGTACCTAGGGATATTTTCACTAATCAAGGGACACATTTTACTTATAAAAAATTAAAAGCCATCAATGAACAATACCAAATCAAGCACATAAAATCTACACCATACCATCCTCGGGTGAATGGCCATGTATAATCTAACAATAAAGTCTTGGAGTTTATTCTTACTAAAAATGTTCAGTTGCATCATTGAGACTATGTTGACAGGTTACCAGAAGCACTATGGGCCTACATCATAACATGGATAAATGTGACTCAATATACTCCCTACGAACTGGTATATGGGAAGTAGGTGCTACTACCCATTGAGTTTCAGGTGAAAAAAAGTGAATTGTTGTTCAAATAGGTATGGATCCAGATAAAGCTCAGAAAGAGAGAGTGCTACAACTAAACAAAATTGTTTACATTAGGTAGGATGATCTCCAAAATATTGTGTTTTTACAATATTATAGCTCTTGCTGGCATAACAAGTATATCAAAAATAAAAAATTTCAACGAGGAGACTGGGCACTATTGTATGATAGCAAGTTCAAACACTTCAAAGGGAAACTTTCAACTAGATAAAGAATTTTTTGACAATGGAGGGATTTTTTGACAATGGCTTAGTCAAAATTAATAACATTGATGATGATCAGATTCCATTTGTGGTAGATGGAAATAGGTTAATTATTTGCCACCACCCACTTTCTAAACAAGAATTTTTACAAACTATCATGCAGAACCCAAAGATGGATATGATTAATAAGGGGGGGGAGCTCTTATTGGTTCTTCAAATTGATTTTTTGTTATTTTAATATATATGTATATATGTGTAGATAGTATAAATAATAGTGAGCCTAATTCTTTTTTTCCTCCATAGGCCCACATAGAATAAAGAGGAAATATGTCAAGTGTAGGTTTATTCCCTTATTCGGACTTGATGGATTATTTACAGAAAAGGACACTCTTTGAGTATACTTTGAGCATATTTATACTCTCTGAAATAGAATTATCTAAGAACGAACTAACCTAGGCTCATTAAAATTAATGGGATAGCATTATTTAGGGATTTTCCAAGTACATATTTGTTCTTTTCCGGGCTTGGAATATTACTTACAGAAAGGAATCCCTTTGGAGTCTTCTTTGAGCATCTTCAGACTCTATAAAACTAAATTCTCCAAGTATAACTTGACCCAGGCTCATTACAATCAATGGGATAACGATAGTTAGGGATCTTCGAAGTACATTTTTTTTCTTTTATGGACTTTGCAGAATACTTATGGAAAGGAAGCCCCTAGAGTCTACTTTAATTTTCTTCAGACTCTGAGTAGATATTGACCCGAGCTCATTAAATTTTATGGGATAGTGGTAGTCAAGGATATACCCAGTAGAGAGGTGTTCTTTTCCAGGCTTGGTAGAATACTTACAAGAAGGAAACTTGTGGAGTCTTCTTTGGTGTATTTTATACTCTCTAAAAATGAAATGCCACTAGGCATTAACTATTCTAGCCCTGGTCTAAAATCCATGGAATAGTGGTTCCAACATTTCGTTTGAAGCAACAATTTCATAGATATTCAGATTTCAGTTCAGATCTTCCATCTATAGTTGATTTTTCTAGACTAGTTCCAAGCCAATTGAAGTAATTTTAATAATTTATGCTCCTTAGTTGTTGTTCCAATATATTTTTAGTGGTTCATAACTTTTATTTCTGCTTGAATTCATCTATAGTACCTAGAGAAAGTTCCAGTATTTCAGTACTTAATTTAGTACTTAAACATTGTCTGGAAGTTTTTTTTTCAGCACTGAATCAATCCAGTACTATAGACCATGATCAAGATAGAATAAAAATTAAGGTTCATCCATCACCAACTTGACAACATCCAATTCAGTGGAAGAATAATATTCAGAGGCATAAGTTTGGCAACATCAAAATTTTATAATTAAAACAAGCAGTCTATCCACGTTAGATTCAACAGTTGCAAAAGCATTAATATGAGTTTTTGATAATGTGAAAGGTGTTATATCGCTCATTTTTTTCTAATCATTTGACTTCATTATACACTCAAACAAAAGTATGGATAAACTTTCATTTATTTGAATTAATGCAGATAATGTGCGTAATAGAGTCTGGTTAGTGGTTTTTTCTTCCATTCATTTATCTTATATGTTATTATGACTTAATACGATCCTCCCTCATGCCATTGAGATATGCCATCATGATTGATCCAAATTTTCTAATCCAACAATGAGTAGTGATTATTAGCCTAATCCAACAATGATTCATGATACTTTCTTTGTTACTTCCACCTATCATTGTAAATCCACCCAATTATTTTCATAATCCAAAAGGCATGGCCGCCCTTCCTAATTGATTCTATTTTATATTATAATTACAAAAATACTAAACTAGAAAGCCATTTATCCCAGATTTAATAGATTTTTACAATTCATAGTTCTCTGTGATTCAACCAGTGACCTTCCAAATCCTCGAGCGGCCTTGAAATTATTTTCATTTCCATCATGGGGGATGACATGCATGAATCCACCTTTGCTCAGTTCTCTGCTAGCCCCAAATATGCAACATGTAAACCCAAATTTGAATAAATGGGGTGGATGAATTTTCTCTAGAATTTTCAAGGGTATAATGATAAGGTAGACATGGAATTTTCTCAAAGTTTCGATGGGAAGATAGTAAAATTCGAAAATATTGAGATATAGGTCACAAAAGAACTAATGAGAAAAGTGACAAGGTTACTTATAATTATTGAGAAGTATTTCAAACGGGGCCAACTATACTGGGAAGAGTGCTTGAAGTTCCTCAAACCGGCATATAAGTTGATCAACTAGTCCAAGGGTGTCCTTAAGAGTTGCATTGCAAAGGAATTGTGGTTGCTTCTCACCGCATTGCTGGGTTTTATAACTTGTGAGGGAAGGCATGCAACCATTTTTCTTTACCATATTATACTTCTTCTCCACTTTACAGACGGTAATGATGACAGTTTTCCTTTCTTCCTCTATCAAAGTCTGCATAAAGTGGATAGAAGTGTCAAGTTTACCTCTAAAAGGGCCAAAACTAATTTGTGTCATTGTAGTCTAATTAAAATGATTATTTTTCATGAGTTGGAGCGGTGAAAGGAAACGCGCGAAGAATTCCTAGTTAAGAATTTTCCTCTGGAGGAGGACAAAAAAAATTTACAGGAAGAGAATAATCATTCCTAAATTGAAGAAGTCGAGCAAGGACTCTGAAACCCCTATTAAATCACCCCAGAAGCATGTGAAAAGGTTTGTAAAACACCAGATTGTAGGAAGTAGAGGGAAGTGTGGAAAAATATCTAGATGAAGTTCTCTTGACAAACCCTATCCCTCCTCCAAAGAAATAAACTATAGCATCTCGAGAGAAGAAAATGAAAGGAGTAAGCAAGATTTAGACATGCAAAGTCATGAAGGAAAAGACCTGATGCCTGAGAAACCATGACAAATTAACGAGAATAAACCACGGACAAAGGTTACAGAAGTAGTTGCCTCGATAACCAAGAAAAAATAGGGCCAACATCAAATTACATCTAATAATAAGGGGCAAAGGATGTTGTTTCAAGAGAAAAAGGAAGTGGTCTTGAAATTAACCTCGTCTTTGCCCTCACAATCAAAAGAGATTCCAAATACATTATAAATCTCAACCTCATAGTAGGGTAGGAGGCTCAACCAAAGTATGGAATGTCATTATTCCCCTCTATAGATCATTCAATCTCTCGATTTGGTGCCTATTTTATCTTCCCCGGAGAAAGAGATTAATGTGAAGAGTTCCTCTCGGGAACCTTTGAGAATTAAAAAGATAGATAAATCCTTACCTAAGGAGGAGGAACTTATTGATAAATTTAGTTATCTTCAAAGTAAATCCCCACATAATGATCTATCTAAAAAAGGGCCTACAATATGCAAAGGAGCAGTTGAAATGATGGTCAACCAGATCCAAGAAAATTCAATTTAGGATGGGAGTGGTGTTGGACATGGGACCCCTCGATGAAAGAAGTTATAGAGAAGAATCTGCAGATCAAGGAGCGGAGCACACAGTGCGGAGTCCATTTTGAGTCTTACGGTATTTGGGGTGGGTCAAGCCCATTATTATGTAATGTTATGGGATTATTTTGTGAACGTTTAACTCCACCCACGGTTTTCGTACCATGGTATTGTAAATGTAAAATATATATAAGGAGTCTCGATAGAAGTCATAGGCAGACAAGAAATGATAGAATTGATGAGGTTAATTTGGATGAAATATTGTTTTGAGTCAAATTTTGTGGCTTTGGGTTAGAGTAAAGGCTCTTGTAGTTGCATGTGCGAAGACCTTACGAAGTCTGCAGCTTAGTGCGCAAACCCCTGCAGTTGAGAGCACAAGGTGGAAGTGAATGTATCATAAATATTTGAGCATTAAGAAAAGACCTGTTGAGATATATCTGTGTTTCTCTTGATGTGTTTTACTTTATTTTTTGTTTGTAAATATCTATGTTAAGTAAGGTTTTCTATCTATAATTGCATAGCGTAGTTTTGTTTATGGTTATTTACCTTGTTTTATGCATGTTTAAGTAAGATCATGCAGTCTACTAGTAAGTTCAACAGATGTGTTGAATAATGCTTGTATAATTAATATATATTTTCTTCGAAGCTCTACCAAGGAATAAAATCCATAAAGCCATAGTAAATTTTCCCTCTGGATACAGAAACCTATTTCTATCATCCCCTTATATTGCCTCGGGTGGAACTTTGGTCTGCACAAGTAGATCGTTACCAAAAAGGTTGGTAATAGTGGATTTTTTTTGTTCGCACAACCAAATTTGAAACTAGGTCGATGCCCCATCAAGCCAAAAAATGGTTATGTTGTTGGGGCCGAGATCTGACTAAGGGATAGTTGGATGTGGCATCGGTCTAAGAAAGATATTGAAGAGTGGGTATACCTAAAAGAACACAAGTTTGTTGTGCAAGAAAACATAAATTTACGCATCTCTACTAAACATTGGTTACAGAAGTATACTTATACAGATCAGTACGATATTTCTCCTCATTTTCTAGAGATTTGTACGAGTGGATATCAAGACTAGTTGTGCAGATGGGTCATTTCAATAATGAGCCTACTGCGTGGACTCTAGATCTAATTAAGTAGTTGAAGAAGGCTGATAAGGATATCATGAGAGTTATTGATTATTGGATTGATATTATTCTTGGAGGGTTTATTACGAAGTTCGCGAACAATACCTCGGTATCCTATAGTCAAGCAAAGCACAACTTTTTCAAAGGTCTATGATTAAGTAATTAAATTCATTGATTTTTTGTATTAAAATGCCATTGTGTGAAAATGGTGTACTACGGATGTGCTCATATTGATCTTTTGGGAAAGAGAATCTGGTGCTACACGAAGCGGTAATATATTACCAACAAATTGGGGTGCTTACATTGAAACTTAATAGAGTCTTCTATTTGGATATGAAGGAAGGGATATGATCTGAAAGGATTGTATTAGTTAGTTTTGCTAAGTGTCTTTTCAATTATAAAACATGTGCATAATTGGCTCCATAGTTTTCTTAAGGATTGAGAATTTTAACCATGAAATATAGATGATTTTAGTGAATTAAAATCCTGAAATAAGACCAAATAATATTGAACAACAGTGTAAAACAGAGAAATAAAACACCACATAATATTTACACAACATGCATGATGAAGCAGTTCACCCCTCCTGGGCAACATCTGCTGGTCTAGCTCCCAATGACATGTCCATATTACATTATGCTAAAAAAATTGCAAATACATTTAGTTACAGGCCTCTAAAGGTTGTTTTCTCTGCACCAATGGCTCCAGAATTCTCCAAATAGTCTATATTAACTCTTCATTCACTCAGAATGTGAAAACATTGAGCCTCCCACTCATTTTCCCAGTAACACCTAGAAAAATGCCACTAATTGTGGAGAAATCCACTTAACTAGAGTTATTTTGGCAATTTCCGCACAAAATTAGTGCGCTCTAAAACTCAGCTAGTGGCTTACTATAATAATAAGTTGGGTAGGGGGTGGCCACATGCCAACACCCAAAACTCACAGTTACTATTTGGTGGAGTGGAACTCCACTTAAATTGTGGGTTATAGCCTTGAAACCAAAGTTTGAAGCACGAGTTAACGGAACCGTTGGAGATAAGACCTGAACTGCATGGGAATGTCACCCTGTGACAAGGTGTAATGTTTGCAGATATGATGGTGAGTCAAAATATGGAGGTTATAATTTATGTCAGGGTTTTAGTTGCCATGTCATGTGATAAGGTTGGTGGAGACCTAGTGGTTGCGGTTGCATTCGGAGTTACATATATTGTGATGGTTGTTATAACCTGAGACTACATTGTGGGATCACTGGCGGGATGGGACCGTCAGCGGTCCCCAACCCCCACACTATAATGCAGCAAAATTTATATATAACCCATGGCCCTTAGGGGTTAAGAACATCTCGTAGCCCGATTGGTGGAGACCTATGCGTGCAGGCCGAAGGTCACGGGGTCGAACCCTGCGAACCTCTACCAAAATTTTACACTAACACCTTGGGGACACGTGCCAGCCTCGAGGCTGGCCACGTGTCACCCTATAATTGGTCTACCAATAAACAACGTACAATCCACCAGAAAATCACAATGCGCCACTTGTCAGCCTAGGAATGGTTATAAGGAAATGAATATTCCTCGGAATATTCCTTTTGCTGACTGTGCATCCTCCATGCTGACTCGGCATCCCAGTCAACCCTCTCACAAAATTTGGATGTTTGGAAATTCGACCAGAACAAGATATTTCCCTCATATGACATCGGTTTTTCGAACCATTCACAACGCCGGAATCAGGAAGCCAAGATATACACAACCATCATGGTTTCAACCCAATCCTGTAACTTTCAATTTTGAGAAAAAAATATGAAATTCTGACCAATCCTCCCCATTGGGAATCTTTTGGACCCCAATAGACTTGATTAATTGTTCATTAGATGAGGGTAAAACTCCCTCACCTTTTCAACCTCCATCCAATTTTCCTTGCTTGGCTTATTGCCTTTGAGCCCAACTCGAAGGTAGTCAACACTTCCCCTCTTGGATGCTCTTATCCTCTTGTGAAGAATTGTATCTTCCTTGAGCTCATCCAAAAATTTTGGCGAGAAATATTCAATAGAAGGCAGCTGAACATCACTTCCTTGATCATAGATCAAAGGTGGCTCATACAAACGCAAGTTTTAAACATTAACAACTAAATACATTTGCATATATGAAGGAAATTTAAGTTGAAATGCATGATTACCAACTTGCTTTATGATCTTGAATGGACCATAGTCGGGTTTGAGCTTTTTACCTTCTCCTTGCATCCTTTCTTTGCTAATGTGTAACCATACCTCATCTCCCTCTTGAAACTTGTGATCAAATCTATGTTTTTCATGCATCTCCTTGTATTTTCCTTGACTTTTATCAAGTTTTTCTTGAACTTGTTGATGTATAATCCGAATTTTCTCAATGAACTTTCGAGCCTTGTCAATATCACTATGGCCATCTATTGCAACATCCTTCTCAAAGATGAAGTCGAATGGCGATTTTGGAAAATACCCAAAGCATACTTCAAAAGGTGATGTATTTGTAGAAGATTGATTTGCCTGGTTGTAAGCGTGCTGAATGTAATGCATTTTCTCATCTCACAACTTAGGATGTTTGTTGCAATATCCTCTCAATAGATGTATAATGGTTATGTTCACCACCTCAGTTTTTCCATCAGTTTGTAGAAGAAAAGCAATACTCTTTTTCAAATTTGTGTCCATCATATTCCAAAGACTGAACCAAAAATTCCCAATGAACCTATAATCCCTGTCACTAAAAATAGAAGTTGGGAATCCATAATGAACCCATACATGTTGAAAATAAAATTCAGTAGTTTGTTCAGCAGTAATGGTTTTCTTACATGGCATAAGTATACACATTTTATTGAATCTATCCACAACTACATAAAGATAATCATGTTGTTTTCTTGACATAGGTAGACCTCCAACAAAGTCCATGGATACACTCTCCCATGGCCTTGATGGTATCAGTAGTGGCATGTACAACCCAAGCTTCCTATTACTAGGCTTACTTGTTGCACACATAGAACAACCTCCTATAAAACTTGACACACTATCTACCATGCGAGGCCAATAGCAATACCTTTGTAGATGTGCCATTGTTTTTCTTACCCCAAAGTGTCCAGCAATAAGAGATGAATGAGATTCTCTCATGACACTTAACCTCTTTCCTTGTGGTATACACAACTTGCCCAAATGAAACAGCAAATTGTTATGCATGTGATAATCTTTTTCTTCAACTTGATTCCCTTCACTCAAACTAGCATACCCATCTTGAAAATCAACATCATGTGCATATTTTTCTATGTAACTCTCATGTACAATCCAATCATTTTTTAGTAAATTAGATGCACTAATAATCGGTCTTGAAAGCATATCAGCAACTTTATTGAAAATAGCTTTCTTGTACCTTATAACCAATTGAAACTATTGAAGAAATCCCATCCACCTGAAATGTCGTGATTGCTGTAATTTTGTTTGCGACTGCAAGTACTGTAATGGTTGGTGATCGGTATGTATAATCGTCTCTTTACCCATCAAGTAGTGTTTCCACTTCCTGACACTTTGTACCAACACATATATTTCTTTGTCATATGTAGGATAACTAGTTACAACACCATTGAATGTTTCAAAATGAAAATATATAGGCTTACCATGCTGCAAAAGAACTGCGCCCATGGCATAAGAACTAGCATCAGTTTGTATCTCGAATGGTTTTCTCAAATTCAGTAATGGAAGGACTCAAGCTAAACTGATCTTTTCTTTTAAAGCTTCGAAATCTTCTTGCTTTCTTCCTCCCCATTGGAAGCCTTTCTTCACACTTGTCACTGCATGCATAGGAGTTGCAATGGCAGAAAAGTTAGCAATAAAATTTATCCAAGACTGAGTTGCACCTAAGAAAATTCTTACCTCGGTTACTATTCTAGGTGTGGACCAATTCACAAAGGCTTCCACTTTAGAAGGATCAATTCTCAACTCTCCTCCTCCTATAATGTGTCCCAAATAAACCAAAGAAGTATTTCCAAAATCACACTTTGACATCTTAAAAAACAATTTCTCTTTCTTCAAAACATCAAGCACTATATTCACATGAAAAACATGTTCTTCTCTTGTTTTTCTGAAAATCAATATGTCATCTAAGTACACAATAACAAAGTCATCAAGGAATGGACACAAAACACTATCCATAACATGCATGAAATTTTCTGGTGCATTACACAAACCAAATGGCATTACTAACCACTCAAAGAGTCCTTGTTTGGTTTTGAATGCAGTTTTCCATACATCACTTTCTGCAATTCTTACCTGATGATATCCACTTCGTAAATCTAATTTAGTAAAAAAAAATTCTTCTTTTAGCTGATCGATAAAATCATCTATCCTTGGGAGTGGGTATCAATTATTTATTGTTATCTTGTTCAAATCTCTGAAGTCTACACACATATGCCAAGTCCCATATTTCTTTGGAATCAATACTATGGGTGAACCACATGGAGAAGTGCTTGGCCTTATGATTCCTTTGTCTAGCATCTCCTTGATTTTCCTCTTTATTTCAGCATTCTCAATTATCGACATGTGTTACATACCGATGTTTGGAAGAGGACAATATTGCTGCAACTAAATCTAATGTTGAATATCCCTTTTTGAAGCCAATCATGTTGGCTCCTGAAACATATCATGATGTGCATCGACTACATCATATAAATCTGATTTCAACTTAGGATCACAACCCTGAAATGATTCATGATTAACATCAGCTTTAGGCTTAATCATTAGAAGAATAAAATTCTTACTTGAATTTACCAGCCTCTTTACATGTCCAGCATTTACCATAGCAATATTTGTCTTCTTGCGATGTGCTCTAACAATGTACTCCTTTCTATCTTTGAATAAATGGTATTTGTTCTCATGGCGATGGAATATCTCTTTCCTGTCATACAAGTAAGGACTCCCCAACACAATACCTGTTATGTCAAGAAAAACCACATCTAATTCAACTGTGCCAACAAAATGTGCAGTTACTGCAAACCGCAATATACACTTCTTTGACACCTGTAAATTTGAATCCTTACAAATCCAACCAATTGGATATGTTTTGGATGTGGTATGGTCTTAAGATTAAGTTTCTAGAACAAGTCTTCAGATATTGAGTTTTCTTGTGGCCCACTATCAAAAAATGTGTCAATCTTAATATGTTTGGATATGACCCTCACATGAAAAAACTCAATTCTTTCTTCTTCATTTGGAGCATGTATGTGACAGTTTGATGTACTAGTATTGGGTTTAGTTTCAATTTCTTTCCTCTTCATGTTCTTCAATCCCATGGCTGTAATTTTATATTCATTACCTTAATCCTCTCCTAAATCATGTTGATTTGTAGTTGTAGTTTTTTATTTCCCCTTGTTGTCGTATCTCTTGGGCCTCTTTTCAGGATGTAATTTCCAACAATGATTTTCATCATGACCTTCTTTTGAAAAAAATTTAAAAACCAAATTTTCTCCCTCTTTCTTAACAAATGTATTCTTTTTTATTTTACCTTTTGAGGTCTTCTCTTTGTTTTTAGCCTTAAAATGTTTATTCCTACCCTCTTCAGAAATGTTTTTCCCTCTAGCTTCTAGATGTGTGGCTTGAACACATACTTAATCTAGACTTGTGGGGTTAAACATGAGAATAGTATGTTTTAGGTAGTTATGTAAGCCTCCTATGTACTTGAGAAAAGTATCTTGGCTCTGCAAATCTACCCTTAATAAGAGAGCTCTTCTCCTAAATTCTTGGGTGTATTCTTGCACATTTTGTCCCTTCGATTGTCTAAATTTTTGCCAGTTCATTATGGATATCTGCATATGAGATAATGGATAAAATTGTTGTTTTATTGTAGTAATGAAATTATTCCATGATAAAATAGTCTTACCATGCTTCTTGATCTCCTCCTTTGTCTTGGCTTCCCACCAAACAAGTGCTACACCTTCCATTCTCAATGAAGCTAATTGGATTTTGGTATCATCATATTGAATGTTATGGATTCTCAAATAGACCTCCAATTTCTTAATCCAATTATCAAGATTTTCTACATTTACTTCACCATTAAACATTGGTAATTTAAACTGAACATCAAGTTTTAAGAAAGGACTTTTACTAGTGTTCTTTGACTTGTATGGCTAATGTAATAAAGATGAAGTAGAGGATGATGATGATGAGGGTGAGGATGGTGACTTTCCATTGCCTCCAATTCCTCCATTTCCCTTCTTTGACTTATCTTCATCATTGTGACCTTTTGAAGACCTTTGTCCTTCCTTGTGAATTTTGGATCCTTCTCCTTTTCTCATTCCTTTATTGATAAAGGATTATAACCATATCAGTCATGTCAAGGAATGCCTTCTTGAACACTCTTTCCTCCTCTTTGGGATCCATCTCCTCATGGATTTATCCTTCCTCTTGAGGCATGCTTAATGGCACTTCTAGTTCCTTGGGAGGTGAACTAGGTGGTGGAGATTGTGGCAATATTTCTCTCCTTTGCTTTGGCTCTTCTTGAAACCCTTCTGCTCCCACCAATTTTCCTTCTCCTCTTTTGAGCTTGAGCCTTGTAAGCATCTAAAACTTGCAAACATTTAACCAAATCTTTGCACAAAAACAACACCAGAGAATAAACTCTAGCTCTGATACCAATCTGATATAAAAGGACTGTATTAGTTTGTTGTGCTAAGTGTCTTTTCAGTTATAAAACATGTGCATACTTGTCTCCATAGTTTGCTTAAGGATTGAGAGTTTTAACCACGAAATATAGATGATTTTAGTGAATTAGATGCATGAAATAAGAGAAACTGATATTGAACAACAATGTAAAATAGAGAAATAAAGCACCACATAACATCTACACAGCAGGAATAATGAAGCAATTCACCCCTTCTAGGCTACATCTGCTGGTCCAGCTCCCAATGGCATGTCCATCTTTCATTATGCTCAAAAATTTGCAATACATGTAGTTACAGGCCTCTAATGGCTCTTTTCTCTACACGAATGGCTCCATAATGCTCTAATTAGTCTAGATTGACACTTCATTCACTCAAAATGGGAAAAAATTGAGCATCCCACTCATTTTCCTAGTAACACCTAGAAAAATCGACTAATTGTGGAGAACTCCACTTAACTAGGGTTATTTTGGCAATTTCCACACAAAATTATCACGCTCTAAAACTCTGCTAGTGGCTAACTATAATAATAAATATTATGGGTATGGGGTGGCTACATGCCAACCCCCAAAACCTGCAGTTACCGTTTGGTGGAGCGGAACTTCACTTAAACTATGGGCTATAGACTTGAAACCAGAGTTTGAAGCGCGGGTTAACAGAACCATCAGAGATAAGACCTTAACCACACGGTAATGTCGCCATGTGACAAGTCATAACATTTGTGGATATGTTGGCGGGTTAAAAGCTGGAGGTTATAATTTAATGTCACCGTTTTAGTTTCCATGTCATGTGATAAGGCTGGTGGAGACCTAGCAGTTGCGATTGGAGTTACATATATTGCAATGGTTTTTATAACATGTGACTACATCGTGGGACCACTTGTGGGTTGGGACCGTCGATGGACTCCAACCACCAGACTACAATGCAACAAACTTTATATATAACCCGTGACCCTTAGGGGTTAATAAATTATCATAGCCCAGTTGGTGGAGAACTATGCGTGCAGGCTAGAGGTTGCAGGGTCAAACGTTGTGAACCTCTACCAAAATTTTACACTAACACCTTGGGGACACTTGGCGACGTCAGGGCTGGGCACGTGTCACCCTATAATTGGTCCACCAATAAACAACATATAATCCACTAGAAAATCAAAATACGCCACTTATCAGCCTAGGAATGGTTCTAAGGAAATGAATATTTCTCGAAATATTCCTTTTGCTGATTGTGCATCCTCCATGCTGACTGGGCATCCCAATCAACATTTTCACAAAATTAAGTTGTTTGGGAATTCGATCATAACGCGATATCTCCCTCATATGACATCGGTTTTTTGAACCGTTCACGGTGTCAAAATCAAGAAGACAAGATATAAGCAACCATCCTAGTTTCAATCCAATCTTGTAACTTTCAATTTTGAGAAAAAAATTATGAACTCTTGATCAGGATAGCAACCCCACTACACCTAGAAGTGTGTCTTTGAGATCTAAAAATCAGTAGAGTGCTGCAAAGATTCCCCAACCTTCCACCCCCGTCACCACCCATCGCCTTATTGTTCCTCCAACTCCACCTCCCCCATTCACCATGGCCCAACCACCATAGATGCTTGTATTTAAGGGATCAAATGATCTTAAATAGTTTTGGTTTGTTGTAGAGGAAATATGGAGTTTGTAGAATATTACAGATGAAAATATGAAGAAATTGTAGTTGGTTACAGTGCTGCAAGACAAATCATTGTCCTTGTATATGAAATATACTAAGAAAAATGAAAATGCTACATTGGCTGAGACAAAGACTGCATTTAAAGTTGAATTCAAGAAACCAAATTCGCAGTCCCAGTGTATCACAGAGATCAAAGAGATTAAGCAGTTGGGTAATGAGACTGTGTGGGAGGTAGACCAGAGATTTAAGACGTTGCTAAGACAAGTTAGCTTCAAGATCCTAGATGAACAGCATAAAATTTGGTGCATTGTTGTGTTGTTGCCTCACCTTATATTGTCGTTGTCAAAATAGAATATTGCAACCCAGGTTGAAGCACTGGAGATAGTGATGAAGCTTGAAGCTTCATCAATCACCGATACAAGCATAGGATTTCAACAGATTCAAACTTAGTTGGCCAGTTTTCATATGGAGCTCCAAGATCTAAAGAAGGGAAAGGAGGTAAGATCTAAGATGCGGTCAGAAGTCTAATGTATCAAGTGCAAAGTGGAGGGTCAATATAAGGAGCAGCTCCCTATTTATAGAGACTATTTTGGTGCTAGGATGTAGAGTCCATTGAAGCCTCGATCGAGTGTTGGGCCAAGTGTAGGGCCTAATGTCTGGTGTAGCATATGAAAAGTGGCAGGCCATCATTTCATGTACTATTGTCATTTGCTGCAAAAATATGCCATATTGCCAAAGTAGTTAATCTGTAACTAATACAGTTCGGTAGGACATGATGAACAACATTGTCAAAGCTACGATCTCATGATGCAACGTAGTTCTGGCACATATAGAGTACGATTAGAAGGGCACGAAGACTCAGGCTTGCCAACAATGTGAGGGGGTTTCCAAGAATGAGGGCTAGGCTAAGGAGGAGGCGTTGGTCATGGACGAGGGTATATAATATGCTACAATTGCGAACAACTTGTACATTTTTCTAGGGATTTTCAGAATCCTACTACGGCTTCCTGTAAGTATTGTCAAGAATTTGGTCATGAAATTGAATATTGTCCCATTTTCTTAGCTAAAATGCAACAAAAGCACAACTAGCAGACGAATCTAAACATAAAAATGATGAGGTTTGAACCACGTCAATAATATCCAAGCGTTAACATAGTAATGCGAAACAGTGTGCATATTGAAGAAGACAGTGCAGAGGGAAAGAATCATGTGACAGAGACATGGGTCTGGAAGGATGAAGATAAGAATGTTGGTTTTAATGTGCAACGTGAGGAGATAATCATGGAAGTGAATAAAAAATTTATGAATCCTGAAGCTTTGAAATCAACCACGATGAGACATTGATTTTCGCTGAAGAATAAGCTTGAGGAGAACACTGAAGTGAAGGAAATTGACCTGTCTATCCTAACATCCTTTTTGCAGACGTGCATGAAAGTTTTAAGGGATCATAAATTTTTAGAGGTGTTACAGGATCTGATAAATAGTTATGTTAGAAAGGTAGAGCCATGAGTGGAGCAGCACGCAGTAAATAAAGTGTACCAAAATAAGAAGAGAATCAAGTCGTAGATGTGGTTGGCTGTGCAAATCAGAGATTATGAGATGGATCAAGTCATTCTAGATCTAGGATTAGATGCCAATGCTCTACCAAAATAAGCACGGGAGTGGATAGGAAGGCCTAAACTGCAATGGTCACCAATTCAGCTAAGGATGGCAAATCATCAAAAGATCATTCTATGGGGCGATTGTAGGGAATCAACGTAAATATTTATGGAGCAAGTGTGTTAGTAAACTTCAAATTTATTGAGATCGACGATGATAGAAATCCTTTTCCTACATTTCTTGGATTTTATTCGGATTATGACATGGATGCTATTATCAACATAAATAATAGGCATATGCTATTTGAAAAGAATGGTACCCGAGTTTTTGTTCTAATATATCCTTCTGAAGGTGCACGCTATACAGAGCATGTCCAGCATGAGTATTAGGATGTTGAGATTGACCAAATCCATAAGATTACTACATAGGATTAAGATTGGATTAATCCCACCACGGATGGCACAATATATTGGGAGCATGATAGTTTGTACATTTCAGATTTTGATGAAGAGCTAGAGCATTGGAATAATCACTTGTATGAATTAACTACTAAGCTATGTAATAGAGTTACCAAATCTCTACGCTATGTCAGATAGGAAGTGCGTGACTTATCTTTTTGTTACACAGTAATTTGTCACCATCCCTACCATTCCCCGTCCCGCACAATGGAGGACCCATTTGGTGACCTGTGAACATTGTCATGCCTTGAAAACATCATCAATGCATTCTCTAAGCACACAGCCATTTTGCCCGAGACATTCTTTAAAATTCATGAAAATATCTTTTGCATTAAAGCGGGTAAAGAAATTAAAGAGATTTACATGGGCGAAAACTCGTTAAAGAATTATGCTGAACCATGCTCACGATAGAGCAAAGATGTCGCCACCCAATTTAGGACCGTTAAACAGACATGGAGTTAGTTCAATAAACTCGTAAACCATTGCCTATCTTAGCGAGGTCACGCGGGAGTTCTATAGCGAAGGAGCCATCACCTCCATGGAACTTGTTTATAGGCCAATACCATAATAATAGGGATCCCAACTCCTTCAGCCCAGGTGTTCGTTTTTGGACCCAGCAAAGTTAAGCCTTGAAGTGCCTAAGCTTTGAATCTCCATATTCCCAAGAGCCTTTGTGCTGTAAAGAACCCTCTCTTTCCCTTAAGGCTGACTCAAGTAAGGAGACCATCATTAGAGACCCTGAGAGGTTTTCCCTTTCCTTGGCGAGCTTTGCGAGACGTGGACGACTGGAGACCCATCCGAAAGAGACCGCGACGTCAGAACTTGGTTGTAATCTCTCTTCGTTTATTACTTAATAGATGATTATGATTATGGTTCCACTCTGTTTTCCATCATGTTAATGTGAGTAACATCTTTTCTGACTAATGTTTAGTTACGTATGCTAGATTCCATGCTTGTATCTGTTCGTTTCTTCCATGTGCAGGTGTTCATCTGCGGAGATCGTGGAAGGATTGTGATCTGCCGGGGCTGAGGAATGGGGATGCTTCTTCTTCAGATCATAGCGTTGGAATCCAGGTAGGCTTCTATCCTTAGTCTTTCCATCCGTAACTAGGAACTTGCATCATAGCATTGTTTGATTGTTGCTAGACCCCTGTTGGGCTAGTAGGGATTGCCTCTATCCGCAGAGGGGATTTACCTCCTCAACAATTTGGCGACTCCGCTGGGGATCGTCTAGATTTCATTGTCTCGTTTGTGTTGTCTCGCTTTGATTATTTTATGTTTTTCCTTGCTTGCTGAACCTTCTGGGTAAACCGAGGTGGTAAACCTTGGTATCCGTCAATTGCTCGTGTATCTAGATTCACAACTTGTAGTCTTACAGCTGAACGGACACTATTCGGTAAGAAACCCATCCATATTACGTCTGTATTTGCGTATTCGATTACTAGAAAGGAATTTTGACTACATTACATATCATCATATACCCAGGCATTTGAATACATTAACAGATGCAGTAGAAAATTTGGTATTAGACAGACATTTGCGCAATTTATAAATCATCATCACATGTAAAAGAAAGACTCATCCAGAAATAGATATGTATATATATAGATATTGAAATGTTTACATAAGAGTGTGTCACATAAAACTCAAAAAATATACATAATCGTCTAAGTACATCCAGAGACGCTATGTCTCTCAAAAAATAGGTGTGGTATAAATCCTAAGGACTAATCCGCATGGTGCTCATGATAGCACGTGACTGCACACACTAAGCGCCTCAGGAGTCGGTGGATCCGACTCGGAACTCCCACCGTGTGGCGCTGGTATGCCATCGGTACGTCTGCTAGCCGGGCATAGTCTGGAATCCCGTGGGCAATCCCCTCGAGGTTCTGGATCAGTTCATCTCCTCCGGTGCCTTCTCCCTGAATCTCAGGGGCGAGTTGTGTCCTCCGGGAGATTGGAGACATCCCAGCTGGTCTCTCAGGTCCCACATCTGCATGCATATATGATTGTGTTAGGACGAATGTGCATTAAAAAAAAAAAACATATAAACATAAAATCAAAAATTTGAGGTCTTACCCAACTCCTCGTCCCAGTCATCTCCTTCTGGTAGTGGGAGATCTGGGTCCACGGTAAAGTCAGTTCCTGCATAGGGCCAGTCTTCCACGACAATCAGCTGGCGCCGTAACCACCTAAATAACTCTGGCCTCCAGGACATCTGTTGGCCACCTCCAGATCTGGGCATCAATGCTGCCCAGCGAACCATTCTTGGCTCTCATGGTATCGGACTCGCCACTGCGGCCCCTTGGCCCTGGAATATTGGTAAGCATTCCAGAATGAACGATACCAAGATGGAACCGTAACCGAACTGTTTCAGTTTCCCCTGTTTGCACTTTGTGATATGCCTTTTCATGTTGATTGTTACTGCTTCTGCCCAATTAAACAGTAAGGGACCCATGCATTCTGAGGCCAGCAGGAGTTGGGTCTTCATGGCCTCATGCGGAGCCTATGATCCAGCAGCCCGCGTGATGGTATGGAGAACTACTCTCAATGCCAGATCAGGGATAGTGTGGATATCCACCTTCTTGCTTCCTGATCCTGTTTGTGCCCCTTGGCACACCCGTGCCATCACTTGTTCCATATTTTCCCCAGATGGTCTGCTTCCAGTCAGTACAGGGATTGGACCTGTGCAGGACAATCCAGTGATGAAATAAACATCGGTGACCTCCATTTCTAACACCTGGTCTCGTAACCTGAACACCTATTCGTGTTCGTCCCAGATACTGATTAAATACTGGAGGAGCTCGGGCTGAGCTCGTAAACATGGTGTGAGGAAGAACTTTTTCAATCCACAGTTTCTAAGTGCATTCATGCAAGCTTGGCTTTGCATGGCCTGTTCATCCTCTTCTCCGTGCTCTCGTTCTTTCCATTCGATTTCCATTTTGAGTGATTATCTGCATTCATATGGTCAAAAACCCTTAGTTAGATCTTTGATGAGCTTCAAATTCCATGCAATTTGGTCTAAATGTCGAAATTTTGGGCGAATTTTTAGGTTCGGCCGCTGGCGCGGCTGTTTTGTGAACAGTCGCGCCATGTGGCTCGAGCCCTTTATACAAAAAGCTCATTGGCGCGGGTCCGTGCCCGATACCCGCGCCAATGGGCGCAGCCCTAAAAATTTTGAAAGTGGCCACACAAAACTGATTTTTAAGGGAAAGTTATTAAAAAATGAATGGAAATGAAGAGAAAAAAGAGCGCCTCTTACCTGTGACAGACGAGAAGTTGAATGGTCGACTATATTTGTCGCGATCACCGTCAAAATTTTCTGCTCCAAATGGACCACTGTTGCTTTCCACCAAGGTAAATAGTAAAAGTAATTTTATTTTTACCAATTTGACATATTTATAACTTTTTCGACATTAAATGAGTTTTAAAAAGTTATATTTATCAAATATTTGCATATGTTATGTCAAAAATGGATTTTACGCTTGCTTGTTATGTGCAGCAGCAGGTTTTTTGCGACTTAAACGATGGAAACGAGTTGTATTTTATACTTTTTCGGACTCGGTAAATACACGAAAAAGTCATTTTGGAGTCATCTTTCAGCTCTTTTCTGACTCTCTAAATATGAAAAGATTGCCGAGGCCCTTGTCGTTTCGATCTCGTTAAAATGGACACGAATCGACATTCACCCAGTATAAGTTTAACCCTTTTTCGGGCTAGGATGGATTGATTACGAAAAAGGAATACCCTAGCCTATCGCGACTAGGAGGTTTTCCCGGATATTGTTTTCTACCTTTTCGGATCTGGGGAACTATTTACGAAAAGGGACTTGTGGAGTTTTCTTTTCCGCTGTCTTTTCAAACTCTCTAAACATGAAAAGATGCCGAGTTCTTCCTTTGTCAGACTCGTTAAACCCTGATGACATCAGATCTAGTCGAAATGACGTTCTCCGAGTTCCTCCTTCCTAGGACTCGTTAAATGCACTAGGATGGATTCGCCCGAAGGGCGGACTTATATTGCAAGCATATGTTATCCCCTTCAAGCTTGTTATTAAAAATAATTGGGGTACTCGCCAGAAATGGTGGGGGAAAAATGGAACCATCGTCGTTGTCGTCGGCAGTATGTCGCTCTTGAACATGGCACTTGTCTGCATTCGTGTCGGGTTGGGGACATCTCATCTCGTTGCTTCACTTTGCCTCCGTGGGTTTGGATAATCCTTTTTGACCTCTCATCTGCTCATTGCCTCGTCACCATGACCTCTGATCCGTTTGATGTCAAATACTGCCAAGTCCACTGTCGTGTCGTTTATATGTTCAAGAGAAGTTGGCCTCTGCAAATATCAACCTTCCTCTGTTTCTCATACGATCTTGATTCACAACAAAAACATCATGTTCCTCTGTCTCGTGTCGATGATGTGGGAAACATTATGGCCCACCTTCGATCAAGGTCACTTCCTGTCGACTTCAACTCATTATCTAGGAAGTTGGTCTAGAGACTCCTTATGGTACCTTGGAGCCTGCATGCCTCAATGGCAGGTTCGTCGCATTCGACATGAGGTTTACATCATTGAACTCCGATCGAGTGATTCTGCGGGTGTTCGACGTCAACTCATTTATTCGCGTGCCGTAGATTGTACCTGTAGTACCTTGAGGACCATTGTCATTATTGGTGGTTTCTCTCGCGTCTGTTAACAGATTTCATCATTAGCTGGTAATCAGACGATGTTCTTGCATGTTCGACTTCAGCTCACATATTCACATGCTTGAACTTGTACTCTGTTGGGTTGAGATGGAGCGCAAGACCCTGGATTGTGTCTATTGTAATCCAGGCTGCGATTGTGGATTATTATCATTATGTACATGACTCAGTGATTGGATGGCTGCAACCATACCTGAGTCTATTTGTTTGATCTTAGTTGGATGGCTGCACCCATACCCTGGATCCGGATTATAGCATACTCTGTTTCGGATGGCTACGTCCATACCACATATACATCATGTACTTGAGATATCAGTTGTGTCTTTCTGCGCAGGTTTTTCGATGGCGGGCCTTCTGTTGAACATGTTCTCGTAAAGCATTTCACCCCTCTCTCTCTCTCGGGCCTCATACTTTAGGGGGCATCTGTTACACAGTAATTTGTCACCATCCCTACCATTCCCCGTCCCGCACAATGGAGGACCCATTTGGTGACCTGTGAACATTTTCATGCCTTGAAAACATCATCAATGCATTCCTCTAAGCATGAGCTTCATTTTCCCTTGAGACATCTCCTTGCAAAAATCATGAAAAACATCCCTTTTTGCATTGGCGCGGGCGAGCAGTTCAGTACTCGCGCCAATGGGGAAAATCCTGCAAAGAGGTCGCGCCAACTGGCGCTCTGTCATAGAGCAGTAGTCGCACCACCCAATTTAGGGACTGTTTTTTAAATAAATATGGCGGAAGTTGAGTTCCAACAAACTCAAAAACCATTGCCTATCTTGAGTTGGGAGGTTTGGCTGCGGGAGTTCTATGGAAGGGAAGTGGTTTTGCCACCTCCCATGGAACCTTCCTTGTTGATAGGGCCAATCCCATAATAATAGGGATCCCAACTCCCTCCTTCCCCATCTATAAAAGCCTGCTCAATCCCATGGCAAGCTAGTCTTGAAGTACCTAAGCTTTGAATCTCCATATTCCCAAGAGCCTTTGTGCTATAAAGAGCCCTCTCTTTCCCTTAAGGCCGACTCAAGTAAGGAGACCATCGTCGAGAGACTTCGGAGAGGTTTTCCCTTTCCTTGGTGAGCTTTGCGAGACGTGGACGACTGGAGACCCATCCGAAGGAGACCGCGACGTCAGAACTTGGTTGTAATCTCTCTTCGTTTGTTATTTAATAGATGATTATGATTATGGTTCCACTCTGTTTTCCATCATGTTAATGTGAGTAACATCCTTTCTGACTGATGTTTAGTTACGTATGCCGGATTTTATGCTTGTATCTGTTTGTTTCTTCCATGTGCAGGTGTTCATCCGCGGAGATCGTGGAGGGATTGTGATCTGCCGAGGCTGAGGAACGGGGACGCTTCTTCTTCAGATCATAGTGTTGGAATCCAGGTAGGCTTCTATTCCTAGTCTTTTCATCCGTAACTAGGAACTTGCGTCATAACATTGTTTGATTGTTGCTAGACCCCTGCTGGGTTAGTAGGGATCGCCTCTGTCTGCAGAGGGGATTTACCTCCTCCACAATTTGGTGACTCCGCTGGGGATCGTCTAGATTTCACTGTCTCGTTTGTGTTGTCTCGCTTTGATTATTTTATGTTTTTCCTTGCTTGATGAACCTTCTGGGTTGGGTTCTTTCACTGTTTTTGCTTCTTGGTTTGCTTAGCTTGCATTGGTCTGCTTCTGGAGTAGCTTGTTTTTAATTTTTGGTTGAGAAACTCGACTGGCGCGGTTTTTAACCCGACAGTCGCGCCAATTGGCGCACGTTGCCTTTGTCCAGCCCGCGCCAATTGCTTTCTGGCGCCAGTTTCACCCTTACAGTCGCGCCACCCCTGTAAGGTTTTTGAGTTTCCTCATTTTTGAGCTCTTTGGATTTGATCAGTGTTTTTCTTCTTGATTTTCCGACTGCCTGAGTGTGTTGGAGTCTTGTTTGACTAGGAATTCACCTCTGTCCTTTGGTTGTTTGCTTTTATCTACCGATTTCACGTTTTAAGCCCTAGGGCATCTAGTGGCTTAGTGTATCGAGCCCTCCTTGGGAGTTTGGTGTTTTGATGATCCTGTCAACTATCTGATTGATTCTCCGCATCCTCTAAGTAGTTGTTCATTGTTTTATTGCGATTTTTGGGTGATTGTTCATTCCTTCATTCGAAATTCGTTTGGTCTTGCTTTGGACCTAGATCACACGGTCCATTGGAAGCTTTTGAGTCTTTTCTTCGTTTTGAGAGACTTTGGTCGATTTGGGGATCTGATTGCTTGTGTTGTTGAGTGAAATTTGTTTGTTTCGCTCTCTTGAAAATCGTTTCTCAAGTTGTCCCATTTGTTTTCAAAGTTGTTTAGTGCATATTAGCTATTAAACGTTGAAAATCAAAAAAAAAAAATCTCTTTTGCTTTTGTTAATTAGTGCAAATTGTGATCTTTTCCATCTTGCTAGTGATTAGTGTTTTGAATGAAAAGTTTTCAATTGCATTAGTTGCATTAGAGATCTCATTGTTTGTCTTCCGTTCATTTCGTTTGTGTAAAAGCTCTCGACTCTTCTCTAACTAGTTTTCATCGAACGAAATGTTGCACTGTGGCATATAGCTTTGCATTTAGGAGTCTTTCGAGACACTACATACGATAGGGCCTGGAAATTGAAACTTAATTGAAGATCAACTGTAAAATTTATTCAATTAACCTAAGGCAACATTGGAACTTAACGAAACATACTTAGAAGGTCTAGGCTAGAGACGTGTTCCGGCGTCGTTAAACCTAGCAGCTGTCGTTCGCCTGTTGGCTTTAGACAGCGCTAGTACGGACTTGTGCTCCCCGTACCGTCGCGTATATAAAGGGAGACCCCTATAGGTTTTCAATCCTTTATCCACGGGAAGCCGAGTCTGCCGCCCTATACCCGTGATACACCGAACACAGCATTCGGGGAGACTACCTGCACGTACGGAAAGTCCTTGGTCGATTTCTGTTTCATTTTTGAAACCAAGGTGTATATTACAGTTCACGGATATTTGGTACACCCTTTGTGCCTAGTTTTTCCTGAGCAGTCATTTGGTCTTTTCTGACTCCCTAAACTTGAAAATACCGTCAAGCGCTTGTCCTTTCACGCTTGTGTCAACTCTGAAAGAGATAGAGTCATCTTTTTATCGTTTCTTGACTCTTAAAATATCAAACGGTAGAATTTATTACTTTCCAATGTGGTAAAATTAATCGCCCACGATTACACACCCATTTAGACATTGCTTGTTGACCGTTTGATCATGTGTCTTAACTCGTTTTCAGCCCGTGTGTGTGTTTGCTTTTTTTCTAGTCTTTTGCCACAGTGGCGGAACCTTCGGTTTCGTCTACTGGTAGTCCTTACACGGACGATTTTTCAGAAGCTTCTCAGTCTTCTGTTGAACCACAGCAGCCTGTTGTTTCCGAGTTTCCTAACGGGGGACCGGTTCTCGCCGAGCAACCCTTTGGAGGACCAGTTGAGTTCAATTGGCCCTTTTCAGACCCTGTGTCTGAATTGAGATTAGGAGCTGATTTCCTTTCTCTTACATCGGGTTCACCGTTTGTTGCTGTTGTTTTTCCTCCTAGTCCTCGCCGTCTTTTGCGTGATTTAATGGGAGGATCAACTATGAGTGATTCTGGTGAGGAAATTCCTGGTGACGACTATCAGCGCATCCCGCGTAGATTGTTTGAGGGAGACGACTCTGAGCTGGCTACCATGTCGTCGGCCAGTCCTTCTTTACCACAGGGATACAGATCTCTGGGTCAGATCATTTCAGCTGCAGCCTCTATGGGAATATCATCTCCTGCTTCGAGGCTAGCTGTCACTACACCCGGGGTGTCCCCTTCGACGCCCGTCACTTCTGTTCCCACAACCCACTGTTTGTGTGGCTGCCTCTTCTTCTATTGTCTCAGCATCTGCTACCAGGGCTGGGCCAACTCCTGGAGATGTTTACCTAGCTACTGCTATACCGAAGAATATCTCTCCGGAGGAGTATCAGTTTTCTTTACAGCAGCCGAACGCCGAAGCTGGACAGTTTCCCCAAGATCCTTACCGATCTTTCTTTTCGCATTATGCACAGGATGGTACTCCCGTGTATGCTTTCCCAGGTCAGTATGACGATCACGGGGAGGTTTTGCGCCTTCCCGCTCCTGAGGCTTATTTATATGCTCAAGGTTTACCGTACAACCAGGCTTACAACCCGCAGGGACAGCCCTTTCAAGGCCAACCTGCGGGCCAACCTAGCTATTTGTATGACCCATAGGGACAGCCCATCCAAGGCTACCCTGCGGGCCAACAAGGGCCATTGTACAATCCGCAAGGACCATATTATAGCCCTGCTGGTCAACCTGCTCAGCCTCAGCCGGGGTATCAACCGGGACCGGTCTATGGTCCTGGGGGGAAAATCCAGCCTTCTTTACCAATGCAACCGCAGTATCCTGTTGTTTCTAATGTTGCATATCAGCCAGGACCACCCTATGGTTCTGCTTCAGGTCAAACTGGTTTCCAGCAAGCACCTGGTCCTGTTCCACCACCAGGCCAACCGGTTCATCCGGTACAACCTGGTGTCCCGCCTCCGGGCCAACCGGCTTATTCGGTGCAACCTGGGGCTCACTTACAACCAGGTCAACCTGCGCAACCAGCGCCGCCTGTTTATCCGGGCCAACCTGGTCATTCAGGCCAGCCCCCTCACTCGGGTCAACCTATTCATTCAGGGCAGCCCTCTCATTCCGTTCACTCTGCTCAACAGCCTGTTCATTCAATGCCGCAGCCAAATCAACAGCTGCGCCCTACGTACCAGGCTCCGCAGGGTTCCACTTTTCAGCAGCCTACTCATCCTCAGGGTGGTTATTATCCTCATGGTCAGTCTCAACTGAACTATAACCACCCCGGAGGCTCTCAGTATTATCCTCCTCCACCCGGTTCTACCTACGCTTAGCAGCCAAATCCAAACGCTGTTTATACGGGGCAGACACCTAATCAGGCCCCGTACTCTGGTTATCAAGCCCCGCACTATGGTTACCAGAATCCAAATCAGTCTGGTTATACGAACAACCGAACTATAACCACTCTGGAGGCTCTCAGTATCCTCCTCCTCCACCCGGTTCTACCTACGCTCAGCAGCCAAATCCAAACGCTGCTTATACAGGGTAGACACCTAATCAGGGGCCGAACCCTGGTTACCAAGCCCCACACAATGGTTACCAGCAACCAAATCAGTCTGGTTATACGAACCATGCCCCCTACAGTCAGAATCCTCAGGGACAGAACCCATGGGGGCAGGGATATTCACAACCATCGTGGAACGCAGGTACCGGACCTTATCCTGGGACTGGCATGGTAGTTAACCCCCCATTGTCATTCCTGGCTACCTTGGATCTACCGGACGTTTCGAAGTTGACCAATGATCCGATTGCTCATAATCCATATTGGCCCCCGGTTCCAACCAAGATACCAGGTGACTGTCCCAAGTTTGAGGGCAAAGCTGGAGAAGACCCCCAAGCGCATGTGATGACGTATCACCTCTGGTGTTCGTCTAACTCTTGGACCGACGATTCGATTCGTCTACGTCTTTTCCAGCGTACTTTAACAGGAGCTGCTGCTAAGTGGTACATAGAGCTATCCCGTGGTATTTTTCAGGATTTCAACTCGTTAGCTATAGCTTTCCTCACGCATTTCCAGTTACCAGTCCGGTATGAGACTGGGACGCACCTCCTGTCTTCCCTGAAGCAGGACTCGGCCACTCACATCTCGGATCACATCCATGAGTGGCGGCGCCGTCGTCGACTGATCAAGTTTCACATACCTGATCAGATTTTGACTCACTGGTTCACCACCTCCTTTGTGAACAAAATCGCTCAGGATATCACGATGGGAGCGTGTGTGACGGAGGAACAAGCTATCGCACGTGCCCAGTACTTGGATCTTGTTTATTCACAATCTGGCACGCTTTATGACATCCTGCCTGATGCACCACGGCCCGGAGCCAAAAAGGCCCCACCCACCCCTTCGGTGGATGGTGTCATTGGTTCTGTTTCTCAAAATTCGAAGAAGTCTTCGAATGGGAAGCAGAAGGCTAATTCTTCCAACAATACCTCTGCTAATCCCGCCTCATCCAATTCTGGTAAAACCGCGGAGGTAAATGCCGTTCAGGCCAATCCTGCGGACAAATCCTCCAAGGGGAAGAAGAAGGGCAAAGGCAAATCAAAATCTGATGCCCCAAAACCGGAATCTAAAACTCGAACTGAGGATGGCTCCCAACGTAAGCCAAAATTCCCTTGCCTCATCTGTGAAGGTGACCATTACACTAAGGATTGTCCACGACGGTCCGAAATTAGTCAACTTCTTAAAGGCTCAAAAGGGACTCCGGCTATTTTAAAAGAGCCATTTCCATCTCAGCAGACCCAGATGGTCGAACAGGGCTCATCATCTGCACCGTTTGGGTCTCAGGTTTTCATGATGAAGACTAATGCACCCATCACTATCGCTACGAGATCGAAAGATTACAATAGTCAGCAACAGGCACCCGGGAAGGCAGTTGCGGATGGACCGCCTCCCCCACCTGTTTCTGGTCCGTTGGAAATCGAGAAGCCGACTCTCGAACCCGTTGTGAAGCCACCTCCCAAGGGTGTTCTTCGAAGATCCTCTTATAATCCAAATGCTCGTGCCGCTCAACATTACAGCATCGTTGAGGATTTGGCACAAGCGCCATGTGCCATGTCTGCACTTGAGGTTCTTCAGAGTTGTCCTTCGCAACGGAAGGCTTTACTGTTTGCAATCGGTGGTATCGATCCCGCCGACTCGAGCCTTCTCACCTTTGATCTGGAGAATTTCACTCCCCGGCTTCCACATCAAATCGCTTTGGTCATTCAAGTCGGGATTAACGGTCTGAACGTTCATAGGGCCGTCGTAGATGAGGGTGCATCTACTTGCGTTATGTCCTCCGCTTGCTAGAAGGCCATTGGCTCTCCAGCCTTGTCATCGTCTCCCAATGCCCTTGAGGCATTTGATGGTCGGGAGTCTAAACCCCTGGGAGTTCTCGAGAGTCTTGCGATCACATTACAGGGAAAAACTGTCAACGTAGAAGTGGAAGTGGTTGACGCTAAGCTCAACTACAATATACTTCTTGGCCGCAGCTGGACCCATGCCATGCTCTGTGTGCCGTCTATTGTCTTTCGATTCATTAAGTTCCCCCATGAGGGCAAGATTGTTACGGTAGATCAGTTGTCATTTTTCACCTCTAGCTCTGAGAACAACGTGCCATACGTGGATCAAATTCTGAATCCCCCAGACAGCATAGGACCTGGTCTTTTCAAGGACCCTGTTCTCATGGGTATATTCCCCGCACCGCCACCGAATACCGCTCAAGTCAACATGTTGTCTAGGACTGATGACCCCTAGCTTATTCCTACACCTGAGCAGGTATATGAGTTTGGAGAATCCATGCCTTTAACGCCAGTAGAGATCAGCTACTGTGAGATCGTTGCCGCATCGGACCCTCCACCTCCTCAGCATGCTCCGATGAGCATGGCTCTTGACGTCTACTCACAATCCCCCTGGCTTGGTCAGGCTGATTCACCTGATCCTCTTAGAGAGACTTTTCCTTCAGATGAGGCTGTCATTGAAACTATGTCTCTTGAGGAGCTACCCTGGGGCGATGGGCATCATCGCTCCTCGTTTATGCCTAGCTTGGGGGCAATGACTGACTTTCTAGAGCGCTATGCTACTCAGGTTCCTTCCCCTCCACTTCAAACACCGATCTTGATGCACGAGGTATTTTCAGAGGGTAATATGAGTAACATTACTCAAACTGTTCCAATCAACATCTCTGTTAAACCAGGGATTGTTGAGAACATTCATGTGGGTGTGACTTGTTCTCCCGAGGAGATCCAAGTCTATACGGAGCTTTTCAAAGAATTCCGAGATGTTTTCGCATGGTCTTACGAGGAAATGCCGGGAATTGATCCAAGTATTGTTGTGCACGAGATTCCAACCTACCCAGGTGCGAAACCCGTGCGCCAACGCTTACATCCCATGCATCCTCGGAAAGCCGCCGCCATCAAGGCAGAAGTTGAAAAACTTCTGAACGCGGGTTTTATTTATCCTATCCCCCTTACAGAATGGGTGTCCAATATCGTCCCTGTTGATAAAAAGCAGGGTACAATTCGAGTCTGTGTGGATTATCGCGATATCAATCGCGCCTATCCTAAGGATAATTATCCCACTCCGTTCATCGACCAGATCATCGATGAATGTGCCGGGAGTGAGATCTATTCCTTAATGGACGGTTTCTCGGGCTATAACCAAATCAATATTGCACCTGAGGATCAACATAAGACCACATTCATCTGTCCGTGGGGCACTTTCGCGTACTAAAAACTCCCGTTCGGCTTAAAAAACGCTGGCGCCACATTCCAGCGCGCGATGTCCTATGCTTTTCATGATATTCGCCATATCGTCCAGCCTTATCTGGACGACTTGCCAGCCCATTCGGGTAAGCGAGAGGACCATCCTGAGCATCTCCGCCAGATATTCCTTCGCTGCAGACGCTACAATATCAGGCTCAACCCTCATAAGTGCGTCTTCTGCGTCAATTCTGGCCGTCTTTTAGGCTTTATAGTCTCGAAAGACGGAATTCGCCTTGACCCTGTCCAATATCGTCCCTGTTGATAAAAAGCAGGGTACAATTCGAGTCTGTGTGGATTATCGCGACATCAATCGCGCCTGTCCAAAGGATAATTATCCCACTCCGTTTATCGATCAGATCATCGACGAATGTGCCGGGAGTGAGATCTATTCCTTAATGGACGGTTTCTCAGGTTATAACCAAATCAATATTGCACCTGAGGATCAACATAAGACCACATTCATCTGTCCGTGGGGCACTTTCGCATACAAAAAACTCCCGTTCGGCTTAAAGAACGCTGGCGCCACGTTTCAGCGTGCGATGTCCTACGCTTTTCATGACATTCGCCATATCGTTCAACCTTATCTGGACGACTTGCCAGCCCATTCGGGTAAGCGAGAGGACCATCCTGAGCATCTCCGCCAGATATTTCTTCGTTGCAGACGCTACAATATCAGGCTCAATCCTCATAAGTGCATCTTCTGCGTTGATTCTGGCCGTCTTTTAGGATTTATAGTCTCGAAAGACGGAATTCGCCTTGACCCTCTAAAGGTTGAGGCCATCATAAATCTCCCATCACCCTCCTCCCTGTATCAGTTATAGAGTCTGCAAGGGAAAGCGAATTTTCTTAGGCGCTTTATCCCGAATTATGCCGAGGTGGCCAAAGGATTCACTCGTTTGTTAAAGCAGAATGTTCCCTTTCATTGGGACGAAATTGCTCAAGAGTCCTTTGAGAAGCTGAAGACATTGCTAGTCAATGCTCCGTTGCTTCGTCCTCCGGACCACCACCGCGACTTTACTTTGTATCTAGCCGCCGCATTAAGCACCATCGCCATGGTCTTGGTGCAGGATGACGAGAACGGTGACGAACATGTCGTTTATTACCTATCTCGGAACCTTCTCGACCCAGAAACGCGTTATGCACATGTCGAGAAGTTGGCCTTAGCAGCAGTACATGCCGTACAACGCTTTCACCATTACATCCTTTTGCGCACGATAACAGTGGTTTCAGACTGCAACCCTATGACGTATATTCTTTCTAGACAATTACTAGGGGGCAAGTACTCCAAATGGATTGTGATCCTGTAGGAGTTTGACTTGGAGTTCACCACTACCAAGTCAACTAAATCACTGGTCTTCGCGGATTTGATATGTTCTCTCCCTATAGACTCTGTTCCCTCACACTCTGAAGACCATATACCGGACGAAACGCTTTTTCTTATCAGTACTCGTGATCCTTGGTACGGTGACATCATTGTGTATCTTCAGACCGCCACATTTCGGTCTGAGTTGGATAAAGCTGCCCGCCGTCGGATTCGGCACCAGTCCCAACCCTACCGTATAGTAGGAGATACCTTATATCGCATTGGAGTAGATTCGGTGCTCCGACGATGCCTTACCTTGGAAGAGGCTGAGAAAGTCTTAAATGACTGTCACAGTGGTGCCTGTGGCGGACATATGTCTGGGTATGCTACTGCCCAGAAGATTCTGCGGGCAGGTTATTTCTGGCCTTCCATATTCAAGGATTGTATCACTGCAGTCCGTAAATGTCATCCATGCCAGATTTTTCAGCGCAAGAAGCGCGCGCCGCCGTTGCCATTGCATCCCATTATTACCGTCGGCCTTTTTGCAAAATGGGGCGTGGATTTTATGACGTGTAACCCTCACTCGGCCAGGGGGCATGCGTATATCATTGTCGCCGTCGACTACTTCACTAAGTGGGCCTACGAGCTTATAGATTACGAAGGAGTTCCACTGGCATAGCCCAGAAACGGGCTATACCTTAAAAAGTACTATCCCTGAAGTGATTTCTTGGTGTGGTGTGTGTACATAGGTGTGTGATTGTCATTTGTGTGCATAGTGTGGTGTGATTTGTAAACATATTTCGGTTGATCGGGTCTTCCTGGTTGTGCAGATGTCTATTCATCCATTTGTTGGTTTCGTGGATGGTGCCTCCCGCAATACCAGGAATCTGTCTTCCGCAGCCTGGGTAATCTACGATCCTGCTGGTGAGTTGATTGACCTGCAAGGTGTGTGTCTAGGACGTACCACGAACAACATCGCGGAATATAGTGCCGTGTTGGAATTATTAACCGAGGCAGTAAACCTTGGTATCCGTGAATTGCTTGTGTACCTAGATTCACAGCTTGTAGTGTTACAACTGAACGGACACTATTCGGTAAGGAACCCGTCCATATTACGTCTGTATTTGCGTATTCGATTACTGGAAAGGAATTTTGACTACATTACATATCATCATATACCCAGGCATTTGAATACATTAACAGATGCAGTAGCAAATTTGGTATTAGACAAACATTTGCACAATTTGTAAATCATCGTCATATGTAAAGAAAGACTCATCCAGAAATAGATATGCATATATATATAGATATCGAAATGTTTACATAAGAGTGTGTCACATAAAACTCAAAAAATATACATAATCGTCTTAGTACATCCGGAGACGGTATGTCTCTCAAAAAATAGGTGTGGTATAAATCCTAAGGACTAATCCGCATGGTGCTCATGATAGCACGTGACTGCACACACTAAGCGCCTCAGGATTCGGTGGATTCGACTTGGAACTCCCACTGTATGGCGCTGGTATGCCATCGGTACGTCTGCTAGCCGGGCATAGTCTGGAATCCCGTGGGCAATCCCCTCAAGGTTCTGGATCAGCTCCTCTCCTCCGGTGCCTTCTCCCTGAATCTCAGGGGCGAGTTGTGTCCTCCGGGAGATTGGAGACATCCCAGCTGGTCTCTCAGGTCCCACATCTGCATGCATATATGATTGTGTTAGGACGAATGTGTATTAACAAAAAAAAACATATAAATATAAAATCAAAAACATGAGGTCTTACCCAACTCCTCCTCCCAGTCGTCTCCCTCTGGCAGTGGGAGATCTGGGTCCCCGGTAAATTCAGTTCCTGCATAGGGCCAGTCTTCCACGACAATCAGTTGGCGCCGTAACCACCTAAAAAACTCTGGCTTCAAAGACATCTGTTGGCCACCTCCAGATCTGGGCATCAATGCTGCCCAGCGAGCCATTCTTGGCTCTCGTGGTATCGGATATGCCACTGCGGCCCCTTGGCCCTGGAAGATTGGTAAGCGTTCCAGAATGAATGATACTAAGATGGAACCATAACCGAACTGTTTCAGTTTCCCCTGTTTGCACTTTGTGAGCTACCTTTTCATGTTGATTGTTACTGCTTCTGCCCAGTTAAACAGTAAGGGACCCATGCATTCTGAGGCCATGCAAGAGTTGGGCCTTTGTGGCCTCGTGCGGAGCCTGAGACCCAGCAGCCCGCGTGATGGTATGGAGAACCACTCTCAATGCCAGATCAGGGATAGTGTGGATATCCACCTTCTTGCTTCTCGATCCTGTTTGTGCCCCTCGGCACACCCGTGCCATCACTTCTTCCATCTTCTCCCCAGATGGTCTGCTTCCAGTCAATACATGGATTGGACCTCTGCGGGACAATCCAGTGATGAAATAAACATCAGTGACCTCCAGTTCTAATACCTGGTCTCGTAACCTGAACACCTGTTCATGTTCATCCCAGATACTGATTAAATACTGGAGGAGCTCGGGCTGAGCTCGTAAACATGGTGTGAGGAAGAACTTTTTCAATCCACAGTTTCTAAGTGCATTCATGCAAGCTTGGCTTTGCATGGCTTGTTCATCCTCTTCTCCGTGCTCTCGTTCTTTCCATTCAATTGCCATTTTGAGTGATTACCTGCATTCATATGGTCAAAAACCCTTAGTTAGATCTCTGATGAGCCTCAAATTCCATGCAATTTGGTCTAAATGTCGAAATTTTGGGCGGATTTTTAGGTTCGGACGCTGGCGGGGCTGTTTTGTCAACAGTCGCGCCACGTGGCGCAGGCCCTTTGTATAAAAGAGCTCATTGGCGCGGGTCCGTGCCCGATACCCGCGCCAATGGGCGCAACCATAAAATTTTAAAAGTGGCCACATAGAACTGATTTTCAAGGGAAAATTATTAAAAAATGAATGAAAATGAAGAGCAAAGGAGCGCCTCTTACCTGTGACAGACGAGAAACTGAATGGTCAACTGGATTTGTCGCAATCACCGTCAGAAATTTCTGCTCCAAGTGGACCACTGTTGCTTTTCACCAAGGTAAATAGTAAAAGTAATTCTATTTTTACCATTTTGACATATTTATAGCTTTTTCGACGTTAAATGAGTTTTAAAAGTTATTTTTATCAAATATTTGCATATGTTATGTCGAAAATGGATTTTACGCTTGCTTGGTATGTGCAGCGGCAGGTTTTTGCGACTTAAACGATGGAAACGAGTTGTATTTTATACTTTTTCGGACTCGGTAAATACACGAAAAAGTCACTTTGGAGTCATCTTTCAGCTCTTTTCTGACTCTCTAAACATGAAAATATTGTCGAGGCCCTTGTTGTTTCGATCTCGTTAAATTGGATACGAATCGACATCTACCCAGTATATGTTTAACCCTTTTTCGGGCTGGGATGGATTGATTACGAAAAAGGAATACCCTAGCCTATCGCGACTAGGAGGTTTTCTCGGATATTGTTTTCTACCTTTTCGGATCTGAGGAACTATTTACAAAAAGGGACCTGTGGAGTTTACTTTTCTGCTGTCTTTTCAAACTCTCTAAACATGAAAAGATGCCGAGTTCTCCCTTTGTCAGACTCGTTAAACCCTGATGACATCGGATCCAGTCGAAATGACGTTCTCCGAGTTCCTCCTTCCTAGGACTCGTTAAATGCACTAGGATGGATTTGCCCGAAGGGCGGACTTATATTACAAGCATATGCTATCCCCTTCAAGCTTGTTATTAAAAATAATTGGGGTACTCGCCAGAAATGGTGGGGGAAAAATGGAACCATCGTCGTTGTCGTCGGCAGTATGTCGCTCTTGAACATGGCACTTGTCCGCATTCGTGTCGGGTTGGGGACATCTCATCTCGTTTCTTCACTTTGACTCCGTGGGTTTGGATAATTCCTTTTGACCTCTCATCTGCTCATTGCCTCATCACCATGACCTCTGATCCGTTGATGTCAAATACTGCCAAGTCCACTATCGTGCCGTTTATATGTTCAAGAGAAGTTGGCCTCTGCAAATATCAACCTTCCTCTGTTTCTCATACGATCTTGATTCACAACAAAAACATCATGTTCCTTTGTCTCGTGTCGATGATGTGGGAAACATTATGGCCCACCTTCGATCAAGGTCACTTCCTGTCGACTTCAACTCATTATCCAGGAAGTTGGTCTAGAGACTCCTTATGGTACCTTGGAGCATGCATGCCTCAATGGCAGGTTCGTCGCATTCGACGTGAGTTTTACATCATTGACCTCCGATCGAGTGATTCTACGGGTGTTCGACGTCAACTCATTTATTCGCACGTCGTAGATTGTACCTGTAGTACCTTGAGGGCCATTGTCATTATTGGTGGTTCCTCTCACGTCTGTTAACATCTTTCATCATTGGCTGGTAATCAAACGATGTTCTTGCATGTTCGACTTCAGCTCACATATTCGCATGCTTGAACTTGTACTCTGTTTGGGTCGAGATGGAGCGCAAGACCCTGGATTGTGTCTGTTGTAATCCAGGCTGAGATTGTGGATTATTACCATTATGTACATGACTCACTGATTGGATGGCTGCGACCATACCTGAGTCTATTTGTTTGATCCTAGTTCGATGGCTTCGCCCATACCCTGAATCCGAATTATAGCATACTCTGTTTCGGATGGCTGCGTCCATACCACATATACATCATGTACCTGAGATATCAGTTGTGTCTTTCTGCGCAGGTTTTCCGACGGCGGGTCTTCAGTTGAACATGTTCTCGTAAAGCATTTCACCCCTCTCTCTGTCGGGCCTCATACTTTAGGGGGCATTTGTTACACAGTAATTTGTCACCGTCACTACCATTCCCCGTCCCGCACAATGGAGGACCCATTTTGTGACCTGTGAACATTGTCATGCCTTGAAAACATCATCAATGCATTCCTCTAAGCATGAGCTTTATTTGCCCTTGAGACATCTCCTTGCAAAAATCATGAAAACATCCCTTTTTGCATTGGCGCGGGCAGGCAGTTCAGTACTCGCACCAATGGGGAAAATCCTGCAAAGAGGTCGCGCCAACTAGCGCTTTGTCATAGAGTAGTAGTCGCGCCACCCAATTTAGGGACTATTTTTTAAATAAAGATGGCAGAAGTTGAGTTCCAACAAACTCAGAAACCATTGCCTATCTTGAGTTGGGAGGTTTGGCTGCGGGAGTTCTATGGAAGGGAAGTGGTTTTTCCACCTCCCATGGAACCTTCCTCGTTGATAGGGCCAATCCCACACAATAGGGATCCCAACTCCCTCCTTCCCCCATCTATGTGCCGCTCAATCCCATGGCAAGCTAGTCTTGAAGTGCCTAAGCTTTGAATCTCCATATTCCCAAGAGCCTTTGTGTCAGAAAGAGCCTCTTTCTCCCTTAAGGCCGACTCAAGTAAGGAGACTATTGTCGAGAGACTCTGGAGAGGTTTTCCCTTTCCCTGGTGAGCTTTGCGAGACGTGAATGACTGGAGACCCATCCGAAGGAGACCACGACGTCAGAACTTGGTTGTAATCTCTTTTCGTTGTTATTTAATGAATGATTACGATTATGGTTCCACTCTGTTTTCCATCATGTTAATATGAGTAATATCTTTTCTGACTGATATTTAGTTACGTATGCTGGATTTTATGCTTGTATCTGTTTGTTTCTTCCATGTGCGGGTGTTCATCCGCGGAGATCGTGGAGGGATCGTGATCTGCCGGGGCTGAGGAACGGGGACGCTTCTTCTTCAGATCATAGCGTTGGATTCTAGGTAGGCTTCCATCATTAGTCTTTTCATTCGTAACTAGGAGCTTGCGTCGTAACATTTTTTGATTATTGCTAGACCCCTGCTGGGCTAGTAGGGATCGCCTTTGTCCGCAGAGGGGATTTACCTCCTCAACAATTTGGCGACTCCGCTATGGATCGTCTAGTTTTCACTATCTCATTTATGTTGTCTCGGTTTGATTATTTTATGTTTTTCCTTGCTTGATGAGCCTTCTGGGTTGGGTTTTTTTTGCTGTTTTTGTTTCTTGGTTTGCTTAGTTTACATTGATCTGTTTCTGGAGTAGTTCTTTTTTAATTTTGGTTGAGAAACTCGACTGGCGCGGTTTTTAACTCGACAGTCGCGCCAATTGGCGCATGTTTCTTTTGTTTAGCCCGCGCCAATTGCTTTCTGGCGCCAGTTTCGGCCTTACAGTCGCGCCACCCCTGTAAGGTTTTTGAGTTTCCTCATTTTTGAGCTCTCTGGGTTTGGACAGTGTTTCTCTTCTTGATTTTCTGACTGCCTGAGTGTGTTGGAGTCCTGTTTGACTGGGAATTCACCTCTGTCCTTTGGTTGTTTGCTTTTATCTATCGGTTTCACATTTCAAGCCCTAGGGCATCTAGTGGCTTAGTGTATCGAGCCCTCCTTGGGAGTTTTGGTGTTTTGATCGTCCTGTCAACTGTCTGATTGATTCTCCACATCCTCTAAGTAGTTGTTCATTGTTTTTATTGCGAGTTTTGGGTGATTTTTCATTCCTTCATTCGAAATTCGTTTGGTCTTGCTTTGGACCTAGATCACGCGGTCCATTGGAAGCTTTTGAGTCTTTTCTTGGTTTTGAGAGACTTTGGTCGATTTGGGATCTGATTGTTTGCGTTGTTGAGTGAAATTTGTTTGTTTTGCTCTCTCGAATATCGTTTCTCAAATTGTTCCGTTTGTTTTCAGTTTGTTTAGTGCATATTAGCTATTAAACATTGAAAATCAAAAAAAAAATCTCTTTTGCTTTTGTTAATTAGTGAAAATTGTGATCTTTTCAATATTGCTAGTGATTAGTGTTTTGGATGAAAAGTTTTCAATTTCATTAGTTGCATTAGAGATCTCATTGTTTGTCTTCCATTCATTTCGTTTGTGTAAAAGCTCTCAACTCTTCTGTAATTAGTTTTCATCGAACGAAATGTTGGACTGTGGCATGTAGCTTTGCATTTAGGAGTCTTTTGAGACATTACATACAATAGGGGCCTAAAATTTAAACTTAATTGAAGATCAACTGGTGAAATTTATTCAATTAACCAAAGGCAGCATTGAAACTTAACGAAACATTTTTAGAGGTCTAGGCTAGAGACGTGTTCCGGCGTCTGTAAACCTAGCAGCTGTCGTTTGCCTTCTGGCTTTAGACAGCACTAGTACAGACTTGTGCTCCCCGTACCGTCGCGTATATAAAGGAAGACCCCTCTAGGTTTTCAATCCTTTATCCACAGGAAGCTGATTCTACCGCCCTATACCCGTGATACACCGAACACAGCATTCGGGGAGACTACCTGCACGTACGGAAAGTCCTTGGTCGATTGCTTTCATCGCGCGAAATGCATTATTGAAACTAAGGTGTATATTGCAGCTTCACGGATATTTGGTATACCTTGTGCCTAGTATCCCCCGAGCACTATTTGGTCTTTTTCGACTTTGGAACTTGAAAAGACCGCGGCTAATTTTGTCCTTTCACGTCTGTAGTCAACTCGAAGAATTCAAAACCTTTTTGTCGCTTCGAACTCCAAAAACATGAAACGCAGAATTTCTTACTTTCCAATGTGGTAAAATTAATCACTCACTTCATTACACACCCGCGCAGACATCTTATGTTTAATCGTTCGATCGTGCGTCTTAACCTGCTTTCTACCGTGTTTGTTTCTTTTTCTCTGGTCTTTTGCCACAGTGGCGGAACCTTCGGTTTCGTCTACTGGTAGTCCTTACATGGACGATTCTTCAGAGGCTTCCCAATCCTCTGTTGAACCACAGCAGCCTGTTGTTTCCGAGTTTCCTGACGGGGGACCGGTTCTCGCTGAGCAACCCTTTGGAGGACCAATTGAGTTCAATTGGCCCTTTTCGGACCCTGTGTCTGAATTGAGATTAGGAGCTGATTTCCTTTCTCTTACATCGGGTTCACCGTTTGTTGCTGCTGTTTTTCCTCCTAGTCCTCGCCGTCTTTTGCGTGATTTAACGGCAGGATCAACCATGAGTGATTCTGGTGAGGAAATTACGGGGTCTGATGACTATCAGCGCATCCCTCGTAGATTGTTTGAGGGAGACGACTCTGAGCTGGCTACCATGTCGTCAGCCAGTCCTTCTTTACCGCAGGGATACAGATCTCTGGGTCAGATTATTTCAGCTGCTGCCTCTATGGGAATATCATCTCCTGCTTCGAGGCTAGCTGCCACTACACCCGGGGTGTCTCCTTCGACGCCCGTCACTTCTGTTCCCGTGCGGCCCACTGTTTGTGTGGCTGCCTCTTCTGCTGTTGTCTCAGCATCTGCTACTAGATCTGGGCCAACTCCTGAAGACATTTACCTAGCTACTGCTATACCGGAGAATATCTCTCCGGAGGAGTATCGGTTGTTTTTACAGCAGCCGAACGCCGGAGCTGGACAGCTTCCCCAAGATCCTTACCGATCTTTCTTTTCGCACTATGCACAAGACGGCACTCCCGTGTATGGTTTTCCGGGTCAGCTTGACGAGCATGGGGACATTTTGCGCCTTCCTGCTCCTGAGGCTTATATTTATGTTCAAGTTTTACCGTACAACCAGGCTTACAACCCGCAAGGACAGCCTTTTCAAGGCCAACCCGCGGGCCAACCTGGCTATCAGTACGACCCACAGGGACAGCCCATCCAAGGCTACTCTGCGGGCCAGCAAGGGCCATTGTACAATCCGCAAGGACCATATTATAGCCCTACTGGTCAACCTGCTCAGCCTCAGCCGGGGTATCAACCGGGACCGGCCTATGGTCCTGGGGGGCAAATCCAGCCTTCTTTACCGATGCAACCGCAGTATCCTATTGTTTCTAACGTTGCATATCAGCCAGGACCACCCTATGGTTCTGCTTCAGGTCAAACTGGTTTCCAGAAAGCACCTGGTTCTGTTCCACCACCAGGCCAACCGGCTCATCCGGTACAACCTGGTGTCCCGCCTCCAGGCCAGCCAGCCCATCCGGTACAACCTGGGGCCCACTTACAACCAGGTCAACCTGCGCAACCAGCGCCGCCTGCTTATCCGGGCCAACCTGGTCATTCAGGCCAGCCCCCTCACTCGGGTCAACCTGTTCATTCAGGGCAGCCCTCTCATTCCGTTCACTCTGCTCAACAGCCTGTTCATTCAATGCCGCAGCCAAATCAATAGCTGCGCCCTACGTACCAGGCTCCGCAGGGTTCCACTTATCAGCAGCCTACTCATCCTCAGAGTGGTTATTATCCTCATGGTCAGTCTCAACCACACTATAACCACCCCGGAGGCTCTCAGTATTATCCTCCTCCACCCGGTTCTACCTACGCTCAGCAGCCAAATCCAAACGCTGCTTATACAGGGCAGACACCTAATCAGGGCCCGAACCCTGGTTATCAAGCCCCGCACTATGGTTACCAGCAGCCAAATCAGTCTGGTTATATGAACTATGCCCCCTACGGTCAGAATCCTTCGGGACAGAACCCATGGGGGCAGGGATATTCACAACCATCGTGGAGCACGGGTACCGAACCTTATCCTGGGACTGGTATGGTAGTTAATCCTCCATTGTCGTTCCTGGCTACCTTGCAACTACCGGACGTTTCAAAGTTGACCAATGATCCGATTTCGCATAATCCATATTGGCCTCTGGTTCCAACCAAGATACCAGGTGACTGTCCCAAGTTTGAGGGCAAAGCTGGCGAAGACCCCCAGGCGCATGTGATGACGTATCACCTCTGGTGTTCGTCTAACTCTTGGGTCGACGATTCAATTCGTTTGCGTCTTTTCCAGCGTACTTTAAGAGGAGCTGCCGCTAAGTGGTACATAGAGCTATCCCGTGGTATTTTTCAGGATTTCAACTCATTAGCCATGGCTTTCCTCATGCATTTCCAGTTACCGGTCCGATATGAGGCCGGGACACACCTCCTAACTTCTCTGAAGCAGGACAAGGCCACTCACATCTCAGATCACATTCATGAGTGGCGGCGCCGTCGTCGACTGATCAAGTTTCACATACCTGATCAGATTTTGACTCACTGGTTCACCACCTCCTTTGTGAATAAAATCGCTCAGGATATCGCAATGGGAGCGTGTGTGACAGAGGAACAAGCTATTGTGTGTGCCCAGTACCTGGATCTTGTCTATTCGCAGTCTGGCACGCTTTATGACATCTTGACTGATGCTCCACGGCCCGGAACCTCTAAGGCTCCGCCTACCCCTGCGGTGGATGGTGTCATTGGTTCCGTCTCTCAAAATTCGAAGAAGTCTTTGAATGGGAAGCAGAAGGCTAATTCTTCCAACAATACCTCTGCTAATCCCGCCTCATCCGATTCTGGTAAAACCGCGGATGTGAATTTCGTCCAGGCCAATCCTGTGGACAAATCCTCCAAGGGGAATAAGAAGGGCAAAGGCAAATCAAAATATGATGCCCCGAAACCAGAATCTAAAAATCGAACTGAGGATGGCTCCCAGCGCAAACCGAAGTTCCCTTGCCTCATCTGTGAAGGGGACCATTATACTAAGGATTGTCCACGATGATCCGAGATTAGTCAACTTCTTAAGGGCCCTAAAGGGACTCTGGCTGTTTTAAAAGAGCCATTTCCATCTCAGCAGACCCAGATGGTCGAACAGGCATCACCATCTGCACCGTTTGGGTCTCAGGTTTTCATGATGAAGAGTAATGCACCTATCACTATCGCTACGCGGTCGAAGGATTACAATGAATCGTGATAGGCACCCGGGAAGGCAGTTGCGGATGGACCACCTCCCCCACCTGTCTCCGGTCCCTTGGAAATCGAGAAGCCGACTCTTGAACCCGTTGTGAAACCACCTCCCAAAGGTGTTCTTCGAAGATCCTCTTATAATCCAAATGCTCGTGCCGCTGAACATTACAGCATTGTTGAAGATCTGGCACAGGCGCCATGTGCTATGTCTGCACTTGAGGTTCTTCAAAGTTTTCCTTCACAGCGGAAGGCTTTACTGTCTGCAATCGGTGGCATCGATCCCGCCGACTTGAGCCTTCTCACCTTCGATCTAGAGAATTTTACTCCCCGGCTTCCACATCAAATTGCTTTGGTCATTCAAGTCGGGATTAACGGTCTGAACATTAATAGGGCCGTCGTAGATGAGGGTGCATCTACCTGCGTTATGTCCTCCACTTGCTGGAAGGCCATCGGCTCTCCAGCCTTGTCATCATCTCCCAATGCCCTTGAGGCATTTGATGGTCGGGAATCTAAACCCTTGGGCGTTCTCGAGAGTCTTGCGATCACATTACAGGGAAAAACTGTCAACGTGGAAGTGGAAGTGGTTGACGCTAAACTCAACTACAATATACTTCTTGGCCGCAGCTGGACCCATGCCATGCTCTACGTGCCGTCTACTGTATTTCGATTCATTAAGTTCCCTCACGAGGGCAAGATTGTCACGGTGGATCAGTTGTCATTTTTCACCTCTAGCTCTGAGAACAACGTGCCATACGTGGATCAAATTCCGAATCCCCCAGACATTGTAGGACCTGGTCTCTTCAAAGACCCAGTCCTCATGGGTATATTCCCCGCACCACCACCGAATACCGCTCAAGTCAACATGTTGTCCAGGTCCGATGACCCCTGGCTTATTCCTACACCTGAGCAGGTATATGAGTTTGGAGAATCCATGCCTTTAACGCCAATAGAGATCAGCTACTGTGAGATTGTTGCCGCATCGGATCCTCCACCTCCTCAGCATGCTTCGATGAGCATGGCTCTCGACGTCTACTCCCAATCCCCTTGGCTTGGTCACGCTGATTCACCTGATCCTCTTAGAGAGACTTTTCCTTCAGATGAGGCTATCATTGAAACTATGTCTCTTGAGGAGCTGCCCTGGGGCGATGGACATCATCGCTCCTCGTTTATGCCCAGCTTGGGGGCAATGACTGATTGTCTGGAGCGTTATGCTACTCAGGTTCCTTCCCCTCCTCTTCAAACGCCGATCTTGACACATGAGGTCTTTTCGGAGGGTAATCTGAGTAACATTACTCAAACTGTTCCAATCAACATCTCCGTTAAACCTGGGATTGTTGAGAATATTCATGTGGGTGTGACTTGTTCTCCCGAGGAGATTCAAGTCTATACTGAGCTTTTCAAAGAATTCAGAGATGTTTTCGCATGGTCTTACGAGGAAATGTCGGGAATTGATCCTAGTATTGTCATGCACGAGATTCCAACCTATCCAGGTGCGAAACCCGTGCGCCAACGCTTACGTCCCATGCATCCTCGGAAAGCCGCCGCCATCAAGGCAGAAGTTGAAAAACTTCTGAACGCAGGTTTTATTTATCCTATCCCCCTTACAGAATGGGTGTCCAATATCGTCCCTGTCGATAAAAAGCAGGGTACAATTCGAGTCTGTGTGGATTATCGCGATATCAATCGCGCCTATCCTAAGGATAATTATCCCACTCCGTTTATCGACCAGATCATCGACGATTGTGCTGGGAATGAGATCTATTCCTTAATGGACGGTTTCTCAGGCTACAACTAGATCAATATCGCACCCGAGGATCAACATAAGACCACATTCATCTGTCCGTGGGGCACTTTCGCGTACAAAAAACTCCCGTTCGGCTTAAAGAACGCTGGCGCCACGTTTCAGCGTGCGATGTCCTACGCTTTTCATGACATTCGCCATATCGTTCAGCCTTATCTGGATGACTTGCCAGCCCATTCGGGTAAGCGAGAGGACCATCCCGAGCATCTCCGCCAGATATTTCTTCGTTGCAGACGCTACAATATCAGGCTCAATCCTCATAAGTGCGTCTTCTGCGTTGATTCTGGCCGTCTTTTAGGCTTTATAGTCTCGAAAGACGAAATTCTCCTTGACCCTCTAAAGGTCGAGGCCATCGTAAATCTCCCATCACCTTCCTCCCTGTATCAGTTACAGAGTCTACAAGGGAAAGCGAATTTTCTTAGGCACTTTATCCCGAATTATGCCGAGGTGGCCAAAGGATTCACTCGTTTGTTAAAGCAGAACGTTCCCTTTCACTGGGACGAAATTGCTCAGGAATCCTTTGAGAAGATGAAGACATTGCTAGTCAATGCTCCGTTGCTTCGTCCTCCGGACTACCACCGCGACTTCACTTTGTATCTAGCCGCCGCATTTAGCACCATTGCCATGGTCTTGGTGCAGGATGACGATGACGGTGATGAACATGTCGTTTATTACCTGTCACGGAACCTTCTCGACCCGGAAACGCGTTATGCACATGTCGAGAAGTTGGCGTTAGCAGCAGTACACACCGTACAACGCTTCTGCCATTACATCCTTTTGCGCACGATAACAGTGGTTTCAGACTGCAACCCTATGAAGTATATTCTTTCCAGACAATTACTGGGGGGCAAGTACTCCAAATGGATTGTGATCCTGCAGGAGTTTGACTTGGAGTTCACCACTGCCAAGTCAACTAAATCACTGGTCTTCGCGGATTTGATATGTTCTCTCCCTACAGACTCTGTTCCCTCACACTCTGAAGACCGTATACCGGACGAAACGCTTTTTCTTATCAGTACTTGTGATCCTTGGTACGGTGACATCATAGTGTATCTTTAGACCGCGACATTTCGGTCTGAGTTGGATAAAGCTACCCGCCGTCAGATTCGGCACCATTCCCAACCCTACCGTATAGTAGGAGATACCTTATATCGCATTGGAGTAGATTCGGTGCTCCGACGATGCCTTACCTTGGAAGAGGCTGAGAAAGTCTTAAATGACTGTCACAGTGGTGCCTGTGGCGGACATATGTCCAGGTATGCTACTGCCGAGAAGATTCTACGGGCAGGTTATTTCTGGCCTTCCATATTCAAGGATTGTATCACTGCAGTCCGTAAATGTCATCCATGCCAGATTTTTTAGCGCAAGATGCGCGCGCCGCCGTTGCCATTGCATCCCATTATTACCGTCGGCCCTTTTGCGAAATGGGGCGTGGATTTTATGACGTGTAACCCTCACTCGGTCGGGGGGCATGCGTATTTCATTGTCGCCGTCGACTACTTCACTAAGTGGGCCGAGGCGATGCCTACACTAGCTGCTAACGGGAAAACGACTGCTCAATTTATATTCAACCACGTTATTGCACGGTTCGGGGTTCCTCAAGCCATCGTCACTGATCACGGTACTCATTTCCGCGATTACATGATGGCGGCGATAACTTCAATGTTGGGCTTGCGTCACGACAGCTCAACACCATACTACCCTCAAGCGAATGGTCAGGTTGAAGCGGTGAACAAGGTTTTGGTCACTATGCTTCAGCGAACAGTTGGGATTCATAAATCCAGTTGGCATCTCCAACTGTTCTCAGCTCTCTGGGCATACCGAACATCTGCTAAGAGTGCAATCGGATTCACACCATTCCAATTGGTGTACGGTCTGGAAGCTACTCTGCCGGTTGAATGCGAGATTCCTTCGCTAAAATTAGCTGTGGAGCTCTTACCGAATACTTCTGCTGAGGAAGAACGTCTTCTGTATCTCGAACGGTTGGATGAAACCCGTCCTCTAGCTGCTTTGATCATCGAAGCACAAAAGAAGAGGGTCAAAACTCATTTTGATCAATCTGTTTCTCCCCATTCTTTCATCGAAGGAGACCTCGTCCTCCTGTACGATCAGGCACATGATAAGCTTGGAGCCGGTAAGCTCCAGCCTATGTGGCACGGGCCCTATATAGTAAAACGCGTTTTGAAAAATGGGGCCTACGAGCTTATAGATTACGAAGGAGTTCCGCTAGCGCAGCCCAGAAATGGGCTGTACCTTAAAAAATAATATGCCTGAAGTGATTTCTTGGTGTGGTGTGTGTACATAGGTGTGTGATTGTCATTTGTGTGCATGTATAGTGTGGTGTGCTTTGTAAACATATTTCTGCTGATCGGGTCTTCCTGGTTGTGCAGATGTCTATTCATCCATTTGTTGGTTTCGTGGATGGTGCCTCCCGCAGTACCAGGAATCTGTCTTCAGCAGCCTGGGTAATCTATGATCCTGCTGGTGAGTTGATTGACCTGCAAGGAGTGTGTCTAGGACGTACCACGAACAACATCGCAGAATATAGTGCTGTGTTAGAATTATTAACCGAGGCAGTAAACCTTGGTATCCGTGAATTGCTCGTGTATCTAGATTCACAACTTGTGGTGTTACAACTGAACGGACACTATTCGGTAAGGAACCCGTCCATCTTACGTCTGTATCTGCGTATTCGATTACTGGAAAGAAATTTTGACTACATTACATATCATCATATACCCAGGCATTTGAATACATTAACAGATGCAGTAGCAAATTTGGTATTAGACAGACATTTGCGCAATTTATAAATCATCATCACATGTAAAGAAAGACTCATCCGGAAATAGATATGCATATATATATATATATATATATATATAGATATCGAAATGTTTACATAGAGCGTGTCACATAAAACTCAAAAAATATATACATAATCGTCTTAAGTACATCCGGAGACGATATGTCTCTCAAAAAATAGGTGTGGTATAAATCCTAAGGACTAATCCGCATGGTGCTCATGATAGCACGTGACTGCACGCACTAAGCGCCTCAGGATTCGGTGGATCCGACTCGGAACTCCCACCATGTGGCGCTGGTATGCCATCGGTACGTCTGCTAGCCGGGCATAGTCTGGGATCCCGTGGGCAATCCCCTCTGGGATCCCGTGGGCAATCCCCTTGAGGTTCTGGATCAGCTCCTCTCCTCCAGTGCCCTCTCCCTGAATCTCAGGGGCGAGTTGTGTCCTCCGGGAAATTGGAGACATCCCAGCTGGTCTCTCAGGTCCCACATCTGCATACATATATGATTGTGTTAGGATGAATGTGTATTAACAAAAATAAAACATAAAATAAAAAATATATGAGGTCTTACCCAACTCCTCGTCCCAGTCGTCTCCTTCTGGTAGTGGGAGATCTGGGTCTCCAGTAAAGTTAGTTCTTGCATAGAGCCAGTCTTCCATGACAATCAGCTGGTGCTGTAACCACCTAAAGAACTCTGGCCTCCAGGACATCTGTTGGCCACCTCCAGATCTAGGCATCAATGCTGCCCAGCGAGCCATTCTTGGCTCTCGTGGTATCGGATCTGCCACTGCGGCCCCTTGGCCCTGGAAGATTGGTAAGCGTTCCAGAATGAACGATACCAAGATAGAACCATAACCGAACTGTTTCAGTTTTCCCTGTTTGCATTTTGTGAGCTGCCTTTTCATGTTGATTGTTACTGCTGCTGCCCAGTTGAACAGTAAGGGACCCATGCATTCTGAGGCCAGCAGGAGTTGGGCCTTTGTGGCCTCGTGCGGAGCCTGCGACCCAGTAGCCCGCGTGATGGTATGGAGAACCACTCTCAATGCCAGATCAGGGATAGTGTGGATATCCACCTTCTTGCTTCCTGATCCTGTTTGTGCCCCTCGGCACACCCGTGCCATCACTTCTTCCATCTTCTCCCCAGATGGTCTGCTTCCAGTTAATACGGGGATTGGACCTCTGTGGGACAATCCAGTGATGAAATAAACATCGGTGACCTCCAGTTCTAATACCTGGTCTCGTAACCTGAACACATGTTCATGTTCGTCCCAGATACTGATTAAATACTGGAGGAGCTCGGGCTGAGCTCGTAAACATGGTGTGAGGAAGAACTTTTTCAACCCACAGTTTCTAAGTGCATTCATGCAAGCTTGGCTTTGCATGGCTTGTTCATCCTCTTCTCCGTGCTCTCGTTCTTTCCATTCAATTTCCATTTTGAGTGATTACCTGCATTCATATGGTCAAAAACCCTTAGTTAGATCTCTGATGAGCCTCAAATTCCATGCAATTTGGTCTAAATGTCGAAATTTTGGGCGGATTTTTAGGTTCGGCCACTGGCGCGAGCCCTTTGTATAAAAGAGCTCATTGGCGCGGGTCCGTGCCCGATACCCGCGCCAATGGGCGCAGCCCTAAAATTTTAAAAGTGGCCACATAGAACTGATTTTCAAGGGAAAATTATTAAAAAATGAATGAAAATGAAGAGCAAGGGAACGCCTCTTACCTGTGACAGACGAGAAGCTGAATGGTCAACTGGATTTGTCGCAATCACCGTCAGAAGTTTCTGCTCCAAATGGACCACTGTTGCTTTTCACCAAGGTAAATAGTAAAAGTAATTTTATTTTTTACCAATTTGACATATTTATAACTTTTTCGACATTAAATGAGTTTTAAAAGTTATTTTTATCAAATATTTGCATATGTTATGTCGAAAATGGATTTTACGCTTGCTTGGTATGTGCAGCAGCAGGTTTTTGCGACTTAAACGATGGAAACGAGTTGTATTTTATACTTTTTCGGACTCGGTAAATACACGAAAAAGTCACTCTGGAGTCATCTTTGAGCTCTTTTCTGACTCTCTAAATATGAAAAGATTGCCGAGGCCCTTGTCGTTTCGATCTCGTTAAAATGGACACGAATCGACATCCACCCAGTATAAGTTTAACCCTTTTTCGGGCTGGGATGGATTGATTACGAAAAAGGAATACCCTAGCCTATCGCGACTAGGAGGTTTCCTCAGATATTGTTTTCTACATTTTCGGATCTGAGGAACTATTTACGAAAAGAGACTGCTAGAGTTTAATTTTCCGTTGTCTTTCCAAACTCTCTAAACATGAAAAGACGTCGAGTTTTCCCTTTGTCAGACTCGTTAAACCCTGATGACATCGGATCCAGTCGAAATGACATTCTCCGAGTTCCTCCTTCCTAGGACTCGTTAAATGCACTAGGATGGATTCGCCCGAAGGGCGGACTTATATTACAAGCATATGCTATCCCCTTCAAGCTTGTTATAAAAATAATTGGGGTACTCGCCAGAAATGGTGGGGGGAAAATGGAACCATCGTCGTTGTCGTCGGCAGTATGTCGCTCTTGAACATGGCACTTGTCTGCATTCGTGTCGGGTTGGGGACATCTCATCTCGTTGTTTCACTTTGCCTCCATGGGTTTGGGTAATCTCTTTTGACCTCTCATCTGTTCACTGCCTCGTCGCCATGACCTTTGATCTGTTGATGTCAAATACTGCCAAGTCCATTGCCGTGCCGTTTATATGTTCAAGAGAAGTTGGCCTCTGCGAATATCAACCTTCCTCTGTTTCTCATATAATCCTAATTCACAACAAAACATTATGTTCCTCTGTCTCGTGTCGATGATGTGGGAATCATTATGGCCCACCTTCGATCAAGGTCACTTCCTGTCGACTTCAACTCATTATCCAGGAAGTTGGCCTAGAGACTCCTTATGGTACCTTGGAGCCTGCATGCCTCAATGGCAGGTTCGTCGCATTCGACGAGAGGTTTACATCATTGGCCTCCGATCGAGTGATTCTGCGGGTGTTCGACGTCAACTCATTTATTCGCACGCTGTAGATTGTACCTGTAGTACCTTGAGGACCATTGTCATTATTGGTGGTTTCTCTCGCGTCTGTTAACAACTTTCATCATTGGCTGGTAATCAGACGATGTTCTTGCATGTTCGACTTCAGCTCACATATTCGCATGTTTGAACTTGTACTTTGTTTGGGTCGAGATGGAGCGCAAGACCCTGGATTGTGTCTGTTGTAATCCAGGCTGCGATTGTGGATTATTATCATTATGTACATGACTCACTGATTGGATGGTTGCGACCATACCCGAGTCTATTTGTTCGATCCTAGTTGGATGGCTGCGCCCATACCCTGGATCCGGATTATAGCATACTCTGTTTCGGATGGCTGCCTCCATACCACATATACATCATGTACTTGAGATATCAGTTGTATCTTTCTACGCAGGTTTTTCGACGGTGGGCCTTCAGTTGAACATGTTCTCGTAAAGCATTTCACCCCTCTCTCTCTCGGGCCTCATACTTTAGGGGGCATCTCTTACACAGTAATTTGTCACCGTCCCTACCATTCCCCGTCCCGCACAATGGAGGACCCATTTTGTGACCTGTGGACATTGTCATGCCTTGAAAACATCATCAATGCATTCCTCTAAGCATGAGCTTCATTTGCCCTTAAGACATCTCCTTGCAAAAATCATGAAAAACATCCCTTTTTGCATTGGCGCGGGCAGGCAGTTCAGTGCTCGCGCCAATGGGGAAAATCCTGCAAAGAGGTCGCGCCAACTGGCGCTCTGTCATAGAGCAGTAGTCGCGCCACCCAATTTAGGGACTATTTTTTAAATAAAGATGGCGGAAGTTGAGTTCCAACAAACTCACAAACCATTGCCTATCTTGAGTTGGGAGGTTTGGCTGCGGGAGTTCTATGGAAGGGAAGTGGTTTTGCCACCTCCTATGGAACCTTCCTTGTTGATAGGGCCAATCCCATAATAATAGGGATCCCAACTCCCTCCTTCCCCATCTATAAAAGCCTGCTCAATTCCATGGCAAGCTAGTCTTGAAGTGCCTAAGCTTTGAATCTCCATATTCCCAAGAGCCTTTGTGCCGTAAAGAGCCCTCTTTTCCCCTTAAGGCCGACTCAAGTAAGGAGACCATCGTCGAGAGACTCTGGAGAGGTTTTCCCTTTCCCTGGCGAGCTTTGCGAGACGTGAACGACTGGAGACCCATCCGAAGGAGACCACGACGTCAGAACTTGGTTGTAATCTCTCTTCGATTGTTATTTAATGAATGATTACGATTATGGTTCCACTCTGTTTTCCATCATGTTAATATGAGTAATATCCTTTCTGACTGATGTTTAGTTACGTATGCCAGATTTTATGCTTGTATCTGTTTGTTTCTTGCATGTGCAGGTGTTCATATGTGGAGATCGTGGAGGGATTGTGATTTGCCGAGGCTGAGGAACGGGGATGCTTCTTCTTCAGATCATAGCATTGGATTCCAGGTAGGCTTCCATCTTAGTCTTTTCATTCGTAACTAGGAACTTGCGTCGTAACATTGTTTGATTGTTGCTAGACCCCTGCTGGGCTAGTAGGGATCACCTCTGTCTGCAGAGGGGATTTACCTCCTCAACAGTCTTCATTTTCAACTCGTCTCTTGTTTGGGTGCCTTAATGTGCAATGACATGTTTCCAGGATTGAATTCAATGCAAGGCATATTTGAAACTTTAACTCTGTCTTCCGATGTCTTATTAGAAATTATTTCATTTTTCATTTTGTGTTTTCAAGTTAGATATTGTTTTCAAGTTTTTACATTTATAATTTTATTGCAATGTGGAAGACTGATCAGAGCAGTGTAGGAACAACCCCGAGATGGGATTATCGCGGAAAGAGGCTAGCGGAAGAACATGTAAAGTGCCAACATTGCTCTATCTTCAGGTATTTTAGTTATTTACATAATTGAAATAATATTAATTTTTTTCAAATATGCAGACACCTAGCCATGGTACGCCTGATGATTCCCTCTTTGAGGAAGAGCTTTCTTCATCCCTATCTCCAGTGTTCTTGTTGCGAAAAAAGGCACGAGATGCAAGGTCGGAATTTAATACTTTGATAGATGCGCCTCAAACACCTGAAACAGAAGAGAGGATAAAACATCTTATGAGCCAACTAGAAAGATATCAGGTAATAATAAAAATTCAAAAGGATATTTTTTTTGTTCCGCATGAGATGAATTGTGATAGTTTTATTTTAATTTTTACATTGACTAAACTAACAAAAATTTCTTTTGTATGTAGCGTTTTCTAGCACTTGCTGAACCTGGTGTTGGTGGTAGTGGGACACAAGGGCAAGAGATTGCCTAAAAACCCTCTCGTACACCTTCTACTCCTTTAGGTGCCAGCCAAGAAACACACCCTACCCAAGCAGACACCCAGCCAACCGTTGAACGTGTTGGCAATGATGAGGCTGATATGGCCAACTACATTATTGTGTTTCCTGGAGCTACACGTGTCAGCTCCACAAGGACAATTAATGGCACGTTGTTGGTGAACGATGAAGGTGTCCCTATAAAGCATGTAAAACTCCCAGGTAAATTTTAATATTTTAACTATTTCATGTACTTTATCTAAAACATATTTATCATGATTTTTATTTTTAAATTAATGATAATATATTTTTTTTTTCTGTGTAGGAAACAATGAGTTCTACAGGTTTTTGGAGAGCCATGCGTTGGTAATTTTTGGCCCAACCATACGCACAGGGTGGAATTCCCAGAATTCCAACCTGAAAAAAGAACTTCTAGATTATCTAGAATCCCTTTTTGGGGTCGGCACATTTGACAGAACAGCGGTGGCTCGGGTAGCCGGAAAATATTTGAAATATACCAGGGACACCTATAGGACGCAATTTCAATTTAACCCTAGATATGAGCGTCCTCTCGCAGTTCCAGAGAGTGAGTGGAGAGCACTCATCCATGACGGAAAAGAGAAAAGGGCAAAGAAAGAAGGAAAATGCCAACTGGACCCGCAAGGTAAATTACAACTTTAATTCAATAGCTTTAATTTTCTCTATGTCTAAAATAAAAGTGTGCTATGTCATATCTGACTTCAATCTTTTGATGCTAGGTTGCCTGACACCTCAAAGGCAACCAAAGCTAGGATTGAAAAAAAGGGCCATCACAAGCTAGGCCAGGGCGGCTACTTGAAATTAGCTACAAGAATTGTAATTAAGTAGCTAAACATCTTATAATTAATTGTATCACCTTCCAACGTTTTTGTAATCCTATCAAATATGATTAAAAATACACAATCATATGTAATGTAGGGTAATGACTTCAGAACAGAAACTACAGAGGAAGATAAAAATATCACTTTCCATTTCGGCTATCAAGCCGTAGTTGAACGTCGCAGAAGCTTGGGGCAGGTCCCAAGATCCAGAATGCCTGATAAGGTAAAACATTAACCTTTCAATATGTTTGTTTTCGTCCATAAATTTAATGTCTAACAAAAAATTTTAAATCAGGGGAGCAGCACTATCGACGAGGCAAATAACCCAGTTTTAGAGCCAGATGTAGATGATCCTCACGTGCAACCTGATCATTGTAGTGGGGACCAGGCCGACAATGCTACTATCAGTGAGGGCCGTGACGGTAATTAATTTCCACTTATAATTTTTTCTAATTATACCTTGATGGTTGTCCTTATAATTTTTTTTGTTTAAATGACAGAGAATGTTTCCCTTGAGGATCTTACCACCAGAGAGGAAGACAGGGCAACAGTCCCAACGACGACAACTGGTGCACCAGGTAAATAATCTCATTGCAATTTTTTTTATTAATATTACCGAACTAGTTCAATGATATTTAAAAACCGATAATTAAAATTTAATATTATCTGTTTTTGGAGGCGATGCCCCGTCACTGGATGAGACCAGACATCGTGACAATGCAACTAGGTCAGCGGCGACAACTGGTGCACCAGGTAAATAATCTCATTGCAATTTATTTTTATTAATATTACCGAACTAGTTCAATGATATTTAAAAACTGACAATTAAAATTTAATATTATCTGTTTTTGTAGGCGATGCCCCGTCACTGGATGAGACCATACATCGTGACTACGCAACTAGGTCAGCGGCGACAACTGGTGCACCAGGTAAATAATCTCATTGCAATTTTTTTTATTAATATTACCGAACTAGTTCAATGATATTTAAAAACTGACAATTAAAATTTAATATTATCTGTTTTTGTAGGTGATGCCCTGTCACTGGATGAGACCAGACATCGTGACTACGCAACTAGGTCGGCAGTGCGGGTCGAAAGGCACGAAACAAGAGCAGAGCATGATGATATTGATGATGTAATTAGGAGCTTTAGAAATAGGAAGAAGAAAAAGAAAATTCGATAATGTAAAATATTGTATTATTATAAGACAAACATTACCATACTTGGAACATTTTTTGCATTATATAAAAAACTCATTTATCATACTATTTTTATGTCAAGCATTAATTGCAATGTTTCCTTGTGTACTTTTTGTTGAATTGTTTTTTTATTAGTTATTGAAATTTTTTTTATGCTCATGAAACTAAAAAATGAAATATAGATTGGGTATTGGGGAATTGAGAGTGATGTGAGGGGGGGGGGCATAAGAGCCTCCACCTTCATGTGGTTGGCCCTGTTTAGTAGAGAATAATTTATTGGAGCGATTTAATCTTGGAGAAAACCTCCCTCAATCTAGCGTAGCAACAAAAAAGTCACTGTTGACATAGTTGCTACTCTTTCAGATCGTGGGAGGCTTGTTCCAAGTTCATGCGACTCCAATAAATTGTTCTTGAAACGAAGAGGAGCTTATTCAGGTATGTTTTGACATTTTCAACATATGTTCTAACATTATCATAAGAATGCATCTTAGAGTAAAAAATACTACATCAATTACTCGTATTTATTGTATAGATAATGATGGATTTTGATTGACTTGGCAGTGCAGGTACAAATCCTCTTGCATCATGAGCAATACAACTTGTCAACCAGGGTCATGTCCAGGATATTTTTGCTTGTGCGCTTGACCAGGTTCGTAATGTCACATTTTGTAAGTTCCTTTACAGTTTATAATTCAATATTAAGCTTGTTCATGATTATTATCTAGGTTTTTTGTATGTGTTTTTTCATCTATTTGATTGTAAGCAACTCTACATGTTTCCTGTTGTTCACTATGATTTATCCCATTACCACTCCCAGGATGAATCCGACTTTATTGTTACATAGGTTACTTTATTGTTACTATGATTTCTCCATTTACGATTTCATAGGTTACATCATGTAAAGTTGTCAATCTCAGGTTGGTGATGAGCTTTAGTTCTCCAGATTTGGGACTTTTCTGATATTTTCTCCCTCATGTCATTCCCGCATCACCTCGTTGTTTGAGCATGCCAATTGTCTACCACTTGTACCAATTGGCACATGTCAATCTCTGAGTGGTGCCACATTTCACCTATTTTCAGTGAGAGTTTAGGGTTTCTCTAACATAGCTTCAGAAATCCGATTCAGTGCCTGCTTGAATATCGTCACATAATACTCATGGTTTGGATTAATGAGCATGTTCTAAATGGTTGGTTGATTCATAAGAACCATCCATATATTCATCTTGAGATATTTTAGAAGTTTTCTCGGGTTTCCTTTTTCACCGTTTCTAGTGGGTGGGATGGTGTGGGGTGATCCATCAATACTGGTGCTCTTGTAGTAGGGAATTTATTTTTGGGATATAAAGCAACATTTGATGTAGATATCCCATTGGATGCATTCATAGATGGGCATGAGAGGTCAATAATTTAAATTAAAAATATGCAACCTCTAGCATGGCAACCTGAAGGCCGCGAGAGACACTGGTTAAAGATTGTTTTGTGCTGGCCTTAGTATAGTCGTGATTTCTTTCTATTATCTTAATGAAAATATATAGTCCGGTCTCATTAAAATTAGGATTGCGGTCATATTTCTCTTTGGTTTTTTCTCTCTTAATGCTCCAGAAGTTGCCAAAAGTTGCGATAGTTGTTCAGTTTGCTTATTACAACTTAAAACTGGTTTTTAGAAATGGGAGTCATGTTTTTTAAGGTTCATACTAATATGAAGATCTTTTAATTATATATTCAGGATAAGAGAAGATGGCCTCTGCTTTGGGAATTATGACAAAAATTGCCACATCTACCTCATTGGGTAACAATGGAAAGGGGAAGAAGTTGGGTGCAATGTTTGATAATTATGGTAGACAATTGTCTTCTCTTTTAGTTTTTTCACCCATTTACTTTTATCGCTCAAGTAGAAAAGGGACTCTGAGATTACGCGGTAGAGAGAAGGTAGTTAATACAAGAGATATGGAAAAGGAGTTTTACTTCAACAAGGATGGCTCAGTGACAAAAAAATTGCAGGTCAGAGAAAAAATTATGTTTAAAGGAAGGTCACCTACACGTGAAACTTCACTGCGGTGGATCTTTCCTTGTCCACTTATATTCGATTTTAATGTGTTATTTTAATTTTTCATGGAGGGTTGTTTTGGCATATGGTCTGGCATTCAATTGCACACTTACCAAAAGCATTGTCAATTTGTCTTGCAGGCAGTGTGAACAAACTTGCTGATCTTGTTGGAGTCACCCTTGGGGCGAAGGGAAAAATGTTGTCTTGGAGAGCAAGCATGGTTCTCCGAAAATAGTCAATGATGGTGTGACAGTAGCTAAGGAGTTAATTTGTAGATATGTGCTTTGGTTTTCTTTTTAACGTTGTATTAGTTCCCCCTCTTAAATGTCTTAGATTTGGTAGGCATAATTTGAAAACTCAAAGGTGAAAGGAAACATATTTGTTACCCAGTGGTATACTTGGCCTATGGACTAGCCACATTAGAGTAATGCATAAATCTTTTCACAACAATAAAAGGAAAGGGTTATGCGTGAGTCAAATTTTATTGTTATTGACAGTGTAATGAAATGTATCTCAATGCTATGGTTTTGGCCTTTTTATTGGTTGAATTAGAGGACCCAGTTGAAAATATTGGGGCCAAGTTGGTAAGGCAAGCTGGGGCAAAGGCAAATGATTTAGCTAGGGATGGAACCACAACATCTGTTGTTCTTGCACATGTTGGAATATTGAAAAATTCTAGAACAATGAATGGAGAATAAATCTCCCTTCTTTTAACACAGAGAAAATAAAAATTTATTTGACAGGAGACAGAGTTTCAATACTTTGAAAACAAACTTCTATTCCCTTCAATAACTCAAAAAAAAAACTATTACTCTTTTTCCTCACTGAGAGGGATTAAAAAATTATGACTGCTACAAAACACAGTGCATAAAACCAACTCACTGTCTGTTCAAAACAAACATACTCTGTCTCTAGAACACTCTGCTGTGTTTTTCACTTTCGCACTGCTGTGCATACACACGTAAAAATTTACACTCAGTCTTTCACTTTTTACACACTACTGTGTAATAAAAAAATTTACGTACTGTCTATAAAAAAAACTACCAAGATTTTTTGTCCTTTTTATTTTTATATGCCGTAACATATAAAACATATTATAATAAACCCTCTTTTTAAAAAAATAAAATTAAAACTAAATTCTATGGCCCACCTTTCATTTCGCATATGATATATATATAACAGATGTTTAAAGCATATGTATATATTAAAGCATACATAAAATTAAATTATCAAAACATTAAAGAACCCTTTCCGTCGGACTTCAAAAGTCTGAATAGATTGAATTTCAAACCAAATTCGCGTTCCAAAATGGGATGCTGACGTCTGCCTAATTTGTAACGTGAATTCTCAATCCAATGTGCCTTATAAAAAATTTGGGTCCGGTTTTCAGGTTTTCAGATTCCCTTCAATTTCATGTGATCCAATATTAATGCTCCACGTGTCCTCCTTTTGAATTTACAAAACTGGGGGGTAAATTTCTGTTTGTTTAATTTCTGGTTGGTGAATTGCGTTAATGTTGGTTGTTGTGTTTAAATACAATCCTGTACAGAAATATGGTTGCGGTCGTCTACAAAAAAAACTTGCAGGAATTTTAAATGCCGAATTAAATTTCTGGATTATGTGGAAGTTCAAAGAGTGACATAATCCCTTCCCCGCAACTAATTTATAAGATAGTGGAAAGTATGGTGAGAGGAAAATGGTGGGATTTACAATCAACCATATTCACTTTGAAAACAATGGGGAATTAAGAGACCATTATACCTAACAAGTCCTTATAAATATTGAAGTCGAGGCACAAATACATGACAACAACCTTTATACGAAAATTATTTTATTTGAGTAAGGGAATAGTAGTCGTAACTTAAGGTTGCAACAATGGTTCCATAAAACAATTACTTGTATCCGACTGCAGTAACTATGGATTAAAGTTGCAACAACTGTGGCTTGAGGTTGCAGAAGTTGTGACTTGGGGATGCAACATTTGCGACTTAGAATAAAACACATTATATATATATATATATATATATAGAGAGAGAGAGAGAGAGAGAGAGAGAGAGAGAGAGATTATTATACTTGAAAAATACTTGTCAATATTGAAGTTGAGGCATCGATACACGGTAACAATATTTATATGGGAATTATTTTATTTGAATAAGGGAACAATAGTTGTAACTTAAGGTTGTAACAACGGTTCCATATAACATTTGCTTGTATCTATTTGCAGTAACTATGCGTTAAAGTTGCGCCAACTATGGCTTGAGGTTGTAGGAGTTGTGGCTTGGGGATACGATATCCGCGACTTAGAATAAAAAATATTATATATGAAAGAAAGTATATATATTAAGAGATCATTATACGTAACAAGTCCTTGTAAATATTGAATTTTACGCATAGAGACACGACAACAACCTTTATACGAGAATTATTTTATTTGAGTAATGGAACAACAATAGTAACTTAAGGTTGCAACAATGGTTACATAAAACTATTGCTTGTATCTAGTTGTAGTAATTGGGTGTTAAAGTTACAGTAGCTATGCCTATGACTTAGAATAAAAAAAATTATATATAAAATAACATATATATATATATATATATATATAGAGAGAGAGAGAGAGAGAGAGAGAGAGAGAGAGAGATTAGAAAATATATTACAACAATATTTATTTAACTAGTATGTTAAAAAAATAAAATTTACCTGGTCGCAGGTGTGGGGGCATCTGGAAAGGTATGGATACCAATCCACTTAGAATATACATGGCATCAACACCCAAATCCGTGATTAGTTTTTGAATATGGAAGATTAAAAACAAGAGATACATGCCTAAACAAATTAAGAAATGCTACTATTTTGATCACTCACACATTTACATATGCTATTGTCTACACACCTTCTATTAGTGGACGATGTTATCCTATTTCTTGCAGGATATAGTAGATAGGACTAGTATGTGAAGACTGATTAGAGCTCTAAAATAATTTTGGGTTTCATTTGGAATATAAGTAAACCTAATCAAGTCTACCATCACTTTCAATGATTTGGAAGATATGTTAGCAAAAACAATCAACCAAGTTCACCCATTTCAAATACTTGGGATTTATGTTAAGATTTAATGACTATAGGTATGGAGATTGGTTCTTTCCATATCAAAAAGTGGGAAAAATAATCACAATATGATTATCCTTGGGTGGCACATTAACCTTAGTAGTGTCCATACCAGGATATTGGCATTCCCTAGCTTATATTCTTGTTGGTATCTTGGGAAATATTAGAAAAAAATGCTTTCATTTTATCTAGAAGGAAAGGAAAATCAAAGGAGGCATCCCTATAGTAAAATGGAAATGGATTTCCAAGCCAAAAATCATATGATTCATTGGATACTAAAGAATATTCATCATTTTTGGAAAGCATTATTTTCCAAGAGTCTTTAGAGAATCATAAAACATTTAGGCTTGTGGTAGGATGTAATAAAATCAAAGTAAATAGGCAAAATTTCATATAAGGATAAATTTTACAAAAGTTCCAACAGTTCTTCCCACCATTTATCTTCTGGTATTCTGGTCCGTTGAAGTTTTCTCAATGTTTCATCAGCCTCAGTATATATGAAAAAGGTAGGCTGAATTGGAAACAAACGCTTTACTTCATGCTCAAGATAAAATAAATTTTCCAATCTGTCATGAAGATTTTTTCCTGTTGGCAATGCTGCTTTTGATGTACTGATTGAAGAATTGGCCTGATTGTCAACATACTTGTCCAATTTTTCAACATAGCTTTCAAGGTCCATTAGTTTATCCTCTGAAACTATAGGACTGAGCAATCCTTTTTTCAAAAAAATATCAAATCTTTCTTTGAAGGCAATGATTTCTTCTTGCATATCTGAGCACCTTCGTTCTAGATTCTGCATAAGGGTTCTCTTAGTAAAAATTATTTTTATTTCCAAAATTGTTCTGGTCCTGTCCTAAATACCAAGTTCTACAAGTTGGTGTCTGGTTTGAGTGTTTAGAAATTGTATGAGTTGATTGGCTTCCTCAGGCCTATTTCCCAATTCTTCTCTTGTACTTTGAACTTATTCTATAGCCAATTTGACTAAATCATTTTGTTCATACATAATCTGAAATTAAGACCAGACATCCTTTATTTATTGGATAATTTTGTCCCAAATAATTTCATTTATTTCCTTTAAAGGTTTCTCCAATGTGAGATCATTTTCCAATGCTTTAACCAATTTTTCTAATCTTTTGACCTCTCTTGTTTTATCAGCAACACTCATTTTTGAGAGATCATATCTTCGTTCTAAATTAATAAGTTGTAAATTTGTGTGCTGGAGTTCTGTTACTTGAAGTTTCAATTCATTCATTGACTTTATTAATTCTTCAGAACTCAAATTGGAAGTATTTACCTGTGATAGCTCTATTGGCTGACCTATTGTGGATGTACCTGTACCTGTAATTGCCTCTGTTGTTGATGCTGGAATAGTAGAGTGCTTGTTCTTTAATGCCTGTTCAAGCTCTTTTTCTGTTTCATTTAGTTTCTCATTTAGTTTCAAAAGAAAGTCCATCATTTCTTCTTCAGAATTTTTCTTTATCATCTCTTCAGTTTGTGGATGTCTTGAAGCTGGCAATTTCAACTGCTTTCTCAAAGCTGCAATATCATCATCTTTTTTCTTGATTAGGGCCTCTATATCTTTGACATCTTTAGGATTGTGACCCAATCCAATGATTATTTCCTCCAATTTCTTTATCCTGTTGTCTTTGGCCTGAGAAGAGGCTTTTTCAAGCTGCAATTGTGCATTAGTGTTCTCCAAAGAATCCTGCAACTTCTGAGTTGCCATTGCTTTATCGGTCATAGTAGAATAGATCATTTCACCAGTCTAATTATGTAACTCAATCTGATTTAAAGGATGAATATCCTTTGCTAAGACTTCAAAATTTGTTCTAATATAATCTGCAGCTATTTGAGGCTACTGCACTTTTGGTTTGAAGTGACTCATTATCATTTTCCTTGCTGAATGTCATAAGCTGACATCGATCTTTCTTTATTCTTAGGAGCCATATTCAAATACTGATTGTAAACCTGGAGTCTTATTGGATCATTCCTGGCTTTTATATTGATAAAGGTTTTCTTTATATCTCCTGCATCTTTAACTAGTGGTTTGAAAGAAGATATTTCAACACTCTGTTGATTTTACAACTCTTTTCTCTGTAAAGTAGTGGATGCCCCACTGACTGTACCTGTTTGTTGACTATCCAAATCTTCTCTCTGGCTATCAGGAATTTCCTTAACAAAATCTACTTCTGGAAGAGGATTTAACTTTTGTCTTTTAGCATGAGGTTGTTCTGAAGATCCACCAACAGGGGTAGCAACTTCAGCATCTCTCCTCTTGCCTTTTTCTATATCGATAGGAGTTTGTAAAATTGAAATTTTTGGCTCATTAATCTGAATAGGAGGAATTTGTACTTGACCCTGTTCTTTAGAAGTCTCAGGTTGCTCTGTCATTGTGAATTTTTCAAATACTTGTATGTCAGACTCCTTTTCTTTTCCTTTAGATTGTATTGTGGCCAATGCACTGATCTCCTGTAAATTTTGTTGAGAAGTCCCTGCAGAAGAAGGACCAATACCTGGTATCTGCACCTGTCCAAAAGAGTCTAGGTCAAGTATTTTCTCAAGGTATTTCATTACATTTTCAACATTGACCTGCTCACTATCCTGTTCTACCAATGTTGCTTCCATCCATTCACCCATATTGGCATATTGTTCAATTTCTGGAATTTTGTGATGAATGTATGGTCATAGTTTATTTTTCATTCTTCTATCATAGATAAAGCTATTTGGGTCATAAGGCACCCAGTAAAAAAAAAATTGTAATCTGAGATATTCTTCTAAGATTCTTTCTGCTTCCTTTCCAGCATCTGTAGAGTTACAAATAAAGGGACCTAATTAACTTTTGATACTGAGTTGAGCCTTTTTCTTTGCATTGCAGAAATGAACTATATCTGAGTTAATCATCTGCTTGAAATACTCTAGTGCAAAGAGTCTCATGGGGACATATTTGGGAAACTTGAATGGGCATAATTCACATCCATATATTCTGATCTCAGTGTGATTTTGATACAAGTACCAGTCACCTACCCTATATTTTTTTGAGAGCTGTAGAATTTTCTTGATTTCATTATTGACTCTACGAGGGGAAACTCCTGTTAACAAAGTGGTTGCAGGGTGTACAAATAAGTCAATAAACTCATTATAGGAGTAAGGAGAATTAGAGGAATTATGGGTGATGGAAGACCAAAATATCACAAACCTAGGATTTCCTTTGGCATCAAGTTTCTGAACATGGAAAGGGAAACTTTCTGATTGGTAGTAAATCATGAGATGATATATAACAGAAGAATATTTGAACACTTTTTCATTCTCAAATATCATGAACTGATCATGGATTTTATCAGCAATGTAGGATGCAAAATCATACTTAACAGCAGGGGACTGTCCAGGGGTAAATATAGACAACAATACTAGGGTTAATTGATCAACATATTCACTAGTATTGAAACCCATGATAAAGGATATCATATTCAGAATAAGCCTGCCCACATCAGTGAAAAAATTATAACCATAGGGGGGAGGGCCTTTGGGCTGATGCTCTGGTAACATGAAGGTTTGACAAATGTGATTTAACTCTTCATGGGAAAAATTGGCAGACTTTTCAAGTAATTCTCCCATGGACAGGGGAGTGAGGGCTTGACCAAGTTGAAATTGAAGCATTTCATTTATCGACTGATTAGTGATTGGGAAAAGAATGTTCTGAATCAGGGACAAAACTACTCTTTGATTGGGGTCACAGCTTGCATGGCAGTAATGAATTAACTCAGGAAAAATATGGACTGAGGGGAGAAGATACATGGGGAGATTGGATTCCCATAATCCAATAATATTAGAACCGTTTATAAATTTATCTCTGCAGCGGCAAAAGGTTCGAAGAGGATTATCACTAAGAACGAGGTATTTAATTTGAAAATCTCTATCTGCTAGGGGCAGATAGTTTAAATCTCTGTGAGGGGCATTCAAAGGTGCGATGTTTAGAGCCATTGGAACCTCCATTTCTAGTTCTTGTGGATTCAGAAATGAATTTCGGATTTTTGTGAAGAAAAAACACAATTACAAGTTTTGGGAATGCAATTTACAATTCTGGGGATTGAACAAGACCAAATTGAACTCTATTTCTATCTTTCATGCGGAATTTAAAACAAAAGATAGGATTTCACAAAGTTTTAACGGGAATTGGGGTAAATACCTATTTTTTGGGAGATGAACAGTGATTAAACAGGTACAGGCTATGGCATACGAACTCTGGATTACTGGTATGCAATTGTCTTCAGAAAAATACAGTTGATGGCGCTTGATAGTTTGTTTTTGAAATTCTCTGCATGAGACTTTGGTCATTCACAGAATAATGAAAATGACGCAGGAAAAAAAAATTTATTCACAAAGTCCAAAGGGTGACGGGGTTTTATTTATTTATTTAATGGATGACGTCAGCAGGTACGGAGGATGAGTCACGGGAGGCAAGCAGTAAGCAGCTTCCATCGCACTGCTTTTGGGGAAAAGTGGTTTTGGGCGGAGGGCGAGCGATTCCATAGAATGATTGACGTGTGGCATGGCACTGTTTGAAAATTGTCGGACCATCGCGCATTATTGTTCGGACGCAGATGGCTAGCGATATCATTAATAACCATTGATCTCAGATGGGTGTATCGAACGGCGATGGGGACATGGAAGTGAAGGGGATTTAATAGCCGTATTCTTCCTAGGCAACGTTTTGGTCCAGAATCCGGTAAGGATTTTTAAAAAATCTGGCAAATATTTTATCAGAATCATGTTTACAGTTGTTAAAATTTAGTATTTTGAGTGCCCTAAGGGTTTTTGGTAGTTCTGAATCCATTTCCACTGTCAAAAATGGATTCCAAACACTCCAACTACCTAATTTCTTGAATTTTAGTTGCCCGGATTCCGGCCAGAAACTGTCGTCCGGGCTATTTCGTTGCCTGGGTAGACAACTCCGGATTTAATATGGAGGGCCCGACGTAATTAAATGTTAATTAATCTCATCGAGGGGAATCTTATTGGAGGAGTTAATTAATCGTGAGGATTAATAAATTTGTTTATAAAAATGCAGGAAAGTGATCGGGAAATGATTTTACCAAGGTTAGCAGTTAAGGGAGGTATTGGGGATTTTACAAAGGGTTTATAGTTTTAACCTTGGGAAAGGGAGTTGGGGGATTAAAATACACAGGGGAAGAATTATTTTTGTATTAAAACACGTAATAAAACATGTTTTAATTATTTTTTCAATATACTTTTATTATATGATAATTAAATCAGATTAATCTAATTACCATAGGGGGCGGAATTTAATATTACGATATATTTAGCCAAAGGGGGCATAAAGTGGGTTTTTTATTTAAACATGTGAGAATAAATAACTTTGGCTAAAATTTATTAATGGGTTTTTGGGGATATTATATAAAAAGGAGTTATATATAATAGGAGAAGGTTATTTTTGTAAGGATTTAATACACAAAATCAATGTTAATATGACAAGGGGACAATGTAAACTCAAAATACATTAATACAACTAAGAAAGTGAAGATTTAAAAGAAAATTGCATTATAATCATTTCATCACTTAGACTTGGAATAAAATTTTATTTTGAGGGTTTTTTTATGAAATAATGCATAATTTTCCTAAGTAAAATGGGATTTTACTTAGGAAAAGATGTTTAGAAATGAGTGAATGTTATGAAGAATGACTTCAAGTACTTAGGCTTTTCCAATTATTGGGCCAAGGGTCCGGTCCCTCCAAAAGTCAAGGAAATGCCTTGAGCCCCTCTAATTTTCAAATACCTTAGTACTTAGGGGAAATTAGTGAAATCTTTAGGGGAAGATGAGAAGGGAAGTTAATAACTTTGACTTTGCTTTTCTTTGAATTTCTTCCAGTATAGTGTCTGCCTTTGCACTTTGTGATGAAATTAAATATTAACACATTTAGAGTCATTGTCCATCACATGCAATTCTGCAACATCATCTACCTACCCTACCTACTTTACTCTACCATTTTTCTTCTTTATTAGGGTGCACTTAGACTGGCAAACCCTTATCACACTTTCTTTTCTTTTACATGTAGAAATGTATCTAAGTCTAACCTTATTACATCCAAGGGCTCAGATTAAGCTATTGAGCTCCTTTTATTTACTCTACCTATCTACTTATCTGCCAAGATTAAACAGTTTGGTCAGATTTTATTCTCTATCTCTAAAACATGAAATTGAAAGATGAAATAGCCAAGTTTAAACTGTTTGACTATTCATAAATTGTGGCATAGGATACAAGTTGCACACAATTTTATTTATTACATAAAAAAAAAAAGTAGTGGCATTTAGACTTGCACACTTTCCTTGTTCTTTCTTTTGGTGGGGTTCATTTTCTTTTACTTTTTTGGCCATTTTTATTCTTTTTACCCTTTGATTTTTCTTTTAGGGTATACCCTCTTTATATTTTTTAAATTTTTTTGATTTTTTGATAATATGGAAAAAGCAACAAGAAAAGGTATGAACATATTACATAGCCCATCAAGTCAATCATGAAATACGATACCTATTGGTATAGGAGTCTAACACTAGCTCCACTTGGGGATGGCTATTCCTGGTGAAAAGTCAAGAACAACAGGTCAGTTGTCCTCATCCATTGACCTTGGTGAACCTGTAAATGTCTTCTGTCTTCTGCAAACTAAAATCTTATCTGAAACTAAAACAACACATAAAAGTTTTCAAACCAACTTAATGAAAAACGAGCTGAAAATTGAAAACTAAAAAAAAATGCTCAAAATTCTGAGCTTATTGGCACTCATCTACCTACTCAATCTACTAAAAATCTTATTGACTCAGGTAATACAAAAATGCCAATGAAGCCAATCAATTAGTTGTAACAATAAATGGATAACTTGATTGCTTGTGATCAAAATTGGAATTATATTATGATCATGTGCCTTTATAATAAATGATATGATGTGTAAAGGCCACTTTTGATGTATTTGATCCTTATAGAGAAAACATGTTTGCAGATTTGGGCTAAAAATATTCTCCATATAATCTGATATAGGATCAATAAAGTATGATGTATGTTATTTACTTCTAGGCCTTCAATGACTGGTTGCTCAGTTGTATTTTGAATATTAAGTCTTGAAACTATTTCTTTTGTCTTGTGTTTGAAAGAATAATCATCCTCAATATGCAAGTCAAAAGATAGTACAATTTCCTCTTGCTTAGGAGAAGGAAGATTTTCAAAGAATTCTTTAGGATTTCGGAAATTGTATGACTGAATTTGAGAATGCAAAAGTTTAATTTCATTTTCATAATTTTCAGAAATTATCTCAAGAACACATATTTTCAGTTTAGGAGAATATTTTCTTGATTTCAAAAGAAGAAATAAAGCTCTTAAAAAATCCTCATCAAGCTGAAGTTCTAATATCTCATCCCTCAAAATAGCTAGTGATTGTTTTGTGAAATTATCATAATTATCATCATATTGATCATGTAAGTCTAAAAAATATTCTAAGAACCTTGATTTTCTTAGGAATAGGTCATTTTGTAATAGCTTGCATCTTTTGAGGCTCCAACTTCACTCCTTCCTTTAAAACAATATGAACCAAATACTCAAATTCTTATTTCCCAAAAGCACATTTGGATATTTTCACATAAAAATGATTGTTCTCAATAATTTATATAAATTTTCCACATGTTTACTAGTGTGGTATTCCCATGATTTATTATAAATATGTGTATTATCAAAGAAAACCAACACAAATTTTATAAGATGGGATCAAACAAAATTGTTCTTAAGTCGAGCCTACCGGACTTCAAACGGCGATAAACCATAATTCAAACCAAATTCGCGTTCCAAAATAGCCTACTGACGTCAGCCAATTTTGTGACGCGAAAACCAAATCAATTCCGCCCTAATATTTTTCGGGTCCGAAGTTGGGCTGGCATACGGAGGGAGATTTGTGACACGAATTTCTTATCAAATTCACCCTAATCTTATCAAATTCACCCTAATCAGCGGCCCAAACAAAGATCCGCTCCAATCAATTTCTGCCACGTGTCCTCAATCAGAACTTTCCCTACTCCCAGATGCGGGTGCATTCGATGGCGTTTAAGGCGATGGGACATGGATGTGGCAATTTAATATAAATCACATTAAGTTTTAACGCTGTTCAATTAAGTTCCAAGGTTTTCACATGTAATCACATTAATTTTTAACACTGTTCAAGATCGTACCTCCACTCCTGTTTGTGATTCCGCATGCTCCAATATGATCTGGCCTTCAGCTCTCATTAATGATCAGAGATTAATTATGACAGATGTCCTTCGATTGCATTGCAATCGGGTCGATAAAATGCCATTTAGCTATGGTTTTTCAGACGAGCCGGTTACTGGGTTACACTTCCTGCTCACTGTGACGAGAAGGAGAAGTGGCCAGCTGAACTGCTGCGTAGACCTTGCTGCATATCTGTATTTCTCTCGGTTTGGTCCTTGTCTATATTCCTCTATTTCTTGGAATTCTGCTTCTCCGTCTCCTCTTGTGCCCACTGCTAGTGAGACTGCACCCATGCCTCACGGTCGCTATCCAGTCCAGTGATTATTACGTAGGTCGCTATCCAAATACTAGGAGTGGGTGGGGTCGGGTTGTGGGATCTGGCCACCGTATGGATTCCCCTGCTCCTCGTTTCCTCACCGCTAGTTCACCTTCTCCCACGACGCGCACTGTGCAATTTTCCTTTAATTGCTCTCTCAACCGCCCATGAATTATAGCTTCAGTCACTGTGGTTTTCCGCAAGGAGGCCCAAACAGAGGAATAATGCACCCGTCCGGCGGGTCTGAGCTTGGAAAATCCGGCCAGCATTCGGGCCTTCAGGAGGGGATTCGTGGCATGAATGTGGAGGTAGCACCTAGCGAGCTTGGACCTTCCGAAGGATGGTGCCGAATCGTCGAGGAGCCGGAGGAGTAGTTTTGTTAATTTGTTTTTCTTGCTTCGCAGCCCACTTAATTGGGCTTCTTTTAGATTATTTTACTGTGCTAGACCTTTGTAATATTTTTGAATTCTGTAAATTAAACGTTCAAGACTAGTTTCCCCGTATGAGGGAAGTCTTTTTAATTTTTTGATTTTTTGATGACAAATTTTCCATGAGTCTGGGAAATGATTTTGACTTCGGTGTAATTTTATTCCCACTGTTAATAGATTAACTTTACATAGAAAAAAAAATGTTGCCCTGTTTCTATTTTAAACCTATTTTTTGAAATACAGAGCCATGTTTATATGGTCTACGTATTATACTCTTTCTCTGTATATCTAGTACAGGAACCTTTTTTCTATGAACAGGGTGGATGCTGTAGTGGGCTGCTAATGGAAACAAACGAGCCTGAACCTTACATCTCGGATGCAACAGATGGTTACCAATTTTGGAATCAAGCGATTCTAATCTTACAAGCGAGCCTAGGTTTCTGCAGATGGTTATCACACTCCTCACATGATTAGTGTTTTTCTCTGTTCAAGGATTTTGGGTACTTTAATTTGTATTTGGAACGATGGACGTCAATACTCTATCTGTTGATTTACTACTATACATATTGCTATTTCACTTTCTTATAGATGCCTTGGGCATATTTGTATGCTTTCTCAGATTTGTCGATAATCTCCATGTGGACCGTTACTGGGTTTTATATCATGTTCCTGTATGTGACATGGGGTATTTTTCTATCATTGTCTGGGGTGGGACTTCCAATTTTCTGGATGGATATTTGGGTTCCAATATTCAGATGTGAAAATGTAATGACTTCATGGACTGTTTTACTTCATATAATATATTCAAAACAATGTTTTTTCTCTTGTGAAAAAAAAATGATTAATGTTTATCACTCTGCCTTCAAAACTAGCAATGCTGGTTTATTGATATGGTCTGATGGTATTTTTATATTTTGGACATATCACACTCCTCACATGATTAGCGTTTTTCTATGTTCAAAGATTTTGGGTACTTTAATTTGTATTTGGAACAATGGACGTCGGTACTCTATCTGTTGCTTTACTATTCTACATACTGCTATTTCACTTTCTTATAGATGCCTCGGGCATATTTGGATGCTTTCTCAGATTGTTGATAATATCCATGTGGACCATTATTGGGTTTTATATCATGTCCCTGTATGTGACATGGGGTATTTTTCTATCATTGTCTGGGGTGGGACTTCCACTTTTCTGGATGGATATTTGGGTTCCAATCTTCAGATATGAAAATGTAATGACTTCATGGAATGTTTTACTTCATATAATATATTCAAAACAACATTTTTTCTCTTGTGAAAAAAAAATGATTAATGTTTATCACTCTGCCTTCAAAACTAGCGATGTTGGTCTATTTTGTTGGTTTATTGATATGGTCTGATGGTCTTTTTATATTTTGGACATATCACACTCCTCACATGATTAGCGTTTTTCTCTGTTAAAGGATTTTGGGTACTTTAATTTGTATTTGGAAAAATGGACGTCGGTACTCTATCTGTTGTTTTATTATTCTACATACTACTATTTCACTTTCTTATAGATGCCTCAAGCATATTTGGATGCTTTCTCAGATTTGTCGATAATCTCCATGTGGACCGTTACTGGGTTTTATATCAAGTCCCTATATGTGACATGGGGTATTTTTCTATCACTGTCTGGGGTGGGAATTCCAATTTTCTGGATGGATATTTGGGTTCCAATATTCAGATGTGAAAATGTAATGACTTCATGGACTGTTTTACTTCATATAATATATTCAAAACAACGTTTTTTCTATTGTGAAAAAAAAATTATTAATGTTTATCACTCTGCCTTCAAAACTAGCTATGCTGGTCTATGTTGCTGGTTTATTGATATGGTCTGATGGTATTTTTATATTTTGGACGTATCACACTCCTCACATGATTATATTTTTTCTCTATTCAAGGATTTTGGGTACTTTAATTTGTATTTGGAACAATGGACGTCGGTACTCTATCTGTTGCTTTACTATTCTACATACTGCTATTTCACTTTCTTATATATGCCTCGGGCATATTTGGATGCTTTCTCAGATTGTCGATAATCTCCATGTTGACCATTACTGGGTTTTATATCATGTCCCTGTATGTGACATGGGGTATTTTTCTATCATTGTCTGGGGTGGGACTTCAACTTTTCTGGATGGATATTTGGGTTCCAATCTTCAGAAGTGAAAATGTAATGACTTCATGGACTGTTTTACTTCATATAATATAATCAAAACAGAGTTTTTCCTCTTTTAAAGTTTCATTTTTTTTTTTTTTAAATTGAACCCGCCATCGCTATACCGACGCCTTGTAAGCGTCGGAATTGCGACAGATTAAAAATGTCGAAAGAGCGACAGTATAAAAATGTTGGACGAGCGAAGTTCAAAACATTGGACCACAATTCGTCGAAATTGTGACAGTTTACAAACGTTGGAAGAGCGACGTCCAAAACGTCAGACCACATTTCGTCGGAATTGTGACAGTTTCCAACCGTCGGAAGAGCGACGTCCAAAATGTTGGACTACATTGCGTCGGAATTGCGACAATTTACAAACGTCGGAAGAGCGACATTCAAAACGTCGGACCACATTTCTTCGTAATTGTGACAATTACAAATGTCGAAAGAGCGACGTTAGAAACGCCGGACCACATTTCGTCGAAAGTGTGACAGTTTACAAAGGTCAAAAGTGCGACGGATTGGGAAACGTCGAAAGAGTGATGCTTGTTTGGAAGCAACGGAAAAAGTGTAAATAGTGTGACACTTTTTACTTGCGTCGAAACTGCGATGGTATGTCAAACCACGCTTTGCCTGCCCTTAAACTGTCACTCTTGCGACGACTATGTGTGGGAATAGCAACGAATTGGTCGTCGGAATTTTTTCCAAATTTTCTAGTGGGGAGAGGGAGAGGTTAGGATCCCTATCATTATGGAAAGGAGACCTATCTTCAAGAAGTGTTCCATGGGAGGTGGAAACCACAGCCTAAAGAGGGAGATCTGTGGCTGATCAACTTGACAACTTCCAATGACTCATCCCTGAGGTGGTTAGAAGGAAACTTCCACCTCTAATTTAA